>CM060424.1:215336886-216536886 GCA_030545235.1 Helianthus tuberosus
CCAAGAAAAAGTTTGACTTACCAAAATAGCCACCTCATGAGTCTTTGGAGAGGGGCATCACGGATTCAAATGCGCGGGATGCCTCTTTCAAGACCCCTCATGCGTCTTTAAACATGGAAGTGACATGTGTCTCAATGATTAGGTAGACTCCTCCAATGCCTCAGGCAGACTCATTCAATGTCTCAGCAGACTCATCCAATGCCTCAGGCAGACTCTTCCAAATATTTTAAGAAAATACTTTAAAATATTTAAAAAAATACTAAAAATATTTTTTTAAATATATATTTTTTTAATTAAAAAAAATATTTTTTAAATTTATATACGTAAAGTATTTTTTTAAGTATTTTAAAGATATCATTACGTATATAAATTTAAAATATTTTTTTAATTTTAAAAAAAATAATTTAAAAAATTAATTTAAATATTTTATTAAAGTATTTTTTTTAATTTTTTTATGTATTTTCTTAAAATTAGCCAAGGTATCTTTACGTATATAAATTTAAAAAAGTAATTTTTTTTTTAAATTTTAAAAAAAAAATATTTTAGTATTTTTTTTAAATATTTTAAAGTATTTTCTTAAAGTATTGGAGGAGTCTGCATGAGGCATTTGATGAGTCTGCTGAGGCATTGGATGAGTCTGGTTGAGGCATTGGATGAGTCTGCCTGAGGCATTGGAGGAGTCTACCTAATCATTGAGACACGTATCACTTCCATATTTAAAGATGCATGAGGGGTCTTGAAAGAGGCATCCCGCGCATTTGAATCCGCGATGCCCCTCTCCAAAGACTCATGAGATGGCTATTTTGGTAACTCAAACTTTTTCTTGACTATTTTGGTAAATAGCTCTTTTTAATTTACCCTAATATGAGTTTACAATTTAAAAAATAAAGATCAAAAACAAAAAACCGAGTTGATGCTTGAATCAAACTCGTGAACTCAATGTTGGAAACAACCCGCCTTACCAACAAAAGATCAAATACAAATAAACTTAACATACTAAACATACAAATTGAATGAAAAGTTAAAAAGACAAAGTGGCATTTTTGTAATTACCACCAACTATCAAAGTTACTATACAAATGTGAACTCAACAAAAAATACCTAAAAAACACAATTTTTTTAATATTTTTTATAAAAAATCGCTACATTTTGTTAAAAAAAAAAATTTTTTTTGCTACTAAAAGTAGCGATTCTTTTATAAAAAATATTAAAAAAATTATTTTGTGTGTTTTTTTTTTTTATTTTTTTAGGTTTTTGGGGGATTTAGTTTTTTTTTTTTTTTGGGGGGGGGGGGGGGGGGGGGGGGTTAGTTTTTTTTAGGTTTCTGGGGGTGGGGGGGGGGGGTTAGGTTTTTTAGATACATTTGTAGAGTAACTTTGATAGTTATAAATAATTACAAAAATGCCACCTTGTCTTTTTGACTTTTCCTTCAATTTGTAAGTTTAGTATGTTAAGATTATTTGTACAAGAACTTTCCCCTACCAGTTGAACACTAGACATTTTTATTTATTGGGTTCACCCGCTATTTTTTTATGGGTTCCTACTGAATTTTCTATATGAATTTTCGCTAAAAATTACAAACGACTAGCTTCCTGGGAACCGATGTTTTAACGTCGATCCGCTCCTAGTGGCAAGTTCGACCCAGTTAGTTATGAATGAACGTTTAGTGGTGTATTTAATCTAAATATATTTAAAAATGAAAGAGCTAAGAGTAGCCAAATGTCTATTTAAATACATGCAACATCCTAAAATAAATTAACTTATTTGAAAATTAGATTACTAATGTTATAAAAAAAAATTGTAACCATATCTAATGCAGCAATTTAGTTAAAAAAAAGAATGAACTATAAACGTTTGCAGGTCAATCTCTATAATCCGTTGAGAACACATTTAACTGCTATAATCAAATGTGTTTAAGTTTGAATACTAATACTCTAGACTCACTAAGACACACTAAACTACTAATCGGCAAGTGTACCGATCGACTCTAGTATAGCTAATGTAAGTCCGGATATCGAACCCACGAGACTCTATCAAATTACGCTAATGACTTTATATAGACTGACTCTGACGCGACACTATACAATTTTTATGTTTCAAGGGGGGGTCTAAAAATCCTAAGAATGCAATTAAAATTAAATTAATTAACTAAGTTAACTACACGAATTACTTTGGACTTTACTCATATGATGGAAACACTACCTAGACTGGAATCATGATTGCTTTTAGTTATGATTATATTTGGAACTTGTCTACTATGGAACCGGGATCATAAAATTCTCACCACTCGGGAAATCTAAATGACCCCTAACCCTTCTCAAGAGCACGCTATGATCCCCTAAAGGCTGTTAAATTACTGATTATTAGACTCTTTTGCGAGACATCTAATGGATTTATAAAAGTATCCTACGAGGCTCACTCCCTGTCGAGATCTAAACCAAGGATATACTTGTTTTCTCAGTTAGACTTGCTAGACATTAGCCAATAGGTTCACTCCTAACGAAGCTCCTACCTTTCAGTTCAATGACTTAAATCTAGCAATAACCTCGCACCTTGCAGCTATTGAGAATTAGTAGAACACTTGATTTTATAAGATTACCAAATATTACTTCTAAGGTTTATCGGTCGATTTAACCCTAAAGATTAGAGATTTATTACGTGATATAGACACTCACCAAAATCTAAAACCTAGCACGACTCTATTATGTGATAAAGACCGTCACCAAGATTCATGCGAAGCAATAAACAATATTCAAACAACATCAAGCATGCATCAACATCTAACCGATAGAACAAGTAGTTTACAATTCATAAATAATCCATAGTTTTCATAAATCCATAGTAATAAACAAAACGTAAGCAATCATTCATCCAAGTCTAGGTAGTAATATAACAACCCTCCAAAATAATTTTCGACACCCTAATATATTTAACATGTCCCTATATATCTTAAAACATACCCCGTATGCGAGAACCGAGTATATAAAAAAAAGATTTTGGGGTAGCTCGCGGGCCGCGAAGGCTTTGCCTTCGGGCTACGCGGGGCGCGACCACTAGGCTACGCAGCCTCACCCGGGAGCTGCCACGTATCATGTTTCGTGTCGAGTCTATATGTGTGACCAGTCAAGGCTAGGGCCTACCCGACCTACGTCGCGGGCCGCGAAGGATTGTCCTTCGGCTTACGCGGGCCACGAGAAAACCAAATTCCAGCCCTATAAATAGCATCGAGAGGTTCAGTCGACAATTCGTTCATCACACACTTTCTCTCTCGAAATTCTAAATAGTAAAAGCTATATTCGGGCATTACACCCCCTAAATAACGAAGTTCTGCCTCGTTGTAAGTATCATAACCCCCGGTTACGTATTAGATACGCTGCCCGCTTGATCCAGGGTTCCGTAACCGCTGTCGTGGTTCTGCCCGACGTAGTCGTTGGAATGCCGTCTCGGGGAGGGTATTGCTAATGTAAATATTGGGTTATTATAATAACGCGTGTGCATATGTGTAATTAATAGATAATCACCAGGAAATCCTAAAGGAAAACCCTAAGACAGCAATGTGAGTAATCTCCTTTTTGTAAACAGTTTTTACAAAACCACAAATGATTTAAATTATATTAAACAGTGATTGGGTATTTGTATTCTACAATTATCGTCGGTATGTTGGGGTTTTGTATACAAAATTTGTTACTACATTGTGAGTAGTAACATGACCACAAGTCGGGTTGACAGTACCGTGGGTGGTAATTAAAGAAGATGGAAACAAATGTAATTGCGCGACCGCCCTCAATGCTATAAACTGATAAAACCTGTTTTGATTAAACTGGGATTCACTCACCAGTATTTCCCACTGAAAAAATGTTTTTAAACGCGTTTCAGGTAACAAAATGTGAAAGCCAAATAGAAGCCAGCTGGACAGCACTGAAGGCTTGGAAAAGTGGCAATAAAAGTTACCTAAATAAAGAGATGTTTTATTTAAATAAAATAGGGTTTATCCCTATGAAAATGTATGTACTGAAACTTGGGAATCTCCCATGTGTTTAATACTATAAAAGCGTGGGATTTTACTCTGATAAAATATTTCCTAACTACGGTCCTGATGAAATTTCCGCTGCCAAAATGATACACACCGATACCACCGAAACTGTCGCAACCCCCGATCCCTAATCCCCGAGAACGGGCGGCCGCGAACCAGTTTCGGTGGTATCGCGTATTGTCTAATTTGGCAGCGGAATTTTTCATCAGGACCGTAGTTAGGAAATATTTGATCAGAGTAAAATACCACATTTTCATAATATTAAACATATGAGATAAACCCAAGTTCGTAGTACACACGTTTTTCATAGGAATAAATTCTATTTTATTTAATAAAAACATCTATTTCTTTTAAGGTAACTTTATTGCCACTTTTCCAAGCCTTCAGTGCTGTCCAGCTGGCTTCTATTTGGCTTTCACAGTTTGTTACCTGAAACGCGTTTTAAAAACATTTGTCAGTGGGAAATACTGGTGAGTGAATCCCAGTTTAATCAAGTTTAAATAAAAACCATTGTACAGTATTGAGGGCGATCTCGCAATTACATTTGTTTCCAAGTTATATCAATTAACATCCATGGTACTGTCAGACCCGACTTGTGGAAATGTTACTCCTTGACCAGGTGGTAACAAATTTTGTATACAAAACCCCAACATACTCATGATAATTGTATTCTTACAAATACTCAATAACTGCTTAATATACATTTAATTGTATGAGGTTTTGTAAAAACAGTTCACAAAAGGTTTACAAAAAGCGGATCAACTCACATTGTTGTCTTTAGATTATCCTTTAGGGTTTCCTGGTGACAATCTATAATTTACACAAATGCATACGTGTTAGTATAATAACCCATTTTAACATTAGTAATACCCTCCCCGAGACGGCATTCCAACGACTACGTCGGGCAGAACCACGACAGCCGTTACGGAACCCTAGATCAATCGGGCAGAGTATCTAATACGTATCCAGGGGTTATAATACTTACAACGGAGCAGAACTTCGCTATTTAGGGGGGTATTAGACCCGAGTATAATGCCTATAATGTGAGAATTCGAGATACAGAAAAGAATTTGAACGATTTGAGTTGAAACCCGAGGCCTCCTTTATATAGGGCCTGATTTCAGCTTTTACGCGGCCCGCGTAAATGTTAACACAGGGCTACGCGGCGTCAAACCCTGGTCAACACGTACCTGATCCGGGTCAGCAACTAGACTTTCCACGATGATGACACGTGTCATCACCGGGTTGCGCCACAACTTTGATCTCACGCGGCCTGCGTAAACTAACGGGGTGGCTTACGCGGCCCGCCTAAAACCCAAAAATCAGAATTTTAATTGTTTTTGATAATATTTAGGGTATTCGGGGTCCGTTTTCACGTATGGGGTGTATTTTGGGACATATTGGGATATTTTAAAATATATTAGGGTGTCGGAAAAATTCGAGGGTGTCGGTTTTCTTGAGGATTGTTATATCCTCCCCACCTTGTTTTAGAGCTCGTCCTCGAGATCTATTGGAACAAGTGTGGATATTTCTTTGCATTTCAGATTCAAGCTCCCATGTGTACTCAGGTCCTCTTTTAGAGTCCCACTTCACTTTGACCAGAACTAATCTCTTATGCTTGAGATTCTTGACTTTCCTGTCTTCAATTTGTAGAGGCCTTTCTACAAACTTGAGTTGTTCATTTACTTCTATATCCTTAAGAGGTATTGCCAGTGATTTATCAGCTAAGCATTTCTTGAGATTAGATACATGAAATACATCATGTATTCCTGCCATTTCCTCTGGCAGTTGTAGCTGATAGGCTACAGGTCTTGTTCTTCTAATAATCTCAAAAGGTCCAATATACCTGGGGCTTAGCTTTCCTCTTTTGATGAATCTTACTACTCCTTTCCAAGGAGAGCCTTTTAATAATACTTTATCTCCTACTTGAAATTCCAATGGTTTGCGTCGGTTATCAACATAGCTCTTTTGTCGATCACGTGCTGCTTTTAGTCGTTCCTTGACTTGAATAATCTTATCAGTTGTTTCTTGTACTATCTCAGGTCCAGATAGTTGCTTTTCCCCAATTTATGCCCAACAGACTGGGGTTCGGCACTTTCGTCCATAAAGTGCTTCGAATGGTGCAGCATTGATACTTGTGCGATAACTATTATTGTAAGAAAATTCTATTAAAGGTAAGTGATCGTCCCAATTACCTCTGAAATCAATTACACAAGCTCTAAGCATGTCTTCCATCGTCTGAATTGTTCTTTCGCTTTGTCCGTCTGTTTGAGGATGATAAGCTATGCTTAGATTTAACTTGGTTCCCATGGCTTTTTGGAAACTTAACCAAAAATGAGAGGTAAAGCGGTTATCCCTATCAGAAACAATTGATAAAGGTATTCCATGTAATGAAACTATTTCATTTACATATAATTTAGCTAACTGTTCCATACTGAAAGTTTCTTTCAATCACCCAGATTGTATCATTTCCTTTCTTTGTTTTGGGTAATTTAGTAACAAAATCCATTGTTATCAATTCCCATTTCCATACTGGAATTTCTAACTGTTGCAGTAATCCTGAGGGTTTCTGATGTTCAGCTTTAACTTGTGAACAAGTTAAACATTTAGAAACATAGGTTGCTATGTCCCTTTTCATTCCTATCCACCAGAAATTCTTTCTTAAATCCTGGTACATCTTATCATTTCCTGGATGCATCATATATTTGGATTTATGGGCTTCTTCTAATATACGATGGCGCAGGTTTCCTAATTTAGGTATCAACATTCTCTTTTTATGGAATCTCCAAATTCCATCTGTTCCTTGTTCTAATTCCTTAATCATACCCTTTAGTTTTTCAGTATCATCCTTGATTACTGATTCTTGTGCTTTTCTAATTTGATCATTTAAATCTATTTGTAGATTTAATTTAAGAGAACGTACCCGTTTTTGCTTTTCATGATACTTTCGGCTTAAAGCATCAGCAACTACATTTGTTTTTCCTTCATGATACTGGATATCACAATCATAATCACTAAGCATCTCCATCCAGCGTCTTTTTTTCATATTCAATTCTTTTTGCCCAAAAACATACCTTAAACTCTTATGATCAGTGAATATGGTAAACTTACTACCATAAAGGTAATGTCTCCAAATTTTCAAAGCAAAAATTATTGCGCCTAATTCTAGATCATAGGTTGAATAATTTTCTTCATGATTCTTAAGTTTTCTAGACGCATATGCTATAACCTTTTGGCATTGCATCAACACACATCCATAACCTAACTTAGAAGCGTTACAATATACTACAAAATCTTCAGTTCCTTCTGGTAACGCTAGTATGGGTGCGTGGGTTAATCTTTGCTTAATAATTCTAAATGCTTTTTCTTGTTTTGGTCCCCATTCAAACTTAATGGATTTACAGGTTAACTTAGTTAAAGGAATGGCTATTCTAGAAAAATCTCGAATGAATCTTCTATAATAACCAGCCAATCCTAAGAAACTTCTAACCTCGGTTGGTGATTCAGGGGTTTTCCATTTGGTAATTGTCTCGATCTTTGTTGGATCCATATGAATTCCTTCATGATTGACTAAGTGTCCAAGAAACTGTACTTGCTCTAACCAAAACTCGCACTTTGAAAATTTAGCATAAAGCTTCTCCTTTCTTAATAGACTTAAAAGTGCGTGCAAATGCTTTGCATGTTCCTCTTTACTTTTAGAATAAATTAGAATATCATCTATAAAGACAATTATGAATTTATCCAAATATGGTTTACATATTCGGTTCATCATGTCCATAAATGCGGCTGGGGCATTGGTTAAACCAAATGGCATGACAGTAAATTCATAATGACCATACCTTGTTCTGAATGCGGTTTTAGGAATGTCCTCTTCCTGTACCTTTAATTGATGATATCCTGACCTTAAATCGATTTTAGTGAAAAATCGAGCTCCTTGCAATTGATCGAACATATCATCAATTCTTGGTAATGCATACCGATTCTTAATCGTGACCTTGTTTAATTCACGGTAGTCAATGCACATATGCATTGATCCGTCCTTCTTTTTAACGAATAAAATCGGTGCTCCCCACGGCGATGAGCTTGGCTGTATGAATCCTTTCTCCAACAATTCGTCTAATTGTTTCTTTAATTCCTGCATTTTGGCTGGTGCCAAACGGTAAGGTGCTTTAGCAATCAGTGCTGTTCTTGACAGTAGATGGATTCTGAATTCAACTTCTTTGTCCGGTGGTAGTCCTGGTAATTCTTCCGGAAATACATCTGAAAACTGAGACACTACTGGAATGTCTTTTAATTCCTTTCCTTTTGTGTTAGTGATTATGGAAATCAAATACACTATAGACCCTTTTCTTATATAACTTGCAGTTTTCATCACAGAGATGAATTTTGTGGATCTAGAGGGTTTATCTCCTTTAATTGTGATCTTTTCACCTTTTGGTGAATTTACTTGAATTGACTTTTGATCACATAAAATACTGGCTTTATTAGCTATTAACCAATCCATTCCTAATACAACATCAAATCCTGCCAGATTCATTAGGTAAAGATTTGCAATATACTTTTGGTTTAAAAATTCTATTCTTGCTTCCTGCAAGATTTCAGAAATCCTAACCGTTTCTCCATTCGCTGTTTCAACTAGACATTCTTGTGGTAGTTTAGTTAATGATTGATTTAGAAGTTTGCAAAATGAAGTATTAATAAAACTTTGGTTTGCACCAGAGTCAAATAATACTTTAGCAAAAACATCATTAACTAAAAACATACCAGCTATCACGTCTGGAATCATCTTGGCTTCATCTGCAGTCAGAACGAATGCTCTAGCATTTTTAGTATTCTTGTTGTTCGCAGCTAGAGCTAGTTTCGGACAGTTTGGCTTGATGTGACATTTCTCTCCACAGTTGAAGCATAGTCCATTACTGGATTTTCTCCTGCAATCTTCTTCCTTGTGTCCTAGCATCTTGCAGAAATTGCAAAGAGTGGAGCATTTTCCCGAATGCTTTTTCTTGCAGACCTTGCAGAATGGTGCAGATGTAGAACCTATATTCCTACGGTTGAAATTCCCAAAACAGAATTCTTGGGTAAGCCTTTGGGTTAGGTTTCTCCTCTGGTCTTCTTCCCTAGTACGGATTAACTCATCTGTCAAAGTGTTGGCTAGTTCTACAGCTTCTTCTATAGTTTGGGGTCTAGCTGCCTTGACTACATGTCTAATTTCTCCAATTAATCCCCAGATGTAACGGGAGATTAATACCGGTTCAGGTGATGCAAGGGTTGGTACTATTCTAGCATATTCAAAGAATGTGGTAGTATAGCCCTTACTATCTACCCCGGTCATTCTTAAGTTCAGAAACTTATTTGCTATCTTTTCATTAGGAGGGCAGAATTTCCTTTCTACCGTATTTTTAAATTCTTCCCATTCGATGTTGTATACCATATCACTTCCTCTTGATTGTAGGATATTGTTCCACCATTCTAAGGCTGAGTTCTTAAACAGATTAGAAGCAAACATTATCTTATCTTCTTCAGCACACTTGCTTATTTTTAAAACAGCTTCAGTCTTTTCTATCCAGCGTAGGGCTGCAATGGGTCCTTCATTGCCCGAGAATTCTATTGGTTTGCATGACCAGAATTCTTTGTAAGAACAACCATAAGGCATGGTTCTTCTTCTTTTGGGAATGGGCGCTTAAAGTACAGGTCCATTGTTCACGCTGTGTTCTGGTTCAATTGGTCGCTTACTGCTATGTTTACTTTTATTATTCGCTTCTTGAACCGTTTGAATAATAAATGGCATTGCATCTATAATTCCTTGTGCTACTATGTGTTGGATGACACTATTATCCACTTGGTTTCCATTGTTATTGATGCTCGGATTTTCATTAACCAAGTTAATGTTACTCTGGTTATCGTTATTCAGATTTCTTTGATTTCCTTCGTCGGCCATCTGAATTTTAAACATTTACCATGTATTAATATCACAAATAATATTTAATATAGTCAATCACATGACACGTATTTTGGTCAAAAGTGTCGATCATTGCGACTTACTCTATTTTCATATACTATCCATCTATTACACACCAGTACTGAAATTAAAAATTACAATACCAACTGAAATTTAAAGTTAAGCTACTAGTAATAGGCATCCGTAGTTTTTTTTCATACAGATACACATATTTTATATTATTATTATTTTATTATTATTACTACTACCGTCTCTACCATTACATTCACGGATATGGATTCATCTAGAAATCCATATTGCGCTCGTCGTATTTCCATACGAGTCGCTCTCCCACCTGTCTCATTCTTTCACTACTCTCTAAAATTTCCTCACCAAATGTCCTAAGTTCTTGTACGTTTTCTGCACTCATTGGGGGTGCAGGTTCTAGGACTGGGTTCGGAATCTGGGGTGCGGGTTCTTGATATAGGGGTGTAGGTGCCTGAAAGTGGTAAGGATCTTCTAAAATCTCCCTAATGTATTCATCGTGGTAATAGGGATCTAAAAGATCCAAACCTGGGTAGGCTCCTAAGTTCTGGATGGGTGTGTCTTCATGTATCGGGTAGCGTTGCACATAGTCCCTAACATCATCCCACCAGGGGTCGTAATTTAGGTCTAAGGGGTTTGGTGCTGGTACCCTAGGTATTTCCCCCGGATTAAAATCATGCATTTCTATTTGATTTTCAGGGTTTTATATCTCCATTGGTTGATCAGAAATTGGTGGTTGCGGTTGGGGTGCTATTATTTGTTCCAGGTTAGGGTCAGCTGCAGTGGTTGCTAGGATGTGGATGTTGGCTATACCCCTATTTATCATATCCTGGGCATAGGCATTGGTTTCTCTTTTGGCTGCTGCTAGTACTCTCTGGTCTTGTAACTTTTTTATACGCTTTCTACGCTCGTGTGCTCCTCGACTGAACCATCCCCTATTTTTTCTGAGGAAATGGCTCTTCTGACTGAGCCTTAAACACAAAGATTCCTTCTTTCGTATCAGCAGAGTACCCTGAGAGGGCAGGCTGAGAAGAGGAGGTGCCTTCGCTTCTAGGCGAACCAGACAATTGACGATACGCGTCAGACGGTCCTTGGTCGCTCATACTGTAAACTAACAGATAGTCAAATAACACATAACAAGAAATACAATTATGCACGTATTCCCGTAATTTATTTCCTAACAGATTGAATTTTGATATCAGCAGAACGCTTCTGTGGCTGAATCAGTGGCTTAGCTCTGATACCACCTTCTGACGCAACCCCTGATCCCTAATCCCTGGGAACGGCGGCCGCGAGCCAGTTTCGGTGGTATCGCGTATTGTCTAATTTGGCAGCGGAATTTTTCATCAGGACCGTAGTTAGGAAATATTTGATCAGAGTAAAATACCACATTTTCATAATATTAAACATATGGGATAAACCCAAGTTCGTAGTACACACGTTTTTCATAGGAATAAATCCTATTTTATTTAATAAAAACATCTATTTCTTTTTAGGTAACTTTATTGCCACTTTTCCAAGCCTTCAGTGCTGTCCAGCTGGCTTCTATTTGGCTTTCACAGTTTGTTACCTGAAACGCGTTTTAAAAACATTTGTCAGTGGGAAATACTGGTGAGTGAATCCTAGTTTAATCAAGTTTAAATAAAAACCATTGTACAGTATTGAGGGCGATCTCGCAATTACATTTGTTTCCAAGTTATATCAATTAACATCCATGGTACTGTCAGACCCGACTTGTGGAAATGTTACTCCTTGACCAGGTGGTAACAAATTTTGTATACAAAACCCCAACATACTCATGATAATTGTATTCTTACAAATACTCAATAACTGCTTAATATACATTTAATTGTATGAGGTTTTGTAAAAACAGTTCACAAAAGGTTTACAAAAAGCAAATCAACTCACATTGCTGTCTTTAGATTATCCTTTAGGGTTTCCTAGTGACAATCTATAATTTACACAACTGCATACGTGTTAGTATAATAACCCATTTTAACATTAGTAATACCCTCCCCGAGACGGCATTCCAACGACTACGTCGGGCAGAACCACGACAGCCGTTACGGAACCCTAGATCAATCGGGCAGAGTATCTAATACGTATCCAGGGGTTATAATACTTACAACGGAGCAGAACTTCGCTATTTAGGGGGGTATTAGACCCGAGTATAATGCCTATAATGTGAGAATTCGAGATACAGAAAAGAATTTGAACGATTTGAGTTAAAACCCGATGCCTCCTTTATATAGGGCCTGATTTCAGCTTTTACGCGGCCCGCGTAAATCTTAACACAGGGCTACGCGGCCAGCGTCAAACCCTGGTCAACGCGTAGCTGATCCGGGTCAGCAACTAGACTCGCCACGATGATGACACGTGTCATCATCGGGCTGCGCCACAACTTTGATCTCACGCGGCCCGCGTAAACTAATGGGGTGGCTTACGCGGCCCGCCTAAAACCCAAAAATCAGAATTTTAATTATTTTTGATAATATTTAGGGTATTCGGGGTCCGTTTTCACGTATGGGGTGTATTTTGGGACATATTGGGATATTTTAAAATATATTAGGGTGTCACAAAAATTCGAGGGTGTCGGTTTTCTTGAGGATTGTTATAGAAACTGGCCGCGGCCGCTCGTTCCCGGGTTATTAGGGGACGAGGGCTGTGACAGAAGGTGGTATCAGAGCTAAGCCACTGATTCAGCCACATAAGTGTTCTGCTGACATGGTTGCAAAAGTCGCTAGGCGCTTCCTAGTCGGATTCGGGAGTACTCGGGAGGTACTCGGCTTAGGCGGAGATTACTCGGGGAGTAATTGGCCTGGGAGAACAGTACTCGTGCCTCGGCAGCCTACCTTGTAGCGAGTACTCGGGGAGTACTCGGAGCCTAGGCGAGACTTTTACAACCATGGCTGACACCAATATATTATTCAAAATATTAGGAAATAAATTACAAAAATACGTTCATATCTGTATATTATTGTTGTGTGTTATTTGACTATTTGTTAGTTTACAGTATGAGCGACCAAGGACCTTCCGACGCCTACCATCAATTGTCCAGCTCACCTCAAAACGAAGGTACCTCTTCATAGCCTACCCTCTCAGGGTATTCAGCTGACAATGAAGATGGGATATTCGTGTTCAAGGCTCAATCTGAAGAGCCATTCCCTCCTAAAAAGAGAGGATGGTTCAGCGGAGGTGCACATGAAAGTAGGAAGAGGATGAACAAGTTACAACAACAGCGAATTTTAGCAGCCGCTAAGAGAGAAACGGATGCTCACACCCAAGATATGCTCAATAGGAGTCTAGCAAACTTTCATATTCTAGCAACTCCAGCTGCGGAGCCTAATTTAGAGCTACTCATAGCACCCCAACCATTACCCTTGTTTCCCACACAACCAATGGAGATTGAAATCAACTCAGAAAACCAAATCCCAGCACCAACTTTTGACCCGACTGAGATACCTAGAGTACCAGCACCCAATCCCTTAGACCCAGACTACGACCCGTGGTTTGACGACCATAGGGATTACCAGCAACGCTACCCAATACCAGAGGAACCCATGCCAAACCTAGCAGCTTACCCAGGTCTGGACCCTCTAGATCCCTATTATGGTAGTGATGAATATATTAGGGAAATCCTAGAGAATCCATATCCTCAGGAAGAACCAATACCACAATACCCAGATCCCATACCAGCACCTGCACCCCCAATGAGCACTGAGAATGTGCAAGAACTCCGAACCTTTGGTGAGGAGATTTTAGAAGAGAGCCAAAGGATGAGACAAATAGGGGAACGACTCGTCTGGAAATATGACGAGCGTAATATGGACTTTTGGATGAACCCCTATCATTAGTAATAATATATATATATATATATATATATATATATATAAAATATGTGTGTATGTTTGAAAAAAAAATATATATGATAATATATATGTTGTAGTATAGACCACCTCGTGGTTAGTGATGCACACTAGTATTGTATTTTTATTCCAGTTGTATTGTAATAATTATAGATGCATACTATAAAATACAGTAAGTCGCAATGCTCGACGATTTTGGATCAACATGCTTGTTGTGTGATTTTTGCATAGGATATTTTTATGCAATATTAATACTTGGTAATTGTTTAAAATCCAGATGGCCGACACAGCAAATCCGGAAAACCAGAATAATGAAAATCAAATAAATAATAGTGAAATTCGACACCTTGTAACCCAAGGAATTAGAGATGTCATGCCAGCTATTATCCGAAATGTTAGGGATGCAGAAAATAATGATAAAAGTGGTAATGGAAGTAAACGAACCCATATAGAACCCAGTCACAGCATGCACAATGGACCCATACTTCAAGTGCCCATTCCCAAAAGAAGAAGAACCATGTCTTATGGTTGTTCTTATAAGGAATTCTGGTCTTGTAAACCAATAGAATTCTCGGGCAATGAAGGGGCCATTGCAGCTCTACGCTGGATAGAAAAGACTGAGGCAGTCTTAAAAGTAAGCAAATGCGCAGAAGAAGATAAGATAATGTTTGCCTCCAATCTGTTTAAAAACTCAGCCTTAGAATGGTGGAACACTATCCTCCAGTCTAGGGGAAGTGACAGGATTTACAATATGGAATAGGAGGAATTTAAAAATATGGTAGAAAGGAAATTATGCCCTCCTAATGAAAAGGAACAGATATCAAATAAGTTCTTAAACCTTATAATGACTGGAGTAGATAGTAAGGGGTACACTACATTATTCTTTGAATATGCTAGAATAGTGTCAACCCTTGCATCACCAGAACCCGTGTTAATCTCCCGCTACATCTGGGGATTAATTAGTGAGATAAGGCATGTAGTTAAGGCAGCTAGACCTCAAACTATAGAAGAAGCAGTAGAACTAGCAAGCACCTTGACTGATAAATTAGTGCGTACACGAGAAGAAGACCAGAGGAGAAACCTAGCTCAAAAGCTTACCCAAGAATTCCGTTCTAGAAATTCTAACCGTGGGAAAAATATAGGTTCTACTTCTACACCCTATTGCAAGTATTGCAAAAGGAAACATTTTGGAAGATGCTTCATATACTGTAACTTCTGCAAAATATCTGGACACAAGGAAGAAGACTACAGGAAGAAACCTAACAATAGGATATGTTACAACTGGGGAGAACAAGGTCATATCAAACCAAACTATCCGAAACTAGCTCCAGCCCTGAACAATAAGACTACTAAAAATGCTAGAGCATTTGTTCTGACTGCAGAAGAAGCAAATATGATACCGAATGTGATCTTCGGTACGTTTTTAGTTAATGATGTTTTTGCTAAAGTATTATTTGACTCTGGTGCAAACCAAATTTTATTAATACTTCATTTTGCAAACTTCTCAATCAATCATTAGCTGAACTCCCACAAGAATGTCTAGTAGAGACAGCAAATGGAGAAACCATTAAGATTACCGAAATCCTGCAGGGAGCAAGAATAGAATTTTTAAATCAAAAATTTATTGCAAACCTTTACCCAATGAATCTGGCAGGATTTGATGTTGTGTTAGGAATGGATTGGTTAATAGCCAATAAATCCAGTATTTTATGTGATCAAAAGTCAATCCAAATAAATTCACCAAGGGGTGAAAAGATCATAATTAAAAGGAGATAAGCCCTCTAGATCCACAAAATTCATCTTTGTGATGAAAACAGTCAGTTATGTAAGAAAAGGATCAATAGGGTATTTGATTTCCATAATCATTAACACTAAAGGAAAAGAACTGAAAGATATCCCAGTAGTATCTCAATTTTCAGATGTATTTCTAGAAGAATTACCAGGGCAACTGCCAGACAGAGAAGTTGAATTCAGAATCCACCTGCTACCAGGAACAGCACCAATTGCCAAAGCACCTTACCGTTTAGCACCCGTAGAAATGTAGGAACTGGAGAAACAATTAGACGAATTGTTGGAGAAAGGATTCATACAGCCAAGCTCATCGCCATGGGGAGCACCGATCTTATTCGTCAAAAAGAAGAATGGATCAATGCGTATGTGCATTGACTACCGTGAATTGAACAAAGTCACGATTAAGAATCGGTACTCATTACCGAGAATCGATGATTTGTTTGATCAATTGCAAGGAGCTCGATTTTTCTCTAAAATCGACTTACGTTCAGGATATCATCAATTAAAGGTACAAGAAGAGGACATTCCTAAGACCTCTTTTAGAACAAGATATGGCCATTATGAATTTACTGTCATGCCATTTGGTCTAACCAATGCCCCAGCTGCATTTATGGACATGATGAACCGAATATGTAAGCCATATTTGGATAAATTCATAATTGTTTTTATAGATGATATTCTTATTTCTTCTAAGAGCAAAGAGGAACATGCAGCGCATCTGCACGCACTTCTAAGTTTATTGAGAAAAGAAAAGCTTTATGCAAAGTTTTCAAAATGTGAATCTTGGTTAGAACAGGTACAGTTTCATGGGCATTTAGTTAATCATGAAGGAATTCATGTGGATCCCACAAAGATCGAGGCAATTACCAAATGGAAAACCCCTGAGTCACCAACCGAGGTTAGAAGTTTCTTAGGATTGGCTAGTTATTATAGAAGATTTATTCAAGATTTTTCTAGAATAGCCATTTCCTTAACTAAGTTAACCTGTAAATCTGTTAAGTCTGAATGGGGACCAAAACAAGAAGAAGCCTTTAGAATCCTTAAGCTAAGACTAACCAACGCACCCATACTAGCGTTACCAGAAGGAATGGAAGACTTTATAGTCTATTGTGACGCTTCTAAATTAGGTTATGGATGTGTATTGATGCAACGTCAAAAGGTTATAGCTTACACCTCTAGACAACTTAAGAATCAAAGAAAATTATTCAACCCATGATTTAGAATTAGGAGCTATAATTTTTGCCCTTAAGATTTGGAGACATTACCTTTACGGTAGTACGTTTACCATTTTCACTGATCATAAGAGTTTAAGGTATGTTTTTGGGCAAAAGAGACAAAGACGTTGGATGGAGATACTTAGTGATTATGATTGTAATATCCAGTATCATGCAGGAAAGGCAAACGTAGTAGCTGATGCCTTAAGTTGAAAGTGTCACGAAAAACCAAAAAGAGTACGTTCTCTTAAAATAAATCTACAAGTAGATTTAAATGAACAAATTAGATAAGCACAAGAATCAGTAATCAAGGATGATACTGAAAAGTTAAAAGGAATGATTAAGGAACTAGATCAAGGAACAGATGGAATTTGGAGATTCCATAAGAAAAGAATGTGGATACCTAAATTAGGAAACCTACGCCACCGTATATTAGAAGAAGCCCATAAATCTAAGTATACGATGCATCCTGGAAGTGATAAAATGTATCAAGACTTAAGAAAGAATTTCTGGTGAATAGGAATGAAAAGGGATATAGCAGCATATGTTGCAAAGTGTCTAACCTGTTCACAAGTTAAAGCTGAACATCAACAACCCTCAGGTTTATTGCAACAGTTAGAAATGCCAGTTTGGAAATGGGAATTGATAACAATGGATTTTGTTACTACATTACCCAAAACAAGAAAAGGTAATGATACAATCTGGGTGATTGTAGACAGGCTAACCAAGTCAGCTCATTTCCTACCCATGAAAGAAACTTTTAGTATGGAACAGTTAGCTAAACTGTATGTGAATGAAATAGTTTCATTACATGGAATTCCTTTATCAATTGTTTCTGATAGAGATAGCCGTTTGACCTCTCATTTTTAGACAAGTTTCCAAAAAGCAATGAGAACCAAGTTAAATCTAAGCACAGCTTATCATCCTTAAACGGGCGGACAAAGCGAAAGGACAATTCAGACAATGGAAGATATGCTTAGAGCTTGTGTAATTGATTTCGGAGGTAATTGGGACGATCACTTACCATTAATAGAATTTTCTTATAATAATAGTTATCACACAAGTATCAATGCTGCACCATTCGAAGCACTTTACGGACGAAAGTGCCGAACTCCAGTCTGTTGGGCAGAAATTGGAGAAAAGCAACTATCCGGACCTGAGATAGTGCAAGAAACAATAGACAAGATCATTCAGGTCAAGGAACGATTAAAAGCAGCACGTGATCGACAGAAGAGTTATGCAGATAACAGACGAAAGCCATTGGAATTTCAGGTAGGAGACAAAGTGTTATTGAAAATCTCTCCTTGGAAAGGAATGGTAAGATTTATCAAAAGAGGAAAGCTAAGCCCCAGGTATGTTGGACCTTTTGAGATTATTAAAAGAATAGCACCTATAGCCTATCAGCTACAACTGCCAGAGAAACTGGCAGGAATACATGTTGTATTTCATGTATCTAATCTCAAGAAATGCTTAGCTGATGAATCATTGATAGTACCTCTTAAGGATATAGAGGTAAATGAAAAACTTAAATTTGTAGAGAAGCCACTATAAATTGAAGATAGGAAAGTCAAGTATCTCAAGCACAAGAGACTAGTTCTGGTCAAAGTGAAATGGGATTCCAAGAGAGGACCAGAATACACATGGGAACTTGAATAAAAAATGCAAAGAAAATATCCACACTTATTACGGTAGACCTCGAGGACGAGTTCTAAAACAAGGCGGGGAGGATATAACAACCCTCCAAAATAATTTTCGACACCCTAGTATATTTAACATGTCCCTATATATCTTAAAACATACCCCGTATGCGAGAACCGAGCCCAAAATACCCTATATAATTAAAAATTAAATAAAAACAAGATTTTGGGGTAGCTCACGGGCCGCGAAGGCTTTGTCTTCAGGCTACGCGGGGCGCGACCACTAGGCTACGCAGCCTCACCCAGAGCTACCACGTGTCATGTTTCGTGTCGAGTCTATATGTGTGACCAGTGAAGGCTAGGGCCTACCCAACCTACGTCGCGGGCCGCGAAGGATTGTCCTTCAGCTTACGCGGGCCACGAGAAAACCAAATTCCAGCCCTATGAATAGCATCGAGAGGTTCAGTCGACAATTTGTTCATGACACACTTTCTCTCTCGAAATTCTAAATAGTAAACGCTATATTCGGGCAATATACCCCCTAAATAACGAAGTTCTGCCTCGTTGTAAGTATCATAACCCCCGGTTACGTATTAGATACGCTGCCCGATTGATCCAGGGTTCCATAACGGCTGTCGTGGTTCTGCCCGACGTAGTCGTTGGAATGCCGTCTCGGGGAGGGTATTGCTAATGTAAATATTGGGTTATTATACTAACGCGTGTGCATTTGTGTAATTAATAGATAATCACCAGGAAATCCTAAAGGAAAACCCTAAGACAGCAATGTGAGTAATCTCCTTTTTGTAAACAGTTTTTACAAAACCTCAAATGATTTAAATTATATTAAACAGTGATTGAGTATTTGTATTCTACAATTATCGTCGGTATGTTGGGGTTTTGTATACAAAATTTGTCACTACATTATGAGTAGTAACATGACCACAAGTCGGGTTGACAGTACCGTGGGTGGTAATTAAAGTAGATGGAAACAAATGTAATTGTGCGACCGCCCTCAATGCTGTAGACTGATAAAACCTGTTTTGATTAAACTGGGATTCACTCACCAGTATTTTCCACTGACAAAATGTTTTTAACCGTGTTTCAGGTAACAAAATGTGAAAGCCAAATAGAAGCCAGCTGGACAGCACTGAAGGCTTGGAAAAGTGGCAATAAAAGTTACCTAAATAAAGAGATGTTTTTATTTAAATAAAATATGGTTTATCCCTATGAAAATGTGTGTACTGAAACTTGGGAATCTCTCATGTGTTTAATATTATAAAAGCGTGGTATTTTACTCTGATAAAATATTTCCTAACTACGGTCCTGATGAAATTTCCGCTGCCAAAATGATACACACCGATACTGGCCACGGCCGCTCGTTCCCGGGTTGTTAGGGGACGGGGGCTGTGACAAGTAACATAAGTTTAGCCAATCATAGTCATGAAAAACATCATAAACGAAGTATAATCAAGAACACTAAACATGACGGTGAAAGAAAGGCGAAAGTAAAGACACACGAATGGCAAATATGCAACCGGAATGATTCCCGCACTTCGTATCTTCAACCGGTAGCTTCCCGAACTCGAAAACTCTCCAAAAGATCTCTTAATTTCGTCTAAAAGCTTCTTGGTTCGTCAAGTATACGGTTTTCAGGATTATGATCAATTTATATGCAACCCTGATCACATAACAAAGATTTTCCGCCAATTAACACTGTCGTATCGCGCGACGGGTAACAACCTTCAAGGTCGCGCAGCGCAACAGCACCATATTCTGGAAATTGATTGTTTAATCCTCACGGGACGCGACGACTGCTCTCTCATCTTGTCGCGTGACGCGACAAGCTGTTTTTCACAGACTCTTCAGGTTTTTAATCAGCTTCAGCATCCCAATAATCCAGAATTCATTCTAACTCCAAACTGAGCTAATTACTCTTCGTTTTTCGACACTTTCAACACCAACGACCTAGAAACACCAAAACGAATCAAAGTAACGAAATGCTACCTAAATCTAAAACAAACGAATACGAAATATGTACAAACTTTACATGATAAATGGATGTATTTTGAAATATGTCTTTAATATTTTCTCAATTCTCATTCCTTCCAATCTGCAAGCTGAAAAATTAACAAAACAACTTTAGAAAGTTAATAACACTAAAAGTAATCATATCGGATTAAAAAAATATCTGAATTTACTCTCAAACCTACCTATTCTAAAAGCTGATGACAAAACATTTTGAAACCAAGGGTGTTACTTTGGTCAGTTCAATCATTTTACCAATTGTTCAATTTCGATCAATGATTTAGATATGAATAGAACAAAATACCCAAGGCCATCATCTGATGTTCTAAACAAAATAAAAACCTGAGATCTATTCTAAACGCCACATAAAACAAAATACCCAAGGCCATCATCTGATGTTCGAATGAATGGTTAGTTGCAGCGCGCGAACACGCTTCGGTTTAGTTTCCTTTCGGCTGAGGGCATCGGCTACGATATTAGCCTTGCTTGGATGATATCTGATCACGCACTCGTAATCATTTAGGAGTCTGACCCATCGACGCTGTCGCATATTCAACTCCTTCTGATCAAGAATATGCTGGAGACTCTTGTGATCGGTGTAAATTGTACACTTGGTACTGTACAAGTAATGTCTCCATATCTTGAGTGCAAAAATGACTGCACCCAGCTCCAAATCGTGGGTAGTGTAGTTCTTTTCATGAACCTTGAGTTGGCGTGACGCATAAGCAATGACTTTCTCACGTTGCATCAACACACAACCGAGTCATTGGATGGGCACGTCACAATAGACAACAAAGTTATCCGTGCCTTCAGGTAACGAGAGAATAGGCGCACTATAAAGCTTTACCTTCAACTGCTGAAATGCGGACTCTTGAGCATCACCCAACCGGTAGGTGACACCCTTCTGAGTTAAAGTGGTAAGGGGCTGCACAATCTTCGAGAAGTCTTGAATGAACCTACGATAGTAGCCCGCTAAACTAAAAAATTGGCGGTTTTCAGTTGGAGTTTGGGGTGCAGGCCAGTTCTTGATAGAGTTAATCTTAGCTGGATCGACATAAATCCCAGCTTCATTGACTACATGGCCAAGGAAATGGAATTCACGAAGCCAGAAGTCGCATTTCGAGAACTTGACGTAGAGTTGTTCGTTTCGTAGAAGTTCTAGAATAAGGCGTAGATGTTGCTCGTGTTCCTCCTAACTCTTAGAGTAGATCAAGATGCCGTCGATGAAAATGATAACGAACTTATCTAGGTAAGGTTTGCACACTCGGTTCATGAAAACCGCAGGTGCATTCATCAATCCATACGGTATAACGAGGAACTCATAGTGTCTGTAACATGTCCTGAATGTTGTTTTGAAGATGTCTTCATCTTGGACTCTCAGCTGATGATAGCCCGATCGCAGATCAATCTTGGAATAGAAACTCAACCCTTGCAACTGGTCGAATAAATCATCGATGCGTGGGAGTGGGTAACGGTTCTTCACAGTCACTTTGTTGAGTTCACGGTAGTCTATGCACATACGGAAGGTACCATCCTTCTTCTTGACAAACAACACGGGAGCTCCCCATGGTGACGAGCTAGGACGAATAAAACCCTTTTCTAGTAGCTCCTGCAACTGTGTAGACAACTCTTCCAATTCGGTTGGGGCTAGTCGATATGGTGCACGAGCTATAGGCGGGCTTCAGGAGTTAGCTCAATTTGGAATTCAACTTGACGATGAGGTGGGAGACCAGGTAATTCCTCAGGGAATACCTCAGGAAAGTCGCGAACGACCGGGATATCCTCAATCTTCTTCTCTTTAGTTTGAGTGTCAGTAACGAGGGCTAGAATAGCAGTATGACCCTTTCACAAGCACTTTTGGGCCTTTAGGAATGAGATGATGCCTACGACAACACCACCTTTGTCACCGTGAATAGTAAGGGGTTCACCGCTAGAGCGAGGGATGCGGAATATTTTCTCTTTGCAGAGTATTTCCACCCGGTGCTAGGATAACCAATTCATCCTGATAACAACATCAAAACTTCCAAGGACAATGGGGATGAGATCGGTAGTAAAAGTTTGACCGGATAGCTGATACGTGGTTGAAAACCGATGTTCATAATTGTGTAACTTAGTGTTTTTACATAAGTTTTAATCTTGAATAGCCTACTTTTAATTAGATTTGTGTTTTGCAGGTTTAATGAAGTTTAAGGTGCATTTTGGGAGCTTTACGAACTATCAGGAGGAAAAACGGACAACCGGGACGCGTTACGGATTACACGGGAGTGCAAAATGGAAAATTTGAGAAGTGGAGGTGGAGAGGCCGTCGCCGACGGGTTCTAGGCCGTCCGGGACGGGCTCTAGAAACACCCGTCAACCAAACTAACCCGTAACCAGTCAAACAAGGCGTCGGCAAGAAAGCTGATTTTGGGAGGCCGTCGCCGACGGGTCCCAGGCCGTCAGCGACGGGAAGCGGATTCTTGAAACGCGAATTTTGGGGATCTCTTTGTTAAGAACGATTCTAATTGGTCTTATGGGCATTAACTCGTGAGTTACACTTCTAAAAGGTTTGAAAGTGATCTTGGAGCCTATTCTCATCATCATTATCACTACCAATCCATCCACAACACCAAGCTTGATCTGAATCATCAAGAAGCATCATCATCATTCACCAATCATTCCATTTAACCCTAATCATCCATTCATCCATATCCATTTGAACCTCGCACCATAATAAACCCTAATCCTCTTCAATTCATCATTCATTAAGCTTCAAGATGATCTCAATCAAGTTGCAAGCATCCGGTGATCAAGTTTCATCAACCATGAGCGGCTAATCACCTTGGCTTCACCCCGGTGTAGGTAGTTGTTTAATTTAGGGTTTTGAATTGTCTATTGATTCAACTTTGTGACAAATTGTGTTGATTTTTGAAACCATTGACAATAGTTTACATTTGTTTCGTATTCGTAAATTGTTGAACGATTATAAAGGTATGACTTTGCGAAATGGTTATGTGTAGTTATGCGTTGTCATGGTTAGGTTTTACTTGTGTTGATTACAAAGTGCATTCTTGTCCGTTTTTTGAAACGTTGATAGTTATTGGCACCTAAGTCACGGTATACTAAATCCGCTAATCGTATACAATTGAGTTGAATCTAAAACTTGTAGAAACCCTAGGTGGGCAATTACCGAAACCGGGTGTGAACCTTTTTATTATTATTGTTTAGTAATCAAGTTTTCTTGCAATCGTTAGTCATTAGTCTTTAATCAATTAAACCAATTCACACCTTTTTCAACTAAATAAAAATACAAAAACATTATAGCAAGCTTCATAAGTTGTGACATTCATTTTAATTCAATCGAATCCATTCGCAAACTACATACTCTTCGTGGTTCGACCCCTTGCTACCACTAACTATTTGTTAAGGGCAATTAGGGCTTATAAATATTATCTTTGACCGGAGCGCGACACTCCGATCAAATTTTGACGCGTTGCCGGGGAGTGCGTGCGATTTGTGTTTGGATATTGTTTGAATTTGTGTGATTAACTGTTTAATTTGCATAATTTCTTTTCTTGTACTCTGTCTTTTTCTTTGTTACGCGGGGTGTGTTACTTGTGCAGGTTACAGGTAGTGCATGCATACGCGGAACTCCGAGAGGACTTCACCGTTAGTCTACGAACCGGAGATCGAAAGAGTTGCAACAAGGAATTTAGCAAGCCGGTTGGAGGCAACACTTGCTTCTAACCAAGTCCATTGAAACCGATTCAATGGCAAATCAAAACTCAAACCAAAACCTTAACAAAAATCAACATCCGAACCAATTCCAATACCGAAGCAACTTCAATCCCACCCAAAACGTACAACCTATACCTCAAGAGCAACCGGGTGGTAATAACAATTCTAGACCACCCACACCACCTTTTCAAAACCAAAATCCCAACAATACCCAAAGAACCCCCCAACAACAAAACCTTCACGGACAAAATTCCTTACCCATTCACCTTGATGACCGGAATGTCAATTCCGACCGTAGAGGCAACCGAGATCGTGGCAATCCCGCGAATGAAGACCCGTTCTTTAATATAGATGAGTTGAGAAACGCTATCCCCGATGATGAGCCGTATAGTGTTCCCGGTTACCAATCGCCGGAACATGTGAGTATTCACACGGAATATTCGGATGATGGGGGTAACTATGATGATCGGGTTGATGATGAAGATTAGGGGTATGTGAATCGGGACAACATTTACAATGCAAGAGGGTTCGATGATGAAGAGTTTGGTTATCAAAATGCCAATTTCGTGGGGAATGATAACTATGGTACGAGAATGCGAGAAATGACGGTTACAAAAACAACCGTCAACCACGAAACAATAACCAAAGGAACCGGAATGATGGGTTTTACAACAACAATAACAACAACAATGCTAACCCTAACCAGATTCCTCGTTTCATGGAAGGGGGTAATCAAAGGGGTAATCAAGGTGGAAACCGAAGATGTGATAGGGGAGGTGATAGAAAGGATAATCGAAGGCCGGTGGATCAAGAAGTTAACGGTCCGCATCGTCATCAACAACCTCCACGGGGAGTAAATGACCGTTTTAGACTGGTGGTTACTGATAATGACTCTCCAATAGTTTGTGAAAGGAGAATGTTCGATTGTAAGCCTCACTACATTAATATACTTCCCCATTTTAATGGGAGGTCTAATGATGAACCGTACACTCATTTGGCGGAGTTTTCCTCCATTTGTAGCACTATCGGGGGGCATAATTTCGCATTGGAGGAAGTCAAGCTTCAATTATTTCAGTTTTTGCTAAAAGATAAAGCGAAGCAATAGTTTCTTACACTTCCGGCGAATAGTATTCGGACATGGACTGAGATGCAACAAGTATTCCTTGACGAGTATTACTCTATGGCAAAGACCGATGACGCTAGAGATGAAATTAGGTCTTTCCGCCAACTCTCAAGTGAACCATTGCATGAAGCTTTCACAAGGTATAAGGAATTGATTCGAAAGTGCCCACACCATCAAATCGAAAAGTGGGAGTTGGTTAAATGCTTTGTGAGAGGATTGGATGACGAGACATGGAATCGCCTTGAGTCAATGAGCAATGGAACTTTATTAAGTAACCATGAAGATGATGATTGGGAATTCCTCGAAAGGATGAACAAGAGGTCAAAGTCAAAAGAATCGGCCGACCGAGCCAAAAAGCACTCTACCTCAAGGTCTTGGCCCGATCGTGATGCGAGCTCTAAGGATCGGATTGAAACATTGGAGCGGGAGTTGGTCCGCATGAAGAAAAAAGAAGTGGGTGCGGTGCAATACGTCGTATGTGAAGAATGCGGAGACATCGGTCACCGGGCCGAGAACTGTCAAGTCACCGTGGAGGTGAATCAAGTGTATGGAGACCGGAGGCAATATGATATGAACTCCAACATTTACCACCCCGGATTGAGGAATCATCCTAACTTTAGGTATGGTAATGCCTCCAACCAAATGAACCCGAATTTCCAATCTGGAAATCAAGGTGGGTATTCGCACTAAACTCGCCAAGGAGGTAACCAAGGGGGTTACCGAAGGAATAACAATCAAGGAGGTGGTGATGATTTGAGTGCCAAGATAGATGCACTATTGAATGTGGTGAAGGAGTGATGCGTGTGTGGTGTGATATATATTGAAGTATATTTTAAGCCCTTTTTACACGTTACTCAAGCTTTAAATTTATAAAACACGATATTTTACTAACACCAAACACACATATGGGCAAGTGCACCCATCGTGAGCGTAGTATAGTGTTGGCAAGATATCGAGGTCGTCCAAGGACACAAGAGCTTTTAATACCGGTTTATCCTCAACGTCTAATCAAATCAAAAAGTTAGAAAAATGTTTTTAAACTAGAAAAATAAAAACTAACAAAAATGCTGAAAATTAAAATAAAAGTAAAAACAGATAGACAAGATGAATCACTTGGCTCCGACTCGTGTTTAGTGTAACCTTTGATTATTTCCGCACTTTTGCACTTTTTAAGAGATTATCTTAGTTATTGTAGTAGGCCCCTCTTTTGAAGGTGACGTTACCCTCAACCCAGTAGTTTGAGTCAGCGAGGATACAATCCTAAAGGGTCGGATTATTGAAAGATAATTAATTAAGTTATTAATGCATATTATGGTAGGCCCCTCTTTTGAAGGTGACGTTACCCTCGGCTAAGTTGTCCGAGTCAGCAGGGATACAGTCCTAAGTAGCCGGGTTAAAGTATTAATAGTAGCTTACATATGAGGGGATCAAAGAGTTTGGACCCCCCGCCATCCAATACCAGTGGGTATTGAAGGAGGTCCTACTAAATTTGACCCAGGTCCTTGCAGGATCTATACACTGAACAAGGCAAGACTCTTACCAAACCATTCCCTTAACCCCCGACCAGGCAGCCAACATATCTCCATATAGACCGTGGAGATATGAATGGTGAAAATCTTTTATTTTATATAGACAGTAAAATAATGCCAAGACACCACGGACAAACGATAAGGAAGAATCACCTTCAACATAAGAAACTAGTTATTAAAGTCATTAATACATAACCAAATAAAAAGTGTGAAAAGATTAAAAATAAAAAGTATTACACTAGACACTTGTCTTCACCAAGTGATGTAAGAGACTTAGGCAAACATGGCCTTTGATTGTCAAGAACTCTTACGATCAATCTTGGATCCCGAGACGACTCACACACTCTATGATGGACGATGGATGATGGTGGTGGATGATGGTGTTGTGGTGGTGGTGGAGTGTGGGTGAAGTGTGAGAGAGGTGGTGTGCCAAGGGATGGTTTGCAAATGAGCCAAGCACCCCTATTTATAGGCTGAACAGAGACTCGGGCATGGCCCCGTGTCCACCCTTCTTCTGTTTCTTCATTAACTGTAGTTTGTCTGCATTAGTTGACCACGACCCCGTGTGCAGAAGCGTATCTGTACTATCAAGATTTCCCCAGATTCTGCGAATCTTAGAGTTGACCACGGCCCCGTGTCCGCTGGGCACTCCCCCGTGGTGGGTAATAGAAGCTTCTACAGCTTTGTCTTTTATGCTGACACTTGGGCACGCCCCCGTGCTCATTGAGCACGGGGCGTGTTCAGCCTTCTGTTCTCTTGTTTTTTCTTGGGAAGATGCTGTAGGGGGTCGGGCATGCCACGTTTATCCCTTTTCTTGTATTTATGTTAGATTTAGCTGCCTTTTTGCTTCTTTTGTTCATTTGAGCTCATTTAATCCTGAAAATACAAAAGGAAGACAAAAACACACTTTTTCCAACATTAGTACTAAAAAAGGGTTAGTTTTATGCCACAATTGATGTAATTTATATGTTGCATTTTGCACACATCAAATACCCCCACACTTGAATCTTTGCTTGTCCTCAAGCAAAACTCTTTATAATGTGGCTTGCACTCCCAAATGGAATGGGTAGAAGAGAAGGTTTTAGGGCTTGTCATAGAGTGTCGGGATTTGCAAGATTCATTATTAGGTTTTATTTTTATTTGTTTACAATCCTATTCATCATGATTTATATAGAACATTACATAAAATAAATTACTTATTAGGGCATAACATGCCTTTTTAAAATTTCACTTATATACAAGTTCACATACCTCACGGGGGATCACTCAACACTCGGCCGAAGATGTATTTTTGTGAATCACTCGAGAGCGGCATGGAACTTACTCCTACCATAAGCTTTCCAAGCAATCAATCCTCCTCCTTTTTAACTATACACCTTTCTAAATATCAAGAGGACTTTTGGGGTGAAGGGTTAGGCTTGGGCTAAAGGTAGGTGGTTGGGTTAGTGGTTAGTTGATACGTGGTCAAAAACCGGTGTTCGTTTATGCCTAAGTTCATGTTTTTACTTAACTTTTTATCCCGAATAGCCTACTTGTAAAATGATTTGTGTTTTGCAGGTCTTGTGAAGTTTAAGGAGCTAATTGGGAGCTAAACGGACCACCGGGACGAAAAACGAGCCACCGGGATGCGAAACGGGTCATCCGGGAGCAAGGGACGCGAAAAACAGAAAGTGAAGCTTTGGGGCACCGTCACCGACAGTCAGTGCATTTTTTCATCGCCAGAACCACTGTAGACAGCAAAGAAAGCCGTCGGAAGAAAGTGAACATGTGCACACCGTCGCCGACGGGGCTTCAGGCCGTCGGCGACGGTCTCTCTATGATGAAGGCGCACCAGTTTGTTGTTTTTAGTGGTTTTGACGAATTAAAACGGTTATTGACCAACTATTCGGGGGTTACACACTTGTTTTTCAGGTTTGAATATCATCTTGGAGCCTAGACTCATAATCTATCACTTACCATTCCATCCAACATCATCTCTACAACCCGAATCAAGGATTGCATCAACATCATATTCTTGATTCCAAACCCTAGCTCCATCCATCGATTCATCCGTTCATCATCATTACCTACCCAAACCCTAAACCTCATAATTCATCATCCTCAAGACTTAAAGATGTTCAACTTCGAGCTCTCAACATCCGGTGATCAAGCCCTTTCGATCATGCGCGGCTAATTTCTTGGAGGTTTCACCCCGGTGTAGACTTTTGTAAGATTTAGGGTTTATTATGTTTTGATAATTGTTTTGTGACAACTTGAAGTGCATTTGAATCTTAGACAATTGTCCTACGTTGGTATTGAATTTGCAAACTATCGAGTGAATGATTAAATTTGACGTTGTGAAATGAATACACGTATTTATGCCTTGTCTTTTGGTAGGATTTGCTAGTCCGAAGTAACGAAGTGTATCATGGTCCATTGTTTATGACGTTGATAGCGATTGACACCTAAGCTTTGTGATTGCGACCCGTTAATGAACTATTTCAAGTAAAGCTAATTAAAATACATAGTAACCCTAAGTCTTGCATTAGTTGAAACCGGGTGTGAACCTTGTCTTCTTATCATTGTTCAATCAATCAATTTTAATTCTTGCAATTTGTTAATCACTAGTAGTTAATTCATTCAATCATTTTAGTAATTCTAATTCACATCTTTAAATTAAACAAAAATACAAAAATATATATCATAGCAATCTTCATAAGTGTGACATCTTTTCATAATTCAATCGAATCCATTCGCAAACCACATACTCTTCGTTGTTCGACCCCTTACTACCACTAGCTATTTGTTAAGGGTAATTTGGGTAAATAAATATTATCTTTGATCGGAGCGCGACTCTCCGATCATTAGTAAAAGGGCGAAAGGCGTAAAAAGCGTCGGTTTTCGTAAGACTTTTTATTTTTGAAGTTTTTATTTTGATGACGCCATTATTCAAACAAAGTTATTTTTGATAAACTTGTTTGTTTATTTCTCTTTTGCTTCATCATCATCATCATCATCGTTTTTTTTTAAAGTCATAAGAAAAACCGAGCTTGTTACTAAAACAAAGGGTTAAAAATAAAAAGGTTTTGGTGGGTGAAAGGGTGTTTGTTTTGGGTTATGAAATGAAAAGGTTTAGGCTCAAAGGGGTTAACTAGGGGGATTTTGGGTAGGTGGTAAAAAAAGAAAAATAATGGTGTAGAAATAAAAAGGGTTAGTCCTAATGCCTCCATCATTTACTTACTCAGGTTTAAGTTGGTAAGGACCGGGAATGTATCATCGTGGCAAGTTCTAGAGTTGTAAGAACCAAGCGGCTATTCACACAAGAAACGAAAAATGAGCATTTAGTTTAAAGATATGTATTGTATGCTCAATAAAGGCTCAAAACTCACTTTATTTTGTGGGAATGGGTTTTTATGTGATCAAGTATATATAATCAAATTTTAATCAAACTTGTCATGCCGTTTCATAATTTTCTTATGTTGGTTCTTTTTTTATCACGACGCTATCGATTGTAAATTTGTAAAAATATAACCTTTTTAGAACTTGAAACTCCCAAATTAAACCTAGACAAGTAAAAAAATGAGAAGTTTTTGAAAAAAAATTGGGGTGATTAGCGGTTCCAATAGAGTTTTGTGTAAGGCTTGTGATTAGGACTCGCAAGATTCAAGGTTTTAGCATCCCCCCCACACTTAAATTACACATTGTCCTCAATGTGTCCCAAAAATAAGTTTTTAGGTTGATTGAATGTGTAAAAAGGTGTGAATAAGCAAAAATTTATGTTACTGGGCGTCTGGACATGGCCCCGTGCTCGTTGAGCATGACCCCGTGTTCAGAGTGCCTGTAACGAAAACTTATAGAAGGTGGGCACGGGGGCGTGTCGGCTGGACACGACCCCGTGTCTGGATAAAGTCTGCAGGAAAAAAAACAAACAACAGGTCTGGGGTAGTGGGCACGGGGGCGTGTCGACTGGACACGACCCCGTGTAGACAATCTGCAATGGTGAAAACAGGTTTCTGGCTTCGGTTTTCCTGTCCCGGCTTTAGTAGCACTAGTATTTAGTGCTCTAAGCCTTGTATGTACCTGTTTTATCAATAAACACTACACCAAACCATAGCAAGCATCCTAAATTACCATAGTTCAACATCCACATCACCAAGTTAAAAAGAAAAACAAATGCAGAAAATAAAAAGAGTTAAAGGAAAGTAAATTGTTCAACACACGGCACGCAGGCCAGAAATTGTTCATAAGAAAAGGGGTTAACCTATGGGATCACCAATCAGCTGCTCCTAACTCCGCTCCTCCCTCCTAGTCCATGTCCTCGTCCTCATTATCATCATCTCCTCCGTGCCCCGCCATGTACTCCCGGATGTTCCCAATGTCATCCTGTATGTCGGATATATTTCTCTCTATTGCTCCGACCCGGTTGTAGGTGTTGCTGGCTAGGTTGTAGGTGTTCCTGGTGCACATGAGGTTTTCCTGCATTAAATCATGTAAACTTTGAAAATTAGGAAAACCGACTCCTTGTGAGGAGGATTGGCCCGGATCACCGTGGGGCTGGTATTGGTGTTGAGGAGGATGTTGGAACTGTGGAGCGTGAAGGACGAGTGCCTCTTGCGGGTTCCACGCATGCCCCTAGACTCTTTGGAAGCTAACCGTCCCATCTTCGGCTTCATAAATCAAGTTCATGGAGCGGCAGATGTGTATGTCCACTCTTCCCGACCATGGGCTCTTTTGGAAAGACCTGGGCATGTTCACGAAGTGCTTGAAGAGACGGTATATCCACCCCCCGAAGAAGATAGGGGTTGGGGGAGTAGCAAGTTGGTTCCAATGCATGTTTCGGAGCAGGAGGTATGGAACATCGAGGTTTCTGCGGGTATGAATGCAATGAAGAACTATCAAATCTCTTAGCCCAACAATGCCACTACTATCATGCCTTTGACTAAGAGAGTAGGTGAGGACCCAATGAATGTAACGGTAAAGAGGGTCCCTCAACCTAGTGCTCTTAGTGCTGCTTGGGTTGTAGTGCCCATCTCCTATTTAAGCCCAAGCGGCTTGGCGTTCGTTTTCTGATAGTTCATGTAACCCTCCGATGTTTTCTTAATTACCTGCATCTTCCTCCGCATACAACCCCACTATCAACCCAAACTGTGACATCGAGATAGAGTACGTAGTCCCTCCACATCTGAATTCTACCCCATCATTATCAAATGGGTCGGATCTTGAATTGAACACGAATGTGCTATAGAATTCCAGATTATACTCGTGGACTGAGCGAAGTCGAGTGGTTAGGGCGGCTCTTAGTGGGCCGGTGACTAGGTTGTTAAACCGGTCAAGCTGGTTCACCATAGCTAAAAGATCCATGCATACTTGTCTTTGGTATTCTTCCGGTCTGGTTCGAAGCACATCGTATCTTGCCTTAGCATCCAACTCGTTTGCATTGAACCGTGTGAACTTCTTCGACATCTGAAAGGAAACACCAAACAATTAGCATGAAAAATTTGAAATTCTCGGAGAAAACTGAAAACAGTCGGCTAAACACGACCCCGTGTTCAGCAGACACGCCCCATGTTGGTCAGAAAATAGCTGGACACGCCCCCGTGCTCAGCGAGCACGACCCCGTGTCCAGGCGTCTGTTTACCAAAAATCACATTTTTAGACCCGGTCCCGAAAACTTGAAAATTTTTGGTCCAGTAGGGGCGGTTTCCCCGAAAATGAAACCCCAAGTGCCGTTTTTCCCAAAACAAACCGTTTACCCCTTCAATTTTATCTTTTTCGGTTCAAAAACAAGGGTTTGGGGTTTTTGTGAGAAATCGGCCAAATCTATGAACAATATAAGTGGATTTACTTCCTATAACATGAATCTAAACTAATGCTAACAATTTTATGCAAAAATTTGAGGTTCGATCCGGATGAAGTTCAAGAACCCTAGATTTTCCCCAAATTTTTGATGTTTTAACTACATGCAAGTGCTTAATCTAACTACTAATGATGCTAGAATCATACCTTGATGTTGTTAGAAGTAGAGGAGACGTCAAAATCTTGCAGAAAAATCGCCTGAACCAGAGCTTTTTCGGGGGTGTGGAAATGAAGAAACTGTGTTGAAAAGGGTTTTTATCCCGACAGTTGCGCGGACACGGCCCCGTGTCCAGCGGACACGACCCCGTGCCGAGCAAAGTTTTAAAATATATATATATATATATATATATATATATTTAGTGCTCGTGTGAGTGCCCTTGTTTCCCAAAAAATTGGTTAGAAGACTTACTGATTTAGAAGTCAACCCGTTTGTTCGTAACTTACCAGGTATGATGTTGATGCTTTTTATTCTTCGACCGTTTGAAGCGAGATTTCTTCCTCCTCATCCTCAATGAATCCTTGATAGAGCTTCAGCCGTTGGCCATTGACTTTGAATGGAATGCCGTTCCGAGATTTAATTTCTACTGCACCGTGTGGGAAAATATGGGTGATAGAAAAAGGTCCTGACCACCGAGACTTTAATTTACCAGGAAACAATCGAAGTCGTGAATTAAACAATAGAACTTGATCTCCTACTCGAAATTCATTTGGTTTTATGTGTTTGTCGTGTAAATTCTTCATTCTTTCCATATAAATTTCAGAGTTTGAGTATGCATAATTCCTTAATTCGTCTAATTCATTTAATTGACAAAATCGATTTTTACCGGCAAATTCTAAATCTAGGTTTACATTTTTAATTGCCCAGTAGGCCTTGTGACCTATTTCTACTGGCAAATGACAACTTTTTCCATAGACGAGCTTATATGCGGTTGTACATATTGTTGTTTTATAAGCAGTTCGAAAAGCCCATAAAGCATCATCTAATTTATTGGCCCATTCCTTTTTATTTAACCCTACGATTTTTTCAAGTATTCGTTTTAAACCTCTATTAGTCACTTCGGCTTGTCCGTTTGTTTGAGGGTGATATGCTGTTGAAACCCGATGATAGACCCCATATCTTGTTAAGATTTTTTCAAGTTGATGGTTACAAAAATGGGCACCTCTATCACTTATTAATGCTTTAGGTGTTCCAAAACGAGAGAATATTTTTTTCAGAAATCTTACCACGACTCTTCGGCCTCGACCCATTTAGACAAGTAATCTACTGCCACAAGTATATATTTGTTTCCTTTTGACGGTAGGAAAGGTCCCATAAAGTCGAGTCCCCACACATCAAAAATTTCACAAATAAGAATGCCATTTTGTGGAATTTCGTTTTTGGAAGAAATATTATGTTCTTTGGCAAGCATCACATGTCTTGACAAGACTTTGGGCGTCTTTGTAAATGGTTGGCCAATAAAATCCTGAATCAAATACCTTTCGTGCGGTACTAGCGGCACCATGATGTCCTCCGTATGGACCTTCATGACAATGGCGGATAATTCTTAGTGCTTCGCGACCATGTACGCATCGCCGGATGAGTTGGTCGGCACACATTTTGAAAAGATAAGGATCTTCCCAAAAATAATGCCTTACATTAGTGATGTGCACAAAATGCAACATATAAATTACATCAAGTGTGGCATAAAACTAACCCTTTTTTAGTACTAATGTTGGAAAAATGTGTTTTTGTCTTCCTTTTGTATTTTCAGGATTAAATGAGCTCAAATGAACAAAAGAAGCAAAAAGGCAGCTAAATCTAACATAAATACAAGAAAAGGAACAAACGTGGCATGCCCGACCTCCCCGACAGCATCTTCCCAAGCAAAACAAGAAAACAGAAGACTGAACAAGCCCCGTGCTCAGTGAGCACGGGGGCGTGCCCAAGTGTCAGCAGAAAAGGCAAAGCTGTAGAAGCTTCTATCAACCACCACGGGGTCGTGCTCAGTGGACACGGGGCCGTGGTCAACTCTAAGATTCGCAGAATCTGCGAAAATATTGATAGTACAGATACGCTTCTGCACACGGGGGCGTGCCCAGCGGACACGGGGGCGTGGTCAACTAATGCAGACAAACTACAATTAATGAAGACAGAGAAGAAGGTGGACACGGGGCCGTGCCCAATAGACACGGGGCGTGCCCAATGGACAAGGGGCCGTGCCCGAGCTACTGTTCAGGCTATAAATAGGGGTGCTTGGCTCATTTGCAAACCATCCCTTGGCACACCACCTCTCTCACACTTCACCCACCACCCACCACCATCACAACACCATCATCCACCACCATCATCCATTGTCTATCATAGAGTGTGTGAGTCATCTCGAGATCCAAGATTGATCGTAAGAGTTCTTGACAATCAAAGGCCATGTTTGCCTAAGTCTCTTACATCACTTGGTGAAGACAAGTGTCTAGTGTAATACTTTTTATTTTTAATCTTTTCGCACTTTTTACTTGGTTATGTATTAATGACTTTAATAACTAGTTTCTTATGTTGAAGGTGATTCTTCCTTATCGTTTGTCTGTGGTGTCTTGGCATTATTTTACTGTCTATATAAAATAAAAGATTTTCACCATTCATATCTCCACGGTCTATATGGAGATATGTTGGCTACCTGGTCGGGGATTAAGGGAACGGTTTGGTAAGAGTCTTGCCTTGTTCAGTGTATAGATCCTGCAAGGACCTGGGTCAAATTTAGTAGGACCTTCTTCAATACCCACCGGTATTGGATGGCGGGGGTCCAAACTCTTTGATCCCCTCATATGTAAGCTACTATTAATACTTTAACCCGGCTACTTAGGACTGTATCCCTGCTGACTCAGACTACTTAGCCGAGGGTAACGTCACCTCCAAAAGAGGGGCCTACCATAATATGCATTAATAACTTAATTAATTATCTTTCAATCCGACCCTTTAGGATTGTATCCTTGCTGACTCAAACTACTGGGTTGAGGGTAACGTCGCCTTCAAAAGAGGGGCCTACTGTAACAACCCTCGGTAAAACCAACACCCTCATTATATTTTGTTTACCCTATTATATCTTAAAATATCCTTATGTGTCTCATATTACACCCCTTATGTGAAAACCGAGCCCTAAATAGATTATAACATATAAAATAAAATGAAAATAAGAAAAATGGAGTTGAGGCGGGCCGCGTAGACCCACCCCAAACTCTTACGCGGGCAGTTTAAGACCGGACTTTGACTCCGCTGACTTCTTTAGTTCAAGCGGGCCGCGTAAGCTTAAGCTTACATTAACGTGGGCCACGCGGACTCATAAAACGCGGATACACCAGATGCCGACACGTGTCGACATCGTGGCAAGTCTACAAGCTGACCCAGTAAAGCTATTATGTTGACTGGTGTTGACGCGGGCCGCCTGAGAATCAGATTTCACAACTATAAATAGAATGCATCAGTTTTCAGTTTCCTTCGCTCATTCACACTTCTCAATCTCGAATTCTGAAAGTATTAGACATATTTTGCAAGTATTATACCCCTAATTAGCGAGATTCTACTCCATTGTAAGTATTATAACCCCGGTTTCATAGCAGATACGCTGCCCGATTGATTTAGGGTTCCGTAACAACTGTCGTGGTTCTGCCCGACGTAGTTGTTGGAATGCCGTCTCGGGGAGGGTATTATTAATAATTTTAAAAAGGGTTATGATACTAACCAATGTACATTTGTATAAATTATAGATTATACCCAGGAAACCCTTACAAGAAGCCTAAGATAGCAAAGTGAGTTTATCCTCTTTTTGATAATGTTTTTGGAATGTTTTACAAAACCTTAATTATTTTACAATGCGATTAAGCAGTGATTGAGTCTTTGTAGTTCTTAAATTACTGCCGGTATTTGGGGTTTTGTATTCAAAATTTATTACTTGCGAGTAATAAGTCGGGATGACAGTACGTTACCATTGGACAACGAGTTAGCCAATGTGTAATATGACCCACAAGTCAAGGATTGACAGTACTGATTGAGTAATTGGGTAGAAATAAACAATGTGATCGCTCTCAATACTGTGTTAATTGATAAAATGTTTCTTGATTAAACTGGGATTCACTCACCAGTATTTTCCCGCTGACAAAATATTTTTAAAACATGTTTCAGGTAACACAATGTGAAAGCCAACTGGGAAAAAGCCAGCTCGAGAGCACTGACGGCTTGGAAAATAAGTGGCTATAAAAGTTATCTAAGAAACAATGTTTTAAATTAAATAAAATAGGGTTTGTCCCTATAAATGTATTGTAATAAGAAACTTGGGTTTTGCCCATGTTATTATTAATATCAAATATGGTGGTTTTACTCTGATAAACATTTCCTAACTACAGTCCTGATGAAAATTCCGCTGCAAGATTAAATAACCTGATACCACCACCACTGAGATCGCATCCGCCCGTTCCCGGGAATCAGGGATCGGGGGTTGCGACAGAAGGTGGTATCAGAGCCTAGCCACTGGTCTCAGCCAAAGAAGTGTTCTGCTGACACTTAAATTCTATATTTTGTGTTAGGAAATAATTACGGAAATACGTGCATAACTGTATTTATTTGTTATGTGTTATTTGACTGTTTGTTAGTTTTCAGTATGAGTGATCAAGGACCATCAGACGTGAATCGTCAGTTAGCTGATTCACCTAGGAGTGAAGGTACATCATCACAGCCTGCCCTCTCTGGGTATACTGCTGATCAGGAAGACGGGATATTTGCCTTTAGAGCTAAGTCAGAGGAACCATTTCCTACTAAGAAACGAGGATGGTTCAGTAAAGAAGCTTTTGCTCGTAGGAAGAGAATGCGAAAATTGCAACAGCAAAGGGCTTTAGCAGCCATTAAGCGAGAAACAGATGCCCATACTCAGGATATGCTAAATAGAAGCCTAGCTAATTTCCATATCCTAGCTACAACTACTGCTGACCCAAGTCTGGAACAACTAGTAGCCCCACAACCACAAAACCCAGAACAACCCATGGAAATAGAAAATCAGGAAAACCAGGTGGAGATGCATGAATTTAATCCAGAAGAAATCCCTAGGGTGCCTGCATCGAATCCCCTAGACCCGAATTATGACCCCTGGTGGGACAACAATAGGGACTTTGTGCAACGTTACCCTATTCAGGACTATCCACCCCAGAACATAGAAGCTTACCCAGGTATGGACCCTTTAGATCCCTATTACCATGATGAATATATTAGGGAAATTTTAGAGGATCCTTACCATCTCCGAACTCATACCCCTCCATATCAGGAACCAGCGCCACAGATTCCAAACCTAGTCCGAGAACCTGCACCCCCAATGAGTGCAGAAAACGTGCAAGAACTTAGGACTTTCGGGGAGGAAATTTTAGAAAGCAGTGAGAGAATGCGTCAGGTGGGAGAACGTCTCGTATGGAAATACGATGAACGTAATATGGAATTTTGGATAAATCCATATCCGTGAATGAGATGGTGAAACGATGGTAGTAATAATAATATAATAAAATAAAATAAAATATGTGTGTACGAATGCATATTACTATTTTATTTCTGTTGGTATTGTAATCTTTATTTCTGTACTAGTGTGTAATAGACGCATAGTATATGAAAAAGAGTATAGTCGCAATGATCGACGGTTTTGGTTAAATTGCGTGTCATGTGATTAACTATATTACCTATTATTTGTGATATTAATATTGGATAAATGTTTAAAATTCAGATGGCCGACGAAGGAAATCAAGGAAATCTGAATAACGATAACCAAAGTAACATTAACGTGGTTAATGAAAATCCAAGCATCAATAACAATAACAATCAAGTGGACAATAGTGCTATTCAACACATAGTAGCACAGGGAATTATAGATGCAATGCCTTTTATTCTTCAAACTGTTAAAGATGCTGATAATAAAAGTAAGCATAGCAGTAAGCGACCAAGTGAACCAGAAAACAGCGTGAACAATGGACCTGTACTTCAATTGCCTATCCCAAAAGAAGAAGAACCATGCCTTATGGTTGTTCTTATAAGGAATTTTGGTCTTGTAAACCAATGGAATTCTCGGGCAATGAAGGGGCCATTGCAACTTTACGCTGGATAGAAAAGACTGAGGCAGTCTTAAGGATAAGCAAGTGTGCTGAAGAAGATAAGATATTGTTTGCTTCTAATTTGTTTAAGAATGCAGCACTAGAATGGTGGAACACTATCTTCCAGACAAGAGGAAGTGATAGGACTTATAATATGGAATGGGAAGAATTTAAAAACAAGGTAGAAAGGAAATTCTGCCCACCCAATGAAAAAGAACAGATAGCAAACAAATTCCTAAATCTTAGGATGACTGGTGTGGATAGTAAGGGATACACTAAAATATTCTTTGAATATGCTAGAATAGTACCAACTCTTGCTTCACCAGAACCAGTGTTAATTTCCCGTTATATTTGGGGATTAATTGGGGAAATAAGACACGTAGTCAAGGCAGCTAGACCTCAAACCATAGAAGAAGCTGTAGAACTAGCCAATACCTTGACTGACGAATTAGTTCGTACCCGAGAAGAGGATCAAAGGAGAAACCTAACCCAGAAATTGACTCAAGAATTTCGTTCTGGAAATTCTAACCGTGGGAGAAATGTAGGTTCTACCTCTGCACCCTACTGTACGAATTGCAAAAGAAAGCATTCAGGAAGATGCTCTGTGTACTGTAACTTTTGTAAAATATCGGGACACAAGGAAGAAGACTGCAGGAAGAAAAACAGCAGGATATGCTACAACTGCAGAGAACAAGGTCACATCAAGCCAAACTGCCCAAAATTAGCTCCAGCTACAGATAAAAAGAATACTAAAAATGATAGAGCATTTGTTCTAACTACAGATGAAGCCAAGATGATTCCAGATGTCATAGCTGGTACGTTTTTAGTTAATGATGTATTTGCTAAAGTATTATTTGACTCTGGTGCAAACCAAAGTTTTATCAATACTTCGTTTTGCAAAATTCTAAATCAGTCATTAACTAAACTACCACTAGAATGCTTAGTAGAAACAGCTAATGGAGAAACCATTAGGATTTCTGAAATCTTGCAGGGAGCAAGAATAGAAATTTCAAATCAGAAATTTGTTGCAAGCCTATATCCCATGAACCTGGCAGAATTTGATGTTGTTTTAGGAATGGATTAGTTAATAGCCAATAAAGCTAGTATTTTATGTAATCAAAAGTTAATTCAAGTTAATTCACCAAAAGGTAAAATGATCACCATTAAAGGAGATAAATCTTCTAGGTCAACTAAATTTATCTCTGTGATGAAAACTGCAAGTTGTATGAGAAAAGGTTCTATAGTGTATTTGAGTTCTATAATCATTAACACTAAAGGAAAGGATTTAAAAGATATTCCAGTAGTATCTCAGTTTTCAGATGTATTTCCAGAAGAATTGCCAGGGCAACCTCCAGATAGAGAAGTGGAATTCAGAATTCACTTAATACCAGGAACATCACCAATTGCCAAAGCACCCTACCGTTTGGCACCCGCTGAAATGCAAGAATTAAAGAACCAATTAGACGAATTGTTGGAGAAAGGATTTATACAGCCAAGTTCGTCGCCATGGGGAGCGCCGATACTGTTCGTTAAAAAGAAGGATGGATCAATGCGTATGTGCATTGACTACCGTGAATTAAACAAAGTCACGATTAAGAATCGGTACCCATTACCGAGAATCGATGATCTGTTTGATCAGCTACAAGGAGCTCGATTTTTCTCTAATATCGATTTAAGGTCAGGATATCATCAATTAAAGGTACAGGAAGAGGACATTCCTAAAACCGCATTTAGAACAAGGTATGGTCATTATGAATTTACTGTCATGCCATTTGGTTTAACCAATACCCCAGTTGCATTTATGGACATGATGAACCGAATATGTAAGCCATATTTGGATAAATTCATAATTGTATTCATAGATGATATTCTAATTTATTCTAAGAATAAAGAAGATCATGCAAGGCATTTGCAAACACTTAAGTCTGTTAAGAAAGGAAAAGCTTTATGCTAAGTTTTCAAAGTGCGAATTTTGGTTAGAACAAGTACAATTCCTTGGACACCTAGTTAATCATGAAGGAATTCATGTAGACCCAACCAAGATTGAGGCAATTACTAAATGGAAAACCCCTGAGTCACCAACTGAGGTTAGAAGTTTCTTAGGATTGGCCGGTTATTATAGAAGGTTTATTAAGGATTTTTCTAGAATAGCCATTCCTTTAACTAAGTTAACCTGTAAATCTGTTAAGTTTGAATGGGGAGTAAAACAAGAAGAAGCCTTTAGAATTCTTAAGCAAAGATTGACCCATACACCCATACTAGCATTACCAGAAGGAACTGAAGACTTTGTAGTCTATTGTGATGCTTCTAAATTAGGTTATGGATGTGTATTGATGCAAAGATAAAAGGTTATAGCTTACGCATCTAGACAACTTAAGGATCATGAAGAGAATTATTCAACCCATGATTTAGAATTAGGAGCTATAATTTTTGCTCTTAAGATTTGGAGACATTACCTTTATGGTAGTAAATTTACCATATTCACTGATCATAAGAGTTTAAGGTATATATTCAAACAAAAGGAGTTGAATATGAGGCAAAGACGCTGGATGGAATTTCTTAGTGACTATGATTGTGATATCCAGTATCATGAAGGAAAAGCAAATGTAGTGGCAGATGCTTTAAGCCGAAAGTATCAAGAAAAACCAAAAAGGGTACGTTCTCTTAAATTAAATCTACAAGTAGATTTAAATAATCAAATAAGAGAAGCACAAGAGTCAGTAATCAAGGAAGATACTGAAAAGTTAAAAGGTATGTTAAAAGAATTAAAACAAGGAACAGATGGAATTTGGAGATTTCATGAAAAGAGAATGTGGATACCTAAATTAGGAAATCTACGCCATCGTATATTAGAAGAAGCTCATAAGTCCAAGTATACGATGCATCCAGGAAGTGACAAAATGTACCAGGATTTAAGGAAAAATTTCTGGTGGATAGGAATGAAAAAGGATATAGCCGCTTATGTTTCTAAATGTTTAACTTGTTCACAAGTTAAAGCTAAACATCAGAAACCCTCAGGTTTGTTACAGCAATTAGAAATGCCAGTATGGAAATGGGAATTAATAACCATGGATTTTGTTACTAAATTACCCAAAACTAAGAAAGGAAATGATACAATCTGGGTGATTGTAGATAGACTAACCAAGTCAGCTCATTTCTTACCAATGAAAGAAACAATTAGTATGGAACAATTATCTAAATTGTATGTAAATGAAATTGTTTCTTTACATGGCATTCCTTTATCAATTGTTTCTGATAGAGATAGTCGCTTTACATCTCATTTTTGGTCAAGTTTCCAAAAGGCAATGGGAACTAAGCTAAAATTAAGCACAACCTATCATCCACAAACGGATGGACAAAGTGAAAGAACAATTCAGACAATGGAGGACATGCTTAGAGCTTGTGTAATTGATTTTGGAGGTAATTGGGACGATCACTTACCTTTAATAGAATTTTCTTATAATAATAGTTATCACACAAGTATTAATGCTACACCATTTGAAGCACTTTATGGAAGAAAGTGTCGAACCCCAGTCTGTTGGGCAGAAATTGGGGAAAAACAACTATCTGGACTTGAGATAGTGCAAGAAACAACTGACAATATTATTCAAGTCAAGGAACGACTGAAAGCAGCACGAGATCGACAAAAGAGTTATGCCAATAACCGACGCAAGCCATTGGAGTTTCAGGTAGGAGATAAAGTATTGTTGAAAGTCTCTCATTGGAAAGGAATAGTAAGAATCATAAAAAGGGGAAAGCTAAGTCCCAGGTATGTTGGACCCTTCAAGATTATTAGAAAAATAGGATTTGTAGCCTATCAGCTACAACTGCCAGAGGAAATGGCAGGAATACATGATGTGTTTCATGTATTAAACCTTAAAAAGTGTTTAGCTGATGAATCATTGATAGTACCTCTTAAGGATATAGAGGTAAATGAACAACTCAAGTTTGTAGAAAGACCTCTACAAATTGAAGACAGAAAATTCAAGAATTTAAAACACAAGAAACTAGTTCTAGTCAAAGTAAAGTGGGACTCCAAAAGAGGACCTGAGTATACATGGGAACTCGAGTCAGAAATGAAAAGAAATATCCGCATTTATTTCAGTAGATCTCGAGGACGAGCTCTAAAACAAGGTGGGGAGAATGTAACAACCCTCGGTAAAACCAACACCCTCATTATATTTTGTTTACCCTATTATATCTTAAAATATCCTTATGTGTCTCATATTACACCCCTTATGTGAAAACCGAGCCCTAAATAGATTATAACATATAAAATAAAATAAAAATAAGAAAAATGGAAGTTGAGGCGGGCCGCGTAGACCCACCCCAAACTCTTACGCAGGCAGTTTAAGACCGGACTTTAACTCCGCTGACTTCTTTAGTTCAAGCGGGCCGCGTAAGCTTAAGCTTACATTAACGCGGGCCGCGCGGACTCATAAAACGCTGATACACCAGATGCCGACACGTGTCGACATCGTGGCAAGTCTACAAGCTGACCCAGCTAAGCTATTATGTTGACTGGTGTTGACGCGGGCCGCGTAAGGCTTAGCCTTACCTTACGCGGGCCGCCTGAGAGTCAGATTTCACAACTATAAATAGCATGCATCAGTTTTCAGTTTCCGTCGCTCATTCACACTTCTCAATCTCGAATTCTGAAAGTATTAGACATATTTTGCAAGTATTATACCCCTAATTAGCGAGATTCTGCTCCGTTGTAAGTATTATAACCCCGGTTTCATAGCAGATACACTGCCCGATTGGTTTAGGGTTCCGTAACAACTGTCGTGGTTCTGCCCGACGTAGTTGTTGGAATGCCGTCTCGGGGAGGATATTATTAATAATTTTAAAAAGGGTTATGATACTAACCAATGTACATTTGTATAAATTATAGATTATACCCAGGAAACCCTTACAAGAAGCCTAAGATAGCAAAGTGAGTTTATCCTCTTTTTGATAATGTTTTACAAAACCTTAATTATTTTACAATGCGATTAAGCAGTGATTGAGTCTTTGTAGTTCTTCAATTACTGCCGGTATTTGGGGTTTTGTATACAAAATTTATTACTTGCGAGTAATAAGTCGGGATGACAGTACGTTACCATTGGATAACGAGTTAGCTAATGTGTAATATGACCCACAAGTCAAGGATTGACAGTACTGATTGAGTAATTGGGTAGAAATAAACAATGTGATCGCTCTCAATACTGTGTTAATCGATAAAATGTTTCTTGATTAAACTGGGATTCACTCACCAGTATTTTCCCGCTGACAAAATATTTTTAAAACATGTTTCAGGTAACACAATGTGAAAGCCAACTGGGAAAAAGCCAGCTCGAGAGCACTGACGGCTTGGAAAATAAGTGGCTATAAAAGTTATCTAAGAAACAATGTTTTAAATTAAATAAAATAGGGTTTGTCCCTATAAATGTATTGTAATAAGAAACTTGGGTTTTGCCCATGTTATTATTAATATCAAATATGGTGGTTTTACTCTGATAAACATTTCCTAACTACGGTCCTGATGAAAATTCCGCTGCAAGATTAAATAACCTGATACCACCACCACCACTGAGATCGCATCCGCCCGTTCCCGGGAATCAGGGATCGGGGGTTGCGACACCTACTACAATAACTAAGATAATCTCTTAAAAAGTGCAAAAGTGCGGAAATAATCAAAGGTTACACTAAACACGAGTCGGAGCCAAGTGATTCATCTTGTCTATCTGTTTTTATTTTTATTTTATTTTTCAGCATTTTAGTTAGTTTTATTTTTCTAGTTTAAAAACCTTTTTTCTAACCTTTTGATTTGATTAGACGTTGAGGATAAACCGGTACTAAAAGCTCTTGTGTCCTTGGACGACCTCGGTATCTTACCAACACTATACTACGCTCACGATGGGTGCACTTGCCCATATGTGTGTTTGGTGTTGCGGTATGGCAACAAGTATCCACTTTCTACAATGGGTTGTTGCCACACACAAGACAAACACTTGATTCTAGCTCCGGGGGACTTTTAGGTAATCGTCGCCCAAATGAAATATATAATCAAATTGAGGAAATTGCTCAAACCAATTTTCAGTGGCACACTCCCCGAGGCAATAAATCTATTGCCCCTGGCGCCCATAAGGTTGATGAAAGCACTTCTTTACAAGCTCAAATCGAGGCCCTATCTTCAAAAATCAAAAAGTTAGAAATGGCAAAAAGGGTCTCGGTTATGGCTTGTGAAGGGTGTGGTGGGCCACATGAAAGTTGGAGTTGTATGAAAGAATTAGATGATCAAATGGAAACGGTTAACTACATTGATAATAGGCCTAGGCCGTCGGGTCCTCCAACGGGTACCTACAACCAAGGATGGCGTAACCACCCTAACCTTGGTTGGAGAGAACCCAGCAATAGTAGTAACCAACAAAATCTAAACCAACGAACAAACTTTCAACAACCACAAAATTTCTATCAACAACAAGGTGGACGAGAAAGGCTTGAAGATACTGTATCTCGCCTCATCTCCGACACCGAAAAGAAAAACTCGGATCGATTTCAGCAATTGGAATCGAATTTTAGAAATCAACAAGATAGCATTCAAAACATTGAAAAACAATTAAATCAAATAGCTCAAAATTTCTCCGAGAGACCATAAGGTGCGTTACCAAGTAATACCGAAACCAACCCAAAGGCGCAAGTACATCTCATAACATTGAGAAACCGTATCGTGGGTCCCGAAGAGGCTCCACTTCCACCAACTGAAAGAAGCAAATCTAGCCAAACCATAACTCCACCCGCGCCCCAACAAGAGAAGGCTTCTCCACCAGTTCAAGAGCCTACTAAGACTCCTCCGGTTCCATGCCCCGGTCGGTTAATTCGTCAAAAGACCGATGAGCAATTCGCAAAGTTCGAAAATTTACTAAAACAATTGCATGTTAATATTCCATTTATCGAAGTCCTAACTCAAACACCTAAATATTCAAAATTTATGAGGGACTTCCTCACTCATAAAAGGAAAATTGAATCATCGCAATTAGTTAACTTATGCGAAGAATGCTCCGCCCTACTACTCAACAAACTCCCGCAAAAGAAGCTTGACCCCGGAAGCTTCACAATTCCTTGCTCGATTGGGAAATCCCCCACTCGAAATGTACCAGCCGATATCGGGGCAAGCATCAACCTCATGCCCTCATCAATGTTCAATCGACTCGGCTTAGGGAAAACAACTCCTATAAAAATAAGCATACAACTCGCCAATAGATCCGTCAAATATCCACAAGGTGTCGCTGAAAATCTATTGGTCAAAGTCGGCAAATTTTTCTTTCCGGCCGACTTTGTCATACTAGATATGGAGGAAGATACCAAAGTACCACTCATCCTAGGGAGGCCATTCCTAGCTACGGCCCAAGCAGTGGTAGATATGAATGATGGAACACTAACATTGAGGGTTGGGGACGAGGAAGTAAAGTTTGGAGTTGGAAAAAGAGTAGAAGACGAAGACCCGGTCAACTACATGAAGGTCATTGACTCAAGTTTGGATGATGCTCTCGATGGTGTAGCATGGGATGCAAAACATCCCACTTGGGTAACATATGACCAGGCTTTGGGTCTAGCCAAGGACCCTTATAAATGTGGCGCACCACGGAGGCATTCCGCGGAACTATCCTTAGTTTAGTTTAGATTAATTCTTATGTTTTCTAGTTTAGTTTTAATTTTCAGGAATAAAACACACTCGGGATGGTGAAGGATACCAAGGGAACTTGAACCAGCACCCCATGCACGAAAACAGGGCCACCCGACAAATTTTTCTTCATTACAGCAAGTTCCGCACGGGCTGTGCCCTCCCAACACGGCCCCGTGCTGCACAATCTGCGGGAAATGCCCAGTTCAGGTAATTGGACACGGGGCGTGCTCACTGAACACGCCCCCGTGCCCAGGCTTCTGTTTCTTTTTGACAATTTCTGTTACTGGCGATCTGAACACGGGGCCATGCCCGGACATCACGGGGCCGTGTACAGACGCCCAGTAACATAAAATTTTGCTTTTTCACAACTTTTTACACATTCAATCAACCTAAAAACTTATTTTTGGGACACATTGAGGACAATGTGTAATTTAAGTGTGGGGGGGATGCTAAAACCTCGAATCTTGCAAGTCCTAATCACAAGCTTTACACAAAACTCTATTGGAACCGCTAATCACCCCAAATTTTTTTCAAAAAATTTTCATTTTTTTTACTTGTCTAGGTTTAATTTGGGAATTTCAAGTTCTAAAAAGGTTATATTTTTACAAATTTACAACCGATAGCGTCGTGATAAAAAGAACCAACATAAGAACATTATGAAATGGCATGACAAGCTTAATTAAAAATTTGATTATATATACTTAATCACATAAAAACTCATTCCCACAAAAAGTGAGTTTTGAGCTTTTATTGAGCATACAAATATATATCTTTAAACTAAATGCTCATTTTTCGTTTCTTGTGTGAATAGCCGCTTGGTTCTTACGACTCTAGAACTTGCCACAACGATACATTCCCGGTCCTTACCAACTTAAACCCGAGTAAGTAAATGACGGAGGCATTAGGACTAACCTTTTTTTTACACCATTATTTTTCTTTTTTTTACCACCTACCCAAAATCCCCCTAGTTAACCCCTTTGAGCCTAAACCTTTTCATTTCATAACCCAAAACAAACACCCTTTCACCCACCAAAACCTTTTTATTTTTTAACCCTTTGTTTTAGTGACAAGCTCGGTTTTTCTTATGACTTTGAAAAAACAAAGATGATGATGATGATGAAGCAAAAGAAAAATAAACAAACAAGTTTATCAAAAATAACTTTGTTTGAATAATGGCTTCATCAAAATAAAAACTTCAAAAAAAAATAAAAAGTCTTATGAAAACCGATGCTTTTTACGCCTTTCGCCCTTTTACTAACCACTAACCCAACCACCTACCTTTAACCTAAGCCTAACCCTTCACCCCAAAAGTCCTCTTGATATTTACAAAGGTGTATAGTTAAAAAGGAGGAGGATTAATTGCTTGGAAAGCTTATGGTAGGAGTAAGTTCCATGCCGCTCTCGAGTGATCCACTAAAATACATCTTCGGCCGAGTGTTGAGTGTTCCCCCGTGAGGTATGTGAACTTGTATATAAGTGGAATTTTAAAAAGGCGTATTATGCCCTAATAAGTAATTTATCTTATGTAATGTTTTAAATAAATCATGACGAATATGATTGTAAATAAATAAAAATAAAACTTAATAAAGAATCTTGGAAATCCCGACACTCTATGACAAGCCCAAAAACCTTCTCTTCTACCCATTCCATTTGGGAGTGTAAAGCCACATTATAAAGAGTTTCGCTTGAGGACAAGCAAAGATTCAAGTGTGGGGGTATCTGATGTGCACAAAATGCAACATATAAATTACATCAATTGTGGCATAAAACTAACCCTTTTTAGTACTAATGTTGGAAAAAGTGTGTTTTTGTCTTACTTTTGTATTTTCAGGATTAAATGAGCTCAAATGAACAAAAGAAGCAAAAAGGCAGCTAAATCTAACATAAATACAAGAAAAGGAACAAACGTGGCATGCCCGACTGACGTGTGCGTATATATACATAATTTTGCAATGAATTTACACACGATTTGGTTTTAAATTTATAAAAGTGATTATTACTTTTACATCAAAACACACACGAAAGAGGCAAGTGTACCCCGTTATATATGTAGTAAAGTATCGGTAAGAACCAAGTATCGATCCAAGGAAATGGGCGGAGAAATAATACTAGACCTTTGTCACTAAACTACCGGTAAAAACATAAGTTTTGTTTGATTTTAATTAAACTAACGTAAGCGTAAACAAATACATAATAAAAACATAATAGATAATAGATAAAAAGCCTTGCTTAATACACAACCACAACATGTCAACTAAGTCGGTTTTGGCACTAGAAGCATTCGGTCAATTTTCCAATTTAAGACAATTAGTATCCCTTTCGGGAATCCTAACATGACAATCATTCGGAAAGCTAAAACGATAAACACACTTTAACCACCTAAAATTGTTCTTTAACGTGCAATTGATAAATGTCTATGAAAATCTCTTAAAAATAAGTTAGTCATCCGTTAGGAGTTTTCTAACCGCACTTAATCAAGGAACGAGACACCGATAAACACAATGCAACCACCGAGACAAGCATAAACTAGATTAAATCACAACCGAGTTCATTTTACAAATCGTGCACAATAATTCACCAAGATAGCAATTTTGGCCTAAACTACTAACTAAGCTAACAAATCATGGCAAGAATTTATAACGACACCATCTAACCCGTTAAGGTCCTTACGTGACGGCAAGCTCTCTTGATTAACAATAATTACATTTTATTAAATCACTAACCATTTCTAGTATCATGATGCATACATTTAAACCAAGCTAAACTAGTTAACCAAGTTCAAAGTTTACTAATACAAGATTAATTAAGCTTCATTTTTCAACTATCTTAACTAACCAAGCATCAATCATCCAACATAATTACTTATAATCAAGAAATCAATATCAATAACAAGGTTGCAAACTAATCATCAAAGATTAACATAGAAAATACTTCAAAGTGTCATTACAAACAAAGTTTAACACACTAATGGCTATAATCAAGCAAGGGATTGTTGTGTTTTTGCCCAAAGGCTACAATAATACATAAACATTAATCTAAATGCTTGAAATATTAACAAAATCATGGAAAGATTAGAAAACCAAACCATAAACAAGCATAAGATTAAGAATCCGGATAGTAATCGAGCTAAACGGGACAATGTGGCTTGAATCCGGGTGAAAGCTAATGCCTCCGGAGCCTGTAAAATCGCCTGTGAAGCTCCCAAAATTCCAGAATAATCAGCAGAATGTTTCTGTTAGTTTTTTATATTTTTTCGATGTTGCACGGTCGTTCTTCCTATGGCACGACCGTGCACTTTAAGCAATTATTGGGCATGGTGCACCATACTGCATGACGTCATCAGATCGTTGACCAGATTCGATATCGCACGACCGTTCTTCAGATGGCACGGTCGTTCAATGTCGGGTTCTTGTTGCACGCTTGGTCGCACCAGTCGTTCAGTTCCGAGGTTTAGCTGGATCATCAGATCCGCACGGGGTGCAAGATCTGGAACGACCGTGCATTCCCGGGCTAGCCTTCAATGCCCAGCACGCGGAGTCGCACCCTCGTTCACTGCCGGGCTTTTCATAATTTATCGGAGATGCACGGTCGTGCATCAGGTCGCACGACCGTTCCACACGCCCAGGTCAGTTTTCCAACAGAAGGTTCGCAGCTTCGTCGTTTTGTCCGGAAAGTCTTCGTTTTCGCTATCATCTTGTCTGGTATGCTGTTTTAGGCCTGTAAACAAAAGTGTAGATGATTAAGCATCCAGATGACGGTTTTACGGCCAAAAACACATAAAATAGGGGTAAAACAGGGGACTAAAATATGTGTAAATTAGCGAATATCACCGACCTCCCCGACAGCATCTTCCCAAGCAAAACAAGAAAACAGAAAACTGAACACGCCCTGTGCTCAGTGAGCACGGGGGCGTGCCCAAGTGTTAGCAGAAAAGACAAAGTTGTAGAAGCTTCTATCAACCACCACGGGGTCGTGCTCAGCGGACACGGGGCCTTGGTCAACTCTAAGATTCGCAGAATCTGAGGAAATCTTGATAGTACAGATACGCTTCTGCACACGGGGGCGTGCCCAGCGCACACGGGGGCGTGGTCAACTAATGCAGACAAACTGCAATTAATGAAGACAGAGAAGAAGGTGGACACGAGGCCGTGCCCAATGGACACAGGGCCGTGCCCGAGCTACTGTTCAGGCTATAAATAGGGGTGCTTGGCTCATTTGCAAACCATCCCTTGGCACACCACCTCTCTCACACTTCACCCACCACCCACCACCATCACAACACCATCATCCACCACCATCATCCATTGTCCATCATAGAGTGTGTGAGTCATCTCGGGATCCAAGATTGATCGTAAGAGTTCTTGACAATCAAAGGCCATGTTTGCCTAAGTCTCTTACATCACTTGGTGAAGACAAGTGTCTAGTGTAATACTTTTTATTTTTAATCTTTTCCCACTTTTTACTTGGTTATGTATTAATGACTTTAATAACTAGTTTCTTATGTTGAAGGTGATTCTTCCTTATCGTTTGTCCGTGGTGTCTTGGCATTATTTTACTGTCTATACACCATTCATATCTCCACGGTCTATATGGAGATATGTTGGTTACCTGGTCCGGGGTTAAGGGAACGGTTTGGTAAGAGTCTTGCCTTGTTCAATGTATAGATCCTGCAAGGACATGGGTCAAATTTAGTAGGACCTCCTTCAATACCCACCGGTATTGGATGGCGGGGGTCCAAACTCTTTGATCCCCTCATATGTAAGCTACTATTAATACTTTAACCCGTCTATTTAGGACTGTATCCCTGCTGACTCAGATTACTTAGCCGAGGGTAACGTCACCTCCAAAAGAGGGGCCTACCATAATATGCATTAATAACTTTATTAATTATCTTTCAATAATCCGACCCTTTAGGATTGTATCCTTGCTGACTCAAACTACTGGGTTGAGGGTAACGTCGCCTTCAAAAGAGAGGCCTACTACAATAACTAAGATAATCTCTTAAAAAGTGCAAAAGTGCAGAAATAATCAAAGGTTACACTAATCACGAGTCGGAGCCAAGTGATTCATCTTGTCTATCTGTTTTTATTTTTATTTTATTTTTCAGCATTTTAGTTAGTTTTATTTTTCTAGTTTAAAAACCTTTTTCTAACCTTTTGATTTGATTAGACGTTGAGGATAAACTGGTACTAAAAGCTCTTGTGTCCTTGGATGACCTCGGTATCTTACCAACACTATACTACACTCACGATGGGTGCACTTGCCCATATGTGTGTTTGGTGTTAGTAAAATATCGTGTTTTTATAAATTTAAAACTTGAGTAACGGGTAAAAAGGGCTTAAAATATACTTAAACTTATATACACCCTCGCACACATCAATTAGCAAAGAATTTCTTTCTTTGATGATGTGGCCAACCTTTTGCGACTACACCGCTAGCTAGGTAGTTAGCATAGTCGGCGTACCATGGCTCTTCTCTGTATTCCACCATTTCAAGGGACTCCGTTGGAAATTTTTCGTTGATTTGTTCGTCCCTGGTTGCCTCCAAAGCTGAGTCTTCTAAGAGTGAAAGATGATCCGCTGCAGTGTTTTCTGCTCCTCTTTTGTCTTTGATTTCAATATCAAATTCTTGGAGGAGTAAAATCCACCGAATCAAACGTGGTTTTGCGTCCTGCTTTTTGAAGAGATATCGAATGGCTGCATGATCTGTATAGACTATTGTTTTAGAAAGAACAAGATAAGAACGAAATTTATCAAAAGCAAATACCACAGCTAGTAATTCTTTTTCAGTTATTGTGTAATTTTCTTGTGCATCGTTAAGTGTTTTACTAGCATAATAAATTAGGTGAAAATGCTTTTCTTTTCTTTGTCCCAAGACAGCTCCGACTGCAAAGTCACTTGCATCACACATGATTTCGAAAGGAAATTTCCAATCAGGCGCTATCATGATAGGTGCATTGACCAGCATTTCCTTTAGGGTTAGAAATGCTTGATTGCAATCCTTGCCAAAGATGAAAGGGGCATCTTTTTCAAGTAATTTTGTTAGAGGCCTTGAAATTTTAGAAAAGTCTTTGATAAACCGCCTACAAAATCCGGCATGCCCTAGGAAACTTCTGATAGCTCTAACGGAGGATGGGGGGGGGGGGGGGTAATCGAGAAATAGTGTCTATTTTGGCTCGATCAACCTCCATTCCTTCGCTTGAGATTTTGTGACCGAATACTATTCCCTCTGTTACCATGAAATGACATTTTTCCCAGTTAAGGGCGATGTTAGTTTCCTCACATCGGGATAGCATTCGTTCAAGGTTATCGAGGCATTGGTCGTATGAATCCCCAAAGATAGAAAAGTCGTCCATGAAGACTTCCATTGTCTTTTCTATCATGTCATGGAAAGCCACCATGCAACGTTGGAATGTTGCGGGGGCATTACATAGACCAAATGGCATGCGTCGATAAGCAAAAGTTCCATAGGGACATGTGAAGGTTGTCTTTTCTTGGTCTTCGAATGCTATCGGGATTTGAAAGTAACCTGAAAAACCATCCAAGAAACAATAAAATTTATGACCGGATAATCTTTCTAACATTTGATCAATGAAGGGAAAAGGAAAGTGATCTTTCCTTGTTGCTTCATTTAATCGTCTATAATCTATACATACTCTCCATCCTGTGACGGTTCTCGTTGGTATTAATTCATTCTTTTCGTTAGTTATTACCGTCATACCTCCTTTCTTTGGAACTACTTGGGCGGGACTTACCCAAGGACTATCTGAGATAGGATAAATAAGTCCGGCGTCAAGTAGTTTGATGACTTCGTTTTTAACCACTTCTTGAACATTTGGATTTACTCGACGTTGCAGTTGTATTACCGACTTGTAGTCATCGTTCATTAAAATTTTGTGCGTGCACATGGAAGGACTTATTCTTTTAATGTCTACAAGCTTCCAAGCGATCGCATTTTTGTGTTTTTTCAAAAGTTTAATTAATTTCTCTTTTTCTAAACTACCTAATTTAGACGAAATAATTACAGGTGATTTACCATCTTTGTCTAGAAAAGCATATTCCAAACCTTTTGGAAGTTCTTTGAGCTCAAGCGGTGGGTCTTTAGAAGACTCCTTATTAGGTTGCTCATTTTGATCAAGAACTTTGAAAGTTTGTTCTATGGCGACCTCTTCTTCAACAAAGTGGTCAATCTTTCCACTTGTATCGGGTGGTTCATCTTCATCTTCAATTAGGGGGTCATTATTGCCGAATGGATATTTCATTGATCGCTCAAGATCGAAACTCTTTTTAAATGCCCCTAATTGAATTGATAGATTGTTGTTCTTTCGGTTTTTCAAAGCTTCGTGGGTTTTTACAATAGGTCGTCCCAACACTAGAGGAGCGTCATCGAGGATGACAAAGTCGGTTGGGATTACCATTTGATTTGTTTGAACCAAGACATCCTCAACTACGCCGATTGATTTTATTACTTTCCGATTAGATAGAAAAATGGGTATTTGAAGTGGAGAAAAATCACTAATACTTAATTTTTCGAAAATGTAGTTGGGCATTATGTTAACACAAAGATCTTTATCAATTGTGACATTACTAATAAGCGAATTTTGAAAAAAAAAACATGGAACCGGTGTAATGTTGATTTCAAATGGGTCTTCTTCTATTAGCGAGGTTTGATCATTAGTTAACTTAATGCTTACCGTTTCGTCAATTTTAGTGTTAGTGTTTAACTTTTTTAAAAACTTAGCATGAGTGGGTACTAAACAATGATTTTCAAAAGAAGGTGACAAGAGATTAATTTCTTCAAAATTAGACTCTTCTTGAATTTTAACGTTATCGGACTCACCTTTTTCATTGTTTAACTCATGTGTCGGGTTTTCACTTATTTGTTCTTCCATTTTTACACTTTCAACTATCTCTTTTTTATTTAATTCCTCTCTTGCGCGGGACTCCTCTTCCCCTGCGCGAGATTCTTTTATGTAACGCTCAATAGTTTTAAGGTGTTCTAATATCCTATCGGTCACTTCGGTGATAGAGTAAGGATCGGGATTTTCAAAGCTTGAATCCGGATGTTCGATCCTTTGTTCCTCATAAGACCCATATGAAGTAGATGGTTCACACCATTATCCTTCATTGTAAGTATATAATGGATAAGGGTTGTAATTTTGTTCTTCATGATACTCATATGATGTGGGTTGTTCACGCCATGGTTCCTCATGATAAGCATACGAAGGTGGCGGCTCATATCTTGGTTCCTCAAAGTATGAGTATGAAGGCTCATACCTTGGTTCATCAAAATATGAGTATGAGGGAGAAGGTTCATACCTTTGGTCTTCATAGGATGTGTATGAAGTTGATGGCTCGTACCTGGGCTCCTCATAGTAGGTGTATGAAGTGGATGGTTGAAATAAGTCACAATATTGTACCGAGTGAGTGTTACCGCAATTGATGCAATAATCTTCCCTATAAACATCCTCCTCATAGGTGTAGTTGTAGCTTCCTGAGTATTGATCCATAAGAATCACTCAGCAGACCACAACAAAGTCTCGAGACCAGAAAACAAAAAGAAAGACGGAAACAAAGGCTGGACACGGCCCCGTGTTCAGTGGACACGACCCCGTGTTCAGGATCTGTATCTGGGCGTTTGAATTAAAGTTACTGGTTTCGTTGAGCACGGGGCGTGTTCAGTGATCACGGCCCCGTGTTCAGGCTCTGTATCTGGGTATTTTATGAAAAATGTGCAGCACGGCCCGTGTTCGGTGAGCACGGCCCGTGTTCAATCTACTGTAAATGCAAAATTAAACTAAAATGCAGAAAAATGCGCGCGTTTTGAAAAGATTTTGAAAAACTGATTAGGCCGTCGATTTTAAGCTTTCTTAAAATCCTTGTGTCCCCGGTAACGACGCCAAAAACTTGGTGCGTGTGTGGTGTGATATATATTTAAGTATATTTTAAGCCCTTTTTACACGTTAGTCAAGTTTTAAATTTATAAAACACGATATTTTACTAACACCAAACACACATATGGGCAAGTGCACCCATCGTGAGCGTAGTAGAGTGTTGGTAAGATACCGAGGTCGTCCAAGGACACAAGAGCTTTTAATACCGGTTTATCCTCAACGTCTAATCAAATCAAAAAGTTAGAAAAATGTTTTTAAACTAGAAAAATAAAAACTAACTAAAATCCTGAAAATTAAAATAAAAGTAAAAACAGATAGACAAGATGAATCACTTGGCTCCGACTCGTGTTTAGTGTAACCTTTGATTATTTCCGCACTTTTGCACTTTTTAAGAGATTATCTTAGTTATTGTAGTAGGCCCCTCTTTTGAAGGTGACGTTACCCTCAACCCAGTAGTTTGAGTCAGCAAGGATACAATCCTAAAGGGTCGGATTATTGAAAGATAATTAATTAAGTTATTAATGCATATTATGGTTGGCCCCTCTTTTGAAGGTGACGTTACCCTCGGCTAAGTAGTCTGAGTCAGCAGGGATACAGTCCTAAGTAGCCGGGTTAAAGTATTAATAGTAGCTTACATATGAGGGGATCAAAGAGTTTGGACCCCCCGCCATCCAATACCGGTGGGTATTGAAGGAGGTCCTACTAAATTTGACCCAGGTCCTTGCAGGATCTATACACTGAACAAGGCAAGACTCTTACCAAACCATTCCCTTAACCCCCGACCAGGCAGCCAACATATCTCCATATAGACCGTGGAGATATGAATGGTGAAAATCTTTTATTTTATATAGACAGTAAAATAATGCCAAGACACCACGGACAAACGATAAGGAAGAATCACCTTCAACATAAGAAACTAGTTATTAAAGTCATTAATACATAACCAAATAAAAAGTGTGAAAAGATTAAAAATAAAAAGTATTACACTAGACACTTGTCTTCACCAAGTGATGTAAGAGACTTAGGAAAACATGGCCTTTGATTGTCAAGAACTCTTACGATCAATCTTGGATCCCGAGACGACTCACACACTCTATGATGGACGATGGATGATGGTGGTGGATGATGGTATTGTGGTGGTGGTGGAGTGTGGGTGAAGTGTGAGAGAGGTGGTGTGCCAAGGGATGGTTTACAAATGAGCCAAGCACCCCTATTTATAGGCTGAACAAAGACTCGGGCACAGCCCCGTGTCCGTTGGGCACGGCCCCGTGTCCACCTTTCTTCTCTTTCTTCATTAACTGCAGTTTGTCTGCATTAGTTGACCACGCCCCCGTGTCCGCTGGGCACGACCCCGTGTGCAGAAGCGTATATGTACTATCAAGATTTCCCCAGATTCTGCAAATCTTAGAGTTGACCACGGCCCCGTGTCCACTGGGCACGCCCCCATGGTGGGTGATAGAAGCTTCTACAGCTTTGTCTTTTCTGCTGACACTTGGGCACGCCCCCGTGCTCATTGAGCACGGGGTGTGTTCAGCCTTCTGTTCTCTTGTTTTTGCTTGGGAAGATGCTGTCGGGGGTCGGGCATGCCACGTTTATCCCTTTTCTTGTATTTATGTTAGATTTAGCTGCCTTTTTGCTTCTTTTGTTCATTTGAGCTCATTTAATCCTGAAAATACAAAAGGAAGACAAAAACACACTTTTTCCAACATTAGTACTTAAAAGGGGTTAGTTTTATGCCACAATTGATGTAATTTATATGTTGCATTTTGCACACATCAAGGAGTCCAATAGTAACATCAAGGAGATGAAAAAGGCAAATGAGATGAGGGATAAATCTCATGAGGTGTTGGCGAAGCAAGTTGTGCAACTTGCACAAGAGATGGCTCAGATTCAGGGAAATGTAAGAAAGCTCCCAAGTGACAGCACAATGAACCCTAAGCATCAAAGCTCAAGCACGGGCAATGTGAGGAATGTACACATTAGCGCGGTAAGTCTTCTTCCGAATGATGAAATTTGTAGTGTTCAATGCGTTCCACCACCATAATTCGTTGATGGTGTAGTGGAAGATGTAAGTGATGAGCCGGAAAGTGAAAATGAACAAGAAACGATTTCACAAACTAAATCTAAAAATGCAACTAAAAAGTCTTTTTGTGAAAATTGTTTGAATCAAGTTAACCCGATTAATGCATCGAAAGTGGAGGAACGGTACCCACCAAAGGACGAGAGGTGGGAAAATTTTAAACAAGAAAAAATTAATTTACCGTTACTAGATGACATTAAAAAGGTTCTGGCTCATGTGGAATGCTTAATGGAGTTAAGCATCAAAAAAAGGCACAACAAATTACCCGAACCGGTTGATTTGATATATCATGTGAGTGCCGTTTTATCGAGTGCGCTCCCCCAAAAAGCTCAAGATCCGGGAGATCCTCTTATTCCAATTCAAATTGGAACATTTAAAATCGAGAGGGCGCTCCTCGATCTTGGAGCTTGTGTGAGCATTTTACCCGAGAGTTTGTATGACCAATATGATTTTGGTTCATTGAAAAAATTTGATACTCCCGTGGTATTGGCCGATCAGACTCCCACGCATCCACGGGGGATGGTGGAGGATGTGATTGTTAAGGTGGATGATTGCTACTACCCAGTTGACTTTTTGGTAGTAGACTATGTTGGGTGTGTTGAGGACACCCAACCGATAGTTATTTTGGGTAGGCCGTTCCTGGAAACTGCTAATGGTATAATAAATTGTGCAACGGGAACGATAAGCATGATTTTTGGGGATCGGGAATTAAATTTAAATGTTTTTCCAAATTTCACTAATCTGCTCGGTGAGGATAAGTGTCCTAAAAAGGACATGAATCCAAACAAAAAGGTGTGTGCTATGGTTGGTAGGTTTAGAGAAACAAAGAAGAAGACGGTCAAGAAGAAGAAAGCAAAGAAGTCACCTCTAGAAAAGAAAAAGGAAGAGGAGGTGAGGAAATTTGGACCGTTTGGCAACAAACGGTATGAATCACCGGTGGGTAATTTCGAGGAGTTCATTGGCGGCAAGCACGCCATTCGACAACCATGAGGTGGTAAGTTAATTGTTGTTGTATAGTTTCTTTCACAATTTGTTTTAGTTTATCTCCGTAGTCTAGTTTGTGTTGTTGTTGTTATAAAATTTTGCTATTTTTTCTTAGTTAAATGAACGTTGTGGGTGTGTTCCCTATATAACCCTCATGTAACACCTCGAAAATTTCGGGTTCAATAATAAAACGACACGTGTCATGTCAGACAAAACGCGTTGTAAACCCGGATTTAATAAAGATGATTCGGCAGGATTTAAAGTGACGTCATGTTAAACTGTTACCTCTGAACGACCTTATTTATAAATCCCAAGACCCGATTAAATGTTATACACATCTTTTATACCCTCAATTCAGAATTTTGTTTACAATAATAGAATTGAAAAGCATGATTTGATCCCACAAGTAAATTGAATGGTAAACCGAGACATACGGGTCTTGCTTTTGAATCCAAGACAAACATATCATTATGGTGGGGTTTGATACTGTGCAAGACCGTTTTGGGAGGTCCATAAGTGCTGGTATAGGACCCAAGATCGAAATAATTGGTTACCTTTATGAAGCTTCAACAAACAACAACAATTCTTGTCTCAGAAGGGGCTAGCGCACCGCTACATGTGTAGCGTAACGGTGCGCTACCAGTTAAGTCAACAGGCCCATTATAGCGGGCTAGCGCACCGCTACAGGTGTAGCGTAACGGTGCGCTAGAGGTACCCAGCGACCAGAAACCTGTTGTTGGCTGTCTTTCGCGATTGTGACCGATTAAACTGGTTTTTTATCAGTTATAAAAGACCCCTAAACTATCCTAGAGCACTAGGACAAGTGTTGAATGGCTGTGGATGGTCCTAGAGTTAGTTGTCCATTAGTTGTGGTGGATCCAAGCACTATATAAGGCCACTTGATGCAACCACATTTCTTCACACTTGCATTTGATCTTTGGAGCATCCTGGAGCATAGGAACTCTCCCTTCTGATCATAATTCGTGCATTGGACTATTGTAAGTCTTCTAGTTCTTATTTGGTTGTGCTTAGCTTAGTTAATTAGCTAAAAGTCAAACCGTCGTAATTACGGTTTGACTTCGAGATTAGTCTATAATGACTCAGTCATATCTCGAATTGAAAGTAGTTATAGGTTGGTATTTATGAGGGTAATAAAACCCCAAAAGGGTTTCCCCTGATCACCATCCTAACCAGGTCAAATGTCGGGTCAAACCTTTAATTAAAAAGTCAACATAATGCTTAAAAGGTCATTTATGCATAATTAGCTATCTAGAACATATATAACCTGTTTGATCATTGTTATAACTTAGTAATAAGTGTAAGAACATGTCCAAACATGTTCGACCCGACTATTTCCTGTTTAGACCCGGTTCGGAACCGAAAGTCACAAAGCTTTGACTTTTGCTTTGACTTCAATTCTGACCCGTTTAGGTATGTTTTAGAAATACCTTAGAGCTTCGTTTGGACCAGGTTACATGCTAGTATAACCCTCTGTGATTATACACCTCGGTTCATTAGTTATCCGATTAATACGCATGATTCCGTTAATTGCCCATATGTTGACCATTATGCCCTTATTACCTTAAATCATGATTTATGAAAATGTAAAAGTGTAGAAACCTTAGTTACTGATATATAAACTTGTATGCAAAGTTTGACATCAGTTTGACTTGTAGATTAAGAGTTATGCTCATTGTCGCTAAATTAAAGCTTTATGTTAATAAAATGGCGTAATTAGCGTATAGCCTAGTTAAGCCTACTTTTTGGTATCAAACTTAATACCCCTGATGTAATATATTATTTGGGGATTTTTAAAGATTTTTAATTAATTTTAGGATGAGCATAACTAGTAGTCGTAGGCTTAATCCGGTAATTGTCGGTTTTGCCCTTACGGGCCATAAAATGAGTTTTACTTATCTAAACGACTCCAAACCTTTTGCTACTGATCTCATATGTTAAATAAATTATTTTAAGCCCTCTGGAAATATAAAAATATCAGATTTAAGTATCGAACCCGGAAATGGCCTTTAATCGCCATAATTAGCGTTTTTAACGCATAGTATGTCTTAAAAATCATATTGGACATACCCGGGTTGATACCTACTAATATATGAGGCAAATTATGATATTTTAACAGTAAGCAAAGGTTGATTAACTCAGACTTAGTTTTTGAGCTTTTCGGCTTATGTGAAATTACCAAAATACCCCTACGGGGCATAGTTTGGTTAAAGATGATAACTTTCACATATACGCTTTAGCCTACTGTTATAACTCATCAAATTAAGTATGTTTGCTGTTTACATCAGACCTGTAACTCAGTTAAACATTTAAACTCTTTTATAACCTTTTAAATGACCAAACTACCCCTACGGGGCCTAGTTTGTGTTTAAATACGTTTCGGGCATAATGAAAGACATCTTACTGATGTCACAACATATTTGAGGCACAATTAACTTAGGAAACCTGTAGATGGCTCTAATGAATACCCGTCACGCTTATTACGCGTTCGGTTCGGTTATGTAACAAGTTTACATAAATTAGCCGAAACGGGTCAAACCTTATCGGTTTAATCTCAAAATCCAGAATGTGCATGAAGGACCCATATTAAACAAGTCTCTAAACTTGTCGGGTCTAAATCACATTCTATCCGGTCTTCGCTTAATCGTGCGTACGAACCGTATCTTTGAAACTAGCCGGTCTAAGCTTAAGCTTAATTAAAGACCCGTTAGGATTCTAATAGGTTATTATAAACCTTCGTTCCAGATTAGGAGCCCAGTAAAAGTACTTGCAATTACTGTATTGGATTTATACTTTGCTCAGGTAAATACTCTTAACTTATTTTCCCTATACGGGCTTGGGATACGGTACTATAAAAGTACCGCTTGGTCGGGTGTATGTAGTCATTTAAATCGGATTGTGATTGATGTACTTACATAACCTGTTTAATATGTATTATTTTACTATTATTTGATGTATGGCCCTTGGGGGTTAAATGACCATGTCCCGGATATCCTTGGCATCATTTTACGAAATGGCCATGACCTAAGCACGGGGTGTAGGCGTACACCTGACAGATGCATTATGTGAAAACTGGTAATCCACTTAGGGGTATCATCCTTGTGGGCATTATACCGGAACTGGTAATCCACTTAGAGGATGATAGCCTGTGGGCATTATACCTATGGCGTGTCAGCTAATCTGTCCCGACGGACGGCAAATAAGTAAAACTGTATACGAGATTATATACAAATAATTTTCCCAAGTATAAAAGGTTAATTTTGCCTCTGTGCATTTTAATCAAATTATAAAAGATATTTTTGTGCCACGTGCATCCAAATCAATTTTATTAAACTCTTTTCTAAATGAGTCAGTTGAGTTGTATTTACCAGTGTAAACTGACGTATTTTTCAAAAAGGCTAAGTGCAGGTGCTAGACGAAATAGGCTGGCTACTCCAGGCATCATTACTCAAGTTTCGCAAGCTCTAGATGTCAAAGTCTGTTGAACGGTTTTTACTTTATTTCGATCCGCCTGTGGATCCTTTACTTCCGTTGAAATACTGAATATTACTTCATATTCGGAATGTAATAATATATATCTTTTGCTTCCGCTGTGCATTCATATATATTGTGTTGTTTGACTATTATGTTGCCAACCACGTCACGATACTCCCCCACCGGGCCCACCGGTGACACGTGGAAAGTCGGGGTGTGACAGGTTGGTATCAGAGCCAACACTGAGTGAATTAAACACTAGTCTTTTGTGTTTAATCTCAGTTACACAATTGCACATTCTTGAGTCTAGACAAGAACATAGGAATAATCCAAATTTGTTTCACTTTACCTTATTTGGTTCCTTTGTTATTTTTCTGATTAGCCCTTGCATGGGCAAGTCAATTGCTATAGAAGTCCCGTTTAGGGCAACCATATACTTGTTAAATTTTAAAGGAATGATTATATTTAAAGTATCATTCCTATATTATAAGATCTACCATTATAATAAAATGGCAAAATTTAAAAAGGACAAAACCTAGCCATGTGTCACATTAAGACAGGGCCAAGATGGTAGTTCCATAATTAGATTCAGATCCTTGTTAACAGTTCAATTTAGGATTGCTCTGCGTTAATTATTAAAAAGAATCTTAAAGGTAAACCTAGCCTAAATGTCACGGCATACAAGGCCAAGATGGTAGAACCTATTCAAGAGATTCAAATCCTTATTAAACATATGAAAGCATATTAACATGCTCGACAAATGTGATATGATAAAATCACATAAGTCATTTTGGGATATACTAAATTTCCTTATTTATATAATCATTCCTTATGGATGAAGTGCCCACGGGCTATAACTAACGTCCTCTGGGACTAAATACAGTGGTAGCCTACAACTCCCTGTCAAGAAAAAGGTAATGAACTTTGATTCAAACCTTGAAGCCTCGATTCTATAAAATCAAGGCCTATAAATTAAACTTGTCTAAGTGACTAAGCCTTTTGTGCTATTATTAACTTATAATTTAGGAGTATAATAAATATCCTGAATAATTATATATTTGTCAAATTAACCAATATGTGTATTAAAAACATGGTTAATAAATCATTCAAAAAGATAAAACTGTTTAAACTTCCGTAAAAACCTTGTCCTTGTTTAATTTTTATGTAGCAATTAAGACTACATGGCGGGGTCGGAAGAAGGGAATAGTCACCCTCTGGAAAATCGCGATGATGAAAGGATTAATATAACCAGAGGAGAACTTCGTACATTGATTGACTCAGCTGTATCTAAAGCTGTGAAGGAGAAATTCCAGGAGTATAGTGAGACATATAGTGAAGCCTCATCTGTACCCCACCCTAAATCCATCCCTAAGACTCCTCCAGAGCCTGATAACAAGCCGCCCTCTAAGAAGGATGAGTTAAAGAAAGATGACGATCGACATCCATCTAATGAACACAGCTTTCCATCCAAGAGGACAGTGTTCGATAATGAACCGCATACCAAATCCTGTAACTATAAGTACTTTGTTTCCTGCAAGCCCCGAGATTTTACTGGGGAAAAAGGGGCAGTTGATTGTATGATTTGGTTGGATGAAATGGACACAGTTGTCGATATCAGCGGTTGCGCTGAAAGGGATGTCGTGAAGTACGTATCCCAATCGTTCAAAGGAGAGGCACTGGCATGGTGGAAGTCTCTCATTCAAGCTGCTGGGAAGATTCCGCTCTACAGCATGTCATGGGAACAGTTTGTTATTCTCATTAAGGAGAATTACTGCCCTCAACATGAGGTTGAGGGGATTGAGTCAGATTTCTTATCCTTAGTAATGACAAACTTAGATTGTCAAGCTTACCTCACCAGTTTTAATACCCTGTCCAGACTGGTCCCTTACCTTGTAACACCAGAGCCCAAGCGAATTGCACGCTTCATTGGGGGTTTACCCCCAGAAATCAAAGCCAGTGTTAAGGCTTCAAGACCTACTACATTTAGGTCAGTAGCTGACCTCTCTCTGTCCCTTACTTTAGATGCGGTCAGGCTAAGGTCGCTAAAGAAATCTGAAGAAAGTAAGAAGAAGCGTGAGGATGATAGCTCACGAGGATCTGAGAAGAAACACAAGGGAAACACTGACTCTGAGAGGTCTGGGCCTGGAAAGAATAGTCAGCGGACAGATGAAAAGCCAAGGTGCTCGACTTGCCAAAAACGCCACTTTGGAAAATGCAGAATGGAGTCCAATTCTAAATCAGGACCACCTGCATGTGGGATATGCAAGTCTCGGGAGCACAAGGCTGTTGATTGCGGGAAGATTAAAGATGCTACATGCTACAACTGCAACGAGAAAGGGCACATAAAGACCAACTGCCCTAAGTACGCGAGGAAGCCCGAGTAGGCCAAGAGAACAAACGCACGAGTTATCAGGAGGAACGCCCAAGAGATGATGCAGAATAATAATTGTATAATATGTACCTTTCATTATCAAGCAGTTTATGTAGAAACTTATTTAATACTGGCACGTATAAATATATTATGAATGATAAAGGTTGAGAACTGTTGTCTCCACCTGATTAAGACTCCGGTCATTTAATGCCCAGTAGAAAGTGACGATGCTACGTCGAAAATGCTCCAACAAATCCTATATTGATATTAATATCTATTAGAAATCATTTTTCTAATAACCTTATAGCAAACTTTTGGTTGCATACTTAAGGACTCAATATAGTGATAAAAATCGATTGGTTGCCTTAAAAATCAAGTCCATATTGTGAATGATAAGAAGCAATTAATTATCAAAGACTCCTTATGAGACAACCCTCGTGATTACGCGCATCCGTGCGATTAATTAATATTAAACAAAAAAAAATGGTGGAACTGGCCGTCCCCGGAATCGAACCTGGGTCTAGGCCGGCCGCACCCTTTCGCGCGCCTAACCAACTGGGCTAGGTGCCTAGTTTGTGAAAATCTCCATTCTAATTAATTATAAGCACCTGTACAATAAACTTCCTTATCATTTAGCAATGATAATTTCTACTAAGTGTCCTGTTTTTAATACAAGCAATAATAAATCTTCATGAACCATAAACTTAGCAAAAAAAAATTTTTTTTTTCATCCACAAGGTATAGCTATCAAGGAAACCGTAGTAACCGATTCTTCTAGCATCGGCAAGGAATCCTTCCGAAAAATCTAAGAGTACTCTCTCTTCGCATAGAGTACGACAACATATGTTATTTTAATTATTTTCTCATTGTTGTCTATCGCCTGCGAATGCCAAACTATGTTGGATAAAAGTGTCATATGAGGATTGGCGTATCCTAGTGTGTCCCATAGATTATTTCCATGTCTGATCAGCATGGAGGTTTAATACATGGAACCCCTGAGATATCCCAATGGTCATATTGTACTAATGTCAACTAATGGTATTCAAAGAAGATATCCAGAATAGAATTGTCCAAATACATATTCCCTGGAAAAGAAATATGTGGACTCATAACATAAATGTGTCACTTATTAGGCACAAGCGTGGTTGGATGAACTGGAGCCTGAGATATGGAAACTCTCTGTAGTCTCCTCGTATCTTAACTATCTTCTTCTAAGATTACCCTGTTTACCATGAGGGACAGGTAGAATTAAGATTTATATCCCATTAAGGCAATATTATTATAAAAAAAAATCTCCAAGACGAATAGTACCATAATTGGGAGAACCAAAAACCTGATTAAGTAAATTTTAAGATAGGAGATTCATATAGCCTAACTCGATATTCTGAGAGTTGAATAAGAAAGACGGTTCATTTTTATGCATTGTTACCGCAACCCTATTTTAACAACGATTAAGAATAACCATCTCACCTTGAGATCAGCTATTCTATAATAGTTAGGATAAAGGCGTCAAGGCTGCTCCTTGGAGACCTTGTAAAGATGGAATGTTAAACATCTGTTGTTAGAGCAATAGGTTGGTAAGTCCAATATTCAAGATCTGAAAGTTGCATTGGAAACAACAAATAAGATCATACAAATTTCTAATCATCTGTTAGATTGCCTTTAATAGGCAGAGAATAATTCCTTATTTCAGTAAATCTCGGGTCGAGATTTATTTAAGGGGGTGAGGATGTAACACCTCGAAAATTTCGGGTTCAATAATAAAACGACACGTGTCATGTCAGACAAAACGCGTTGTAAACCCGGATTTAATAAAGATGATTCGGCAAGATTTAAAGTGACGTCATGTTAAACTGTTACCTCTGAACGACCTTATTTATAAATCCCAAGACCCGATTAAATGTTATACACATCTTTTATACCCTCAATTCAGAATTTTGTTTACAATAATAGAATTGAAAAGCATGATTTGATCCCACAAGTAAATTGAATGGTAAACCGAGACATACGGGTCTTGCTAGGGGTGTAAACAAGTCGAGCCGAGTCGAGCCAGGGTGGCGTCGAGCTCAAGCTCGAAATTAATTCATGCGGCTAAACTCGGCTTGAGCTTTACGTCGGAGTTAAACGAGCCTAAGAACGAGCCAACGAGCCGAGCCATGGGCCGAGCCGAGAATAGCTCGAGCTGGGCTCGGTTACAAAATGAGCCAACTTGGTTCACGTCATCTCAAATTGAGTTTTTTTAGCTAGTTTTTCTCGAGCTTCTTTCGAGCGAGCTACGAGCCGAGCTGCGAGCCGCGAGCTTTATGAACAGCCCTAGGTCTTGCTTTTGAATCCAAGACAAACATATCATTATGGTGGGGTTTGATACTGTGCAAGACCGTTTTGGGAGGTCCATAAGTGCTGGTATAGGACCCAAGATCGAAATAATTGGTTACCTTTATGAAGCTTCAACAAACAACAACAATTCTTGTCTCAGAAGGGGCTAGCGCACCGCTACATGTGTAGCGTAACGGTGCGCTACCAGTTAAGTCAACAGGCCCATTATAGCGGGCTAGCGCACCGCTACAGGTGTAGCGTAACGGTGCGCTAGAGGTACCCAGCGACCAGAAACCTGCTGTTGGCTGTCTTTCGCGATTGTGACCGATTAAACTGGTTTTTTATCAGTTATAAAAGACCCCTAAACTATCCTAGAGCACTAGGACAAGTGTTGAATGGTTGTGGATGGTCCTAGAGTTAGTTGTCCATTAGTTGTGGTGGATCCAAGCACTATATAAGGCCACTTGATGCAACCACATTTCTTCACACTTGCATTTGATCTTTGGAGCATCCTGGAGCATAGGAACTCTCCCTTCTGATCATAATTCGTGCATTGGACTATTGTAAGTCTTCTAGTTCTTATTTGGTTGTGCTTAGCTTAGTTAATTAGCTAAAAGTCAAACCGTCGTAATTACGGTTTGACTTCGAGATTAGTCTATAATGACTCAGTCATATCTCGAATTGAAAGTAGTTATAGGTTGGTATTTATGAGGGTAATAAAACCCCAAAAGGGTTTCCCCTGATCACCATCCTAACCAGGTCAAATGTCGGGTCAAACCTTTAATTAAAAAGTCAACATAATGCTTAAAAGGTCATTTATGCATAATTAGCTATCTAGAACATATATAACCTGTTTGATCATTGTTATAACTTAGTAATAAGTGTAAGAACATGTCCAAACATGTTCGACCCGACTATTTCCTGTTTAGACCCGGTTCGGAACCGAAAGTCACAAAGCTTTGACTTTTGCTTTGACTTCAATTCTGACCCGTTTAGGTATGTTTTAGAAATACCTTAGAGCTTCGTTTGGACCAGGTTACATGCTAGTATAACCCTCTGTGATTATACACCTCGGTTCATTAGTTATCCGATTAATACGCATGATTCCGTTAATTGCCCATATGTTGACCATTATGCCCTTATTACCTTAAATCATGATTTATGAAAATGTAAAAGTGTAGAAACCTTAGTTACTGATATATAAACTTGTATGCAAAGTTTGACATCAGTTTGACTTGTAGATTAAGAGTTATGCTCATTGTCGCTAAATTAAAGCTTTATGTTAATAAAATGGCGTAATTAGCGTATAGCCTAGTTAAGCCTACTTTTTGGTATCAAACTTAATACCCCTGATGTAATATATTATTTGGGGATTTTTAAAGATTTTTAATTAATTTTAGGATGAGCATAACTAGTAGTCGTAGGCTTAATCCGGTAATTGTCGGTTTTGCCCTTACGGGCCATAAAATGAGTTTTACTTATCTAAACGACTCCAAACCTTTTGCTACTGATCTCATATGTTAAATAAATTATTTTAAGCCCTCTGGAAATATAAAAATATCAGATTTAAGTATCGAACCCGGAAATGGCCTTTAATCGCCATAATTAGCGTTTTTAACGCATAGTATGTCTTAAAAATCATATTGGACATACCCGGGTTGATACCTACTGATATATGAGGCAAATTATGATATTTTAACAGTAAGCAAAGGTTGATTAACTCAGACTTAGTTTTTGAGCTTTTCGGCTTATGTGAAATTACCAAAATACCCCTACGGGGCATAGTTTGGTTAAAGATGATAACTTTCACATATACGCTTTAGCCTACTGTTATAACTCATCAAATTAAGTATGTTTGCTTTTTACATCAGACCTGTAACTCAGTTAAACATTTAAACTCTTTTATAACCTTTTAAATGACCAAACTACCCCTACGGGGCCTAGTTTGTGTTTAAATACGTTTCGGGCATAATGAAAGACATCTTACTGATGTCACAACATATTTGAGGCACAATTAACTTAGGAAACCTGTAGATGGCTCTAATGAATACCCGTCACGCTTATTACGCGTTCGGTTCGGTTATGTAACAAGTTTACATAAATTAGCCGAAACGGGTCAAACCTTATCGGTTTAATCTCAAAATCCAGAATGTGCATGAAGGACCCATATTAAACAAGTCTCTAAACTTGTCGGGTCTAAATCACATTCTATCCGGTCTTCGCTTAATCGTGCGTACGAACCGTATCTTTGAAACTAGCCGGTCTAAGCTTAAGCTTAATTAAAGACCCGTTAGGATTCTAATAGGTTATTATAAACCTTCGTTCCAGATTAGGAGCCCAGTAAAAGTACTTGCAATTACTGTATTGGATTTATACTTTGCTCAGGTAAATACTCTTAACTTATTTTCCCTATACGGGCTTGGGATACGGTACTATAAAAGTACCGCTTGGTCGGGTGTATGTAGTCATTTAAATCGGATTGTGATTGATGTACTTACATAACCTGTTTAATATGTATTATTTTACTATTATTTGATGTATGGCCCTTGGGGGTTAAATGACCATGTCCCGGATATCCTTGGCATCATTTTACGAAATGGCCATGACCTAAGCACGGGGTGTAGGCGTACACCTGACAGATGCATTATGTGAAAACTGGTAATCCACTTAGGGGTATCATCCTTGTGGGCATTATACCGGAACTGGTAATCCACTTAGAGGATGATAGCCTGTGGGCATTATACCTATGGCGTGTCAGCTAATCTGTCCCGACGGACGGCAAATAAGTAAAACTGTATACGAGATTATATACAAATAATTTTCCCAAGTATAAAAGGTTAATTTTGCCTCTGTGCATTTTAATCAAATTATAAAAGATATTTTTGTGCCACGTGCATCCAAATCAATTTTATTAAACTCTTTTCTAAATGAGTCAGTTGAGTTGTATTTACCAGTGTAAACTGACGTATTTTTCAAAAAGGCTAAGTGCAGGTGCTAGACGAAATAGGCTGGCTACTCCAGGCATCATTACTCAAGTTTCGCAAGCTCTAGATGTCAAAGTCTGTTGAACGGTTTTTACTTTATTTCGATCCGCCTGTGGATCCTTTACTTCCGTTGAAATACTGAATATTACTTCATATTCGGAATGTAATAATATATATCTTTTGCTTCCGCTGTGCATTCATATATATTGTGTTGTTTGACTATTATGTTGCCAACCACGTCACGATACTCCCCCACCGGGCCCACCGGTGACACGTGGAAAGTCGGGGTGTGACAGGTTGGTATCAGAGCCAACACTGAGTGAATTAAACACTAGTCTTTTGTGTTTAATCTCAGTTACACAATTGCACATTCTTGAGTCTAGACAAGAACATAGGAATAATCCAAATTTGTTTCACTTTACCTTATTTGGTTCCTTTGTTATTTTTCTGATTAGCCCTTGCATGGGCAAGTCAATTGCTATAGAAGTCCCGTTTAGGGCAACCATATACTTGTTAAATTTTAAAGGAATGATTATATTTAAAGTATCATTCCTATATTATAAGATCTACCATTATAATAAAATGGCAAAATTTAAAAAGGACAAAACCTAGCCATGTGTCACATTAAGACAGGGCCAAGATGGTAGTTCCATAATTAGATTCAGATCCTTGTTAACAGTTCAATTTAGGATTGCTCTGCGTTAATTATTAAAAAGAATCTTAAAGGTAAACCTAGCCTAAATGTCACGGCATACAAGGCCAAGATGGTAGAACCTATTCAAGAGATTCAAATCCTTATTAAACATATGAAAGCATATTAACATGCTCGACAAATGTGATATGATAAAATCACATAAGTCATTTTGGGATATACTAAATTTCCTTATTTATATAATCATTCCTTATGGATGAAGTGCCCACGGGCTATAACTAACGTCCTCTGGGACTAAAGACAGTGGTAGCCTACAACTCCCTGTCAAGAAAAAGGTAATGAACTTTGATTCAAACCTTGAAGCCTCGATTCTATAAAATCAAGGCCTATAAATTAAACTTGTCTAAGTGACTAAGCCTTTTGTGCTATTATTAACTTATAATTTAGGAGTATAATAAATATCCTGAATAATTATATATTTGTCAAATTAACCAATATGTGTATTAAAAACATGGTTAATAAATCATTCAAAAAGATAAAACTGTTTAAACTTCCGTAAAAACCTTGTCCTTGTTTAATTTTTATGTAGCAATTAAGACTACATGGCGGGGTCGGAAGAAGGGAATAGTCACCCTCTGGAAAATCGCGATGATGAAAGGATTAATATAACCAGAGGAGAACTTCGTACATTGATTGACTCAGCTGTATCTAAAGCTGTGAAGGAGAAATTCCAGGAGTATAGTGAGACATATAGTGAAGCCTCATCTGTACCCCACCCTAAATCCATCCCTAAGACTCCTCCAGAGCCTGATAACAAGCCGCCCTCTAAGAAGGATGAGTTAAAGAAAGATGACGATCGACATCCATCTAATGAACACAGCTTTCCATCCAAGAGGACAGTGTTCGATAATGAACCGCATACCAAATCCTGTAACTATAAGTACTTTGTTTCCTGCAAGCCCCGAGATTTTACTGGGGAAAAAGGGGCAGTTGATTGTATGATTTGGTTGGATGAAATGGACACAGTTGTCGATATCAGCGGTTGCGCTGAAAGGGATGTCGTGAAGTACGTATCCCAATCGTTCAAAGGAGAGGCACTGGCATGGTGGAAGTCTCTCATTCAAGCTGCTGGGAAGATTCCGCTCTACAGCATGTCATGGGAACAGTTTGTTATTCTCATTAAGGAGAATTACTGCCCTCAACATGAGGTTGAGGGGATTGAGTCAGATTTCTTATCCTTAGTAATGACAAACTTAGATTGTCAAGCTTACCTCACCAGTTTTAATACCCTGTCCAGACTGGTCCCTTACCTTGTAACACCAGAGCCCAAGCGAATTGCACGCTTCATTGGGGGTTTACCCCCAGAAATCAAAGCCAGTGTTAAGGCTTCAAGACCTACTACATTTAGGTCAGTAGCTGACCTCTCTCTGTCCCTTACTTTAGATGCGGTCAGGCTAAGGTCGCTAAAGAAATCTGAAGAAAGTAAGAAGAAGCGTGAGGATGATAGCTCACGAGGATCTGAGAAGAAACACAAGGGAAACACTGACTCTGAGAGGTCTGGGCCTGGAAAGAATAGTCAGCGGACAGATGAAAAGCCAAGGTGCTCGACTTGCCAAAAACGCCACTTTGGAAAATGCAGAATGGAGTCCAATTCTAAATCAGGACCACCTGCATGTGGGATATGCAAGTCTCGGGAGCACAAGGCTGTTGATTGCGGGAAGATTAAAGATGCTACATGCTACAACTGCAACGAGAAAGGGCACATAAAGACCAACTGCCCTAAGTACGCGAGGAAGCCCGAGTAGGCCAAGAGAACAAACGCACGAGTTATCAGGAGGAACGCCCAAGAGATGATGCAGAATAATAATTGTATAATATGTACCTTTCATTATCAAGCAGTTTATGTAGAAACTTATTTAATACTGGCACGTATAAATATATTATGAATGATAAAGGTTGAGAACTGTTGTCTCCACCTGATTAAGACTCCGGTCATTTAATGCCCAGTAGAAAGTGACGATGCTACGTCGAAAATGCTCCAACAAATCCTATATTGATATTAATATCTATTAGAAATCATTTTTCTAATAACCTTATAGCAAACTTTTGGTTGCATACTTAAGGACTCAATATAGTGATAAAAATCGATTGGTTGCCTTAAAAATCAAGTCCATATTGTGAATGATAAGAAGCAATTAATTATCAAAGACTCCTTATGAGACAACCCTCGTGATTACGCGCATCCGTGCGATTAATTAATATTAAACAAAAAAAAATGGTGGAACTGGCCGTCCCCGGAATCGAACCTGGGTCTAGGCCGGCCGCACCCTTTCGCGCGCCTAACCAACTGGGTTAGGTGCCTAGTTTGTGAAAATCTCCATTCTAATTAATTATAAGCACCTGTACAATAAACTTCCTTATCATTTAGCAATGATAATTTCTACTAAGTGTCCTGTTTTTAATACAAGCAATAATAAATCTTCATGAACCATAAACTTAGCAAAAAAAATTTTTTTTTTTCATCCACAAGGTATAGCTATCAAGGAAACCGTAGTAACCGATTCTTCTAGCATCGGCAAGGAATCCTTCCGAAAAATCTAAGAGTACTCTCTCTTCGCATAGAGTACGACAACATATGTTATTTTAATTATTTTCTCATTGTTGTCTATCGCCTGCGAATGCCAAACTATGTTGGATAAAAGTGTCATATGAGGATTGGCGTATCCTAGTGTGTCCCATAGATTATTTCCATGTCTGATCAGCATGGAGGTTTAATACATGGAACCCCTGAGATATCCCAATGGTCATATTGTACTAATGTCAACTAATGGTATTCAAAGAAGATATCCAGAATAGAATTGTCCAAATACATATTCCCTGGAAAAGAAATATGTGGACTCATAACATAAATGTGTCACTTATTAGGCACAAGCGTGGTTGGATGAACTGGAGCCTGAGATATGGAAACTCTCTGTAGTCTCCTCGTATCTTAACTATCTTCTTCTAAGATTACCCTGTTTACCATGAGGGACAGGTAGAATTAAGATTTATATCCCATTAAGGCAATATTATTATAAAAAAAAATCTCCAAGACGAATAGTACCATAATTGGGAGAACCAAAAACCTGATTAAGTAAATTTTAAGATAGGAGATTCATATAGCCTAACTCGATATTCTGAGAGTTGAATAAGAAAGACGGTTCATTTTTATGCATTGTTACCGCAACCCTATTTTAACAACGATTAAGAATAACCATCTCACCTTGAGATCAGCTATTCTATAATAGTTAGGATAAAGGCGTCAAGGCTGCTCCTTGGAGACCTTGTAAAGATGGAATGTTAAACATCTGTTGTTAGAGCAATAGGTTGGTAAGTCCAATATTCAAGATCTGAAAGTTGCATTGGAAACAACAAATAAGATCATACAAATTTCTAATCATCTGTTAGATTGCCTTTAATAGGCAGAGAATAATTCCTTATTTCAGTAAATCTCGGGTCGAGATTTATTTAAGGGGGTGAGGATGTAACACCTCGAAAATTTCGGGTTCAATAATAAAACGACACGTGTCATGTCAGACAAAACGCGTTGTAAACCCGGATTTAATAAAGATGATTCGGCAAGATTTAAAGTGACGTCATGTTAAACTGTTACCTCTGAACGACCTTATTTATAAATCCCAAGACCCGATTAAATGTTATACACATCTTTTATACCCTCAATTCAGAATTTTGTTTACAATAATAGAATTGAAAAGCATGATTTGATCCCACAAGTAAATTGAATGGTAAACCGAGACATACGGGTCTTGCTAGGGGTGTAAACAAGTCGAGCCGAGTCGAGCCAGGGTGGCGTCGAGCTCAAGCTCGAAATTAATTCATGCGGCTAAACTCGGCTTGAGCTTTACGTCGGAGTTAAACGAGCCTAAGAACGAGCCAACGAGCCGAGCCATGGGCCGAGCCGAGAATAGCTCGAGCTGGGCTCGGTTACAAAATGAGCCAACTTGGTTCACGTCATCTCAAATTGAGTTTTTTTAGCTAGTTTTTCTCGAGCTTCTTTCGAGCGAGCTACGAGCCGAGCTGCGAGCCGCGAGCTTTATGAACAGCCCTAGGTCTTGCTTTTGAATCCAAGACAAACATATCATTATGGTGGGGTTTGATACTGTGCAAGACCGTTTTGGGAGGTCCATAAGTGCTGGTATAGGACCCAAGATCGAAATAATTGGTTACCTTTATGAAGCTTCAACAAACAACAACAATTCTTGTCTCAGAAGGGGCTAGCGCACCGCTACATGTGTAGCGTAACGGTGCGCTACCAGTTAAGTCAACAGGCCCATTATAGCGGGCTAGCGCACCGCTACAGGTGTAGCGTAACGGTGCGCTAGAGGTACCCAGCGACCAGAAACCTGCTGTTGGCTGTCTTTCGCGATTGTGACCGATTAAACTGGTTTTTTATCAGTTATAAAAGACCCCTAAACTATCCTAGAGCACTAGGACAAGTGTTGAATGGTTGTGGATGGTCCTAGAGTTAGTTGTCCATTAGTTGTGGTGGATCCAAGCACTATATAAGGCCACTTGATGCAACCACATTTCTTCACACTTGCATTTGATCTTTGGAGCATCCTGGAGCATAGGAACTCTCCCTTCTGATCATAATTCGTGCATTGGACTATTGTAAGTCTTCTAGTTCTTATTTGGTTGTGCTTAGCTTAGTTAATTAGCTAAAAGTCAAACCGTCGTAATTACGGTTTGACTTCGAGATTAGTCTATAATGACTCAGTCATATCTCGAATTGAAAGTAGTTATAGGTTGGTATTTATGAGGGTAATAAAACCCCAAAAGGGTTTCCCCTGATCACCATCCTAACCAGGTCAAATGTCGGGTCAAACCTTTAATTAAAAAGTCAACATAATGCTTAAAAGGTCATTTATGCATAATTAGCTATCTAGAACATATATAACCTGTTTGATCATTGTTATAACTTAGTAATAAGTGTAAGAACATGTCCAAACATGTTCGACCCGACTATTTCCTGTTTAGACCCGGTTCGGAACCGAAAGTCACAAAGCTTTGACTTTTGCTTTGACTTCAATTCTGACCCGTTTAGGTATGTTTTAGAAATACCTTAGAGCTTCGTTTGGACCAGGTTACATGCTAGTATAACCCTCTGTGATTATACACCTCGGTTCATTAGTTATCCGATTAATACGCATGATTCCGTTAATTGCCCATATGTTGACCATTATGCCCTTATTACCTTAAATCATGATTTATGAAAATGTAAAAGTGTAGAAACCTTAGTTACTGATATATAAACTTGTATGCAAAGTTTGACATCAGTTTGACTTGTAGATTAAGAGTTATGCTCATTGTCGCTAAATTAAAGCTTTATGTTAATAAAATGGCGTAATTAGCGTATAGCCTAGTTAAGCCTACTTTTTGGTATCAAACTTAATACCCCTGATGTAATATATTATTTGGGGATTTTTAAAGATTTTTAATTAATTTTAGGATGAGCATAACTAGTAGTCGTAGGCTTAATCCGGTAATTGTCGGTTTTGCCCTTACGGGCCATAAAATGAGTTTTACTTATCTAAACGACTCCAAACCTTTTGCTACTGATCTCATATGTTAAATAAATTATTTTAAGCCCTCTGGAAATATAAAAATATCAGATTTAAGTATCGAACCCGGAAATGGCCTTTAATCGCCATAATTAGCGTTTTTAACGCATAGTATGTCTTAAAAATCATATTGGACATACCCGGGTTGATACCTACTGATATATGAGGCAAATTATGATATTTTAACAGTAAGCAAAGGTTGATTAACTCAGACTTAGTTTTTGAGCTTTTCGGCTTATGTGAAATTACCAAAATACCCCTACGGGGCATAGTTTGGTTAAAGATGATAACTTTCACATATACGCTTTAGCCTACTGTTATAACTCATCAAATTAAGTATGTTTGCTTTTTACATCAGACCTGTAACTCAGTTAAACATTTAAACTCTTTTATAACCTTTTAAATGACCAAACTACCCCTACGGGGCCTAGTTTGTGTTTAAATACGTTTCGGGCATAATGAAAGACATCTTACTGATGTCACAACATATTTGAGGCACAATTAACTTAGGAAACCTGTAGATGGCTCTAATGAATACCCGTCACGCTTATTACGCGTTCGGTTCGGTTATGTAACAAGTTTACATAAATTAGCCGAAACGGGTCAAACCTTATCGGTTTAATCTCAAAATCCAGAATGTGCATGAAGGACCCATATTAAACAAGTCTCTAAACTTGTCGGGTCTAAATCACATTCTATCCGGTCTTCGCTTAATCGTGCGTACGAACCGTATCTTTGAAACTAGCCGGTCTAAGCTTAAGCTTAATTAAAGACCCGTTAGGATTCTAATAGGTTATTATAAACCTTCGTTCCAGATTAGGAGCCCAGTAAAAGTACTTGCAATTACTGTATTGGATTTATACTTTGCTCAGGTAAATACTCTTAACTTATTTTCCCTATACGGGCTTGGGATACGGTACTATAAAAGTACCGCTTGGTCGGGTGTATGTAGTCATTTAAATCGGATTGTGATTGATGTACTTACATAACCTGTTTAATATGTATTATTTTACTATTATTTGATGTATGGCCCTTGGGGGTTAAATGACCATGTCCCGGATATCCTTGGCATCATTTTACGAAATGGCCATGACCTAAGCACGGGGTGTAGGCGTACACCTGACAGATGCATTATGTGAAAACTGGTAATCCACTTAGGGGTATCATCCTTGTGGGCATTATACCGGAACTGGTAATCCACTTAGAGGATGATAGCCTGTGGGCATTATACCTATGGCGTGTCAGCTAATCTGTCCCGACGGACGGCAAATAAGTAAAACTGTATACGAGATTATATACAAATAATTTTCCCAAGTATAAAAGGTTAATTTTGCCTCTGTGCATTTTAATCAAATTATAAAAGATATTTTTGTGCCACGTGCATCCAAATCAATTTTATTAAACTCTTTTCTAAATGAGTCAGTTGAGTTGTATTTACCAGTGTAAACTGACGTATTTTTCAAAAAGGCTAAGTGCAGGTGCTAGACGAAATAGGCTGGCTACTCCAGGCATCATTACTCAAGTTTCGCAAGCTCTAGATGTCAAAGTCTGTTGAACGGTTTTTACTTTATTTCGATCCGCCTGTGGATCCTTTACTTCCGTTGAAATACTGAATATTACTTCATATTCGGAATGTAATAATATATATCTTTTGCTTCCGCTGTGCATTCATATATATTGTGTTGTTTGACTATTATGTTGCCAACCACGTCACGATACTCCCCCACCGGGCCCACCGGTGACACGTGGAAAGTCGGGGTGTGACACCTCACGAGACCTCTCGTCCTCCCAAGCTATTGGGGGTTTAAAAGGGCTTGTTGCATAAGCTAAATGCAACCGTGATTCCTACGAAAGTGAGTTAGGACTGTTGTTGTTGTAAATTAATTTTCCACATAAATCAAGGTAAATTAACGCATGACTTGGTAACACTTTCATACAAATAGTAGAACTAAGTAGCTAACAAATTTCAATGGTTGTGAGAAGCATGCTTCTACACAAGGGTTAAGATTTGTAGGTACAGCATGTTCGTGGGACAACCGTTTTTATGAAGAGAAGAAGAAGAAGATATGGGCATCAAGCGACAAAAATCAGGTGCATGCGTTTCCTTTTTACCTTGATTCTTATATTAGTAATAAGTGGATTGTAATTGTATGTTATTTTTCCGGGGTGGAATTTTTGGGAAGTTAGCCGTGTCGCATCCCTTGTGCGTTTTAAAATTCTAGTTCTTACACATTGAGGACAATGTTTACCTCAAGTGTGGGGATGGGGGAAAATTTCAAAAAAAATTTTCAAAAATTTCTTGTTTCAAAAGCGATCTTAAAAGCACAGGTAACTAAGTCAACGAGGGATGGCACAACCCATTTGGTCTTTTGTCATGGTCAAGTTCAAATTAATAGCATGTCGGGTATTTAGCGGGTGGTTATTTGGGAATAATTCGCCTAAAGAACTAGCGTTTTATGCATATCACATACCATACCCTTATACGTGAGGTTTTGAGCCACTTTTATATCATAGATTTACATATACATGTTTCTTTGTTTGAGTGGACCATTAGTCGCGTATTGTAGAACTTGCAACTTTTGATACGTTCGAGACCATAGACCGAATACAAGCACGAGAATGATTAAGGCATTAGGTAAACCTTTTCCTTTTACACCATTTATATATCCTTACCCAAAAATCATCCCCTAGTAGCCAACTTTGAGCCTAATCCTTTCGTTTGACTACCCTTTAGCCCATAATCGTTAAACCTTTTCTTTTAAACCCGTGTGATGAAAATTCGATTATAGGAGTCAAATTGTACAGTTGTGATTTGTTTGTTTGCATATATATATATAAAAAAGAGAGAAAAATCAGAAAATGTTATGAAAAATACGAGAAAATTGTTGAGAAAAGAACAAAAATATATGTTCTTAGTTGAGAAATAAAAGGCGAAAGCTTGTTGCCTTCTAGTTTGATTTTGGTAGTTAGTTGTGCATAGTTTAGTTGTTTTGTAATAAAAATCGAATTTTCATCACCTTAGTCACTTTAAAATATCCTATTTCCTACCCTTAGCCTAGCCCCGTTACAACCCGTTCAAAGACCTTATAACTTGTGCTTGGTATTCGTGTTCGGTGTTGGAGAATGATTGGGTCGCAAGCCTATGCGGGTACGTGTTCTAATCGGTTTTGAGCGATTAATTGTTGAAGTGCTAATACATTATACACATTAGCCAATTTATAAGCCGAGTGGAGAGAACATTGTGAGGGATGTGTCATGTGTATGACTTGTTAGTTTTCACGGGCGGGTTAATCTTGGATAACCATTGTTATATGTGATTATTCACTTGACCGTTAAATATGTTGAAAACTGTAAAAATGTTTGAACTTTAGTATGACAATTGACCTTAACCTTCGTCTCGGGAATGGGGAGTGTATTCGTTGTTCGACCCATGTGAAAGTGAAAAACAGATTTGCTTGAGGGCAAGCAAAAGACAAGTGTGGGGATGTGATACGTGGTTGAAAACCGATGTTCATAATTGTGTGACTTAGTGTTTTTACATAAGTTTTAATCTTGAATAGCCTACTTTTAATTAGATTTGTGTTTTGCAGGTTTAATGAAGTTTAAGGTGCATTTTGGGAGCTTTACGAACTATCGGGAGGAAAAACGGAAAACCGGGACGCGTTACGGATCACACGGGAGTGCAAAATGGAAAATTTGAGAAGTGGAGCTGGAGAGGCCGTCGCCGACGGGTTCTAGGCCATCGGGACGGGCTCTAGAAACACCCGTCAGCCAAACTAGCCCGTAACCAGTCAAACAAGGCGTCGGCAAGAAAGCTGATTTTGGGAGGCCGTCGGCGACGGGCAGCGGATTCTTGAAATGAGAATTTTGGGGATCTCTTTGTTAAGAACGATTCTAATTGGTCTTTTGGGCATTAACTCGTGAGTTACACTTCTAAAAGGTTTGAAAGTGATCTTGGAGCCTATTCTCATCATCATTATCACTACCAATCCATCCACAACACCAAGCTTGATCTGAATCATCAAGAAGCATCATCATCATTCACCATTCATTCCATTTAACCCTAATCATCCACTCATCCATATCCATTTGAACCTCGCACCATAATAAACCCTAATCCTCTTCAATTCATCATTCCTCAACCTTCAAGATGATCTCAATCAAGTTGCAAGCATCCGATGATCAAGTTTCATCAACCATGAGCGGCTAATCACCTTGGCTTCACCCCGGTGTAGGTAGTTGTTTAATTTAGGGTTTTGAATTGTCTATTGATTCAACTATGTGACAAATTGTGTTGATTTTTGAAACCATTGACAATAGTTTACATTTGTTTTGTATTCGTAAAGTGTCGAACGATTATAAAGTTATGACTTTCGAAATGGTTATGTGTAGTTATGCGTTGTCATGGTTAGGTTTTACTTGTGTTGATTACAAAGTGCATTCTTGTCCATTTTTCGAAACGTTGATAGTTATTGGCACCTAAGTCACGGTACATAAAACTTGTAGAAACCCTAGGTTGGCAATTAACGAAATCGGGTGTGAACCTTTTTTATTATTATTGTTTAGTAATCAAGTTTTCTTGCAATCGTTAGTCATTAGTCTTTAATCAATTAAACCAATTTACATCTTTTTCAACTAAATAAAAATACAAAAACATTATAGTAAGCTTCATAAATTGTGACATTCATTTTAATTCAATTGAATCCATTCGCAAACCACATACTCTTCGTGGTTCGACCCCTTGCTACCACTAACTATTTGTTAAGGGTACTTAGGGCTTATAAATATTATCTTTGACCGGAGCGCGACACTCCGTTCAATAACACAAGTTTACAACCGTTAATAATGTGAGTGGCCTTAAAGCTTTTACCATTAGCTAGTTCGACAAAGTGGTTGAAGTTCAGGGGAGTTGAGGTAAGCTTAAGAATCTTACTAACCCTTAAGGACACATTATCACAACTCCCGACCCCACCCTGGGAGCGGGAGCCATGAGCCAGTCAGATGGTATAGGTGTTTATTAATTTGGCAGCGGAAAGTTTCATCAGGACCGTAGTTAGGAAATATTTTTATCAGAGTTACACACCAAAATGTTTAAAATAGATAAATGGGACAAAACTCGAATTTTCATTTATAGGGATAAATTCTAATTATTGAAAATAATTCTTCTTTTTTATTTAGGTAACTTTTATAGCCACTTTTTTAAGCCTTCAGTGCTCTCCAGCTGGCTTTTATAGGCTTCACACTAAGTTACATGTAACACGTGTTTAAAACATTTTATCAGCAAGAAATACTGGTGAGTGAATCCCAATTTAATCAAAACAGATTTTATCATTTTACAGCATTGAGGGCGATCTCGCAATTACATTTGTTTATTTTTCTACTTTAATTACCACCCACGGTACTGTTAATCCATGGCTGGTGGTCATGTTACTACACACAGTGTAGTAATAAATTTTGTATACAAAACCCCAACATATCGACGATAATTGTAGAATACAAATACTCAATCACTGTTGAATATAATTTAAAATAATTGAGGTTTTGTAAAAACAGTTTACAAAAAGGTTTCACAAAAAGAAGATTACTCACTTTGCTACTTTAGGTATTTCCTTGTGACTTCCTGGTTATAATCTAGTTGAATAAACAACGCACATGTGTTAGTAAAATAACCCAAACTGCATTAACCGTACAACTCAAGACAGAACTCCAATGACTGAGTCAGGTAAGGCCTTGACATGCATTACGGAGTCCGACATCAATCGGGTGTACACACGAGACAGAATTCCAATGACTGAGTTTGGCAGAGCTGACATGCATTACGGAATCCTAGATCAATCATGTAGGGTAATAGCAGGGTTATAATACTTACAACGAGGCAGAACTTCGCTTCTTAGGGGGGTATTAGACTAGAGTTTTAGCCTATAGATGTTGAGAGAGAAATAGGAAATTTGAACAAGTGAAATGGCTGAGTTCGACACTATTTATAGCTGATTCGTGACTCTCTCGCGCCCCACGACGCAGACAAGGCGGGCCGTCGCGCCCCGCCAGAGACTAAAAAGGCGGTTAGGGTTTTGCTGAGTCATGGTAGGTCTCGACGCGTGTCATGCCACGTGGCGGGCTGTGGCTCCGCCACTTGTTGCTCGGTCGCGCCCCGCGACGGCTAAAGGAGAGTCTGTCGTGCCTCGCGACAGACTGTTATTCTTATTTTTCTTGATTTTGTAGGTACGAAGGTATCTCGGGTCTGTTTCCCATGTACGAGATGTATTTGGTAGCGTTTAGGGTCACGTTAAGGGTTCTAGGAGAGCTGTTACATCTGTGGTGGTAACTGAAGGAAGTACGTGGCTTTAATTTTGTTAGATTTGTTGTCATCTCTATTTGCCTACCTATGTTTAGCTATCTAAGGACATATATATAGGAGTGTCTTAAAAATTTTTAGGAGAGTTGTTATACACATAGCTAGTATCGGCTCCAGAATCAAATAGTACAGAAACAAAGTAGTCGTCTAGTAAAAACTTACCCGTCACGACGTTAGGGTCATTCATGGCTTCTCCGAAACCAATCACAAAAGCTCGCCCTTTCGCACCATTATCTTCATTGTTGTTCCGTTTATTGTTTCCATTGCCTTGGTTATTGTTGTTGCGGTTTTGGTTTAGCTGAGGACAATTCCTCTTGAGGTGCCCTTCGGCTCCGCACTGATAGCATCCCCTGTTGTTACCCTGCTGCTGCTGGTTCTGTGGGGCTTGTTGTTGTTGTTGTTGTTGCTGATTCTGCCTTGCTGGATACAGGCTCCTACAATCTTTGGGTGCACGCCCTGGTTTGTTACACCTATGACAACGGTTCCTTTCGCATGGCCCACTGTGGTGCAAGTTACACCGATTACACTTCGGTTGGTTTCCCCGATACCCACCCTGGTTTTGATTGGTCAAAGATTGCTGATTAGGGCTCTTATTGTCTCCAACCTTCCTCTGCTGTGATTGGGGTTGGGAGGAGCTAGAACCTTTGCCTGAATTTCCATCCCACTTATGTTTATTGTCGTTCGATGTATCAGTAGTAGCACTATTCCGCTTTGGTAACTTGTTCTGTTCGACTGCTTGGTCGGTAAGACGGTGTGCCAATCGAATAACACACTGAATCGTGGGGAGGTTTACTGAATTCACCATAATCTGAATTTCCAGAACCAGACCCTTTATATAGAGCTCGATGCGCTTGTAGGCGGGCTCAGCCATGTTGGGACACAGGGCAGCCAAGTCATTTGATCTCTTCGTGTACGCTTCTATTTCAGACCCCACCATCTTCAGGTTGTAGAATTCCACCTCGAGCTTACGAATACCGTCCCTGTGACAATATTCTTTTTTGATCAGGTCTTTGAACTCGTTCCAGGGTGAGGCATTGGCAGCTGCCAATCCAAGCATATGCACCTGCGTGTTCCACCAGGAAAGCACACTTCCTTCAAGTGTTCCAGTAGCATACTTTGAGCGATTGTTGACAGGGCATTCGCACATTTCGAAAACAGACTCAATCTTCTCGAACCAGTGTAATAGGCCCACGGCCCCTTCAGTGCCGTTGAAAGAGCTAGGTTTGAAATCCACGAAGGTCTTGAATGTGCACGCTCGAGGTTGAGCAGGTTGACCTCCTTGTTGGGCTACTAAAGCCTCCGCAACCCGTGCATTGATCAAAGTCGTCAACTGGTCCTGAGTCATGTTAATACCACCACGTCCTCAGCCGCGTCCGCTCGTGATCTTCACATCCACAAAACAAAAAGTGAGAACGATGACGTAGAGGTGTGAAGAGAATAACAAAAGAGTGTTTTGACCATAGCATATAAATTCCCAAGTAAGCAGTTGGGTGTTAAAGGGAGCACGTTAGGGTTAATAGATATCTTGCCACTAAAACCCTAAGAACTAGGCATATCACTCGTAATACATTAAGTATATATCAAATAGGCATATACATGAGTTATACCATCTAAAGTGTTGAGCCTTGCACGTGGAGCGAAGTGTCGTTGCAGATCATTGAGTACTGAGCAGGTTATAGTCTGGTTTTTCTCAAAAAGCTTTTTCCTTTTTAAAACCGAGTTCACTATAACCAATGCTCTGATACCAATCTGTCACACCCTCAAATTTCACATGCGGAGTATTACCACGATGTGTGTGACTGACCAGGATCATTCCACCAATCATATTGAACGATAAATAAAAGTAAATAAAAACCTATCACAATCAATACGATTAGTGTCCAAGAAATTAAAAAACCAAAACAAGGTTTAAGTATCAGCGGAAGCAGAAAGTTTAAACCCAATTAAAAGTTAAAAGTTCATAATGTTTCCTAAGAACCCAACAACGGTTCTTCGCCACAACGACCCTTCCACCGTGCAAGCTCCAGCAAAGTACCTAACGACCTGCAAAGCATGTAGTAGCGTGTCAACATAAAGTTGGAGAGTTCACAGTTTATCATTGTTGTTTCAAAAACGTAGGTTGTTAAGTTACACTGTTTTATAAAACACGTCATGGGGAGCCACCCCATCTTTTTAAGCTACTAAACTCGTGCCATACCGAAACTAATTATAGTCATGTTGGTGCCCCAAGTCAATGTCTATCATCATTGACCAGTTGCCCAGGCATAATAGTTCACTCTCATCCTCTGCGGCACGGTATGAGGTTTGTTAGACCTAATAGCGCTACTAACTAATGTCCCGTTCTCCAGGCCCCGACGATTAATCGGTATAAAATGTGTGGGGACTTTCAGATATAGTTCCGTCTAGTCCGCTTAAGACATGCAGTATAAATAGTAAATTAACCGTATTCCATCCCCAGGAATACTAGGCAATCCCAAACAAGGGAAAGTGTTGTTCGTTCCCAACCACCGGGAATACATGCTTTTTAGTAAAATGTGTGAACTCACCTTAGTTTAGCTCGGCAGATTAAATTACTTGAGCTATTGTGGTTAACCACATCCTATTATGCTTACCAGCGAGTGTGCGGCCCACTTTATGTACGTGGCCCAATATCAGTGTATGGCCTAATGCAGGTGAGTGTGCGGCCCAAAACTTTAAACAGTCCAATACAAGTGTGGGGCCCACTATGGTGTGTGGCCTCACCATAGTGTGCGGTTATGCATTGATGGGTTGTACAGTATGCAGTCCAGGTGTGTACCTTATGATTGTGTGCGGACAGCAAGTGTGCGGTGTGCATTAAAAGGTTGTACGACATGCATCATACAAGTATACAGAACACAAGTGTGCGTGTTCTAGTGTGCGGGTACCCAGTGTGCGGACGCGCTTTACCAGACTGTACGTTGTGCATCAAGTGTGTACCATTCATTGGTGTGCGGTGTGCAAGTGTGCGGTTTCAGTTATACATTGCCTTAATTTATGGACAGGCAGTTAACACCCTTATGTGCACGATTTAATCCTAATTCGTAGCCGTTTTATCTGTTCCAATGTAAGCAGCAACATTTTCATTGGTTCACATAAACCCTAATCATTACTTAATCATTAACAGGGAATTAACATCATAATCAATCATTCAAATCGGATCACATACAACAATTTATCTACCAATTTGGATCCCTTAGATTATCATCTCAACCAAAATCATCGAGCATTAGCATCATGCAGCCTTAGTTCATCGATCTACAACATGAATGATTCCATATAACATGAACAGTTTGTTATCATAATCAATCCATCAAAACCCTTATCATCAAATGACACTAATTATTGAACGTCATTCATGCAATCAACCCATATTGGACAGAATTTCTAGCACATCCCTAGATTATAGTTATTATCATGTTTAACAAATATCAATTAATGGACATAATCATAGCCAAGTATAACAAGAACTCAAATCAAGCAATGATAGAATACTAACCGTGTGATTATGTGTGTATGAAGATGCTGGAATGAACGAGAGGGAGCTTCGAAAGGAAGGGCTGCCGTCAAAGTGTATGAGGGAATGAAAGATCTAGGGTTTGTTTAGTATTTCTAAATCACAATACACAATACATACCCTTCATGTATGCGTAAGATGTGAGGGTTGGGCTTGGGCTTTGGCTTGGGACGGCTTAGGCTTAGTGGGTTATGTGGGCCGAGAACATGGATCACAAGAGTGGGGTGTACGACTGGTGAGGGGGGTGTGTGACCCGAGCACCAGTGTGCGACTAAGTTTATAAAACCAACATTTAACATTTATCATTTAACAATTCACGATTGTTAATTCACACAACGTAGACATAGTTACAACTTAAAACAGAACGTGAAAGAAATTACTCCCTCCGTCCCACTAAAAGTGTCCTATTTTGAATTTTCAAAGTCTTAATTTATAAACTTTGACCTTGTTGGTGCACTTATGTCTGCACTTTGTCTGTATTCGGTCACGATGTAAAACGATGTCTTTGTTAGTCTTGTAAGTTTGACCAAGTCAACCATCCTCCTGGTTTGACTTGGCCAAACAGTTAGATATGGTTGTAATATGGCTGGGTCGAAGGATAAGTCATCGAAGGATTGTCCTATATCCTTCGATGATCAGCTCGAAACATGAACCTTCGATAGATGGACCACGAAAGATCACATCTTTCGAGGTACATCTGGATCATTCGAGCTCTTTCTGATCGACAGATGATCTTTCGATCAGTCTGTCTGATCCTTCGACCGGACCTGCTGTTTTGGGTATAAATACCCGTGTGTTGTGTTCATTTCGATAGAGTTCGTGAGTTAGACACACAGACAGATAAGGAACACACACACACACACTAGAGAGTTTGCAGAACTGATTTGTAAACATTGAGCTTGTAACCGGACCTTTCATACGTTTAATACAAGTGGTGTTAATCGTTGAATCTTGCGTGTTGTGTTTATCATTGTGCTTGTTCTATCCCGGTTTGCATGCTAGCTTGGATTCCGCACTCGCTAGTGTGTTAGACATAACAAGGAATAGGTTAAACCTCAACCTCCGAGGGACCTACAAGTGGTATCAGAGCCGTGGCTCTTTTCCTTGTTAAAAACCGGGTTTTTACAAGACTTTGGAGTGTTTTTGCTCAAAAACTCACTTGGTTTTGAACTCGTTTTTACTGTTTTTCTCGCCTTTCCAGTTGTTAAAACGTGTTCTATATTAACCGGGAGTGTTGCATGTCGGGTTGGGTAACTTAAAAAAACTCGTTTTTGAGGTGTTTGGTAATTTCCGGCCAAAATTCCGGCTTCTCCGGTGACCGGTTTTCTGGATAAGTTTATTATATTTTATGTTTCAAATCATGGTTCTGGCAGAAAGCATGGTCTGACCATATCTTCCGCAGAAAGTTTCTACCAACCCATCACCTTTTTCACCAACCTGTCGTCCTTTGTCAACTGTGTCAGAACCGTTCGAAAGATATCCTTCGAACTCGAAAGACCATCTTTCGATCAGTGGAGGTTCGATAGATCATCATCCTTCGAACCAAGGAATATTTTCGAAACATACATCTTTCGGTCTACTGCTCTTTCTCGGAAGACTAGGATCCTTCGATTGGGGAGTCTTTCGAAGTCATCTTTCGTGTTCATCTTTCGGTCTACAGTTCTTTTTCGAAAGACCAGGATCCTTCGATAGGGGAGTCTTTCGAAAACAATTGTTCGAAACTCAACAGTGATCTTTCGAACACTGTTGATCCTTCGAACAAGCTTTGATCTTTCGATCCTTAGTCTGTTTATGTTTAACAGTTTGTGTTTCTTGTCATCCTTCGAACAGATCTTTCGGCTGGTGTAATATTATTTTTCTTGATCAAAAATGAATTCGATGTGGGGTGTTCCGGTAAATGCCGAGATGTATTTTGGTACACCAGCTCCGGATTCGGGTTCGCAAGCTAATGCTACATCTACCGGTCAATGGGCATTTGTATCAAATCAAGCTCCAAGTGTTCAAAGCATTTTGCTAAGCGAAAGTGAAATAGGAAGTTTGAATAGGCCTCCAAAGTTAATGCATTTAAGTGAATATCCGGGATGGTTTGACAGATTTCATACATATGTCCTTGGTCAAAATACAGAACTGTGGTTGCGCTTCATCACAGATTTTGATCAAACGATAGAGGTTGCCGCTTCATCTGCTGCTACATTTGCTGATCTTACGGAAGATCAGAAGAAGGTTTATGACTTAGAAAAGAAAGCATATGCCATTCTTACTCAGGCGTTAAGCAAAGACATTTATCATCAATTTGTCAGTTTCAAGACAACGAAGCAGTTGTGGGACGCATTGAAGATAAGGGGCATAGGAAATGAAGCAACACGCCAATTAAGAAAAGATCTGCTAAAGAAAGAGTTTGATGGTTTTGTGTGTATGCAGAATGAATCTCTAGGAGATTTGACAAGTCGATTTACTCATTTGCTGACTGAATTGGCAAATACTGGGGTTGTAACAACTTCAGCAGAGATAGTGAAGAAGTTTGCAGATGCACTGCCACCTCAATGGAGTAATTTCTTAGAAATCATGAAGTACAATGGCACTTTGGATACAACAAGCTTCAGTGATTTTGCTCAACTCCTGGAAAACAAGAATCAGGAAGAAACTTTAAAGGCAAAAAGAGTTGCAGTGCCACAAAATCCTGAAATTTATTATGGAACTTCTAGCACTTCTACAAAACCTTCTTCACACGCTCCAATTCAAACAGCATTTGTGTCTAGCACGAGCTTGTATGGCACTCCTCCTCCAACAACAGATATGTTTGGAAATCCGCTTAATCCAGCTCCTCAACCAGCACCACAACCGCAACAGCAAATCAGAACAACTGATATGTTCGGGAATCCACTTCCTCCTCAACAGCAAGCGTGTTATGGAAGCACATCATCTGCTGGTCAACAATCAAAGCCAAATACAGTACGGCTCGACACCTCAAGCTTTTCTAAAGTCAGTGTGGAAGTAGCAAAGGAACACATGGAGCTGCTAAACACTGTGGTGAGCGCATACTGTGGATTAGTGGAAGGTCAGATTGGTAATATTAATCTGACACAAGAAGACTATCAGCAGATTGATAAAGAGGAGATGGAGATGATGGACATTAAGTGGGCCTTTGCTAGTGCAGTTAGGCGAGCAAAGGATTTCATGGAAAGAACAGGCAGAACCAGCTTGGAGAGCAAGAAAGACACCAAGTATGGGTTTGATAAACAGGCTGTTAAATGCTTCAACTGTGGTGAACGTGGTCATTTCAAGCGTGAATGTACTAGACCATCTCAGCATGGAAACCAGAATCCCTTCAGAAATCAAGGCAACCAGCAGAACCTGAACAGGAACAATGTTCGCACATTGGTGCCTGTCAACAACCAGAGTCAAGCAGGACCATCTAATGCCAACCAGGCACTTGTGGTTCAAGTAGATGAAGGCTGTGATTGGTCAATCCAATTGGGAAATGATGCTCCGGATGGAACAGCGTGTTTTGCTGAGATTGTCAAGGATCTTAATCACACCAGTGGTGGAGAATCTTCCGCCAATGGTGGTGACTCTTCTGAAGATGAAGACTCTTCTGGTTGCAGCAGAAGTTCAGATGAAGAATCCTCGAGCTCAGGCGATGATCATGTGGATGAGACATCAAAGGCGTTAATCGATGCAGATATTAATGAACTCTTGGAAGAAACTGCAGCAGGAATTCAAAGAAGATCTATTTTGGTGGATCAAGCTGCTTATTCTTTGTCTTCTCTCCATTCAGCCTTTATGGCGAATGTCGACAGTTCATCAAGTCAGGTATGTGTCGATGAACCCACTTCTGTTAGCTGTGATAATTGTGATAGATTGCATGCTAGATGTGCTGATTTGGATGCAAACATGTCTGAGTTGCAAGGCAAACATGATGCTTTACAAGCTAGTTTGTTTGACTTGCAAGACAAACATGTCTTAGTGAATGATAAGTGGTGTGAATTGCAAAGCAAACACGAGGCTTTGCAAGAGAAATATGATGTGACATTCATCCACAATCAAAAATTAACAGTTGATCTCTCAAAGTGCACTGAAGCCAACATGTTTTATGAAAACCATGAAAAGGAATTTAAGTCAATGATTGAAACGTTAAAGAAAGATAAAACAGAGTTGACAAAAATGGTTTCCAGAAAACAAACTGATATTAATTTGTATATAACTCGTCTTGAGGTAATGCAAAAAGAAATGGCTTGTGTTAAAACCGAAAGTGAGGCAATCCGACTTAAGCTAGACAGTTATTTGAGTTCTAGCTAGGTGTTGGATCACATCATTGATGTTCAGAAAGAGAAACGGGATGTCACATGCATAGGTTACAAGAAATGTCCACCACCCGTGAGAAACAATTTTGATGCACTGCCTGATGAGGAGTATAGGACTCATTTTGAACCATCTGTTCCTTTGGATGTTGAGGAATTTGCAACAGGACTCGGATACAAGAAGGAAGTATCATCAGATTCAGATGCGTCAGCAGATACATTTGTAACTGCTGAACAGAATCAGGATCCTCCAGTTGTGATTGAGGATGTTGATTCTTCTGATGATGAGTCTGATGATACTGACTCAGAAAAGTCTGATGCAGTAATCAAAGAAGAGGACATACCTCTTGAGAATCATATCCTATGTGATCCTCCCACAAAACCTGCTAAGACTGTTCCAACTGAGTCCACATCAGCAAAAGAGTCGGAGAGTGTGGATTTGCTGTACACTCTTGTTGGTGATGATAAAATCTATTCAGACAAAGATTTTCCTATTAAAAATGTTAATCAATCTTTAATCAGTAAAGTCTTTGAAAATTCTACAAGTAAGTTTTTGGGAAAGTCAGGACCACATGTTACAGTCACACAGTGTTCTCCTATTCCAAAGGCTGAAGTTAGAAAACAATTTGGGAACAAGAAATTACCAACAGTGGAAAAACAGCAAAATCATACCAAACCCAAAGGTAAGGCACCGACTCAAAATCAAAGGAAGCCGAATCAGAAGAAAAAGAAGAATGTGAACTTTGTGAAGTCGAAGGGAACGGACAAAATTGAAAAGTTTGCAAATCAATCTAACTTAGATTTTGTCCAGAAAGCAACTGTGATGAAAAGGAATGAACCAAGTTGTTCAAAACCTAGTACCTCGGGATCACAAAGTTCATCATCGGCAAGACGACCACATGATACTTCGGGGTTTGTTGAACGAAGATCATGTTTTGAATGTGGAACAATCGGGCATATTGTTCGAAATTGCCCGTATCTTCATAAACAAAAAGGCATAGTTGATGATCCCCGTGAACACAATCGCCAAAAGCGATCTGTTTCTGTAAAACAAGATCCCCGCCTTGTAAAAGAAAGGGAAAAGAAACAGAAACGCCAACAGGTGAAGAAAATTGAAAAAGCAATTAAAACTAATGCGGTTAACAAACCATCTGTTTCTGTCAAACCAGAAAATTCAAAAACTTCTGGCAACCATGAAGTTAAAATTTTAAAGAATAACACTGGTATAACAAAACAGACCTGGAAACCAAAATTGGAAATTGTTTCAGGGGGAGCTACATCAATTCCGAATCATCGGGAAATGGATGTCACAATCCTCGATGATGACGGACGACCCAAGTCTGTGAAGGCTTGGGTCCCCCTCTCCAACTAATCTCTGAATGAGTGTGCAGGATGTTCCAGGAGGAACTATTAATAGTCTTAGGATTGTTGATAGTGGAGCGTCCATGCACAAGATCGGCGACATGCGGCTCCGAAATATTGTTACATTTAGGAGAATGTTGTTGCCCTTTGATGGAGAGAGGAGAAAAGAAGACAAAAATGTCTGATGAAAGAATGTTGTTGAATGAAGTTGAAAAATTCGACCAGATAAAATATGTGCCAAAATTGGTTGTTATGGTTTTTGATCGGGTCCCCAGGATAGATTCAATCAAAATGTACGCACCTGCAGCACGTTTGAAGTTCAAAATCAACAAGATGAACGTGCAGTGTACATTTCTCTACGGTGTGATTGAAGAAAATATGTTGGTTGATCAAACTACACCGGGTGTGCGGATGCCTTGGCGTGGATTGAACAACCGCACACTACTTCTTAAGAGAAAGACAAAAACCTTCGCTGGTGAAATGTGGAAGACCAGCCGGACCCAAAGGTTTATGATCTTGTTGCTGTCAAGAGATTTCTCAGTAGCTACAAAAATCGTCTTTGAAATCCACACCGGGTGGATATCCAGTTTGGGAGAGCGCTCAGATTCCTTGCAATGCACGAGGCAGTTGCAGGATACGGTTTTAAATTTCTAATCTCTCCTATACTTGTCGATATTTAAGCTGCTTTGTGAATTATCATCTCGTACAGCACTCCTTGACCTGACACGTTGATCTCGAATATCACCTCACACGTGATTGTTTCACTATGAAACCCATCAATGTTGTCATGGTCCACACCGATGACCAACGTGCCGACCTTTTTACCAAAGCATTTGACAAATCAAGATTTGATTTTTTATTACTGGTAAACGGCATTAAGGTCAAGCAAGAGTAATACCAACATCGGAAAATCATTTTTGTAAATACCTTTGTGTTTTAAATTTGTCTTAGTTTATTGGTTTTAGGGGGAGTAAATCCAAATTTGAAAATCCAAAAACATCGAAAAATTTCAAAAACACAAAAACAATAGAAAAACAAAAATGAGTTTCCTGGCGAGCAAAAGAGAAAATGATAGTACATCAGTGGTCTGTCTAAACCTCTTTAAACCTTAAATGTAAAACGATAAGCAGCTCTATATAAGATGTATCGGTAGGCTCACAATCATTTTAAAGTGTGCAGGGTGATATAAACTTAAAATCGACTGAAGACCAGGTGGGAACCATTCATTGGCATATGGTCTTAGTACCGAAATTTCGTTTGAGAGATTGCCGAGGTTCTGAAATATTCGGTCTTTATGCTGCTTATCATCTGGGTATCATGGTTGTATCTTTTACCGAAAAATAGCGGGGACGCAAGTCTAGATCTTCTATGATACTATACATACGTGTACATACTGCATTCGACCTCAATAAGTGATCAACAATCACATGTCCAAACAAAATAAGTGATAATATATCACAAATTCTTTCCGGGTGTCAAGTTCGTCTCTCTGCTGTACGAAAGTACTGACCTGTTCACGGACTTGCTCCTGTGCCCTCATGCATATGAAAATCAAGTTCCTCATAAATAAGTGATTCTATCACATAGGGCTTGTTTTCAAATCAAAATAAGTGAGGATCTCACATCATATACGGTCAAACAGATGATAATCGGTATACTCACCGGTAAGATGAACCCTCGTGCATACCTTGATACGGGAATGTGTCGTGATGTGGATGAACACCGGTCGGTAAGTATAAATCATACCTTAACGTATCCCCTCGCCATGATTACATCTGATAAGTTGAGCTTATGTGGACAACAATACCGATAATCGTTATAGGATGCTTATCTTAATGTTAATTAATTGAACAACAAGAGCGTTTTGGCATGACCGTACACTGATATGATTCTCTTACCCTCGAAACTCGCAAAAAGAATGTCTGTAAATATTTATTTAATGCTTTCAGTTTCTGCATGTTTGTATATATTTATTTACTGCTTTCAGTCTTTACTTTTGAAAAATTTAAAATACCAAAAAGATTTTATTTCTATTTTATTTTCGATCGTACAATGTTGGATCTCGAGTCTTCGTTACCTGAAACCTGATTGAAAACCGAAACGACTAAATCTTCATAAACGGTCGAAATTTGCAAAGTATTGAAAGTTGAAATTGAAATTGATAAAATACTTTAAACTTTCAAACTGTCGGACGGTGTTTGTTTAAACAATGGTCACACGTGTGTCGCTTGTTTATTCTATATTCCAGGCAGTTGTTCTCATTACGCGTTTAGATTTCTTGCATGTGCAGATTCTAAAGGCTAAGAGAACATGGTCGATGACAAGCTTCGGAATGAAGACACGACGTGAAGGCACTCAAATGATGAAGATGATCGAGTTGCCGCTGACCATCATCAACACCACAAGGATCTCACTTCATAAAGAACAAGACTTTCACGAGCATAACTCAAGGGGGAGCTTATGTTAAGGGGGAGTTTGTCAACACACTTCCTACATGAAACGGGGAGTTTGTTGGTACACTTTCTGCTTTCAAGACGTGAAGACTTTGAAGATCCTCCGACATTGAAGACTTGAATAGAAGTCAAAGACTTGAAGACACGAGAACTTACAAGAATGAAGATCGAGACAAAGCTACAGCCAGACAAAGCTACAGCCAAGGGGGAGTTTGTTGGTGCACTTATGTCTGCACTTTGTCTGTATTCGGTCACGATGTAAAACGATGTCTTTGTTAGTCTTGTAAGTTTGACCAAGTCAACCATCCTCCTGGTTTGACTTGGCCAAACAGTTAGATATGGTTGTAATATGGCTGGGTCGAAGGATAAGTCATCGAAGGATTGTCCTATATCCTTCGATGATCAGCTCGAAACATGAACCTTCGATAGATGGACCACGGAAGATCACATCTTTCGAGGTACATCTGGATCATTCGAGCTCTTTCTGATCGACAGATGATCTTTCGATCAGTCTGTCTGATCCTTCGACCGGACCTGCTGTTTTGGGTATAAATACCCGTGTGTTGTGTTCATTTCGATAGAGTTCGTGAGTTAGACACACAGACAGATAAGGAACACACACACACACACTAGAGAGTTTGCAGAACTGATTTGTAAACATTGAGCTTGTAACCGGACCTTTCATACGTTTAATACAAGTGGTGTTAATCGTTGAATCTTGTGTGTTGTGTTTATCATTGTGCTTGTTCTATCCCGGTTTGCATGCTAGCTTGGATTCCGCACTCGCTAGTGTGTTAGACATAACAAGGAATAGGTTAAACCTCAACCTCCGAGGGACCTACAGACCTTAAATAATTTTGTTTGTGTTAGATAATACTTGATGAAAGTTATATGATTTGAGTGTGATTTACAAGTGTTTTTATCGGGTTAATTTTCATCAAGTTTTATATAACACAAAAATATATAATTAAAGTCAAAGTTTATAAATAAAGACTTTGAAAATTCAAAATATGATACTTTTAGTGGGACGGAGGTAGTAGTACATAGGAAAAGACCTTAAAAATACGAGTTGTCACACACAAGGGCACAACTTTATCCCCCCCCCCCCCCCCCCCAGTTTTTTCGCTGGGTAGTATACTTTTTTTTTGGAATTCTCTCTGAATTTTTAAAGGTATTGAGTCCGGTCCCCCAAATTATTTTGCCTAAAAATTCCGGCCTACTCCAATTTTCTTGTCAAAAAAATTTATATGTATTATCTTATTGAGTTATTAAAAAAACGTGAAGAACATAACTATTAGTAATTTTTTAAACTTGTAAGGGCTTTTAATGTAATTTAAAACTTGTTTTTAAATAAATGAAACTTGAGGGTGGTTTCTTGTCAAAATTCAAACTTGTTTAAAAAAAAAATTGAAGGGCGCCACGTCTCCTGCTGTTCCACGCATAGGGCTGTTCATAAAGCTCGCGACTCGTAGCTCGGCTCGTAGCTCGCTCGAGAAAAACTAGCTAAAAAGGCTCACTTTGAGATGACGTGAACCAAGCTGGCTCATTTTGTAACCAAGCCCAGCTCGAGCTAAGCTCGGCTCGGCCCATGGCTCGGCTCGTTGGCTCGTTCTTAGACTCGTTTAACCCCGACATAAAGCTCAAGCCAAGTTTAGCCTCCTGAATTAATTTCGAGCTTGAGCTCGACCCCACCCTGGCTCGACTCGGCTCGACTCGACTCGTCTACAGCCCTATCACGCATCAACAAGGAAAATACTGGGTTCTGTTGCTGTTGTTGTTCGTCACGCGCAATGGAAAGAGGATAAACGAGGAATGTAATCGCCGATTCTTCATTAGGTAATTCTTTGTTTAACCTTCTCATTCACCATTGTTGAGTTCTTGAAGGTAGGTTGTGAAGTAGGGTTGTTGAGGGATATGCATATTGAATCGAATTTTTGGGTATTCGTAGGTTTTCAAACCTCAATTGTATCATATTAAATGAGATTAACCTATGCATTTCATCTATTGTGATTATTGTTTAAAGATTCCAAAATTAGGGTTTATAGCGGTGGAATTGGGGATTTGATTTGGGGAATAAATTACGAATAATTAGATATTTGGAGTTATTATTGTTTGACACGACCCGAACTGAATCGCCAACCCGAACAATAACCTGAAACATAGCGATAGGAAAAAAAGTTTTGGGTCCCATGACTTTCGGCCCCTCTTGAACTTTTGTTCCAGCTCCGCCACTGGAGAGACGCACGTGTAATTACAGTTTCCATTCACTTCGCCACCACCACTCTCACCTCAAATCTGATATACACGGATTCGGTGTGATTTTGCTTAACCTAACTTAATTGAATGTAATTATGTATTTTTCTCATTAAGTGTAACTTTTTTTGCTTTATGATTTTAGCTATTTATAGAGACTATACAATGCTTATTTGATACTACTGTGTTACTGGTTACTTGGATTCAAAATAACTTATTAGAATTACAAGTAGAATGCCTGTTTCTTTTTTACGTGAATTTGTAATTCAAATTGCAGCTTCATGGTCTTTTTTTCACATATCTGTATGTGTTTATGTATGTACTAACCAGTTTATTGGTTCGATTTATATGTATATATGGATTTGTGTCTCTGTTTTGAACCTAGGAAGTCCAAATTGGGGGTAGTATCACGAACCATTTTTATTTTTTCTTATTTAGAGGCTGTGAAATAAATGGTAAAAGAAATGCACATTACAGTAAACAACAATCTTCATCAACATTATTGTTTTTGCTATTAAGATGATGGAATATTGATGCTCGTTATAAGACCCGTTTCACGAATAGAGTGTTTATGAACCAAAAATAGAATAAACGAATAGAAAGATAGGTTACTCCATGTTTGAGAAGTCAATTGGTTCTCCCGTGGTTTACTTCAAGTGGTAAAGCAACTATCTCAGTGATGTCAAATAAAGTTAAAGCCATATGCCCCTATATATCTGACCAGTTTCTGATAGATAGAGGTGGCAAAATGGGCGGGTTAGATTGGGTTGGTTGCCGGGTCAGAATGGGTTTGGGTCAGGGTGGGCTGATAAACAAAGGTCAGAATGGGTATTGGTTAGAATGGGTTTAGGTCAGGATGGGTTTGGGTGAAGATGGGTTAAAAAATAGGTTCAGGTCAGGCCATAAAAAAGTTAAAAATTTGCATCAGCTGACTTATAAAGTCAAAAATAACACACTTTACTTTCTGCAGCTACATGAATTCAAAATTAACAGCATATACTCAAAATTTTTACATAAATTAAGATCATACCCAAAGGATGAGCTGCAACATAAAAATCATAATTATAAAAAAACAAAATTCATCAACGCAATTAACAAAATCAAAGCACCATGAACAAATTACTGCATCCCACTTTTCAATTTTCGTACGCACCAAATTCCTATGAAAAGCTTTATTGGGGCGATAAAATGAAGTGGAAACTGACTGGATATATTTCCGATTGGTGATACAAAACACATCCACCCTTTTGGTCCTCAAAGATAAATTGAAGATTACATTTCTGATTTCAAGATAAGTGGTTTACAAGGGTACCTTAGCTTGTGCAGAAAGAAAGAATTAGGTCACTGAAAATACATCGCATCAGACGCATAATGACATCGATTAGTTTCAATTTTGCCAGCACCAACGGATAGGTCGCGTGGCTGCGTCGATTGTTTCACGTTGGTTCAGTATGTATAAGTAGGGAATTTATGAAGTTTTCCTTTCAAAAAAAAAATGTATAAGTAGGGAACGACTGTCAAACATCATTCAGTAATCAGAAATTTAGTTTGAGTAAAATTCATTTGTTAATTTTGTTCTTATTCTTTCAATTCAATTAATTGTGTCTGTAATTACCAACAACCTTGGGCTATAGAATTTCATCTTGTTAAAATGTCTTTTTATCATAGACCGTCCAAGGATGGATGGAAACCCGAAATCTTGAAGAAAGGTGTAATGGAAGAGGCTCCCACTATAGTCTGCAGGCCCATCATCTCTCATATCCCCTGCATCAACACAAGAGACTGCTACTGGTACTTGTTTACTAAATACACTTTTGACTCTTTCAATATGCATAAATTAAATATTTTGTTTTGTTTTCATCCAGGCAGCAAATTTTAAGGCATGACAAACGGTTTATTTGGAAAAATATGTGATATATTTAATGCCTTCTTTTAACTTCCTTTCACGGTATATACTGATCTCCTTTTCAAATAAATCACCTTGCAGAAAAAGTAGATTTGTTGGGATCCTTATATTATTTACTTCTTCATCTAGAATTTTTGAGGATTTATTGCGCTTTTTCTAATAATTACTTATTTTGTTTTTCTAGAATTCCTTATTGGACTGAATGAGGAATGAGAGTATAGTGGTTTCTATCAATAATCCTTGACTACTACTTGAGAGTGGGACCAAAAAAGGAACTTGTAACACCTTTTGTCATGTAAGAACTTGTTACATAATCTACTAGTCTTTCGTTGGAGTATTCACATCCAACTCATTTGATTTTTAACACGTTTTATTAGTTCATATGGTTTTAGCTTTGAATGCTTTAGAACACATTCCCTATCTGGATGCCAATTTTATTATCCTTTTTTGCAGCTTTATGAACCGAGTCTTTTTGGTGATTGTTTTTTAGATTAAAAGCACAACCTTTCAACTTGGTGATTATACAATTTGATTTGATTTGATTTTCACTTTGAAAGTTTTGGCAAACGTGCCTTAATCGGATTTCAGTTTGTTTAATCCCTTTGCTTTTAGGTATTTATAACGTAACTCTGATATTATGTTAAAATTTGCAGACATTAATACAAAGCTAAATAGCAGAGTACAACAAAACAACCAACATTCAATGAAGCAGTTAAACTTATTTTCTACAAACGAATCTGCAAGCTGTACTCCAATACTTCCAAGCCAACTTACAAAATGTGGTTGAAACTGTGAAAAGGTAAGAGTTGGTTCATATTATGCCATTTTACTTAAGTGTATAGTGCATGATTTGTTCTTATGGTTTTGTCAAAGCTACCGATTTTATTCTCATTTTTAAACTTACAGGAATAGCCCCTTTATTTTAAGCATGTCACATCATCATTGGTCATTTTATATAAACTAGTGCTATTAATCCTGCATGTCGTGGCAGGCGGGAACTTGATTGGTTTCCGTCTGGTTTTTGTTTTGTGCTCTAACTGGATTTTGGTATTTTTATTCCCTTTTACTTGTTCTATAAGACTGTCCGCAATGCAAGAGGCTGCATTTACTACATGCATCCTAGTCATCACTGCCACATCAGCTTTTAACTCATTCTTCCCACATGCATTCTCTCTCCTCTTTTTAACTCCAACCAATCCTTCCCACATGCATCCTCTCTCTTCCACATCACCATTTCTTTTTCTATTTTTCTTTAAAAACATTTAATTTGTAATCTTAAAAAATATTTAATAAATAATTGTAAAAATATATTTAAATAATATAAAATAAAAAACATATATTAAGAAAACATATATTAATTATGTTTCGGGTGGGTGGGTATTAAAATAAAAAACATATATTAAAAAAACATATTTCGGGTGGGTGGGTATTAAAATAAAAAACATATATTAAAAAAACATATTTCGGGTGGGTGGGTATTAATTATAGAAAACATATATTTACTAATACAGTGGGTGTTTCGGGTGTGGGTTGGGGTGTTTCGGGTGTGAATGTGGCCAGTAGGGGTGTTTGGTTGACAACTTTGGGCCCACCTTTACCTTCTCTCTCCTGCATTTGTGTGCACTTCCCTACGTCCAAACCCCCTTAAATGCCACCTACCCCAATGCTTCATTTATAAATGCATCCTCCAACTCATCAAATGCATCCCCTTGCATTGGAGGCAGTCTAATCAAGTTTAAAAAAACGGAAAACGAGTTTCGAGGCGAATCAAGACGTCAGCCCGAGGTGGAATTAGAAAAATATAAAATTATATATCTTACAAAAATAATAATACTTACTAAATTCATCAAAAACACACATAAAAAAGACATAAATTGCTTGAAACTGACACAAAAGGTCAAAAACATCAAAAACAAATATTAAAAACCCCTGAGGTGCAGCCTTTTTCGTGCCTCAGCCCACCTAAACAAAAGTACTAACCAAGTCGTTGTTATGTAGCTGACACACTTTTTCTATAATCAAGTTTAAAAAAAACAGAAACGAGTTTCGAGGCGTTTTCCCTTCACCTCACGAGGCAAGCCTCGAGGCGAACCGAGGCGTAAGCCCGAGGCAGATTTAGAAAAATATAAAATTATATATCTTATAAAAATAATAATAGTTGCTAAATTCATCATCAAAATCATCAAAAACACACATAAGAAAGACATAAATTGCTTGAAATTGACACACAAAGTCAAAAACATCAAAAACTAATATTAAAAACCCCTGAGGTGCACCTGAGGCGCAACCTTTTTCGCGCCTCAGACGCACACATACAAAAAAAACCTAGCACGCCTCAAAATTGTTTTTTGGGTGTTTCACCTCGAGGTGCACGCCTCAGCCGTTTTTTAAAACCATGTCTATAATGACGACTTTTCAAGTTCAAATTGATGACGAGGTCATTGGATTACATATTATATAGAAAGGGGACAATGATTTTAGATTTTGGAGTTACAAAGCTCCTCTAACTTCTTTCATTTCACTGAATTAACCAACTAGGAACATGTATCAAGGGGGTGGTATAACTATGCAATTGTGTGTTCGTTTACACTAAATCATGTTAAAAAATGAAAGGCATTTAGCCTTTTGATTCACAGTTAATAATATTAAAACAATGAATGAAAACTAAAACAAAGTTGAAGGGTCAAGTTTGCCAATTATGCCAACTTAATATTACACAAATCGAGACATTCATATATGCATAAGACCACCCGTAGTGGTTTAGAAAAATAATGCCCCCACTATGGGGCATTATCTGACACGTGTCATCCCAGTCAGCATGCGGCATTATTCCAAAAGTGGCGTAGTGGAGCATTATTCCAATATCGCCCCTTCCAATTAGAAAAAAAAAATGGTCATGTGATATTTCGGTCCCTGTGCATGTTTAAAAAGAAAAGGAAACTACTTGGAAGCCTCCCATTGGCTAGAAAAGGATTAAAAAAAGAAAAAAGAAAAGGAAAGTAAAGTATGTCAGATAAAATGATTTAGTCAAACTTACTTGGAACAATCTCATTGGCCACATGCAAACCCCACGTAAACTATGCAGCATTTTTTTTAAAACGCCGGGATGCCTTTTTTTCAATTATAACTCCGGAAAATGCCCGGTGTAATGGGTGGGGGGCGTTTTTAGCAATGTCACCTAATTCGCGGTTCGCTCCGGTTCGGGTACGCGGTTCGGGTTCGCGATTCGCTAGTGGGTGTGAATTCGGTTCGGAGGGGGGTAGGTTCATTTCGGTACGATCCGGTACAATTCGGTTCGGTGTACTATTACGTCCGGTTCGGTATACACAAATTAAAGAAAAAATTACTAATTGCTTTTTTCCCCAAAAAGCCATTTGATTGTGAATGTGTGAAATTGAGGATGAAATCAGTGAAATTGAGTAAGAAATCAGTATATATATAAACATGATTATGGATTTCTGGGTTTTGGTAATTGATCAGAATTACGGAAACGTCCATTCGTATTCTCTGTGTATCCCGCTTTTTTATAATCCCGCCAATTCTATTCATATTTCCAAACCCTAATACGTATTATACCTACAAATTCGCTACTTTAGAAAACGGAATTGAATGAATTCATTAGCGCAATACGCTGAATTGATGTCTGAAATTCGATGAATTGATGTATAAAATATGCTGAATTGATGTCTGCAATTCGCGAATTGGAACCGTACGATACTCATACGAATTCCGTATGGTACGAAACGTACCAATACGAAATTCGTGGCTTCAGGGACGAATTCTGTGACTATGGTTTTTAGGCCTTTTTTTTCAATTTTTTTTTTAAAATAACGCCCCACTACGGATGGTCTAAGAATTAGAAATTGGATGAACTTAATAAAAGCACGTCTTCAACAAACAGAAGCATATTAAAATATTCATTCATAAATCGATGCCCATAAATATTATAAAAGGTACTAACCATACACGGGTAGGGCTGCAAACGAACCAAACGTTCAGCGAACAGTTCGTGAACCGTTCGGCGGGAGGTTTGTTTGTGTTCGTTCGTTTATTAAACAAACGAACACGAACAAGAAATTTCGTTCGTTTAGTTAAATGAACAAACATGAACAGATGTCGTGTTCGTTCGTTTATGTTCGTGAACGTTCTGTAACGTGTTCGTTTGTGTTCGATAGTTCATTAGTATTTTTAATTTTTGTATTTATTTAAATACTTCAAAATTCCAACAAATTAAATATATAATAAGTGTCAGTGTATTATATATTCTGTTTATGAACGATTGTTTGTGTTCATCTGTTTCTATTTGTGTTCATGAACATTATTTTGTGTTTGTCAACATTCGTTTTTGTCCGTTGTCTAAAATTAACAAACAAACACAAACGAACACGAACAAGTTCATTTCCTTAACAAACGAACACGAACATAAAATCTCGTTCGATAAGTGTTCGTGAACATTTCACGAACACATATATTTCTTAACAAACGAACACGAACAAGGCCTTGTTCGTGTTCGTTTGGTTCGTTTGCAGCCCTATACACGGGGAAAGCATGTGCATGTACAGTAACTGTTGGCAACTTGACATTAATTTAATCCATTAAATATTATAAAAGATAGTTGTCATGTGGCTGACAGCTATACCTTACAAAAGAATTGTTAAAAAATGTCCACTAGCTAAGCAAGAACATCGATACAATCACTATAAGCAGCTGTGAGTTCTATCAGTATCTACACTCTTTTCATACCAAATATTCTCGTTTTTCATCTTCACTGTTAGTTAACAATGGCTGAAACTGCTGCCTCTGCCCTCCTCAGTGTCATTTTTCAGAAGCTAGCTGATGAAGGCTTCAAGAAATTTGCTCGCTCTCAGAAGATTGATTCTGAGCTCAATGAACTGCAGAGCACACTCTACCATATCCAACATCTGCTTACTGATGCTTCTGAGAAAGAAATAACTGAAAAAGCTGTTAAACAATGGCTCAACCGTCTCCAACATTTGGCTTACGACATCGATGACGTACTCGACGATGTGGCTACCGAAGCTATACGTCGTGAGCTGTCACAGGAATCTGAGGCGATCACCAGCAAGGTAAGAAACCTCATAGTCCCAACTTGCTGCACAAAATTCTCACTAAGTCAACGACTGCATCACAAGTTAGATAGTATTAACACCAAGTTACAACATCTAGAGAAACAAAAGTCTGATCTGGGTTTGATTGTGAAAGATGATAAGCCAAAAAGTACTAGTAGAAGAAATGAAACATCTTTGCTAGAATCTGATGTTGTTGGGCGAGAAGGTGAGAAAGAGAAGTTGATCAACAAGTTGTTGCAGGATGAGCATCTAATAAAATTTTTACCGTGGTACCCATAGTTGGTTTGGGTGGGGTGGGGAAGACCACTCTAGCTAGAATATTGTATAACGATACACGGGTGAAGGATCACTTTGAACTCATGGCGTGGGTTTGTGTTTCTGATGAGTTTGATATATTTAAAATAAGTCAAACCATCTTTCAATCTATGGCTACAGAAAACAAACAATTTAAAGATACAAATCAGCTTCAAACTGCTCTTAGAGAGCAACTTAAGGACAAAAGATTTTTAGTAGTACTCGATGATGTGTGGAATGAAAACTATGACGACTGGGAAAACCTAGTGCGTCCATTTCATTCTGGTGCTACTGGAAGTAGGGTAATCATGACAACTCGCAAGCAGCAACTGCTTAAAAAGATAGGTTTTAATCATCTAGACCTTCTCGAGAGTTTGTCGCATGATGATGCTTTTTCTTTATTAGCTCGACATGCATTGGATGTAGATAACTTTGACTCGCATGAAACACTTAAACCACTAGGTGAAGGTATTGTCGAAAAGTGTGGTTGTTTGCCTTTGGCTATAAAGGCAATCGGAAGGCTGTTGAGAACGAAGACAGATGGAGAAGAATGGGATGATGTGTTGAACAGTGAGATATGGGATTTAGAAACTGCTAATGAAATTGTTCCAGCCCTCAGGCTAAGTTACCATGATCTTTCTGCCGATTTGAAGCGATTGTTTGCTTATTGCTCTTTGTTCCCTAAGGACTTTTTGTTTGAAAAAGAAGAGTTGGTATTATTATGGGTGGCTGAAGGGTATCTGAATGAGTCAGTTGCAAACAAATCACCAGAATGCTTGGGCCATGAATGTTTTGAGAAATTGCTATCGAGGTCCTTTTTCCAACGTGCACCTAGTGGTGAACCCTTTTTTGTGATGCATGATCTCATGAACGACCTGGCCACATTTGTTGCGGGAGAATATTTTTTAAGATTTGACAATAAGATGGAGATGACGGAGGAAGCTTTAGCCAAGTACCGACATATGTCATTTATTCGTGAGAAGTATGTAGGTTTCCAGAAGTTTGAGGCATTTCAAAGAGCAAGAAGTTTGAGAACCCTGTTAGCGGTATATGTTGGGGTAGAAGAAAGTTGGAACAGGTGTTACATATCCAATAAAATTGTGGTTGACTTACTTTCTCGGCTACCGCTGTTAAGGGTTCTTTCTTTGAGGCGTTTTAACATAAGTGAGGTACCAGATCCGATTTGTAGTTTGAAACACTTGAGGTATCTTAATTTGTCTGAAACAGGAATCTCAAAGTTACCAGACAATGTTGGTAATCTTTATAATTTACAAACATTGATAGTTTTTGGTTGTGGGGGCTTAACTACGTTGCCTAAAAGCTTCTTAAAGCTGAAAAAGTTAAGGCATTTTGACATCAGGAATACTCCACTTTTAAAGAAGCTACCCTTGGGGATTGGTGAGTTAAGAAACCTTCAAACTCTCACCAAGATTATCATTGGAGGCGATGGTGAATTTTCAATAACCGAGCTTAAGGGATTAAAGAATCTACATGGAGAAATTTCCATCGAGGGGTTGAACAAAGTACAAAGCTCAATGCATGCACGAGAGGCAAACTTATTATTAAAAGGGATAAATAAGTTGGAGTTGAAATGGGATGATGGTTCTATAAGAGAAACACTTGAGAAGGAGGTTCTCAACGAGTTGAAGCCCAATAGTGACAAGTTAGAAATGCTTGTAGTTGAGTGTTACAAGGGAATAGAGTTTCCAAATTGGGTTGGGGATTCGTCTTTTCGTCGACTGGTTCAAGTGTCGCTACGCGGTTGTAAAAAATGTACATCTCTACCGCCACTTGGGCGGCTACCTTCACTTAAGGAGTTGTTGATTCAAGGAATGAATGAGGTTAAAGTCATAAGTTTGGAGTTAAGTAGGACTACTGATGTTACCTTTCCTTCACTTGAAATTCTAACGTTTGAAGATATGTCTAGTTGGGAGGTATGGTCAACCAATAGCGAGGTAATGTTTCCATGCCTTCAAGAGCTTCAAATAACAAAATGTCCCAATTTGATTGATGTCTCTCTTAAAGCATTACCTTCGTTAAGAGTATTGAAAATAGATGGATGTGGTGAAAGTGTGCTGAGAAGTCTGGTTCAAGCAGCTTCATCAACCACTAAATTGAATATAAGATCAATTTTAGGGCTTACGGATGAGGTGTGGAGAGGTGTTATAGAGTATCTTGGGGCAGTAGAAAAACTAAGCATAGATGGTTGTCATGAAATAAGATACCTGTGGGAATCAGATGCAGAGGCAAGTAAAGTTCTTACATATTTAAAGGAATTGAAAGTATTGGATTGTAAAAATTTGGTGAATTTAGGAGAGAAAGAGGAGGATGAGGATAAGATTGGGAGCAACCTCCTATCATCCCTTAGGGTTTTGGATGTAATTTATTGTGAAAGTGTGGAGCGTTTGTGTTGTCCAAATAGCATTGAGAGATTATATATCTATCAGTGTAGTTCAGTTAGACATGTCACCTTTCCAAGAGCAACAACAACAGGTGGAGGAGGGCAGAATCTCAAGTCACTTACTATAGATATATTCGGTTGTGGAAATCTAAAATCTGTAAATCAATTGACTAACTCCACTCACCTCACCTCTTTGATAATAAGAGAATGTAAAAACATGGAGTTATTTTCTGATCTTCATCAGCTATCAAAGCTCACCAGGTTGACAATAGTAGGTTGTGAAAGCATAGAGTCATTTCCTAACCTCCATCTGCCAAATCTCACACATCTGTTTATAGCACGTTGCAAAAACATGAAGGCATTTGGTGACCTGCAGCTACCAAATCTAATCAGTTGGAACACAACAGCTTGTGAAAATCTGGAATCATTTCCTGACCTTCAGCTATCCAATCTCACCATGTTAAAAGAGATGTAGATCATGAAGTGTCCAATGATTGATGCTTCCTTTCCTCGTGGGCTTTGGCCTCCCAATTTGTGTTCCCTTTCAATAGGGGGGTTGAAAAAGCCCATCTCAGAATGGGGCAATCAGAATTTCCCACCTTCACTTGTTGACCTAACATTATGCAGTGAACCCGATGTGAGGAATTATAGTCAATTGTCCCACCTTTTCCCTTCTTCTCTTACAACTCTGTACATAGAAAGATTTGATAAACTGGAATCACTTTCAACCGGACTCCAACACCTCACGTCCCTTCAACATCTGGACATTGACAATTGTCCAAAGGTGAACAAACTACCAGAGACGCTGTTACCTTCACTTTTGAGTTTGAGTATAGAGGACTGCCCAAAATTGAAAGAAAGGTGTGAAGGAAGAGGCTCCCACTACTGGCCCCGAATCTCTCATATTCCCTACATCTACATAATGTCATAATATAAGAGACTAATAAAGGTAGTTGTTAATTAAATAACAATTGTTTCTTACATAGAAATTATTGCTAGTCGTTGTTTCAAACAAACAACCTTTACATTCTTCTTGTTTCTTCTGCAGACATTGTAAAGAGAATATCCAATCACCAGAGGATAAACGACATCGTACAATCATCTTCACATCCTATCGGATTTCTAAACCCATCAAGCCGATGGCTTCGTCGACGGCAGTAATTTTTCCTATCGCTGCTCCCTCCCTCAGGCCTCAGGTAACCATTAACTTCGTCAAACCTCTAATTATTTATTTTCTAGTTTGGGCCTGGCCTAGTGCTGTTTTAATGTTGGAAGCCCAACTGGTTTACAATTAAGGAACGTTATTAAGCCCAACTTAAACTATTTCATCTGTATAATATAGTAGTCGTGTACATTTGTTTTTTCTTTATAGAAAAAGTGGCTCGGTTTGGTCAACTTTGGTCAAAACCATTTTGAGTCAAAACCGGTTCGGTCGTAAACCGGCTACGAAGAAAAATATTTGATCCTACACAAATCGGTTTGGGTTGGGTTGAAACCGGTTTCATTTTTTAAACCCCTTGTGTTTTAATATTATACCGGTTTTTCAATTAAAAAAAGGATTGTGGAGGGAATCTTGGCCCCAGTACCCATTTGGGTACTCATCATCCCACCCCGCAAGGGTTATGATGCCAGCAAATAGCCTCGGTCACTACCTCCATGATATGGGCACCACAAGGGTCGAACCAGCGTTATTACAACTTCCCATTTCAGCGTGACTTTCATTGGCTGCGGGTACCACTGGGCTATCAGCCAATTGGTCGGTTTTTTCAATTAGGTTCGAGTCCAAACCATTTTTAGTAACGAGAGTATAAACTGATGTACAAATTGGCGATTTGGGTCGGGTTGGAATCAGTGTGGGTCAAACCGGTTTCATGTGTGGTGTCCGGTCAGGTTAGGAACCGGTTTGAAAATCCAAACCGGTTTTTATGTACATCTCTCAAATGTTAATTAAATAACAATTGTTTCTTACATACAAATTATTGCTAGTCGTTGTTTCAAATTAATAACCCTTACATTCTTCTTGTTCCTTTCTGTAGTCATTGAAAAGAGATTCCCCGCCGTGAATACCCAATCACCGGAACAACATGGTACCACCATCTTCACATCTGATGGCTTCGTCGAAGGCAGTTATTTTTCCGGCGACCCATCATCGAACCACCACTGCTCACACCCACAGGTTATCAATTAACATCGTCAAACCTCTAATTATTAATTTTCAGAAGTTTTGGGCTCCTGGTTTCTTTCTAGTTTGGGCCTGGCCCAGTACTGTTTTAATGTTGGAAGCCCTACTGGTTTACATTTAAGGAAGGTTATTAAGCCCAACTTAAACTATTTCATAGTGTTCATCTGCTTCTTTTTTTTTTTAGCAAAATCTGCTCGGTTTGGCCAGGTTTGGTTAAAACCATTGAGTAAAAACCCGTTCGGTTGGTCATAAACCGCATATGAAGAAAAATATTTGTTCCTATACAAATAAGTTTCGGTCCCATTGAAACCGTTTAACTTTTTTAAATCCCTAATTTTCCAGATATTATACCGTTTTATCAAACAGGTTCGAGTCCAAACTGGTTTTAGTAACGAGAGTAGGAATTGATATACAAATTGGCAGTTTGGGTCGGGTTGGAATCGGAGTGGGTCAAACCGGTTTCAGGTGTGGTATTGGGTCAGGTTAGAAACTGCTTTGAAAATCCAAACCGGTTTTTATGTACGTCTCTAATCTGTAGTAAACATACCATATTTGATTTTAATTAAGTAAATTACAATTGTCAATTTCTAAGATTTTACTTAAAAGAGTTTTGATAAGCCTGGATGAGATGTATATAATTCTTATTTTACAAATATTATTTTGTTCATTAAAAATAAAAATTGCCCTAATATAAATAGGCAACTTGGGATTTTATCTGAATAATTGTAATATACACTCTTTTACATTAAAACCTTGTATATGGCATATAGATATATTCGTTTTAGACTTGTATGTTTTTGTCTATTGTTGTATTCGTTCACGTACTCTAGGCGTTAGGCTTAGTCACATTTCTTTCTCTGTGGCAGGTAATCTAAACTGTATTGTGAACTCTGGAGTGTGATCAGGAATTAACTTAATGGAGATCAAATTCCAAGATTGCAATGCATTTGTGTTATACCATTTATTGATTTGAATCATAATTCGTTATTATGACCAGCATTTGCACAAATGTTTTTATGTTGTAGTGGTTGTGCATTTTTTACATGTATTTTCTTGGCCATTCTATCAACAATGGGAAGAGTTTCTTTCATGGTGTTATCGTTTGTTTAGGTTTTTTAATTTGAAAAGTATTTGAAGTATTGAAAATATTTATACCTTTCTGATTATTAGGCTTCGAGACGTGCTTATTTCTTCTCGGCGTGGCGACATGGTAACGTATTCTACATGCTTATTTCTGATTATGCAAATTAGAAAGCACTTTGAATCATTAACAGCCGTTGTGAATATGATTTAAGATAATGTTTCATATTTTGTAGTCTGGTAGTTTGGTTGAGTTTTTTTTTTTTTTTTTTTTTTTTTGACTTGAGGCCCAGTTTTGGTTTCTTTTCTGCTGGGCCAAATCTACCCACGAAGAAAAAAAGGAAAAGAGGAGTTTTATTGGGCCTGTCATTTTTGTTTGTAAATAAGATTAATCTAGTTTAATTTTCCATAGTTAATCATTGTTTGTACAACATAACCAACTGATTTGCATGTGTTAGATCTAATTGTCATATGGAGGAACAAAGCTTTCAAATTGGGTTGGTGATCCATCTTTTCATAAGTTGGTTAATGTTTCCGTACGAGTGATTTTCATCATTTGTCCCATCTTCTCTCGTTGACTTAACTTTAAGTCGTGATCTCCATGTAAGTGATTTTCGTCATTTGTCCCATCTTCTTCCGTCATCTCTTCTCTGAAAATAGAATTTTTTTTTTAAACTGGAATCACTTTCAACGGGACTCGAACACCTCTCCTCCCTTCAACATCTCAGTATTGAAAAATGCTTCGATATGAAACATCTGCCAGTGACATTGTTGCCTTCCCTTTTGAGCTTGAGAATTGCTTTATGCCCATATCTTTCATTAAGGTGTAATGGAAAAGGCTCCCACTACTGGCCCCGCATCTCTCATATCCCCTGCATCGAAATAAACCACAGGTACTTGTTTGTCGAATACATTTTCGATTTGTTTTAGTTTTGATACTTTTAATTTGCTTTCTTTCAAACAACAAAGGTTACATATTATCTAAACACAGCAAAGATATCAAAGAAATTACCTTTAAATTATATTATAATGATTGCTTCTTTCTTTCTACAGCAAAGATATCAAAGAAATCGTTGATATGTTCCAAGATGGTGAAGATTAATTGAACCGAAAGAAGAAAGATAGCTTGTGGGACCCAAAAAAGGAAAACTTTAACACCTGAAGTTCATATGTAAGAGCTCTTACATAATCAACAAGTCTCTTGTTTAACTACTCACTTCCTTAAATTTTGTTTTATATTTATGAATGTTGCTCAAAACACAGCTAACAACTCTACTTAGCAAAATTAGATCAAAGTTAGGTTTTTCGCCTGATAAAATAAGATACATTATCATAATTTAAATTCCTAGAATTAGTAAAAACAAACTATGTGTGGCGTGCATCTTGCACATAAACATTCTGCTCTAATTTAAATAATTAGTAGAATAACTTCATAACAGTACATTCATTTCATATCATTAACTAAATTATACCATTGCATCTGCAGGAACCATGTTTAACTTCGACATAGCCAATTCTAACGTCTTTTTCTTTAGTTTAATTGGGGGTATTGGAATATTAATGACGAAGATGCGACGAATTATTTGGCCTCTGTTTGAATATCCAAATCCACTGTGAGTATTTCATTATGTGAATATGTTCTTCTAGATATTGATATTCAATATCCAATGACCTGTTTCCAAAGTGAAAGCCTTTATGTGTTCAAAATCTATAATCAAAGGTGGAAGGCTTGATTCTGACATTCTGTTATTGCGGTTCTTAGGAAACAGAGGGCCCTAATCTGATGTTCTTCCTATTGTGCAGTTATAAGTGATCTTCCACAAGCAACGGAAACCATGCTCACTGGATTATCTTCTAAAGTCTTTAGGGTTTATCTTCAAATGTATTTGTTAGCACAGCCAAACCATCAAGAAAAAGCATTGCTAATATTACCCCTTTGATTTTACTCAATTAATAAGGTTTTTGTCTGAATAAAGTTTCCAAATTGCTGCTCTTACTGAACTCAACCCCAACATGACTGGTAATCACAAGTTCATTGTAATGAACTGATTTTGATCTGTTATCAAATGAATTTGTTGCCGAAAAGAAGTATATGTGCAGCTTTTGATTATATTTTGTGATTAAAATTACAGGATTCATGGGAGCAATGATTCATAATTTGGTATTTGTGTAAAGGAAGATCTTATCAAAAAGAAGATGAAAGGGAAGGCAGTTAGTTGGACCCCATTTCATTTGGTACTTCACATTACATCTAGACACCTTCATTACCTTTTTTTAATCTAATGTTTTGTTTTGCCTGTTTGATACTGTCATAATAAATGTAACCGAAATTGATACATTTATCACCTTATGAGTAGTAGTAGCAGCTACAACAACGTCCCACATAAAGTTCTATTATAAATATAACCAAATTTTGTTTTGTTAGGGTCATAAGCAAAAGTTTTTTTTTCGGAAAGGGCCTCTAATTTTTACTCTGTTTTGGGTGCTTGATGATTTCATAACTGATCTTGCCACACTGCAACAAGGTTTATAAATCTGATCCAGCTAACGTTAAATTTTGAAAACTATGTTAAGGTATGTTGGATTTCTGTTTTTTATTTATGGATTGAAACTTGTTTATTTACCTGAGATTGCTCATTGATTTAATTTATGAAACTTGTTACATCCAAGTTTCCTATATAACTTTGATTGATTATTAAAATTTCGCTTGGGTTCCTGATATTTTGGGTGATGGGTCCCTTGTAACCGAACATATGGGTGGAGAAATGTGTGTGTTGACTGTTGGGTAACGGGTCAAAACAGGCCCGAGTTATAAAAATGGTTAGTAGTGTTGAAAAGGGTCAGGTCAGATCGAAGTGTTGGACCACTGTGCAAACGTTTTAATAAAAAAAATTTATAACCTTATTGCTAATTAATGTTTTAACTATGGTTACAAAAGGCATAGTATTAATAATAGTAGTCTAAACTTTAATAATTAGAGCGATTAGAAGGTATTAAGCATCTTTGTATTAGTTTTTCCCCCATTTGTATGGTTGCCTATCTTGTTGTAAGCTTTGGGTAAAAATGTAAATAAGGTTCCCCTCGTAGTATATTTTTTTCCTTTCCTAAAGAAGTCACTCAGAACTGATTACTTTGAGAATAGTTTGATGACTAAGATAGAAATGCAACAAGATTTGTATCATCTTGAATGACAGAAGTTGATTAATTTGTAACATTCTTGTTGATTTGAACTAATGGCAAATGTGTATTGTTTGACCCTTAAATTTTTAAAATTGCAGTTGAAGAGGAAGACATTCTCTCAAGGTTTCTGCAAATCAACAACACACATTCAAAATACTTGAGAGAGAAGATACTAAACAATATTTATGGGAACGACTTGGTTCATTTAGGTGCTCTGCAAACATCCTGAGATTCAAGATAAGGTTGCAAAAGAAACAATGTCACATATGTTGAACGATCTGCAAACAGGGTGAGTGGACAAAGTCTTTAAAAGATGCATCTATCCTGCAGTTCCAGTGATATGCAAAGTCAAATAACTAGCAATTTTTCATACTTTTGACTTAACCCGGGCTTTGACAAATCAACATGGTTACTAGTAGTTATTGAAGTCAGAGGTTCAAAATGGAACAGGTTGGGTCAACCAAAGCTCTTATTTGCTAAAATTATAGACAAAAGTAATTATTAATACTTAGCATGTCAACTAAAGAAGTATTATTTCAGTGATAGTCTTTGCTACACATGCCTACTGTTTAATGATTTTGACACAACTGGCTATGATTCTTTTTTGTGAAATCGTTGCAATTACAGATTTGATATTCTTCACCTTTAAAGTTATATTTTCTAACACTTATTGATGGAAATCATGTCTTACTCAGATACCGTCTTTTCTTAGTTCAGTTCTATTTCAATTAAACATATAGTTAATATTTACATTATGCTGACTTTAGGTTTGATAAATTTACGAATCTACAGAGAAGATAGCGAAGTCTTGAGTTATATTGGAAACCGTATAACATCTTGAGTTCATGTGTAAGAGCTGGTACATAATCAACATGTCTCTTGTTTAACTACTCACTTACTTGATATTTGTTTTATATTTATGATCACGCGGAACTGAACTGTTGTTTCTCAAAACACTGCTAACAACTCTGTTTAGCAAAATTAGATCAAAGTTAGGTATTTCGCCTTAACAAATAAGATACATTATCATTTAAATTCCTATAAAACAATACATTAGTAGAAATTAATGACGTGTGGCATGCATCTAGCACATAAACATTCTGCATTTCTTGTGTATATTACTATATTCATATCTATATCTTTAGCTGACCTATTTCAAATAATCAACTGATTCATATCATTAGCTAACCTATCCAATTGCCAGAACCATGTTTAATCAGCTGATTAACTTCCACAGGTTGCATGATGATTACATGACTGATCTTTCAACACTGCAACAAGGCTTATACATGTTGGGTTGTGGAGGATTTGACTAGAGCAGAGGATAACGAGCAGAGGTTTTTTCCTCTACTCAGAGGAATACCCAGCTATATCTAGCAGGGGTTTTCTTTGTTACTGTAGCTTAAAGTCAACAACCCTAATTGTACCCCTATAAATACTTCTCATTCATGTATTGTAACTTTTTGAGCACCTAATACAAAGAGAGAACTAGTTGTGGAGAGTGGATGTAGATCAAGCTTGATCGAACCACTATAAATCATGTGTTCTTGTTCTTGTGATTTAGAGTGTGTGTGTGAGTGAGTTGCTGTGTGTGTTTGTTCTAGTGTTTGTGTGAATCGTGTTCTGACCTAACAATTGGTATCAGAGCACAGGCTCTTGATTGATTTACATGAGCTAGTAGCAAAAGAGGTTAAGAAGAAGCACTACTACAAAAGAGGGTAATTGCCACCATATTTTGCTACCAAAATCAACCGGTAACAAATCAAGTAACAATTTTTCACGGGTACTTATTTTTGGTGACAAGTTGCTACCGTAATTTAGCGGTGGCAACATATCATGTCTTAATTTACCCTAAATCATCACACACATATATTTTACCCCCGCCTCATCGCTCGCTCATCTCCCGCTCATTTCACTCAAGCCCTAGATTCATCTCTCACACGCCTCAAATCCTAAATCGGAAGATTTATCACCTGTAAGAAATCGATTGAACTGTAAGAAATTGTTCAAATCACTTGCAGTCATCATCGAGACGGCTTATCTTCGCACAATTTGATTCAATCTCGCAGTGTTTCAACAATGGCGGGGAGGTCAGGCTCCGTGACGAACACGAATTGCGCGTATTGTTCACCTTCCAATCTTCGTCAATTTACTGTACCTGGATCAAATCTCGCGTTCGCTCTTGCTGGTGACGTGTTTGTTCTCTCTATAGCATATCCTTTTATTATGTGTTTTTTAAAATTGTTAGGGCTTCTAGTGTTATAATAGGATGATCTATAGTTTACTGATTTTTTTATGATAATGATGTTTGAATTCGTTTTTATTTGGATATTTGTTGAACTAAGAAGCCTTTTAGGTTATGCCAGATCTGCTTTCGTTTAAAATGCCTTAGATAACATTTGTTATTCGTGTTGTTGATGTATTTTGAAGATTAGCGTATTTAACTGCATACTAGCTTTGTTGTATTATGTGTTTAAACTAGATAAAATCATAAAACTTATTAATTCGAACCAACAATTAACATTTAACAAACAGTTTAAACTCTAAATCGACTCAAGAACTCATAAGCGATTCGAACTCCTTGCATCCATGAATATCAAGATTAGTCCAACACCCGCTTCAGAGCAAAATCCATTATTCAATTGGTTAGAACTGACATTCATAAAAGATCGATGAAAGTTATTACTTTGATAATCTGATTGCTAGTCAGGAGACCATCTTATTAGTACACTCTTAACGAAAAATCCTAGACTTAATTTATGTGTGCGCTTGTATAACTAAAGTGTTGAGGCCAAAATAGCTAAGGAACACTGCTTCTACTTCTACATAACTAAATGTTTTCAAAATAATAAAAGAGATGGCACAGTGGCTCTACATAATACCTTATTGATAACCAAATGGTGCAAGTAAAACATAATAATCGCAAAATTATACCGACATCCGAAAACAGAATGTTTCCATTATTAATTTCTTCACCAAGGGCTATCTAAATATTCCAACTCCATATTGTTGACTGTGTCTGTGTTGCTTCTTATCCTCATAAGCTTTCTTAAACTTACTCTCAAGCCTTAAAATGGCAAACATTCCATATCTACCAAATGTTTGAATAACAACCTAAAAGTGATAAGTGTCCACAGTTCCACAGTACCTTTCCAGTCTCAAACCCCCAGCCCCTTAACTCAAATAATAAAAACAAAACCAAAAAACTCAATAGTCATATTTGGTCTCTCTAGAAATGACAATCAACATCAGAATGATTCTAATTGCCCAAAATCAAGTTTTAGAAACAAAATCAATAACTCATTACACACATCTGGTCTCTCTAAAAATAACAACCAACATCAGAATGATTCTAATTGCCCTAATTAAAATTTTAAATACAAATTCAAGAACTCAATAGACATTTTTGGCCTCTAGAAACAACAATCAACATCAAAACAATTATAATTGCCTTAAATGTGTTAATCGAAGTAACATGTCATTGCACATTAAAACATTCAGTCTCATAAAATGCAGTTTAATTAATACACATTTTAATATGAAGAAATTGATCATTACCTCAAGATCAATCTGCATAGTTTCGGCCACATGTCGCATAATCGAGTGCACAAGCTTACTCTTGTTATACCTATCTTCACAAATCTGAATATCCTCTTCAGAAACCCTCCGCTTACTCAAATTAACATAACCTTTCTCTTCGTCAACATGAAGATTGAAGAACCATAACAGGCTCCGTACGCCCTACCTTAATCAAGCTATTGATACTCCTAATACGACGTCGTGAGAGCTCAGACAACAGAATCATACCTTCGATGTTGTTGTACTCCAGTAGGGAAACGTAGGCGCACATCTCGCCGATGCTTTTGACCTGAATCATTACGGCCATATCGACGTCGGGGAATCGGGATTCGTACATGCGGCACTCGAGATTTGGGGTGCTGGAAGCCATTCTTGTGGTGGAGATTGGCTAGGGTTAGGATTTTGATCGGAATTTGGTGAATTGGGGAAGAATCGGTGAGTGTAAAAGGTGTTGAAGCGATTAGGGTTTTGTTAAGGGTTTGTTTGTTTGGGCCGTGTGTGCTTGCTTTGCTTGATGTTGATTTATTTACGTGGTTACTCGTAGACAACGCAATACGCATATAGTTTTGTTTGCCGAACGTCGCGTTCATATATTTTTTTAACGGAAAACAAAATCAATCCCAACCACTTTTAAAGCATCCATTGAATCAAACAGAGTACTACGAGAATAACTCGAGTCTACTACCAATTTCGGGAGAACTCGGTAACCCATATGGTCGTAGGCATGACGGTAAATTACCGGTAAAACCCGTTTGGCTCAAAGATCGAACACAGGTGTTCCTGTGTCTCATATCATTACCCACCAATGACTCTCACTCTGCACCAAGTGAGAGTTGAACCTGCATCTCTCAAGGGAAATGCAAGCCTTCCATTATTTAATCAAAAGATCGTCGACAAGTTCATATTATTTAGGCACCTAAACTTCTTAAATCGATACCCTATTTACAAGTCGTATAGGGTTGGGTGTGGAAATAGGCGCTTAGGTGTTCAAATAGATTGAGCCATCTATTTAAACGAGTTGACGTCGACCCGCGCGTTGCGGCGGGATTTTGAAAATAAATGTCTTTAGTATCCATGAGATGCAAAAGCTTTTAAATTGTATGCCATGTAAATTGCCTTTTGATGCATGTTCCATGACTTATGTCTATTTTTATAGTTTACTCAAGTATTACGAAATGTTAGTTTTAGTGGATAAAACCAATGTTTTCATAAACAATCGTCTTACTTACAATCTGTGCATTGAGGCAAAGTAGTTGATTGAAAGCAAAAATATGTAAAATGTTTACTCAACCTAAATCCAATGTTTAATTAATCTAAATCCAAATAACCCGATAACATCATAACTGATTTTGTAATTATACTAAACTAGGTTAGAATCCCGTGTATTACACGGGTTGAATAAATGTGATTTTATATATTAAATAATAAAAAAAGTTATATCTTTGAGAACCCTGTGTATTGTACGGGTTGAGTAAATTTAATTTTATATTAAATAATGAAAAAAGTTACATTTTTAAGAACCCCATGTGTTATACGGATTGAACACAAGCAACTTTATATGCCAAACAATAAAACGTTAAATCTTTATAAACCCTATGTATTATATGGATTGAATAAATCTAATTTTATATACTACATAATAACAAGGTTATATTTTTTTTAAAAACCCCATGTATTACACGAGTTGCATAAATGTAATTTTGTGTAGTAATATCTTTAAAAAGAACTAACAGATATACTCGATGTACGACGGATGGGGTGATTGCGGTGATGGTTCTTATAAATGTCACGTAATCATAGTGATTACCGTATTTGAGTTAAGAATTGAACACGGAAATAAAAGTATAGAACCAATAAACATTGATTAATATTTTTGTTTACCCCTTATAAACATTTTTGAAATAGGTTCGATCCTTAACTACTTTAGTTTAATAAAATAAATAAATCATTTACATTAAATTAATTTATATCGAGGGGATTAGTCCAAGCGTTATGTGATGTGTTAACCATATGAAAGCGCATGTTTTGACGTATCCGATTGAACTCAATATATCCGCGATTGGATTAAAACGTAACGTAAATCGAATTTATATCGTACAATCATAACGTATTATACGCGACCCGACTAACTCGAATTTATATCGTCAAGGCAAAAACTCTTGAGGGGGTCAAAGTGGTATTTACAAAGTTAATAAAAAGTTAAGTGGTTAAAAATTGCATATCCTGAACTTAAGGGCTAAGAAAGGGTAAAGATAAAATTTGATAAAGTTTTGAGGTAAGAAGAAAATTATTACAAAGTTATAAATATTATAAAATATTATATTATCTCCTATACAACTGTTTAAATTTATATTAAATTTAATTTTATAATTATTTTTTAATTGATATTAATTATCTATAAAAATACATAGCTTCAATGAATGACATGTGTCCTTTCATTGGTTTCTTTTATTATATAGTATAGATAGATATAGATATTAAAACACTACAACTTATTTAGATATGAAAGAAGATAACAAACTAAAAATTATAATGGGTATTTATTAAATGCAACATACATAAAATCTGGACAAACTCTCCGAACTTCTCCTAAATTGAAAGGGTTCGCAAACTCTCCGAACTTCTCGGAGGCGGCAGAAGACGGCGAACAGGATTTGAACGGCAATGAAGGGCAGGGAAAAATACAAGGTAGACACGTGGTATGATGCTCCGTCAAGGAAGGGTGGGAATCGAAATACGGCAGGAAGTACGAAGAATCATCAATCTCCGGTAACAAAATTTTTCGTTTCCAATCTCCCAGGGGGCTGTTCATCCAAGGATCTGTGTGAAGCTCTCAAAGGTTTCGGGGTTATACACGGTATGTATATCGCACGTAAGTTTGATAAACTAGGTAAACGTTTTGGTTTCGTTTCATTCGCAAATGTTAAGGACCCGATTGGCCTAGAGAAGGAATTGAAAGACGTGTGGAAAATGAACGTATTTAAAAGTCGTTATGTTCTTTTAGTCTCGGGTTACTTGAAAAACGATGGTCAAAAGATATCCTTTGTTAATGTCTATAGTCCGCAGAAACTGATAGATAAGAGGGCTGTTTGGGAGGAGCTTAAAGGGTTGATTACTAATGATGATGAGTTGTGGTGCGTGGCGGGAGACTTCAATTGTGTGAGAGATAGATCGGAACGTAGAAATTCTAAGTTTCACGAAGGGCCGACTAAGGAGTTTAATGATTTCTTGGAAGAGATGGGGTTACATGAATATTCTCTACGCGGTCGCAGGTTTACATATTTAGCCGCTAATAAACTTAGTCGGATTGATAGAGTTTTTGTGTCTTGGTCCTTTCAGAATAAGTGGAGTAATGCAGAGTATAGAGTGTTGGACCGGGTGGAGTCCGATCACTGTCCCTTGTTGCTGAAAATTGAATCGAAGAATTTTGGGGCCAAACCTTTTCGTTTTTATAATTCTTGGTTAAATAGAGATGGGTTGGATAAAGTGGTTGAGGATTCGTTATCCATTGGGACTTGTTCGAGCGCTCCGGATGTTGGTTTATTGAGTAAATTTCGGTCGCTTAGGAATAACATCAAAAGGTGGCACAGTTTGCAAGTCAAACTCGAAAGGGAGGAGGAAGAGAGCTTAAAGGCGGATATCTTGGAGCTCGAGATGATTCTGGAGGATCGTGACTTAACTGAAGCAGAACTATGGGTTCTAGAAGAAGCGAATAAACGCCTTAAGGAGCTAGATTCTTTTAAAGCTCGGGACTTGAAACAAAAAGCTCGGGTTAGGTGGGCGAAGGAGGGGGATGCAAACTCGTCTTTTTTTCATGGTGTGATAAATTCCCGGCGGACGTCCAACTCTATTCCTGGTTTGTCCATTAATGGCGAATGGGTGACCAAACCCCAAGCGATTAAGAAAGAGGTTCACCGGTTTTTCAAAACAAAGTTCACGGAGGAAATGAAGACTCGGCCTTCTCTCATATTGAATGATCTTAAGACTCTTGATTCCTCTTCAGTCGACATTATTATTGCCCCCTTTCAAGAAAAAGAGATTAAAGATGCGGTTTGGGAATGCGGGAGTGATAAAGCTCCAGGGCCAGACGGTTTTAATTTTCGCTTTATAAAAAAGTTTTGGCCTTTGTTTGCAGGTGATTTTAAGGAGATCTTTAGAGTATTTGCGGAGACTGGTGTGATTAGTAGGGGGTGGGTTCTTCATTCATAACTCTCGTCCCTAAGACTAAAGATCCGGTCGACTTGGGTGATTATCGTCCTATAAACTTGATTGGCGTGGTCAGCAAGGTTATTTCTAAAGTGTTAGCTAACAGGTTAAGAATGGTGATAGACGGGTTAATTTCAGAGACGCAGTCTGCCTTCATAGCAGGGCGTTTCATATTGGATGGGCCTCTTGTTATTAGTGAAATGCTGGCTTGGGCTAGACGATGCGGGAAAGAGTTGTTTATGTTCAAGATTGATTTCGCTAAAGCTTTTGATAATGTTAATTGGGAGTTTCTCGTTTCCATTATGAGGCAGATGAATTTTCCGGAGAAATGGTGTATGTGGGTAAAAGGTGTTCTCTCTTCGGCCAGGTCGTCAGTGCTCGTCAATGGGTCGCCCACATTTGAGTTTTCTTGTGAGAAAGGGGTGCGTCAAGGTGACCCTATCTCCCCGTTTTTATTTATCATTGTCATGGAGGCGTTTGCAGGGATGATGCGAAAGGCGTGTGAAGTCGGCTCTTTTGAGGGTATTCGGCTCCCCAACGGTGGTTTGGTTCTCTCTCATTTACTCTATGCGGATGACGCTATGATCTTGGGAGAGTGGTCTTCTAATAATTTTAATTCCTTCCGCCGGTTGCTTCGTGTTTTTCACTTGTGCTCAGGGCTTCGGATTAATATTCAAAAGTCTACTCTGTTTGGTGTTGGAAAAGGTTTGGATGAGGTTTCTGCGAGGGCTAGTTCATTGGGTTGTTGTTCGGGTGTTACCCCTTTCACCTACCTTGGCATCAGCGTGGGAGCCAATATGAGCAGGATTAATAATTGGGAGCCAGTGGAAAAAAATTTCAAGAGTAGACTTTCCAAATGGAAGTCTAAAGTGCTCTCTATCGGGGGTCACTTAGTTTTGATAAAATCTGTTTTAGAGAGTTTGCCGTCTTATTATTTTGCATTGTACAAGGCACCAGTGGCAGTCGTTGCAAAATTAGAATCCTTGATTAAAAAGTTCTTGTGGGGTGGTGACCCGGATTCTAGAAAAGTGCACTGGATGGCTTGGGATAAGGTTGCTCTTCCGAAAAAAATGGTGGTTTGGGTCTTAGTCGATTGGAAGACATTAATAACGCCTTCCTTCTCAAGTGGCTCTGGAGATTTCGAGTTGAAGGTGATGCTTTGTGGAAGAGAGTTATCATTGCTATTCACGGTTCGGTTCGTCAGTGGGATATGTATCCGTGCAAATTAAGTATCTCCGGTACATGGTCGAAACTGATTAAGAGTTGTAAAAGATTTAAAGTGGGTGACACTTCTGCTACTTAAATGATCCGCGGCATAGTGGGTAACGGGATGGATATTAAATTCTGGATTGATCCTTGGGTTTCTAATACCCCGTTAAAGGTTTTGTTTCCTAACTTGTTCCGGCTTGAAAGAAATAAATGGTGCAGCGTTGCGGATAGACTTGGAGGTCTCTATGGCAATGGGCCGGTTTCTTGGAGCTGGCGTGTTTACCCCTCCTCGCCAGATCAGATTGCCGAACTGATTAATTGCCACAGAATGATTCAGGGCCAATGCTTGGTTAACAGGGCTGACACTTGGGCTTGGTATGATAGTGGGCCTCTTGATTTTTCGGTCAACATTGCAAAAAATTGGGCTGTTAGTGCTCGGGTTGGCAGCATCATCCCTTCCATCGATTTTAATTGGTGTAAGTGGATCCCGTTAAAATGTAATGTTTTCATGTGGAGGTTGTTGTTGGATAGAATTCCGACTAAAGTGGCGCTTCGTAGTAGAAACATCATCCATGGAGATGTATCTTGTGGTTTCTGTATGCTTGAAGAAGAGGATGTGGATCACATGTTTACGGCTTGTGGTATGGCAGCTGGTTTGTGGCAAGGTATCGCCTCTTGGGTTAAACTTCCTCCCATTTTTCTCCTCGGTTAAAGATATTGTCGAAGTGGTTGAAGGCTCGAGGTGGTCGAAGAATAAAAAGGAGCTTTTATATGGAATCCTCATTGTGGCTTGTTGGCGTTTATGGAAAGCCCGGAACGAGAGAGTTTTTGCTCAAAAGAATAGGAACGCCGTTGAGTTAGTGGCGGACATTAAGTCCCTGTCTTATCTTTGGTTATGTAGTAGAGGTAGATTTGGTGGGGTGGATTGGAAGGGGTGGAAGTCTTTTGTTTTTGACGTGATGTAATTTTGTCTTATGGGGTTCCCGTCTTGGGAATTCCCTTGGCTGTGTGTTCTAATGAAATTTGCCTTTCAAAAAAAAAAATTATTAAATGCAGAATAAAATATCATAATAACATTCCATATTCCAATTCTCATGTAGAGGCCGACTTCAAGGTTCCAAATACGACTTTTCAGCTTTCATCTCAAGCCATAACCCACCACAACCATTAAATCAATATCATGAATTTCTTTAGTTTCAATAGGTTGGATCGGTTAAAGCATTTAGACCAGGTTAAAAAACCGGATGAATTTTTCTTTTATTATATTTAGATGGGATTGTTTTACGTATCATATTTAAAAGTAATTATTATATATTATAAAGTTTTTTTTTGGAAGGTGACTTTCTATGTACTGGACCAGTGGTCACCGGGTTTATGTCAAAGACATTCCCCCGTCAGCCCCGCATCTGCGGACGCGATGTTCGATTGGGCCCCGGCCTGCCGCGTGAGCTGACTTCCGCCCGGAAACCATACTGCCCCCACACGAGAGATTATATATTATAAAGTTAGAAATAATAAAAGAAATTAAACAAATAGTTGAGATAATGTTTGAAATGATGATGAATTTTTTGCGTCTTGCATTCCCAAGACACAAATACTAATTCATTTATATCCCAACAACTCTTCCCCTATTCGCATCGGATCTTACCGGAAGATGGGTGCACCATTATTGTGAGGACCACCACACGCGACACTCCCCGCATACGCATACGCATCCACTGGCGCAACGTCTTCAATCGTTAACATGGACGACCCTGCGTTCCTAAGAAGAGATTGATGTTCTATTTCTATGATTATAAGACAATGTGTAGTGGGGCGCTATGCACCCACATAAAGCCCCTATAAAGCCCCAAACACCACTACGAAGGGCTTTATGAGACAAAAAAATGGGGGAGGCGCCATATATATAGCGCCGGGTATGGGGGGAGGTTTCAAAGTTTGGTCCAATCAAAAATTAGTTAGTGTTTTTATAATTAATTAATAAAAACGAAAATTAATAATTAGGTATTGATGTGTAGGGGCTTTATGACTACGAGCTCTAGTGATATAACGCCCCATAAAGCCCCTGTGTGACGTGGCACGACACGTGTCGCATAACGCCCCACAAAGGGTTTTATGACTACGGATGGCCTAAAGCCTCACAAATATGCAGAATCACATTCAAGATACACAACAAAGAGAAAGGGGAGAAACCGTTTGTTCATATAAATGTCCAATTTTTCATTTACAGCATGTGCTAATTCTGAATGTGAAATATACATGGTGGCATATATTGCAGATCCTATTATATGCTCCGCACCACCTTCTTTACCACATTCATATACAACTATTAAAAAACCCTATAAATTCAAAAGAAAATCGATAAAAATTTCACAATAACAAACGAAAATAAAAACAAATGCTCTTTAAATCAATAATAACATATTCACCAATCACATCTAATTTCAAAAATTCACCATTTTCCTTTTTGATATCTTCTCTTCAACGTTTAGAATTCCAAGCCCAATCGGATAGGATAGCCTTGTACAATCCTCTCGATCAAGCGTAGAAAATGATCGGAGAAAATCGAAGTCGCCAGGGCCTTAAGGTAATAATCGGAGGTCATGACAGATGTTTTATGAAACTCACACATTAGCCCTAATTTTGTTCATTGTTTTCAAGAATGTCGATTTGAACCTAACAAACGGGATTGATAAAATTTGTTAAAGAAATAAAGAGAACACATATATTTGAACAAATCCAGTGAAACAAAAACACATACATTTGGGGGCACCAAACTCTAAAACTACCATGTCATACGATAAAATTAAAATAAAAAATACAGAAAACCATACATTTGAATAAACACATACACTAGGCGGCAAGATACTTTGCTCGGAGTACATGCTGAATATGACTAACAAGCAGATGTGTTTAGGTATCTTCACAATCTTTATTCGAATATTGTTAATTGTTGAGGTTTTTTTTTACTGATCATATTCTTATATTGAAGGGGAATTGTCCTGTATGCAAGTGTACATGCTCATCTTGGAAGAACGAGAAGCTATAAGCGTTTTGACCCTTAAGTATTTCTCCTTTTATTTATTCTTTCACAGTTTTTGAGTTAATCTAATATTTGCTTATGTATGGTTATCAGGTTACCATCGTTATTTATAATCTCATTTTAGGAAAGGTTTATTGTGATCATCATGGATTGATGCATATTTTCACAAGAATTGAGAGTTCTCTTGCAAGCTTAGGTTTAAAGAACAATCTATTCTTGAAAGAAATCCCACCCTTATACAAATACACTTTTAGTTTGGATGTTTGGATTTGGAAAATTTAATTTTAGTTATTTGATGTTTTGATTTGGATGTTTATTATGAGGAACATTGAAGGTATAAATTTTTACATTTTAATGGAATGGCAACAAGTTATAAATTGTTATGTTTTTACAAAATAGAATAGCCAATTTATAGAATGGAATACTATAAATGGTAGCAAAATGGTGGTAAAATGTGACAAAGCGGTAGCAAAAAGGTGGCAAAATAGCGGTAGCAAAACGGTGGCAAAACAAAATATGGTAGCAAAACGGTGACAAAAAGCGGTAGCAAAAATGTGGCAAAATAGCGGTGCAAATCGACGGTAGCAAAATCGGTAGCAAAAAATAAAACGGTAGCAAATAGGTGGCAATAAGGCATTTGCTACGTGTGCTTTTGCCACCGAGTTTTTGGTGGCAAAACGGTGGCAAAAGAGCAATTGCTACCGTTTTGCGACCGAAAATATGGTAGCAAATACCATATTTTCTAGTAGTGAAGATACCTGTCGGGACTAGGGTTCCGATTGAAGACGGTGTTCATCGGCGTTGCTGCAGATCGCGACTAGGGTTTCAGAAACCCAATAGCCGCCGCCGTTCATCTTCCGCCACTAGCATAGCCGCCACCTAGGGTTCCAAAATCAGAGATCATGGCTAGAAATCGCAACTTGGCTTACAAATCGAAGATTAGGGTTTCGATTAAAATGGTTAATACTTAATAGTTGCTTCTGAAGCTACCTAAACACATTTTAATATTTGATAAATTAATTTATAAAACTAATCAATTATTATTATTATGTTAACTTGTGGCTTTCGTTTCATTATTACTTTTTTTATTTTATTTACAATGTTATTAATATAATGTGGTTTTGTATTTTTTTTATATATATTTAGGGTTCTGTTTGTTTGTTTGTTATGTATTTTTTATAATATATTTTTATAACTTAAAACAAATATTAATCAGTAAAAATGTATAAGAAACTGTTAGCAAGGTAAATGTGACTAAAATCGAAAAGCAAGGTACGGTAGGAGGATATCATGTAGTATTTTTGGAATTTGAAAATGATTTGATTATGATAATTAATTACCTATGGTTGATGTAATGTTTTTGGAGTTTACACATTACATCAATATATATCTATTTTGGACTTTGTTTAATACATTATTTTTATTTTATTTTATATTTTTTTGCCGTACCCATATCTTGGATTTTTGAGTTTTGCCGTTCCCCGTACCCGTATCGTACCCGTATCATCCCCGTACCCCAGTTCCGTACCCGTTCCCGTGCTACATAGCCAGAGGAAAAACAAGATGGCTTGGGCAATTATATATCAAGCGTTACCGAAAACATTCTGATGCAAGTTGCTACAACTCGTAGTGCTCGAGCAATCCTTGGGGCTGATCGGGTTCAACAAGGCGGATTACAAACTTTGAAGTGAAAGTTGCTTGATAGCGTGCCATCAAAGTTTATTGCTATTGTAGCTACTATTGAATCAATAACTTTGACTTGGGCTTTGACTTTGTTACACAAAACTGATAAAGCACAGTTACCAGCAGGAGCTGCACTTACACCGATCACCATCAGTTCCCTTGGGTTTCAAATTGCCAGAAGAAATGTGGCAAGGAAATGACGTAAGTCTCGAACACTTAAGAGTCTTTGGTTGTAGTGCTTACGATTTGTTTGAAGATGGTGACAGGGATAAGTTAGACTCAAAGTCTAAGAAGTGCACATTCATTGGTTATGGGTCAGAAAAAATGGGTTACAGGCTTTGGGATAATGGAAGCAGAAAAGTAATCAGAAGCAAAAATGTCATCTTCAATGAAAACGAATTGTACAAAGACAAAAACACCAAAAGGCCATAAGTTCAGAAAGAATATGTTGAATTTAAAAGTCGTGAAAAAAGAAAATAAGCTTCAGTGGACATTCCAGAAAATGGGGATGAGTCAAGCGACAGTGGGAGCTTAGGGGTCATTTCTGGTAATGATTCGGAGGAAGACGAAGCTACTCCTCTATAACAACCCTCATGAAAACCGACACCCTCGAATAATTTCCGACACCCTAATATATTTTAAAATATCCCAATATGTCCAAAAATACACCCCATACGTGAAAACGGGCCCCGAATACCCTAAATATTAATAAAAATAATTAAAAATCTGACTTTTAAGCTGAGGCGGGGCCGCGTAAACCCCACCCCAACCTTCACGCGGGCCGCGTAAACTTAAAAACCTGGAAAAGCCCGGTGCGGCCACGTGGCCCAACACCCGGCAAGTCTAGTCGATGACCCAGCCCAGCTACACATTGACCTGGGGTCAACGCGGGCCGCGTAGGCCCTGTTCTTGTTTTACGCGGGCCGCGTAGAACCCAAATTCAGGCCCTATATAAGAAATCCTTGGGATTTCATTTTCCGTCGCCCAAATCTTTTCATTCTCAACGAATTCTCTGATAATAGGCATAATACTCGGGTGTTATACCCCCTAAATAGCGAAGTTCTGCTCCGTTGTAAGTATTATAACCCCTGGATACGTATTAGATGTAACATCTGTGCTTGTAATCATTGTGAACAGTTCAAGTATCAATAAAACAATGTTATTTGATCCCAATGTTTGTTTGGTTATGTTTTACATTTTTCATGTTTTGACTTTTGTTCAATTTCAAACTCTATATCGCTTTCTGGAGAGTTATACGCAAAATGGTGCATAAACGTAATCAGTTTAATGCGACAAATACTCCGGAACATCAAAATATACTTAACATACCTTAAATAACCTTCACATAACTAGGAAATAAGTTTCGAAGGCTTTGGTATGGCAAAAACAAGTTAATTCGCCTACAGGGACTAAATTTGACAAACTGCGAAAGTATGCCAATTTGAACTGTAACAGACATTCCGGAACATGACCATAAGTTAAACATACCATAAATATCCTTTACATAGCTTAGAAATAGGCTTTGAAGGGTTCGGTGTGCTAAAATAAACTTTTGGGTCATTCAGGGACTAAAAGCGTCAAAAAGTGCACAAGTTTGCACTTTCGCGCATAACTCACGTTCTGAATACATCCGGACATCCAAAAATTTATGTAAGCACTAAAATATTTTATTTTAGTGTTTGGCATGAGAAAAATCCATTCGTCGCGCAATTTGGATCGTTTTTCGCGCTTATGCGCATTCCGTCGTAATTAACCGAACAACGCAATCGTACGGCCAAACGAACCGACATCCGTGATGTTTTCAAGCATATTTCATGTTCCCTATGTCTTAACATCATTATGGAGCTTGAAATTGGGTTTGACGGGTGTTAGAAGTGTCGTTACGCAACGAAACAAGGTGCAGGGACCAAAACTGCCATTTCAGCAAAGATGATGGCTTACGGACCGTAAGCCATCACCTTACGGTCCGTAAGGGGTCTCCAGAAAAGCAGAATGCAGAAACATTGAATCTGGCCTTTCCACCTTTTGCACTTGCCTCTTCATGATAATGAGGGGCCAATTGTGGTGTTCCACAGAAATTTCAACAAATGTAGGGTTGAGATCAAAGCACGTTATTCGATAAACGATCCTAACGGTCTTGCAAATCCTATAAATACCCCTTGATTCACAACTCAAAACCCACTTGAATTCTGATTTTTTCTCTAAGTTGGGGTGTTCTATCACTTCATACCTGAGAAATATTTGGAAATCAAAGCTTTCGGGGACCCTTTGTAAGTGTTCCTTCGTTTTTTTTATACTTTTAGCGTTAAAAGTCAAACTTTGTTTGACTTTATGCGTTGACCAGTTTATGGTCAATGCGAAGTTCGTTTGAACTTCATAACGTGAGCGTAATCACGATGGTTATAGTCCCTAGTGACTATACCTACTGATTACCACGTTTCTAGGCTCAGTGACGAGTCGTAGTTTCGGCCAAAATGCGTGTTATTGCGTATTTTGTAACCAAACTACTCTTAGGTATCAAAACCGTTTGTTTTGATACCAAACCTGTTTTCTAAACTTAGTTAAGCATGTTTTAACATGCTTAGCTCGTCACTTTTAGTTTAGTGCTTATATAGGGTCGTAAGGTAAGCGATCTAAACAATCGCTTATACTTTCGAACCCGACCCGTTTGGTCAATCATTAGGATCCGACCAAACACATTAGGTGACCATAGTTGTATAGGGAATAACCTTCCGAGGTTATACCTTATGGTCACATCGTTTGAGTAGTTGTATGATAGGTAGTATATATGCCTTAGGTAAATTACCAAAATACCCTTTTTACGCCAAAACTCATTTTAAGCATATGTAACATAACTTTTGGTATCTAAACTGATTTGGTAACAATATTAGACATGTTAAGGAATATTTTACTTGTCATAGGACTAATTAGGCGTTCCGAACGCGTTTTACGCGAACGGCGCGTTAAAGTAGCATAAGCTACCTAAACGGGTCGTAAGCACTTAGGTTAGGTTTCATTTTAGTATGTGGGCTTTGTTAAACCATATTACACGAGTCTCCATACTCGTTTGGTTTACGAACCCTCATTCTATCCAATCCTCCGATTTAGGTCCGGTATATTAACATAGTTACCTATATTAGGTGCCGTTTGATATCCGTGATCTCTAGCATTGTTTGGTTGTTACTCAAGGACTACTAAGCAATCTCAAGTGAGTACATAGACCCCTCTTTTACTGTTTTTAAACTATTTTGGGGTGAAACACATGTGCCTACTTGTTACTTTCATGCTTTCCTGTTTTCACATCATATGCTTGCTATGTTCATTAGTACACTTATAGTACATGATTTACTTTACATTTCTGCTACGTATGTTGACTGATAGCATGCTAGCACATTGATTTACATGACTTTTCTGCTTCGTATGTTAACTTAGCATACTTAGTACATTGTTTTCATATAACATGTTCACATTTGCTATGACATTTGGTTTGCACAAACGGGACTTATATACGTTCATTAACATTAGCTACGCCGCTCGGTAGTAAGTACTGGTACCATAGGACTTGACAAATCCCATTCCTGACATCCCGGGTTTGTTTGGATGTAAGGAATGACTAAATCCGAAAACATTTCTTTTGATAACCTTGACTTAGGGTTATCCGACTGTCTCAAGGCTTGAATGTATGCGTTAACTTACCACATAAGTGTTTGTATCAATGTAACATGCATTACTTTGCAAAACATAACTTTTTGATATATTCAAAATACTTTGTTTTGTACATTCATACATTTGGTTTATGTAATAACACATTACTTACTAGACATACATTTGCTACACATTACTTGACTACATTTGGACTATTAACATTGGATATGATTTATACAAGGACTTTTGACAATTGGTTTAAACATAGACTTTATACATTTGTGGATTGTGCAAGTGACTTAAGTAACGGGATGTGAGTAATATGATACAAGCATGGTGGATACGCCGCTGGTACTTCCTATATATAAGTGTTTGTATTATATTGTCTATCATAGCGTTATTTAAATCATTCAATTTGGACTTATACATTTTACACAAGTATCACGATTTTCACAAGACTTTGGTTTGCAAACAATTTACTTTATACAACTCATTTTACTTGGTTATACATTTAACCATACATTATTCTTTTATTCATACATATCATTTGATCTTATCGCTTTTTAAATGATTTACAAAACAAAAACAATTTACAAGGTTCATGATTGACTTTTGCTAATCAACTTTTTCTAAACTTATAAGTCATGAATCTTATTTTCACAAAACCTATGTATCTCACAGGCATTTTTATGCTGACGTACCTATTTTCACATGTGTTTTCAGGAGCTTTTGCTTAGGATGATGATCGTGACACTAGGGCGGACCTATGCCTTAGAGACATAAAATAAAGATAGAACTAGTTTAATTATGTTCTGAACTCTTTATTTCCTGTTTTGAGACAATGTAACACTCTTGTTTGATAAATAAAATATAACTTTGTATGCCATGGTTGTGAAACAATAATTCTGTTACAACACTCCCCGACGTTTCCGCCATGATTTGATGTTCTACGTGGTCGGGGTGTGACAGAAAAGTTGGTATCAGAGCCAATGGTTACAGGGAATTAGGTTATTAGTAATGCTTTGACCTAGACTATAACTTTCTAGGACCCCAACACAAGTTATCTTGTGTTTAGATTTTAAAACATGCACTTCACCTATCCTTAGGTGATAACCACAACGGAAACATCAAGTTCGAATCCGCTTTGAAAACTAATCATCTATTCTAGGATGATTGATTACTAGGTTTTGAACCCTCTGTTGTAAGGTTTTGAACCCTTCCAGTTTGATTTTTGGCCTTCTGCATTCCAAATTTTCAAAATCTCGTCAAAGTTTTGGGTTCTAAATAGTGTGAACACGTGCAAACTGGAAGAGTGAATGCCAGTACCCTGGGTTTTCTGTCTAAGGCTAGAGTGTTCGTACAAATCCGCATAATCGGACCAGTCACTCTTACCTGGGAACTCTTGGGGTGAGTGTTCACTTATAGGCGAGCATGTCTTCGCGATACATTATTTTTGACCCATTTACTTTGATTAGTCACTGTGTATCATTTGCTTGCTTTGTGATGCGGACGAATGACCACCATCTTTGCTTTTGGTGATTTTGTTTCATAAGATCCTTTTCATTCAATCATCTCACTCGTTTCCTTCCATGTGTCCTCTTTTAGAATGCCTCCTCGACGCGAGAATCAGATAGCGACTGCCGAACTGGCAGAAATCATCGCACAACAAATGGCTGCTGCTTTCCCAAATCTTTTTGCTCAATGGAACCAAGCCAACAACAACAATCATGCTCCATGCAATTTCAAGAGTTTCAATTCGGCTAAGCCACTCAAGTTTAGTGGTACTGAAGGAGCAACTGGGCTCCTTCAATGGTTCGAGAGCATTGAGAACACTTTCCGTCACGTTCAGTGTCCTGATAATCGCAAGGTCGAGTTTTCTTCGAGTGTGTTTCAGAAGAGGGCTCTTTCGTGGTGGAACGGGGTTATGAGAGACCGGGGTGTAGAAGTTGCTCGGTGCGGGCCGCGTAAACTTAAAAACCTGGCAAAGCCCGGTGCGGCCACGTGGCCCAACACCTGGCAAGTCTAGTCGATGACCTAGCCCAGCTACACATTGACCTGGGGTCAACGCGGGCCGCGTAGGCCCTGTTCTTGTTTTACACGGGTCGCGTAGAACCCAAATTCAAACCCTATATAAGAAAGCCTCAGGATTTCATTTTCTGTCGCTCAAATCTTTTCATTCTCAACGAATTCTCTGATAATAGGCATAATACTCGGGTGTTATACCCCCTAAATAGCGAAGTTCTGCTCCGTTGTAAGTATTATAACCCCTGGATACGTATTAGATATGCTGCCCGATTGATCTAGGGTTCCGTACGGCTGTCGTGGTTCTGCCCGACGTAGTCGTTGGAATGCCGTCTCGGGGAGAGTATTACTAATGTTAAAATGGGTTATTATACTAACGCGTGTGCATTTGTGTAAATTATAGATTATCACCAGGAAACCCTTACGGAGAAATCTAAGACAGCAATGTGAGTTGATCCGCTTTTTGTTAACTGTTTTTACAAAACCTCATACAATTATTTATATGATAAGCAGTTATTGAGTATTTGTAAGAATGCAATTATCATGCGTATGTTGGGGTTTTGTATACAAAATTTGTTACCACCTGGTCAAGGAGTAACATTTCCACAAGTCAGGTTTGACAGTACCATGGATGTTAATTGTTATGTCTTGGAAACAAATGTAATTGCGAGATCGCCCTCAATACTGTACACTGGGTTTTTATTAAACTTGATTAAACTGGGATTCACTCACCAGTATTTCCCACTGACAAATGTTTTTAATACGTGTTTCAGGTAACAAATTCTGAAAGCCAAATAGAAGCCAACTGGACAACACTGAAGGCTTGGAAAAGTGGCAATAAAGTTACCTAAAAAGAAATAGATATTTTTATTAAATAAAATAGATGTTTTTATTTAATAAGATAGGAATTATTCCTATGAAAACGTGTGTACTACGAACTTGGATTTTATCCCATATGTTTAATGTTATGAAAATGTGGTATTTTACTCTGATCAAATATTTCCTAACTACGGTCCTGATGAAAAATTCCGCTGCCAAATTAGACAATACGCGATACCACCAAAACTGGCTCGCGGCCGCCCGTTCCCGGGGATTAGGGATCGGGGGTTGCGACAGAAGGTGGTATCAGAGCTAAGCCACTGATTCAGCCACAGAAGTGTTCTGCTGACATTAAAATTTAATCTGTTAGGAAATAAATTACGGGAATACGTGCAAATTTGTATTTTATTGCTATGTGTTATTTGACTATTTGTTAGTTTACAGTATGAGCGACCAAGGACCATCTGACGTGTACCGTCAATTGTCTGGTTCGCCTAGAAGCGAATGCACCTCCTCTTCTCAGCCTGCCCTCTCAGGGTACTCTGCTGATACGGAAGAAGGAATCTTTGTGTTTAAGGCGATGGTTCAGTCGAGGGGCACACGAGCGTAGAAAACGTATGAAAAAGTTACAAGACCAGAGAGTACTAGCCGCAGCCAAGAGAGAGACAGATGCCTATGCCCAGGATATGATAAATAGGGGTATAGCCAACATCCACATCTTAGCAACCACTGTAGCTAACCCTAATCTGGAGCAAATAATAGCACCCCAACCACAACCACCAATCCCTGATCAACCTATGGAGATAGAAAACCCTGAAAATCAAGTAGAGATGCATGATTTCAACCCGGAGGAAATACCTAGGGTACCAGCACCAAACCCCCTAGACCCAAATTACGATCCCTGGTGGGATGAAGTTAGGGACTATGTGCAACGCTACCCGATACATGAAGACACACCCATGCAGAACTTAGGAGCCTATCCAGGTATGGACCCTTTAGATCCCTATTACCACGACGAATACATTAGGGAAATTTTAGAAGATCCTTACCGATTTCAGGCACCTACACCCCCATACCAGGAACCCGCACCCCAGATTCCGAACCTAGTCCTAGAACCTGCACCCCCAATGAGTGCAGAAAACGTACAAGAACTTAGGACATTTGGTGAGGAAATTATAGAAAGTAGTGAGAGAATGCGACAGGTGGGAGAGCGACTCGTCTGGAAGTATGACGAGCGCAATATGGATTTTTGGATAAATCCATATCCGTGAATGTGATGGTAGAGACGGTAATAGTAATAATAATAAAAATAAAATATGTGTGTACGGATGCCTACTATTATTTATTTCAGTTGGTATTGTAATTTTTATTTTAGTAATGGTGTGTAATAGATAGTATATGAATAGAGTAAGTCGCAATGATCGACGCTTTTGGCTAAATTGCATGTCATGTGATTGACTATATTAAATATTATTTTGTGATATTAATATGGGGTAAATGTTTAAAATTCAGATGGCCAACGAAGGAAATCAAGGAAATCTGAATAACGATAACCAGAGTAACATTAACTTGGTTAATGAGAATCCAAGCATCAATAACAATGGAAACCAAGTGGATAATAGTGTTATCCAACACATAGTAGCACAAGGAATTATAGATGCGATGCCATTTATTATTCAAACGGTTCAAGAAGCGAATAATAAAAGTAAACATAGTATCAAGCGACCAACTGAACCAGAAAACAACGTGAACAATGGACCCGTACTTCAAGCGCCCATTCCCAAAAGAAGAAGAACCATGCCTTATGGTTGTTCTTATAAGGAATTCTGGTCTTGCAAACCAATAGAATTCTCGGGCAATGAAGAACCTATTGCAGCTCTACGCTGGATAGAAAAGACTGAGGCTGTTTTAAAAATAAGCAAGTGTGCGGAAGAAGATAAGATAATGTTTGCTTCTAATTTATTTAAGAACTCAGCTTTAGAATGGTGGAACACTGTCCTCCAGTCGAGAGGAAGTGATAAGGTTTACAACATGGAATGGGAGGAATTTAAGAATATGGTAGAAAGGAAATTCTGCCCTCCCAATGAAAAGGAACAGATAGCAAATAAGTTCCTAAACTTAAGAATGATCGGGGTGGATAGTAAAGGGTATACAAAGTTATTCTTTGAATATGCTATAATAGTACCAACCCTTGCATCACCCGAACCAGTGTTAATCTCCCGTTACATATGGGGATTAATTGGAGAGATTAGACATGTAGTCAAGGCAGCTAGACCTCAAACTATAGAAGAAGCTATAGAACTAGCTAATACCATGACAGATGAGTTAATCCGTACCAGAGAAGAAGACCAGAGAAGAGACCTAGCTCAAAGGTTTACCCAAGAATTCCGTTCTGGGAATTACAACCGTAGGAATATGGGTTCTACCTCTGCACCATTCTGCAAGGTCTGCAAGAAAAAGCATTCGGGAAGATGCTCCACTCTTTGCAATTTTTGCAAGATGTCAGGACACAAGGAAGAAGATTGCAGGAGGAAAACCCATAATGGACTGTGCTTTAACTGTGGAGAGAAAGGTCACATCAAGCCGAATTGTCCGAAATTGACTCCAGTTGCGAACAACAGGAACACTAAAAATTCTAGAGCATTTATTCTAACTGCAGATGAAGCCAAGATGATTCCAGATGTCATAGCTGGTACGTTTTTAGTTAATGATATTTTTGCTAAAGTATTATTTGACTCTGGTGCAAACCAAAGTTTTATTAATACTTCGTTTTGCAAACTTCTAAATCAGTCATTAACTAAACTACCACAAGAATGTCTCGTAGAGACAGCTAATGGAGAAACAGTTAGGATTTCTGAAATCTTGCAGGGAGCAAGAGTAGAAATTTTAAATCAAAAGTTTATTGTAAACCTTTACCCAATGAATCTGGCAGGATTTGATGTCGTTTTAGGAATGGATTGGTTAATAGCCAATAAAGCCAGTATTTTATGTGATCAAAAGTCCATTCAAGTAAATTCACCGAAAGGTGAAAAGATCACAATTAAAGGAGATAAACCCTCTAGATCCACTAAATTCATCTCTGTGATGAAAACTGCAAGTTATATAAGAAAATGATCTATAGTGTATTTGCCTTCTATATTCACTAACATTAAAGGAAAAGAATTAAAAGACATTCCAGTAGTGTCTCAGTTTTCAGATGTATTTCCAGAAGAATTACCAGGACTGCCGTCGGACAGAGAAGTTGAATTCAGAATTCATCTGTTACCTGGAACAGCACCGATTGCCAAAGCACCCTACCGTTTGGCACCCGCAGAAATGCAGGAATTAAAGAAACAATTGGATGAATTGCTGGAAAAAGGATTCATACAGTCAAGCTCATCACCGTGGGGAGCACCGATTTTATTCGTAAAAAAGAAGGACGGATCAATGCGTATGTGCATTGACTACCGTGAATTAAACAAGGTCACGATTAAGAATCGGTACCCACTACCGAGAATCGATGATCTGTTTGATCAATTGCAAGGAGCTCGATTTTTCTCTAAAATCGATTTAAGGTCAGGATATCATCAATTAATGGTACAGGAAGAGGATATTCCTAAGACCGCATTCAGAACAAGGTATGGCCATTATGAATTTACTGTCATGCCATTTGGTTTAACCAATGCCCCAGCCGCATTTATGGACATGATGAACCGAATATGTAAGCCATATTTGGATAAATTCATAATTGTCTTTATAGATGATATTCTAATTTACTCTAAAAGTAAAGAGGAACATGCAAAGCATTTGCACGCACTTTTGAGTCTATTAAGAAAGGAAAAGCTTTATGCTAAGTTTTGGAAGTGCGAATTTTGGTGAGAGCAGGTACAGTTTCTTGGACATTTAGTGAATCATGAAGGAATTCATGTGGACCCAACAAAGATTGAGGCAATTACCAAATTGAAAACCCTTGAGTCACCAACCGAGGTTAGAAGTTTCTTAGGATTGGCCGGTTATTATAGAAGATTTATTCAAGATTTTTCTAGAATAGTCATTCCTTTAACTAAGTTAACCTGTAAATCCATTAAGTTTGAATGGGGACCAAAGCAAGAAAAAGCTTTTAGAATTCTTAAGCAAAGATTAACCCATACACCCATATTAGTGTTACCAAAAGGAACTGAAGACTTTGTAGTCTATTGTGACGCTTCTAAATTAGGTTATGGATGTGCGTTGATGCAACGCCAAAAGGTTATAGCATATGCGTCTAGACAACTTAAAAATCATGAAGAAAATTATTCAACCCATGATTTAGAGTTAGGAGCTATAATTTTTGCTCTTAAGATTTGGAGACATTACCTTTATGGTAGTAAGTTTACCATATTCATAGATCATAAAAGTTTAAGGTATGTTTTTGGGCAAAAAGAATTGAATATGAGACAAAGACGCTAGATGGAGATGCTCAGTGATTATGATTGTGATATCCAATATCATGAAAGAAAAGCAAATGTAGTGGCAGATGCTTTAAGCCGAAAGTATCATGAAAAGCCAAAAAGGGTACGTTCTCTTAAATTAAATCTGCGAGTAGATTTAAATGATCAGATAAGAGAAGCACAAGAATCAGTAATCAAGGAAGATACTGAAAAATTAAAAGGTATGCTAAAGGAATTAGAACAAGGAACAGATGGAATTTGGAGATTCCATGAAAAGAGAATGTGGATACCTAAATTAGGAAACCTACGCCATCGTATATTAGAAGAAGCCCATAAGTCTAAGTATACAATTCATCCAGGAAGTGATAAGATGTACCATGATTTAAGAAATAATTTTTGGTGGATAGGAATGAAAAAGGACATAGCAACCTATGTTTCTAAATGTTTAACTTGTTCACAAGTCAAAGCTGAACACTAGAAACCCTTAGGGCTATTGCAACATCTAGAAATGCCAGTATGGAAATGGGAATTGATAACAATGGATTTTGTTACTAAATTACCCAAAACAAAGAAAGGAAATGATACAATCTAGGTGATTGTAGATAGGCTAACCAAGTCGGCTCATTTCCTACCAATGAAGGAAACTTTTAGTATGGAACAGTTAGCTAAATTATATGTAAATGAAATCGTTTCATTACATGGAATACCTTTACCAATCGTTTCTGATAGAGATAGTCGTTTTACCTCTCATTTTTGGTTAAGTTTCCAAAAAGCCATGGGAACCAAGTTGAATCTAAGCACAGCTTATCATCCTCAAACAGACGGACAAAGCGAAAGAACAATTCAGACGATGGAAGACATGCTTAGAGCTTGTGTAATTGATTTCGGAGGTAATTGGGACGATCATTTACCTTTAATAGAATTTTCTTATAATAATAGTTATCACACTAGTATCAATGCTGTACCATTCGAAGCACTTTATGGACGAAAGTGCCGAACCCCAGTCTGTTGGGCAGAAATTGGGGAAAAGCAACTATCAGGACCTGAGATAGTGCAAGAAACCACCGACAAGATTATTCAAGTCAAGGAACGACTGAAAGCAGCACGTGATCGACAGGAGAGCTACGCTGATAACAGACGTAAGCCATTGGAATTTCAAGTAGGAGATAAGGTATTGTTAAAAGTCTCTCCTTGGAAAGGAGTGGTAAGATTCATCAAACGGGGAAAGCTAAGTCCCAGGTATGTTGGACCTTTTGAGATTATTAGAAGAATAGGACTTGTAGCTTATCAGCTACAACTGCCAGAGGAAATGGCAGGAATACATGATGTATTTCATGTATCTAATCTCAAGAAATGCCTAGCCGATGAATCACTGGTAGTACCTCTTAAGGATATAGAGGTAAATGAACAACTTAAGTTTGTAGAAAGGCCTCTACAGATTGAAGTCAGGAAAGTGAAGAATCTCAAGCATAAGAGATTAGTTTTGGTCAAAGTGAAGTGGGACTCCAAAAGAGGACCTGAGTACACATGGGAACTTGAATCTGAAATGCAAAGGAAATATCCACACCTATTCCAGTAGATCTCGAGGACAAGCTCTAAAACAAGGTGGGGAGGATATAACAACCCTCATGAAAACCGACACCCTCGAATAATTTCCGACACCCTAATATATTTTAAAATATCCCAATATGTCCAAAAATCATGGTTGCAAAAGTCGCTAGGCGCTCCCTAGTCGGTCGACCGGGGAGTTGAGAGTACTCGGTCTACGCGGAGAGTACTCGGGGAGTACTCGGACATGTTAAATTATAAAGAAATTACTTTTTGGAGATTAAATATATGTCAAATAACACAAATTTACTAATATTTATAACTAATACGTGAAAATGATATTCATTCTTTAATATGATAGACATAGAAATTATGTTATATTATTATTTAAGTCAAACTAGGTCTGAGTTGACCTACTAGATCCAATTATGGCCGAGGTTGACCGCGTTTGACTGACTCTGAGTAATTAGGCGGAGTCAAAGAAAGTCGCCCCGGCAGCCTGCCTTGTAGAGACTACTCGGGGAGTACTCGGCCTTGGAAACCTTGTTTTACAACCATGCCAAAAATACACCCCATACGTGAAAACGGGCCCCGAATACCCTAAATATTAATAAAAATAATTAAAAATCTGATTTTTAAGCTGAGGCGGGCCGCGAAAACCCCACCCCAACCTTCACGATGTGACAACTGGCACCAAACCGGTAATTTCCGTACACTTTAATTATTATTTAATGACTGCAATTATGTGCTTAAACGTCAGCATTGTCTGATTTCATACTATACAAGTGAATTCATGCACGTTTTATACTACAAAATAGTGCTTCATGCATTAACGAGAGCGTTGCGTCAGAAATACTAGTAAACTCACCGGTAAGACACATTGTGTCAACAAGTCTGCAGAAAACAGTTAGACAATAGAATTGGAGCCTAGGTGTAGGTCCAATGACAAGAATACATTAAAACCCAAGAGTACATACAAGGGTTAACATATAGACATTCCGGAAGCTAAAATACGCACTAAAAAGCACCCGAAATGCACTTTAAGTGCAGAATTCCGTATTTATTAATAAAATTCAGCATTGTAATGTGTTAGTAGGATGCAAAAATATGGCAGAATGGACCTATATGCTTTCCAAAGTACCAGGAATTAAAAGTGTTACAAAAATATATATAAAAGACACTTTACGGAATAATTAAACACTTTAACGGAACGGTATCCAACCGAACAACCGGACATTACCCGGGACACTAAAATTTTGCCAAAAACATTGTTTCATTATTTCTCGGCTTGTCATGATCCCCGAACACCCTAAAACCCACTAAACATCAAGTAACTAATATATGCAAGTATACACTTGAGATTTAACTAACATTTAGCAACTTAGTTGCAATATTTACATCCAACCCCCCCCCCCTAACCGAATTCGGTCCCAAGAGGACCCACAAATCCACCACACCATACCTCACATCTTGCTTATAGATTTTATCTCATATTTTATTAGATGGTTTGCTTGTTGTGATCACCAAAATATTGAATAACATCTTTAAAAACATGGCACATAAGATCACTCATCATTCCATAATTCCCACCATCACTCCCTCACTCTCTCTTCCTCCCTCTCGGCTCACTTGTGCCGCCACCATCACCACCACAAATCCACCATCTTCATCCATTTTCGAGTTCCATTCAAGCTTAAAAGGTGATACAAGGAAGCTTGCAACTTGTGGAGCTTCAAAGGGCTTTGTTTCTTGCTTTTTAACCATCATTTTCTTCATCTTTCTTCTAGAGATCATCCCTAGCCTTTGTGCTAGTAGTAAGTCCTTGTTACACCCTTGTTCATCTTGTCTTGTAGTTAAAAGTTGTAGTATGATGGTTATGTTCAAAACACTAAAGAACATGAACACTAAAAGGGTCAAACAAGAAACATGAACATAAAAGTTACATGAAGATGAAAGGTTGTAGTAGGATGTGTAGTGAACATATTGTTAATTATATGATGATTCTTGGATTGTGTGATGTTAATCACCATGTGGATCTTGTTAAATAATGTTTAGAAATATGATTTAACAAGATTAGAAAGTGGTTATGTGCTACATAAAATAACCACCTTCTAGTTAAATATGAACTTGATAAAAATGGTTTTTCTTATAATTAAACAAGTGAGTGGATGATCTTGTAAATCCAAGAGTTACAAGAAACTTTTCTAAATAAACCAGGTTAAAGAGTCGATTTTTGGAAAATCATGACTTTTACATACACCTATACTATTTTTGGAGATAAAATAAGTGTAGAAACCTTTTATTTACAAGAAGAGTTCAAAAGATTCATTTTTGCAAAAATTGTTTACAAGTTGTAAACACTAAACTCTTGTAAGAAGGTGATTTTTAAAGAGATAATTATACCTTGGAATGTAACTAGGTCCACTAAGAGCTTTACCAAGTTACTACGCGTTTTCGGGATATAACAAGTTCATGATAGAGCGTGATTTACATGATTTTGGCTTGTAGTAAGACTTGGATGAATTGTTGATGTTTATGATGATTTAAAAGAAAATAAACACATGTTTTGAAAACATGGGAAACCTCCATTTTTAGGGGAAACTCTGTCAAAATTTCTATAAATTTTGACACTTAGAAAAATATAAGTTTTGAGAAACTTATTCCCTAAAAATGTATCTAAAAACATTTACCAAGGTTTCCCAAACTTTTGTGTTAAGAAATGAAGAATTCTTCAAGAATAAAAATGGATATTAAGTATGTATATTTGTGAGAAAAATATATATATTTGATCACCAAATTTTGTGCTAAGTGTATGTAGTATGTACTATACTTGATAGTGTATTAGGACTTGAAAATACACTAAATACTCTTGAGAAGTAAAAACACAAAAATGCACATACAACATACACGATACATAATTCGGGTGCAAAATACAAGAAACTTATATTTATTTTTGAGAAAATAATATAATTAAGACACATAGTTAAAAATATAAATTATTTTTAACACAATAGCAAATACATAAAAGATAGTGACTTGTACTTGTGCGATACAAGTCTGTGACTAACGTTAATAAAACACGTTTAGGTCACGACGCTAGATAAGCAAATCCGGTGAAGTTTACGACGCAAGAACGCAAAGTTGTGAGTTCATGCTCCCCCTTTTCTTTTAACTGTTTTCAGTTTTATAACTTCGGGGGTGAAATACATGTTACAAATGTTACAATGTTTATAAATGGTATGATACAAAAACAAGAAGCACTCTTGGTGAGAACGAGTACCAAGTATGATGCGTTTTGAGAATACAAGAATACAAGAAGCACTCTTGGTGAAAACCAGTACCAAGTATGATGCGTTTTGAGGAATGATATGAGAAATCGTGTCACGAATAGGGTACCATAAGCACCATTAATCAACAATATACCTAGACCGCAGAACAAAAGGTTAGATCTAATGGGTTTCAGGAAGCCACACTCTTGGTGAGAACGAGTAACAAGTAGTGCTTTTGTGTCTCAGAAAAACTTGATAAATGCCTATGGTTTGGTGACTTCCTAAGTCGTGTCACATGTCAATGGCCTTGCAACCCATTAGCAACCCTAATACATACAAGAACACCTTATTTATACAAGATTCATACCACAAGAATACTTGATTTATACATGAGTACGTGGTGTACACAAGAATACTTGATTTATACATGAATATTTAATTTACATAAGAATACTTGATTTATACATGAGTACGTGGTGTACACAAGAATACTTGATTTATACATGAATATTTAATTTACATAAGAATACTTGATTTATACATGAGTACGTGGTATACACAAGAATACTTGATTTATACATGAATATTTGATTTACATAAGAATACTTGATTTATACATGAGTACGTGGTGTACACAAGAACACTTGATTTATACATGAATACTGGATTTATACAAGGATACTTGACTTATACAAGATACAAACTATGTTTTCATACAAAGTATACAAACGTGAAATACCAAAAACTGCATGAATTCACACCAACATTATGTTGACGTTTTTTCCAAAACTCACATGTATTTCAGGTAACTAGTGGATGTGCGTGCGGTCTTACTCATGCTCCTGGATGTTGTTTATGTTTAAATAAAGTTGTAAACTTTTCAGACAATATGCTGTCTTGTGATGTAAACACTTAACTTATGTTTTCAGTAATGTAATGTTTGAAGTTATTTTTACGAGCATGTTGTATGTTTACCTTTCGTATGCAATAAGAACCTTTTATGATCACACCTCGTGCTTCCGCCATAGAAAGGGGTGTGACAGATTGGTATCAGAGCTGTGATTGTAGTGAACCAGGATTCCTTCTCGAGTCTAGACTACAATCTCTAGGATCCTTTCACGAAAACAATTTTTCAAAGAGTTTTCATTGCATAAAACTTTCCGCGACATCCACTACCTGAAACTGTTTACATGAGTCAAGAAAAGACACTACGAGACTTAGGGCGCACTGGCGTAGCACTTGTCTGTGATTAAGAATTACTTGCGATTATGTGTGATAATTGCTAAATACATATACTAGATGTAGAATGTCACCGGTATACGTGACTTTGCCTGAAAGTAGTAGCCTATCTGAAGGAAGAGATACGAGGATGAAATGAACTGTGCGGACTGTGCAAGGAGTTACGTAATTATGGATGCATACATAATTATGGAGTTCAGTGCACAGAAACCTCAGCAAGTCTTGTCACGTATAGATTCCCTCAGTACAAGAAAAGGTCAAACGAGAACACCAGCCTATTAAATACTCTGCTAGAGTAATAATTGTTTGATGTCACTTATGTGGTATATGCCTGTGTATATATATACTACTACTGTCTAGTATGAAGATATCAAACAAATGCCTAAACCTATTGTGTGGTGTTCTTTCAGAACATGGCACCTAGGAGAACTGTGAACAATCGAGATTCGGATCAACCTCCTCCTCCCCCACTGCCAAAGACTGCTGAAGAGCTGAACGCTCTACTGGAGGAAAGGATCTTCGTAGCTATCGCCCAGTACGAGGCAAACCGAACTCAAGATAGTGGCAGGCCAAGCAATGCTAGACGTAATGGGAATGGAGATTCATCTGGAGGAAACGCAGCTCAGGGCTGTACGTTCAAGCAGTTTCTCGACTGCAAACAGCTGAACTATGATGGCACTGGTGGTGCAGTGGCCTTTGTATGTTGGACGGAAAAGACTGAAGCCGCTATCCGCATGAGCAAGTGTACCGCAGATCAGCAAGTCACTTTTGCTACTGGGTTGTTTGTCGATGAAGCTCTGACGTGGTGGAATTTGCAAGTTCAAACTCTGGGTGATGATGCCACGTATGGCATGACGTGGGATGAACTAAAAGAACGTATGAGAGAGAAGTATTGCTCTCGTGCTGAACTCTAAAGGTTGAAGACTGAGTTCTGGCACTTGACTATGGAAGGTGCTGACATCACTGGGTATACTCGAAGGTTCCATGATTTGTCTAGGGTGATTCCCTATATGGTGACTCCAGAATTTAAGCGCGTTGAACGCTACATTTGGGGATTGGTCTCAGAATTCCGTGGCATGGTAACTTCGGCCAAACCTCAAACAATCACTGAGGCTGTAACTCTGGCTGTCAGCCTTACTGAAGATTGTGTTCGTATGAAGAAGTTATCGTTGAACCCAACAGAAACGACCGAGACGCATGCTGAGTCGTCCGGTGACAAGAAGAGAAAGCAATCGAATCTGAATCAAGCAACCCGCAGCAACAACAAAGGTTCATACAATAAAAAACGTGACACTAACCCATCTAAGGAGGCAAGAACCTTTGCAGCGGCAAATGATACTGCAGCCAGAGGATATCAAGGCACCCTGCCTAAATGCCAAAAATGTAAGTATCATCATGAAGGAGCTTGTCGCATTCCAAGGTACGACAAATGTGGTAGATTGGGTCATCAAACAGAAGACTATTGGGGTAAAGGAAAGAACGGGAATGGAAACCGCAATGGTGTTGGAACTGGAAACAATGGTGGAAATGGAAATGGTACTGGAAACAGGAATGGTAACGGAAATGGGAAGAACCGAGGATGCTTCAGTTGTGGAAGAAATGATCATTTCATAAAAGACTGCCCAAAGGGAAACAATGCTCAGGCTCGAGCATTTGTGATTGGAGCAAAGAACGCACGCGAGGACCCTAATGTGGTCACCGGTACGTTTCTCGTTAACAATCACTTTGCATCTATATTATTTGACACTGGTGCCAACTATAGATTCATGTCTGTGGAATTTAAACGCATGCTTGGAATAGAATCTAGTAGATTAGATATTCCTTATTCTATAGAGCTAGCCAATGGCAAACTTGTTGAATCGGGCGAAGTTGTTAGAGGTTGCTCATTAGAACTTGGTGAATGAAATTTTAGCATCAACCTCTTACCTATTCAATTGGGTAGCTTCGATGTAGTAATCGGAATGGACAGGTTGTCCAAGAACAAGGCTGAAGTTATTTGTCACGATAAAATCATTCGAATCCCTCTGGCGAATGATGAAACTCTAGTCGTACATGGAGAAAAACGAGATGCGCCTCTACGAATCATCAGCTGTATGAAGGCACAGAAGTGCTTAAGGAAAGGATGTGTCCTCTTTCCTGGCACATGTTGTAGACAAGAAGGCTGAGGAGCCGAAACTCGAAGACATTCATGTGGTGAAAGAATTCCCTGATGTTTTTCCCGAAGATCTGCCAGGACTACCTCCGCAACGACAAGTCGAATTCCGTATAGACTTGGTTCCAGGAGCCGCTCCTGTAGCCAAGGCTCCCTATCGGCTTGCACCATCTGAAATGCAAGAATTATCCACACAACTCCAGGAGTTGTTGGATAAAGGATTCATAAGGCCAAGCTTCTCGCCCTGGGGAGCTCCAGTATTGTTCGTGAAGAAGAAGGATGGAACACTGCGGATGTGTATCGATTACAAAGAATTAAACAAGCTCACAATCAAGAATCGGTACCCGCTACCGAGGATTGATGACTTATTTGATCAATTGCAAGGATCAAGCTACTATTCCAAGATCGATCTTCGGTCTGGATACCATCAGTTAAGGATACAAGAGGAAAGCGTACCAAAGACCGCGTTCAGAACACGCTATGGGCATTATGAGTTCCTTGTGATGCCGTTTGGACTGACGAACGCACCAGCGGTCTTTATGGACCTGATGAACCGCGTATGTAAACCATCTCTTGATAAATTCGTGATTGTATTTATCGATGATATCCTGATTTACTCGCGAATGAAAGAAGAGCACGAACAACACCTTAGGACCATTCTGGAGCTACTAAAGAAAGAAAAACTTTATGCAAAGTTTTCAAAGTGTGAATTCTGGATTCGCGAAGTACAGTTCCTTGGTCACGTTGTGAACGAGAAGGGCATTCATGTAGCCCATCCAAGATTGAAGCAATAAAGAATTGGGAAGCTCCCAAGACCCCAACTGAAGTTCGACAATTTTTGGGCCTAGCGGGCAATTATCGGCGATTCATCGAGAATTTCTCAAAGATAGCTCAACGACTAACTGCCCTTACACAAAAAGACAAGAAGTACGACTGGGGTGACAAGCAAGAGGAAGCCTTCCAACTGCTTAAAAGTAAGCTATGCGATGCACCAATACTAGCATTACCCGAAGGCACTGGAGACTTCGTGGTATACTGCAACGCTTCACGACAAGGTTTGGGTTGCGTGCTCATGCAACGCCAGAAAGTCATCGCTTACGCTTCAAGACAATTGAAAATACATGAAAGAAACTATACTACTCACGACCTGGAGTTGGGAGCAGTGGTATTTGCCTTGAAGATCTGGCGACACTATCTATATGGTACTCGATGTACAATTATCACAGATCACAAAAGTTTACAACACATGTTTGATCAGAAGGAACTAAACATGCACTAGCGACGATGGGTCGAACTGCTAAACGATTATGACTGTGAGATTAAGTACCATCCTGGAAAGGCAAACCGGTAATTTCCGTACACTTTAATTATTATTTAATGACTGCAATTATGTGCTTGAACATCAACATTGTCTGATTTCTTACTATACAAGTGAATTCATGCACGTTTTATACTACAAAATAGTGCTTCATGCATTAACGAGAGCGTTGCGTCAGAAATACTAGTAAACTCACTGGTAAGACACATCGTGTCAACAAGTCTGCAGAAAACAGTTAGACAATAGAATTGGAGCCTAGGTGTAGGTCCAATGACAAGAATACATTAAAACCCAAGAGTACATACAAGGGTTAGCATATAGACATTCCGGAAGCTAAAATACGCACTAAAAAGCACCCGAAACGCACTTTAAGTGCAGAATTCCGCATTTATTAATAAAATTCAGCATTGTAACGTGTTAGTAGGATGCAAAAATATGGCAGAATGGACCTATATGCTTTCCAAAGTACCAGGAATTAAAAGTGTTAAAAAATATATATAAAAGACACTTTACGGAATAATTAAACACTTTAACGGAACGGTATCCAACCGAACAACCAGATATTACCCGGGACACTAAAATTTTGCCAAAAACATTGTTTCATTATTTCTCGGCTTGTCATGATCCCCGAACACCCTAACACCCACTAAACATCAAGTAACTAATATATGCAAGTATACACTTGAGATTTAACTAACATTTACCAACTTAGTTGCAATATTTACATCCAACCCCCCCCCCCCAACCGAATTCGGTCCCAAGAGGACCCACAAATCCACCACACCATACCTCACATCTTGCTTATAGATTTTATCTCATATTTTATTAGATGGTTTGCTTGTTGTGATCACCAAAATATTGAAGAACATCTTTAAAAGCATGGCACACAAGATCACTCATCATTCCATAATTCCCACCATCACTCCCTCACTCTCTCTTCCTCCCTCTCGGCTCACTTGTGCCGCCACCATCACCACTACAAATCCACCCTCTTCATCCATTTTCGAGTTCCATTCAAGCTTAAAAGGTGATACAAGGAAGCTTACAACTTGTGGAGCTTTAAAGGGCTTTGTTTCTTGCTTTTTCACCATCATTTTCTTCATCTTTCTTCTAGAGATCATCCCTAGCCTTTTTGCTAGTAGTAAGTCCTTGTTACACCCTTGTTCATCTTGTCTTGTAGTTAAAAGTTGTAGTATGATGGTTATGTTCAAAACACTAAAGAACATGAACACTAAAAGGGTCAAACAAGAAACATGAACATAAAAGTTACATGAAGATGAAAGGTTGTAGTAGGATGTGTAGTGAACATATTGTTAATTATATGATGATTCTTGGATTGTGTGATGTTAATCACCATGTGGATCTTGTTAAATAATGTTTAGAAATATGATTTAACAAGATTAGAAAGTGGTTATGTGCTACATAAAATAACCACCTTCTAGTTAAATATGAACTTGATAAAAATGATTTTTCTTATAATTAAACAAGTGAGTGGATGATCTTGTAAATCCAAGAGTTACAAGAAACTTTTCTAAATAAACCAGGTTAAAGAGTCGATTTTTGGAAAATCATGACTTTTACATACACCTATACTATTTTTGGAGATAAAATAAGTGTAGAAACCTTTTATTTACAAGAAGAGTTCAAAAGATTCATTTTTGCAAAAATTGTTTACAAGTTGTAAACACTAAACTCTTGTAAGAAGGTGATTTTTAAAGAGATAATTATACCTTGGAATGTAACTAGGTCCACTAAGAGCTTTACCAAGTTACTACGCGTTTTCGGGATATAACAAGTTCATGATAGAGCGTGATTTACATGATTTTGGCTTGTAGTAAGACTTGGATGAATTGTTGATGTTTATGATGATTTAAAAGAAAATAAACACATGTTTTGAAAACATGGGAAACCTCCATTTTTAGGGGAAACTCTGTCAAAATTTCTATAAATTTTGACACTTAGAAAAATATAAGTTTTGAGAAACTTATTCCCTAAAAATGTATCTAAAAACATTTACCAAGGTTTCCCAAACTTTTGTGTTAAGAAATGAAGAATTCTTCAAGAATAAAAATGGATATTAAGTATGTATATTTGTGAGAAAAATATATATATTTGATCACCAAATTTTGTGCTAAGTGTATGTAGTATGTACTATACTTGATAGTGTATTAGGACTTGAAAATACACTAAATACTCTTGAGAAGTAAAAACACAAAAATGCACATACAACATACACGATACATAATTCGGGTGCAAAATACAAGAAACTTATATGTATTTTTGAGAAAATAATATAATTAAGACACATAGTTAAAAATATAAATTATTTTTAACACAATAGCAAATACATAAAAGATAGTGACTTGTACTTGTGCGATACAAGTCTAGTGACTAACGTTAATAAAACACGTTTAGGTCACGACGCTAGATAAGCAAATCCGGTGAAGTTTACGACGCAAGAACGCAAAGTTGTGAGTTCATGCTCCCCCTTTTCTTTTAACTGTTTTCAGTTTTATAACTTCGGGGGTGAAATAGATGTTACAAATGTTACAATGTTTATAAATGGTATGATACAAAAACAAGAAGCACTCTTGGTGAGAACGAGTACCAAGTATGATGTGTTTTGAGAATACAAGAATACAAGAAGCACTCTTGGTGAAAACCAGTACCAAGTATGATGCGTTTTGAGGAATGATACGAGAAATCGTGTCACGAATAGGGTACCATAAGCACCATTAATCAACAATATACCTAGACCGCAGAACAAAAGGTTAGATCTAACGGGTTTCAGGCAGCCACACTCTTGGTGAGAACGAGTACCAAGTAGTGCTTTTGTGTCTCAGAAAAACTTGATAAATGCCTATGGTTTGGTGACTTCCTATGTCGTGTCACATGTTAATGGCCTTGCAACCCATTAGCAACCCTAATATATACAAGAACACCTTATTTATACAAGATTCATACCACAAGAATACTTGATTTATACATGAGTACGTGGTGTACACAAGAATACTTGATTTATACATGAGTACGTGGTGTACACAAGAATACTTGATTTATACATGAATATTTAATTTACATAAGAATACTTGATTTATACATGAGTACGTGGTGTACACAAGAATACTTGATTTATACATGAATATTTGATTTACATAAGAATACTTGATTTATACATGAGTACGTGGTGTACACAAGAACACTTGATTTATACATGAATACTGGATTTATACAAGGATACTTGACTTATACAAGATACAAACTATGTTTTCATACAAAGTATACAAACGTGAAATACCAAAAACTGCATGAATTCACACCAACATTATGATGACGTTTTTTTTCCAAAACTCACATGTATTTCAGGTAACTAGTGGATGTGCGCGCGGTCTTACTCATGCTCCTAGATGTTGTTTATGTTTAAATAAAGTTGTAAACTTTTCAGACAATATGCTGTCTTGTGATGTAAACACTTAACTTATGTTTTCAGTAATGTAATGTTTGAAGTTATTTTTACGAGCATGTAGTATGTTTACCTTTCGTATGCAATGAGAACCTTTCATGATCACACCTCGTGCTTCCGCCATAGAAAGGGGTGTAACACACGCGGGCCACGTAAACTTAAAAACCTGGCAAAGCCCGGTGCGGCCACGTGGCCCAACACCTGGCAAGTCTAGTCGATGACCTAGCCCAGCTACACATTGACCTGGGGTCAACGCGGGCCGCGTAGGCACTGTTCTTGTTTTACACGGGTCGCGTAGAACCCAAATTCAAGCCCTATATAAGAAAGCCTTGGGATTTCATTTTCTGTCGCTCAAATCTTTTCATTCTCAATGAATTCTCTGATAATAGGCATAATACTCGGGTGTTATACCCCCTAAATAGCGCAGTTCTGCTCCGTTGTAAGTATTATAACCCCTGGATACGTATTAGATACGCTGCCCAATTGATCTAGGGTTCCTAACGGCTGTCATGGTTCTGCCCGACGTAGTCGTTGGAATGCCGTCTCGGGGAGGGTATTACTAATGTTAAAATGGGTTATTATACTAACGCGTGTGCATTTGTGTAAATTATAGATTATCACCAGGAAACCCTTACGGAAAAATCTAAGACAGCAATGTGAGTTGATCCGCTTTTTGTTAACTGTTTTTACAAAACCTCATACAATTAATTATATGATAAGCAGTTATTGAGTATTTGTAAAAATGCAATTATCATGCGTATGTTGGGGTTTTGTATACAAAATTTGTTACCACCTGGTCAAGGAGTAACATTTCCACAAGTCAGGTTTGACAGTACCATGGATGTTAATTGTTATGTCTTGGAAACAAATGTAATTGCGAGATCGCCCTCAATACTGTACACTGGGTTTTTATTAAACTTGATTAAACTGGTATTCACTCACCAGTATTTCCCACTGAAAAATGTTTTTAATACGCGTTTCAGGTAACAAATTGTGAAAGCCAAATAGAAGCCAGCTGGACAGCACTGAAGGCTTGGAAAAGTGGCAATAAAGTTACCTAAAAAGAAATAGATATTTTTATTAAATAAAATAGATGTTTTTATTTAATAAGATAGGAATTATTCCTATGAAAACGTGTGTACTACGAACTTGGATTTTATCCCATATGTTTAATGTTATGAAAATGTGATATTTTACTCTGATCAAATATTTCCTAACTACGGTCCTGATGAAAAATTCCGCTGCCAAATTAGACAATATGCGATACCACCAAAACTGGCTCGCGGCCGCCCGTTCCCGAGGATTAGGGATCGGGGGTTGCGACATCCTCAAATCCAAATTCCCTAGAAACACATCGAGTTCAACCAAAAAGATCGTCTAGAGCCTCTAGACCGCCAAATAGGTACTCACCATCAGTCAACTACATACTTTTGACAGAAAATGGTGAACCCCAGTTTTACTCTGAAGCTATGGGGTTGAAAGATTCATTACATTGGGAGCTTGCAATGAAAGATGAAATGAAGTCGCTTGAGAAGAACAAGACCTAGTATTTGACAAAGCTTCCATCTGGAAAGAAGACTCTTCAGAACAAATGGGTTTTCAGGGTCAAGGTTGAACATGATGGTACCAAAAGGTATAAAGCAAGATTAGTAGTCAAGGGATTTCAACAGAAAGAGGGGATCGATTTCAATGAAACCAGTGGTGAAGATGACTACCATCAGACTTGTTCTTAGTATTATAGCTGCAGAAAGCTTGCATCTAGAGCAACTAGATGTCAAGACAACTTTTCTACATGGTGACCTAGAAGAAGACATCTACATGATGCAACCAAAAGGTTTTCGGGTTAAAGGCAAAGAAAACTTGGTGTGCAAATTGAAGAAGAGTTTGTATGGTCTGAAACAAGCGCCTAGTCAATGGTACTTGAAGTTTGATAACTTCATGGGAAGAGTTGGTTACAAGAGATGTGACAATGACCATTGTTGTTACATCAAGAAGTTCAAGGGTTCTTATATCATTCTACTACTCTATGTGGATGATATGTTAATTGCCGGTTCAAACACGACAGATATCAAGAAGTTAAAGAAGCAAATGTCTGAAGAATTTGAGATGAAAGACTTAAGAGCTTCAAACTAAATACTCGGGACGAGTATTTTCAAAAACAAAGAAGATAGTTCTTTGACACTCTCTCAAGAGAAGTACATTGAGAAATGTTAGAGAGATTCAGCCTTAAAGATGCCAAGATCAAAAGCACACCTTTGGGAAGTCACTTTAAGCTTTCTAAAGTTCAGTCACCCAAATCAGATGAAGACAAAGCAAAAATGGCTAAAGTTCCATATGCATTTGCAGTTGGTAGCCTCAAGTATGCAATGGTATGCACGAGACCAGATATTGCTCATGCAGTGGGAGTGGTTAGTCGGTTTATGTCCAATCTGGGAAGAGAACATTAGGAAGCAGTTAAATGGTTGTTAAAGTATTTAAAGGGAACTTCAAAAGTAGCATTGCAATTTAAGGGGAAAGATGTTATTCTGAAGGGCTTTGCGGATGCGGACCTTGGTGGGTGTAAAGAGTCATTCAAAAGCACCACAGGGTATGTCTTTACAGTGGGAGGCACTGTTGTCAGTTCGATGTCCAAACTTCAGAAAAGTGTTGCTCTTTCAACCACAGAAGCGGAGTATATGGCAGTTGCTGAAGCAAGCAAAGAGCTTATTTGGTTGAAGAATTTTCTCAAAGAGCTTGGCAAGGAACAAGTTGATTGTGCACTGTTCTGTAACAATCAAAGTGCAATACACCTTGCAAAGAACCCTGTCTTCCATTCAAAGACGAAACATATACAGTTGAGATATCACTTTATTAGAGATCAAGTCAGTGATGACACTCTGAAGTTAAACAAGATCAAAGGAACTGAAAATCCAACTGATATGTTGACTAAGGTTGTTACCTTAGAAAAGTTGAAGCTTTGCATAGCTTCAACTGGCCTTTAGCTTAACTGATGAGAAGGCCACCCACAACTAGTAAAGATGAAGAGTTTACAGAGGTGCTTATGAATATGAAGTTGCATGGAGTGCAGTTTGAAGTTGTCAAATCCTCCAAGTGAGAGATTGATGGGTTGTGGAGGATTTGACTAGAGCAGAGGTTTTTTCCTCTACTCAGAGGAATACCCAGCTACATCCAACAGGGGTTTTCTTTGTTACTATAGCTTAAAGTCAACAACCCTAATTGTACCCCCTATAAATACTTCTCATTCATGTACTGTAACTTTTTAAGCACCTAATACAAAGAGAAAACTAGTTGTGGAGAGTGGATTTAGATCAAGCTTGATCGAACCACTATAAATCCTGTGTTCTTGTTCTTGTGATTTTGAGTGTATGTGTGAGTGAGCTGTTGTGTGTGTTTGTTCTAGTGTTTGTGTGAATCGTGTTCTAACCTAACAATACATTTGATCCAACTACACTTCAATTTTCATATTTATTATGCAAAGATATGTTTGTAGAAGTCTCTGTGATTTTGAAGAGAGTTCTGTTGTTCGATAAAAAGTGTCCAGAAGTCCTTCTAAAATTTGTGTGTGTTCCAATTGATCTTGTTGTGATCAATTGTTTGTTTCCATCAATTGGTATCTGAGTGTAGGGTTGACTACTTACGTATGAAAGGTTTATGGTGCATAACCAAACTCGAACAAGAGGAGCTCCGATCATTGACGGGGAAGGATAACTAGATCACGAGCAGTTTCAATCATTGATTTTGGGGTGAACAACCACGTCAATTCGACTCAGCAATCATCAAGGCCGGCGAAAGAGGAGCAACACAACAACTAATTATGGTACATCAGAGGGAAGCTAGACATCAACTCTGACATGCCCAAAGTTAACAAGTTCGAATACGTGGACGATATTCATGATGAAAGCAAACCTTGATGCTCAAGGTTTATGGAAACCAGTGGATCCGGTTACTGGTGACGCGGTAGACCAGAGGACTATGTAGCACGGGGAGGGCTTGGAGCCATGAGTACCCGTCCCGGGGACAGTATGGGGACGAAAACGTGATGGAAACGCCATGGGGACGTCCCCCAAACGTTTCCGGGAATTTGGGGACGACATCGAAAGATTTCCAGGAAAATGGGGATGACAGTTCGACGTTTCGGGGACGGCAGGCAGCGGCGGAACTCTGGCCACCGTCCGACGGGTACTCATGGCTCCATTTCTGGTTAACGGTTGATGTTCCGGCAGGTGTGACGTTCATTGCTGGTTAACGGCTGTAGTGTATTAGGGTAGGATGCGAAGAAGAAAGAGATAAGCTAGGTCTACGTATTTATTTAGTTTACTAACTAGGCTTTTACTTACAGTCCAATGTAAAATCTACTAAGTAATAACCCATTTATTAAAATGGTTAATACTTAATAGTTGCTTCTGAAACTACCTGTAGGTCCCGATACGGATCATCAGACTAAGATAATTTCTTGTTTCGGGTGCCGTAACGAGTGCGGAATCACCGTTACAACACAAACCGAGCGAGAGAGTAAAACACAATAGAAAGATTCAAAGATTAATGCTCAAATGTATTGATTCAGCCGAGTTTTGATACAAGAATCATACAATATAGTGCTCTCCAAAACTCATTGTACTCTCTCTTATCTAACCTTATCTGTTTGTGAGTTTGCTTTTTATAGCAACCTTATCCACATCCCTACGAAGAACTAACTGGGCCTGAACAAGGAGCCCACGAAGAATAAGGAACCACGAATAACCAGGCTCTTCGCAGGGGTCACAAACAGCAAACAACAATACCCACGAAGAACCTTCTTCGTGGGTTTCATGTGCATGGGGTTCTTCGTGGGTTGTTAAGTGACGAAGCATATCTTTCACCATGCAGTTCTTCGTCAAATGTAGTTTTAGTCCCTGATGTTTTTCGTCCAAGTCACATATGTTTTAAGTGGACGCCATGCAATTTAATATACATAACACTTCAAGGAAACCATAATGCTTCGTGGAAAGCTTATAATCTACATGCACATTTAATAGACAATTAATAGACATGACATCATGATGTGATCATTCTTCAAGCGGATCACTTGCGACTTTTCATGCTTTGTGTGTCGATCTATGGGGCGCACGACGGAGGAATGTTGCGACGTCGGTCTTGACCTGAACCTAACCGAGTCGAACCGAACCGAGCTGCACCCACAAAGTGCATCAACAAACTCCCCATTGGATGCTGCTCGTGATGGTTCGTTCTTCACGTTGTAGGATCTTCGAAGTCTTCACATGTCACAAACAGGGAGTGTATCAACAAATTCCCCTTGAATGATGCTCATGAAATGTTGATCTTCAAATTTGAGATATTTGTGGTGTTGATGAGTGGTCAGCGGCAACTCGATCATCTTGATCCTTTGATTGCATCAATGTCGTGTGTTCATTCCAAAGCTCGGCATCGAACACGTTCTCTTTGCCTTTAGCTGGTTTGAATGTCGCATCTTCACATACAAGAAAGCTAAACGAGTAATGAGAACAACCGCTTGGAATATAATCAAGCTACACACATGTGACCAACTCTCTATCATCTACCGACCGACAACAGTTTGAAAGTTATAAAAAAATTGATCAATTTTAGATTTTAACTTTCAACACTTGTTAATTTTGACCGTTTATGAAGATGCAATTGTTTTAGGTTTCGAACAGGTTTCAGGTGATGAAGACTCGAGATCCAACATCATACAATCAAAAATAAGATAGAAATAAAATCTTTTTGGCTTTTATAAAGTTTCTATTAAAACACACCTAAAATCTTTTTGGTCAATAAATAAATATATACAAAGATGCAGAAACTGAAAGCAGTAAATAAATATGTACAGACATTCTTTTTGCTTGTTTCGAGGGTAAGAGAGTCATATTAGTGTACGGTCACGTCAAAACGCTCTTGTTGTTCAATTAGTTAATATTAAGATAAGCATCCTATAACGATTATCGGTATTGTTGTCCACTTAAGCTCAACTTATCAGATGTACTTGAGATTAGGGGATACGTTAAGGTATGATTTATACTTACCGACCGGTGTTCATCCACACACGACACATTCCCGTATCAAGGTATGCATGAGAGTTCATCTTACTGGTGAGTATACCATTTATCATCTGTTTTCAACGTATATGTTGTGAGATACTCACTTATTATTGGATGAATATAAGCCCTATGTGATAAAATCACTTATTGATGAGGAACTTGATATTCGATGCATGCAGGGCACAAGAGTAAGTCCGTGAACAGGTTAGTACCATCATACCGACAAAGAGACGAACTTGACTCCCACATAAAAGTTGTGATATATTATCACTTATTGATTGGGAAAAATGATTGTTTATCACTTATTGAGGTCGTATGCATCATGTATTATATACATGTTTGAATTATTTTTACACGTATGTATGGTATCATGGAAGATCTAGACTTGCGTCCCCGTTGTTTTCGGTAAAAGAAACAACCATGATACCCAAATGATCTCAGAACCTCGGTAATCTATCAAACGAAATTTCGGTACCAAGACCATATGCCAATGAGCGGTTCCCACACAGTCTTCAGTCGATTTAGGTTTATATCAGCCTGCACACTTTAAAATGATTGTGAGCCGACCGATACATCTTATATAGATCTGCTTATCGTTTTTCATTTAAGGTTCAAAGAGGTTTCGACAGATCACTGATGTACTATCATTTTCTCTTTTTCTCGCCAGGAAACTCATTTTTGTTTTTCTATTGTTTTTGTGTTTTTGAAATTTTTCGATGTTTTTGTATTTTTGAAAATTTTCAATGTTTTTGTATTTTTTGAATTTACTCCCCCTAAAATGCAAAAAGTACGAGAAATTTAGAAAACACAAATAAATATTTACAAAAATGATTTTCCGATGTTGGTTTTACTCAGGCTTGACCTTAATGCCATTTACCATTAGTAAATAGTCAAATCGTGATTGTCAAATGCTTTGGTAAAAAGGTCGGCACGATGGTCATCGGTGTGGACCTTAGCAACACTGATGAGTTTCACATTGAAACAATCACGTGTGAGGTGGTATTCGAGATCAACGTGTCTGGTTAAAGAGTGATGTACGAGATGTTAGTAAATCATAAAGCTGCTTAAATATCGACAAGAATATTAGAGATTAGAAATTCAAAACCGTAATCCTACAACTACTTCGTGCATTGGCAGGAATCTGAGTGCTCTCCCAAACTGGATATCCACTCGGTGTGGATTTCAAAGACGATTTTGCAGCTATTTCATTGAACCAAGAATTATCTTCACAGCAACAAGATGATAAATCTTCGGGTCCGGCTGGTAAGTGGCAAATGGAGCATGTGGGAAAGCTTGTACACATCATCATTGGATGGTCCATACATGATGTCTTCCACATGCTTTTGCATCAACAAAGATCTTCGTCTTTCTCCTTTAGAAATAGTGTGCGGTTGTTCAATCCATGCCAACGTATCCGCACACCTGGTTGGTTTGATCAACAAACACATTTTCTTCAATCACACCGTAGAGAAAAGTACCCTACACGTTCATATTGTGGACTTTGAACTTCTTGTGGAAGAAAAATCCATGAATCTTCAAAAAGCTTCAGACATACTGCAGGCGTGAATTTTTGTTGGAATCTTTCCTGAGGACCGGATCAAAGCCTTCAACAATCAAATTTTGGCACTTTTGTCATCTTGTCGAATTTTTCAACTTCATTCATCATCATTCTTTCACCATCATTCCATCATCTGACATTTTTGTCTTCTTTTCTCTTCTCTCCATCAAAGGCAACAATATTCTCCTAGATGTAACAATGTTTCGGAGCCTTATGTCACCGATCTTGTGCATGGACGCTCCACTATCAACAATCCTAAGACTATCAATAGTTCCTCCTAGAACATCCTGCACACTCACTCAGAGATTAGTTGGAGAGGGAGACCCAAGCCTTAATAGACTTGGGTTGTCCGTCATCATCGAGGATTGTGACGTCTATTTCCCGATGATTCGGAATTGATGTAGCTCCCCCCTGAAACAGTTACCGATTTTGGTTTCCAAATCTGTTTCTGAATTTCATTGTTAACTTCTAATTTAACAGACTGTGTTTGGATAACCTCTGGTTTCAAAGCCTTTTCAACTTCTTTTCTTTGTTTCTTTTTCTGTTTCTTTTCCCGTTATTTAACAAGACGAGGGTCCTGTTTTGGTGAACTAGATCTTTTATGGTAACTGTTACCATGGGGGGCATCAACTTTTGCCTTTCCTTTCGTGAGATATGGACAGTTTCTGACAATGTGTCCATACTCACCGCATTCAAAACATGATCTCCACTCAACAAACCTTGGAGTATCATAACTGTAGGAGCTTGATGATGAACTTCATGATCTTGAGGTACTTGGTCCTACATCACAACAGTTTGTGTGTTGTTTGTAGTTGTTTTGACTGTTGCTTTTCAAAATTTTCTTTTGCATAACAAAATCTATGTTGGATTTGTTTTCAAAAGATTCAATTTTATCCGTCCCTCGGGATTTCACGAAAATCACCTTCTAAACCTTCTTCTTGTTTTGGCTTTGTTTGCCTTTTCCCTTTCCTTGGTGAACGTGATTTTGCTTTGGTTGATTATTTTGTGGTTGCAATTTTTTATTCCCATATTTCTTTCTAACTTCGGATTTTGGGATAGGAGCACACTGAGTTACTACAACTCTTGGGCTCGACTTTCCCAAAAACTTACTGGTAGAATCTTCAAAAACTTTATCAATCAAGGATTGATTGACATTCTTGATTGGGAAATCCTTGTCTGAATATATTTTATCAGATCCAATCAACGTGTAAAGCAAATTCATGCTTTCACAACTCTCAGACTCTTGCGCAGACGTGGACTCAACCAGAACAGTCTTAGCAGGTTTTGCGGGAGGATCACATAAAATATGATTCTCAAGAGGTATGTCCTCTTCTTTGATTACCGCATCAGACTGTGCTGAGTCAGTATCATCGGATTCATCATCTAAAGAATCAGCATCCTCAACAATGACTGGAGGATCCTGATTTTGTTCAGCAGTAGATACTTTCGTATCTGCTGACACATCCGAAACTGATGATACTTCCTTCTTGTAACCAAGTCTAGCTGCGAATTCCTCAACATCTAAAGGAACAGATGGCTCAAAGTGAGGCTTATTCTCCTCATCAGGCATTGCGGTATAATTGTGTCTAACAGGTGGAGGACACTTCTTATATCCAATGCACGTGACATCTTCTTTCCTTTTCTGTATGTCAATGATGTGATCCAGCACATACCTCGAGTTTGAATAACTATCTAACTTAAGCTGGATCGCCTCACTTTCACACTTAACACATGCCAATTCTTTTTGTGTTTCTCGAGCCTATTGATGTAATTGTTTATCACAGTTTGTTTTCTTGAAACCATTTTTGTTAGCTCGGACTTATCTTCCTTCAATGTGTCAATTATCTTTTTAAATTCATTTTCATGATTTTTGTGAAACATATTGGCCTCTGTACATTTTGAAAGATCCACGATCAAACTTTGATTGTGGATAAATGTCACGTCGTACTTGCTTTGTAAATCGTCATATTTTCTTTGCAAATCCGATAATTTGCTTTGCAAATTGTCACACCCCGATATTTCCACGTATTACCGGTGGGCCCGGTGGGGATTATCGTGACGTAGTTGATATCATCATGGTCAATTGATCACAGTTTAATGCACAGCGGAAGTCTTAAAGTAATAATAATACAAACCGATTTGAAAGTACAATAAAATATTATACAACGGATTGTAAGTGGATCCACAGGCGGATCTAAAATAAAAGAAATATTGTTCAATAGATTTATGCATCAAAAGCTTGCAAGACTCTTTATTTGATACTAGGATTAGCCAGCTCATTACGCGTAGTACCTGCACTTAACCTTTTTGAAAAATACTTCAGTTTACACTAGTAAATACAATTAACTGACTCTTTTGAAAAAGTGTTTAGAAAAAATTGATTTGGATGCACGAGGCATAAAATCTTTTATAACTTGGGACAATTATTTAAAAATAATCTTGTATACAGATTTATATGTTTGTCGTACGTTCAGGATCCGGGATAGAAGCCGGAGTAAAGTTAATAGACACACCACATAATATAAACCCACAGCGAGTTATCCTCAACAGGCGGGTATATCTTTTTACATACGCAACTGTCAGGTGTATGCCTACACCCCGTGCTTAAGTCATGGCCATTTCTTGAATGAGCCAAGGATATCCAGGACACGGTCATTAACCCCCCCCCCCCCAAAAGGTTTAGATCAAACAAAACAGATTAAAATGGGTTATCTCAATGATTTAACCACTAATCGATTAAAGATTCAATACCGGACCAAGCAGTATTATTAAATACCTTATCCCAAGCCCATATAAGGGAAAATAAGTTAAAAGTATTTACCTGAGCAAAAATTATAAATTTTAATCTCAGCCGTATATCAATCAGCAAGCACAAATAGCTTTTACTGGGCTCCTAATCTGGAACGAAGGTTTTAATAACCTATTAGAGTCCTAACGGGTCTTACTTAAGTTTAAACTTAGACCTATTAGTTTTAATGAAAGGTTTACGGTTCAAAACGCAAGATTAAGCGAAGACCGGATTAGAATGTGATTTAGACCCGACAAGTATGAAGACTTGTATAAAATGGCTAAACTAAACACATTCTGGATTTTGAAGTATAAATGATAAGGTTTGACCCGTTTCGGTTAGTTTATGCAAACTACTTATATAAACCGTACCGAACGCGAATATGCATAACGGGTAACCAAATGATTTATGTATAGGTTCCACAAGTTAATATGCTTTAAATATGTTGTGATATCAGTAGGATATCTTCCGTTATGCCCAAAACGAATTTAAAAACAATTTATGCCCCGTATGGGTATTTTGGTCATTTTAAAGTTCGTAAAAGAGGTGAAATGGTAATCTGAGGTTCTGGTCTAAAAATAATTAGTAAAAATATTTATTTTGACAAGTTATATCAGTAAGATATCACACATATGTGAATTTTATCATTTATGGCCAAACTATGCACCGTAGGGGCATTTTGGTCATTTCACATATGCTATAAGGGTCAAATTTGGAAAGCTGAGTTCAAAGCTTTTACTTACTGTTTAAGTATAAAAATTTGCTTATAATATCAGTAGGTAATAAGTCTTAGTTGTTAAATATAGTTTTAAACTATACTATGTGCTAAAATCGCATAAAAGTCGGTATTTCACGATATTCGGGTTGTTTAAGGGAATCTGAGATTTTGACTAGCCTTTACTGTTTAAAATAATTTTTTTTAATGTATAAAATCAGTAGAAAAAGGTTTGACATGTAAAGGATGTGTAAAACTCATTTTATTAGCGAAAAGGGCATTATCGTCAATTACCGAGTCTATGCAAGAACTCTATGTTATGATCAGTTTAAAATTTAAAAAAAATTTCCAAAAATCCTTAAATATTATATCTTAATAGTAGGTGGCAAGTTTGGTGTCAAAAATTGAGTTTAAATATGATTTATGCCAAAAATGCCATTTAATTAATAAAAAGGCTTTTATTTACGATATTGCGCATATCTTTCAAATTAGACCATGAACTGATGTCAAATTTTTAGGACATGTTTATAAATCAGTAATAAAGGTTTTTGTCCTCTCACATTTTCAAAAATTTTGTTTTTATATTAAAAGGGCATAATGGTCAACATTTAAGCATTTAACGGAAACATGCAAATGAATCGTATTATTAAGGAACCATGTAGCATAACCTCAAAGGGTTTTACTAACATATAATATGGTCCCAAAAAAACCCTAAGGCAATACTAAACTAAGCTAAATCGGGTCAGAACTGAAAGTCAAAGCAAAGTCTACTTTTGCGACTTTCGGTTGCGAATCGAGCCTAAACCCAGAATTGTCGGGTTGAACATGCTTAGACATGTTCTTATATTAATTACCAAGTTATTTAGGTGTTAAAACATGTTCCATAACTTCAGCATTATCAGTTATGGATTAATTTGTAAAAACAGTCTCGTTTGACTTTTTGTTAAGAAGTTTGACCCGACAATTGACTGAGATAATGTGATAATTAGAAGGTGCCCTTCTAAGGGTTTATTACCTATATAATTACCAACTCAAAGCCACTTTCAATTCGAATAATGGCTGGACCGTTAGTGATTAATCACCAAGTCAAAGCTTAATTACGATAGCTTTGACTTTCAGTCATTAAGCTAATAAAACTTGAACTTAGGAAGCTAAGAACACTTACTAGAGTCCTTAGTACGAATAATCAACTGAAGAAAGCTTCCTTAAACAGCAGGAGGCTTCAGAGAAGTTGTTTGAATGAAAATTTTAAGGTGTGAGTTCAAATGAAGCAAAGCAAGGCCATATTTATAGTTTCTTGGATTGACTAAGATCAATGCAGGTGTCCCCCAGGTGAAATCTGATGAATACAGGTGTCTAGAGGTATTTCAAAACCATTAACAAGTAGCTGGTTTCGAGAAAAGGGGTGTAGAAGGAGACAACCCGCAGCTGTCCATTTTCACTGCCCAGTTACAGTCCTTACGGACCGTAAGCCTAGGCCTTACGGTCCGTAACCGCTTTTCAAATTTTATCGCCCAGTTAAGCTGCCTTACGGTCTGTAAGGCAGATGCTTTGCAGTCCGTAAGCCTCTAATCAGAAGACAAAATTTGAGAACTTTTAGATTTTGACCATGCAATCTTTATAACTCGAATCTAAGGTCTTTTTCAGCAGATGGGTCCTCTTGTTCAGTTCTAAATTGCTCTAGAAAACATTGCCATGTATTAGTGTTGTCTTGGAGTCTTTTGAAAAGGCCATTGAATGAAGAATTGTCGTGATTTATACATGTGATCCCAATTTCTCGATTTTGAATTATTCCCCACAAGATTGAGTTGGAATTTATAAACTTTATTATCAGTTTTATAATAATGCATTACAAGCTTTGGGAACGTTAAAGGGCCACTCAGAGGTAAAAATTAACATGTTGACACTTTTAATCCCTCCATATAACTTTTAACTTGATCCGGGTTTATAACACGTTTAAAGTTCATGACACGTGTCTTTATTATATTGGGTGTGATTTGGCGAGGTGTTACATCCTCACCCCCTTAAAAGAAATCTCGACCTCGAGATTTACTTAAATAAATGAGGGTATTTCTGCTTCATCGTGGATTCAACCTCCCACGTGTATTCTTGGCCTCTACGGGCATCCCACTTTACTTTGATAATTGGCATATGCTTTCTTCGAAGCTTCTTGACCTGTCGATCCTCGATCGACAAAGGTCTTTCAATGAACTTCAAACTCTCATCGATCTGCACGTCCTTATGGGACATTGCCAGTGACTTATCGGCTAGACATTTCTTCAAGTTGCAAATGTGGAATGCATTATGAATCCCACTGAGCTCTTCTGGCAGATTTAGCTTGTAAGCTACAGTTCCGACACATTCGATGATCTCGAATGGTCCAATATATCTTGGGCTCAATTTGCCCTTCGTACCGAAATGCATCACCCCTTTCCAGGGTGATACCTTAATTAGCACTTTATCACCTACCTCGAATTTCAGAGGTTTACGCCTTTTATCTGCGTAGCTTTTCTTCCTATCCCTGGCAGCTTTGAGACGATCACGGATCTGTACAATCTTATCTGTCGTCTCCAGGACTATATCAGGTCCTGACAGTTGGACATCTCCAACTTCCGCCCAATAAACTGGCGTTCTACACTTTCTTCCGTACAAAGCTTCGAAAGGCGCTGCTTGAATACTTGAATGATAGCTATTATTGTACGAAAATTCAATCAAAGGAAGATGGTCATCCCAACTTCCTCTTAAGTCAATAACACAAGCCCTAAGCATATCCTCCAGTGTTTGAATTGTACGTTCGCTTTGCCCATCCGTCTGAGGATGATAAGCGGTGCTAAAGTTTAAACCAGTGCCTAAAGATTGCTGAAAGTTTTTCCAAAAGTGAGACGTGTATCTAGTATCCCAGTCAGAGATAATAGATACTGGCACTCCGTGGAGAGATACTATCTTATCCACATACAACTGAGCTAGCTTATCGGAGCTGTGTGTTTCTTTAATAGGTAAGAAGTGGGCTGACTTGGTCAATCTATCGACTATAACCCAAATAGTATCATTTCCGCGCTTTGTCTTTGGTAACTTAGTGATAAAATCCATAGTTACCATTTCCCACTTCCAAGTGGGAAGTTCAGGCTGTTGCAGCAATCCTGACGGCTTTTGATGTTCTGCTTTAACCTGAGCACATGTCAGACATTTAGCCACATAAGTGGCTATAGATTTCTTCAAACCTATCCACCAATAATTTGCCTTTAAATCCTGGTACATCTTATTACTTCCAGGATGAACTGAATACTTCGAACTATGAGCTTCTTGAAGAATCACATCTCGAAGTCCTCCATAAATTGGAACCCATATTCGACCATTCAATCTAAGGATTCCATCCTTGCCATATGATAATTGACCAGCAGTTACGCCTAACTTCTCATTCGGATAGTTAGCTTCTAAAACAACTTCCTTCTGAGCGGCTAACAACTTTTCATTCAAGCTGTTCTTTATCTCAATGCTTTTGGCATTGATTCTGATGGGTTTAACCCTTTCCTTTCTGCTCAAAGCATCAGCAACTACATTCGCTTTGCCTGGATGATATCAGATTTCACAGTCATAATCATTTAAAGTTTCCATCCATCGACGCTGCCTCATATTAAGATCTTTCTGATTAAACAGATGTTGAAGGCTCTTGTGATCAGAATAGATCACACATTTGGTTCCATATAAATAATGCCTCCAAAGCTTCAGTGCAAATACAACGGCACCCAATTCCAAATCGTGGGTGGTTTAATTCTTCTCGTGCACCTTTAATTGATGTGAAGCATATGCAATAACCTTGCCTTTCTGCATAAGCACACATCCCATACCTGTGTGCGATTCGTCACAATAAACCACAAATTCTTCAATTCCTTCTGGTAATGTCAACACAGGTGCCTTGCTTAACTTTTGCTTAAGAATGTCAAAGGATTCTTGCTGCTTGGGACCCCAGTCAAACTTGACATTCTTGCGAGTTAACAATGTTAGAGGTGCGGCAATCCTTGAAAAGTTTTCAATGAAACGTTTATAGTAACCTGCTAGACCCAAGAAGCTACGAATCTCTGTAGGAGTCTTAGGCTCTTGCCAATTCATAATCGCTTCTATCTTAGCGGGATCCACCTGGATGCCACGCTCACTTACCATATGTCCAAGAAATTGGACTTCCCGAAGCCAAAACTCACATTTAGAAAACTTGACGAAGAGCTTCTCTTGCTGAAGAAGTTTAAGAATACATCGAAGATGTTTTTCATGATCGGCCTGATTCTTCGAGTAAATAAGAATGTCATCGATAAAGACAATGACAAACTTGTCTAAGTATGGCTTACAAACGCGATTCATGAGATCCTTGAATGCTGCAGGTGCATTAGTGAGCCCGAAAGGCATCACTAAGAACTCGTAGTGACCATAACGAGTCCTGAATGCGGTCTTGTGGACGTCTTCATCTCTGACTTTCAATTGGTGATAACCTGACCTTAGATCGATCTTTGAAAAGTAACTTGCTCCTTGAAGCTGATCGAATAGATCATCGATCCTGGGTAATGGATATCTATTCTTGATTGTAACCTTGTTTAACTCGCGGTAATCGATGCATAAATGCATCGATCCATCCTTTTTCTTCACAAACAGAATTGGTGCTCCCCAAGGGGATGAGCTAGGTCGAATAAATCCCTTCTCTAACAAATCATCCAACTGAGTCCTTAACTCTTGCATCTCAGTCGGTGCCAACCGATAAGGTGCTCTTGCAATTGGTGCTGCTCCAGGAATGATATCGATTCTGAACTCCACTTGCCTATCTGGAGGTAATCTTGGTAGTTCTTCAGGAAAAACGTCTGGATATTCAGAAATAATAGGGATGTCTTCAATCTTGGGCTTCGGTTCATCAACGGTTACTTATGCCATATAAATGACACAACCGTTCTTCAAACACCTTGATGCCTTAAGCATAGACACTTGCTTAGGCAATCCATACTGAGTATCTCCTTGAATAGTAAGTGGCTCACCATAAGGAGTCTTGATAATCACTTGCTTCTTATCACATACAATTTGGGCTTGGTTATGAGATAACCAATCTATGCCTATCACTATGTGGAATCCTGCTAATTTCAACAGAAGCAAGGATAGTGTAGGTCCGTTTTTCTCGGAGGATCTGATACGAAAACCTATTCCCTGTTTATCACAAACACGATCGCGGGTGCGGAATCCCCGTGACGGTGCAAACCAAACACAATGTTTAACACACGCGTAACCAAAGATTCAATATCTATTGATTAGGGATGAGTAAAACCACAAACATATACAAACAATGTTTTACAGACTCTCTCAAGTCTCTCTATTCTCACTCATAACTAAACTGTGAAACAACTTAGCTATTTATACTGACCAACGGCGAAAACCCTTTGGACGAAAACCATGTGTGATGAAATCAGGGATTTCGCCACACACATAGTGACGAAAACAAGGGGAGTGTTCACCATATCCATTTTGACGAAAACAAGAGTTCGTCCAATATAGGGATGAGTGTTCGTCATGTAAGCATTTAGATTTTCATTGACATCATCATGACATCACTAAGGTGATGTCATGGTGATGTGTCGGCGGGAAAGGTCGCGGCTTTGCGTGCTTCGCGTGTCGAACTCTGGGGCGCACGATGGAGGAATGTCGTGACGTCGGTCTTGAGCCGAACCTAACCGAGTCGAACCGAACCAAGTCGAACCGAGCTGAGTCGCGTCCACATAAAGTGTACCAACAAACTCCCCCTTTGACGCTACTCATGATGGTTCGATCTACACATTGTCGGATCTTTAAAAGGTCTTCACGTGTCACAATCAGGGAGTGTATCAACAAACTCCCCCTTGAATGATGCTCGTGAATCTTTTTATCTTCAATACTTCAGATCCTTATGGAGTTGATGAGTGATCAACTGCAACCCGATCATCTTGATCTTCAGATTGCATCAACGTCGTGTCTTTACTTTACGGCTTGTCATCTGACACGTTCTCTTCCCCTTTAGCTGATTCTGATGTCGCATCTGCACATACAAGAAAGCTAAACACGTAATGAGAACAACCGAGAAGAATAAAATCAATCTAAGAAAGTTTTCAAATGAAAACCTTACTAAGAATTGACATCAAACAATATAAGCGCACGACTCACATGAGATCAAATCTCAATCAAACACCGACCGACAACAGTTTGAAAGTTTAGAAAATGATCAATTTTAATCCCTTACTTTCAAAACTTGTTAACTTCGACTGTTTATGAAGATGCAATTGTTTTCCGGCTTACAATCAGGATTTTGGGTAGGATAGACTCGAGTTCCAACATCGATCAATCAAAAATAAACTAGAAGCAAAATCTTTTTGGCTTTTATAAAATTTATATTAAAACACACCTAAAATCTTTTTGGAATTTTTCATTTTTCAAATGTAAAGATGGAAAGCAATAAATAAATATATACATAAATTCTTTTTGCGAGTTTCGAGGGTAAGAGAATCATATCAGTGTACGGTCATGCCAAAACGCTCTTGGTGTTCAATTAGTTCACATTAAGATAAGCATCCTATAACAATTATCGGTATTGTTGTCCACATAAGCTCAACTTATCAGATGTAATCATGACGAGGGGATACGTTAAGGTATGATTTATACTTACGGACCGGTTTTCATCCACTCACGACACATTCCCGTATCAAGGTATGCACGAGAGTTCATCTTACCGGTGAGTATACCGTTTATCATCTGTTTGACTGTATAAAAGAATGTGAGAAACTCACTTATTTTGATTGAAAACAAGCCCTATGTGATAGAATCACTTATTGATGAGGAACTTGATTTTCATATGCATGAGGGCACTGGAGCAAGTCCGTGAATAGGTCAGTACTAACGTACAGCAAAGAGACGAACTTGACTCCCGCAAGAAAGCTGTGATATATTATCACTTATTTTGTTTGGACATGTGATTGTTGATCACTTATTGACGTCGTATGCAGTATGTACACGTATGTATAGTATCATGGAAGATCTAGACTTCGTCTCCGTTATGTTTCGGTAAAAGAAACAACCATGATACCCAGATGATAAGCAGCATAAAGACCGAATATCTCAGAACCTCGGGAATCTCTCAAACGAAATTTCGGTACTAAGACCATATGCCAATGAGCGGTTCCCACACAGTCTTCAGTCGATTTAAGTTTATATCACCCTGCACACTTTAAAATGATTGTGAGCCTACCGATACATCTTATATAGAGCTGCTTAACATTTTTCATTTTGCATTTCAGTTCGAAAAGGTTTCGACAGACCACTGATGTACTATCATTTTCTCTTTTTCTCGCCAGGAAACTCATTTTTGATTTTCTATTGTTTTTGCGTTTTGAAAATTTTCACTGTTTTTGAATTTTCAAATTTGGATTTACTCCCCCTAAAATCAACAAACTAAGATAAATTTAAAAGACACAAAGATATTTACAAAAACGATTTTCCGATGTCGGTTAACTCATGTTTTACCTCAATGCCGTTTGCCAAAATTAAGTTTTAATCAGAAAAGATTTATCAAATTTTGGAAAAATCAGTTGGCACATCGGTAAGCGGTGCGGACCATGACAACATTGACGAGTTTCATATAAAAACAATCACGTGTGAGGTGATATTCGAGATCAACGTGTCTGGCCAAAGAGTGTTGTTCGAGATGATAATAATTCATAAAGCAGCTTAAATATCGACAAGTATAGGAGAGATATGAAATTTAAAACCGTATCCTGCAACAGCTTCATGCATTGCAAGGAATCTGAGTGGTCTCCCAAACTGGATATCCATCCGGTGTGGATTTCAAAGTCGATTTTGTAGCTACTGAGAAATCTCTTGACAGCAACAAGATCATAAACCTTTGGGTTCGGCTGGTCTTCCACATTGCACCAGCGAAGGTCTTTATCTTTCTCTTTTAGAAGTAGTGTGCGGTTGTTCAATCCACGCCAAGGCATCCGCACACCCGGTTGGTTTGATCAACAAGCACATTTTCTTCAATCACACCGCGAAGAAATATACACTGCACGTTCATCTTGTTGATTTTGAACATCAGACGTGCTGCAGGTGTGTACATTTTGATTGAATCTATCCCGAGGACCCGATCAAAGCCTTTAACAATCAAACTTTGGAATGATTTTCATTTTGTCGAAATTGTCAATTTCTTTCAACAGACAATTATGTCTTCTTTTCTTTTTCTCTCCATCAAAGGCAACATTTCTTTTGTCGCCGATCTTGTGCATGGACACTCCACTATCAACAATCCGATGACGATCGATAGTTCCTCCTGGAACATCCTGCACACTTACTCAGAGATTAGTTGGAAAGGGGGACCCAAGCCTTCATAGACTTGGGTTGCCCCTGAGAATCAAGAAATGTAATTTCAATTTCTTGAAGGTCCTTAAATTGCAAGCCTCCCCCTGAATCCTCACCTGTTTTCGGTTTCCAAGCTTGTTTCCGTTTACCAGTTTGTGTATTATTTACAGATTTAGAAATCTCTGGTTTTAACGGTTGCGACAAAGTTGGTTTCCTTTTAACAGTTTCTGGTTTTAAAGCCTTTTCGATCACCTTCACATTTTGACGTCGTTGTTTTGTTTCCTGTTCTTTAACAGTGCGTTTGTCAGATTTTGGTGACACAGGACGACGTTGTTGGTGACCTTGTTCAGAAGGGGCTCTTTCTACAAAATTTGGTTTCGGAGAGTTTGTGCAATTTCTGATAATGTGGCCAAACTCCCCGCATTTAAAGCATGATCTCCTTTCAACAAAATTAGGAGATTCTGTTCGATGACCTGACGTTGAATTTGTGGACCCATAGGTACTAGCTTCACACCCGTTTGTGTGTTGGGTGTAATTGTTATCATTATTACGTTTCAAAATTTTGACTTTTTGAACAAAATCGGTATTTGACTTATTTTCAAAAGTCTCCACTTTATCAGTACCTTTTGAGGCCACAAATTTAACGTCTTTGCATTTCTTCTTGTAACGAGCTCCTTTTGTTTCAGCCTTTGGTTGTGAAACCTTAGGCTTTTGAGCTCGTTCTTGTTGTTTACCCTTAAAGGCGACAGGTTGTTGCTTAGTCGGTAATTTCTGATTTCCATGTTGTTTTCTAATTTCAGCTTTTGGAATAGGATCACATTGAGTTACAGAAACTCTCGGGATCGCTTTACCCAAAAACTTAGTTGTTTTATCTTCAAACACTTTATCAATCAAGGATTGATTGACGTTTTTGATTGGAAAATCTTTGTCTGAATAAATTTTACTATCACCGACCAAAGTATACAACACATTATCACTTTTAATGGTAGACACTGTCTCAGTGATAGGATCTATCTCTTGTTTAGCACCAGTTGATTGCACAACAGGAATAGGAGGATCACACAGAATGTGATTCTCAAAAGGCACTTCTACTCCTTTTCTATCGTCAAGAGATTTATCCTCATCACTCACATCTGATTCATCATCCGAAGAATCATAGTCCACAATGGTTGGAGGACTTTGATTTGAAGCACATGATGACTTTTCCTTGCTATCAGATGAGCCCTCTGATGAATTGTCCGTTTTGAACCCTAAGCCAGTTGTAACTTCCTCATAATCAAGAGGTACAGTTGGCTCAAAACGCGGCATTTCCTCCTCATCGGGTATCTTGGTATAGTTGTGTCTCAAAGGAGGCGGACATGACTTATACCCAATGCCTTTAACATTACCCTTTAGTTGTTGAACGTCAATGATGTGATCAAGCACATATCGGGAGTTTGAGTAACTCTCCAATTTGAGCTTGATCGCTTCATGCTCACATTTCGCCTCGGCTAGCTCTTTCTTAGTTGCCTCAATGATATTAATGTAATTATTAATACCAGTTTGCTTATTGAAAACCTTTTTTGATAACTCAGAAACACTTTTCTTGAGTGTTTCAATTACCGATTTAAAATCTTTTTCGTTGCGAGTTAAGGCCATGTTTGCCTCTTTGCACTTTGACAGTTCAATAACCAAACTCTGATTGTGACTATGAATCTTTTCAGATTCTTGTTCCATATCAGCACATTCATGTTTCGTATCAGCACAATCACTACATATGCTAGGAGTTTCAGATTTTACCTGACTTGTAGAAGCTGAGACATTAGCGATAAAGGCAGTCTGAGAAGAGAAAGATCCATCTTCAGTGAGAATCTTCTCCATTTCTTCTGATGTAGCATCAGCTTTCTTGATCAAGACATATTTCTGACACTTGACCTCCTCAGCATCATTCAACAAACTATCACCTTCAGAACCAGTTCTCTCATTCACATCCGATTCTTCATCCGAACTGCCACTGTATCCCGAACTATCATCATCTTTAGAGAATTCTTCTTTGTGCACATGCTTGATGTGACTAATGATCTTCGCATAACATGCAGTTCCTCCTCCAAACTGTACGGACCAATCACATCCCTCATCGGCTTGTACCACTAATGCTCGATTAGTATTAGATGGCCCTGACTGGTTTGTTTGGTTGTTATCAGCTACTATCCCTCTTTCGTTATTAGCTTGATTTGAAGTACTTGTTTAATTTTGGAAGGGATTTTGGTTGCCTTGTTTGCTTGGTCGCGTGCATTCACGTTTGAAGTGACCCTTTTCACCGCAATTGAAGCACGTCACGGCATCCTTATCAAAACTGTACTTCGTATCCCGCTTGCTTTCCAAGCTAGTCTTCCCGGTTCTCCTCATATAATCCTTCGCTCGTCTAACCGCGCTCGCAAATGCCCACTTGATATCCATTAACTCCATTTCATCCCTGTCTATCTGCTGATAGTCTTCGTTTCTCAAATTAATGTTGCCAATCTGACTTGCGACTAGTCCGCAGTAGGCATTGACCATGGTGTTAAGAAGTTCCATGGTTTCCCTTGCAGTTTCCACATTGACTTTGGATAAGTTTGCTTGTGGCTGTTTGGATTGAGGTTGTGGTTGGGCTTGTGATGGTGTTGAAATATATGCATTTGGATCAAATTGATGCTGAGTGGGAGGAACTTGTGGTGGAGGTTAGGGTTTAGGTAGCCACGCACTTGCATCTAATTGAGGTTTCGAGAAAGCATGAGCTTGAGCAATCATATGCGCTGGCGGATGATAAGCACTTGGATCGAAAACCTCAGGTGGACCTGATTGTGGAAACGGAAAAGAGCTTGTATTCGACATAAACGCCGTCTGTAGCTTCGGTTGCTGAACTGAACTGGAACTGGAACTAGTTAAAGAGTTAAAACCTGCAAGGTACATTTCGGTATTTTGAGGAACAGGAATTCGTTTAGCTTTCCGGATTTCTTCATCATTCTTGTGTTCCAACTTCTGAATGATTTCATAGATATTGACAGCATCTAGAACGCCCGTATGCTGTAGAAGCTCAATGAATGGGCTCCACTTTGGAGGTAGAGCTTCAGCAAACCTTGCAACCATTTCCTGTTGAGTTGCACGAACATTATAAGAATACATTTCACTAATCAAATGATAAAAACGAGTAGTCATATCATTTAGGGTTTCATTCTCTAAGAAATGAAATGATTCGAATTCCTTCTTCAACTGATCATGACGTGTCTTTCTTGTCGCTGCATTTCCTTCACCTCTTGCTACCAAGGCATCCCATAGTGCTTTCGTGCTCGTACAATAAGAGAATTGATGATAGATGTTTTTGTGGAGTGCTTGCGTGAGAATAGCAAACGCCTTCTTCTCTAGATCATACGCTTTCTTGTCATCTTCTAGCATATTCGCCAATGTCGCCGCACTTGAACCTGCTTCTTCGAGATCTTGATTATACGGCAAAATGAAGCACGTCCATACTTCGGTATTTTGACCTAGAACGTACGTGTGGAAACGACCTTTCCATGTCGGATATTCGTTCATGTGATTTAGCTTTGGTGGGCGGTTATTGCTACCCGTTTCACTTTCGCTCATGAGTAGATTCTGGATACTTTGATTTTGATTTGCCACGCACGCCCATTGACTAGCCGAAATTATTTCTTGTGGCATCAAAGACTTAACCCATGACATATCAGGGACCGTGCTAATGCTCCAATCGAATGGATTTGTACTCATATTTGATGTATGAACAATTGTACCTGAATAAACACTTGAAAAGAGAATGTTAAGATATGTTTGCAAAGCTTCTGTATAAAAATCACAAGTATGTTCTACGAAATCCTTGATGACGAACTTAGAGATTTCGTCCAGTCCAACAAGAACAACCTTTGACGAAGTTAGAGATTTCGTCGAGAAACCTTTGACGAAATTAGAGGTTGACGAAATCTGATTTTGTGTGAGTTTGTGGGTGACGAAATCCAATGGGTGACGAAAATAGATTATGTTTGGCGAAGATGTTGTATGACGAAATCCAATGGGTGACGAAAATGGTTGGGACGAAAACTGTTTGTGTTTGACGAAATTAGATGTTTATTGTTGACGAAATCTGATGTTTATTGTGAGTGACGAAATATGATGTTTATTGTTGACGAAATCTGATGTTTAATGTGTGTGGCGAAGATAAAGATAGTGAGTGGCGAAGATGCTGGATGGTGACGAAATCTAGGGGGATTTCATTGAAACCGTTTTTAACAAATTTGTTGATATTGCTTTTGCTGAAAGTGGGATACAGACAAGACAAAATAGGTAAGCTTTTTCAAGAGAAATCTTATCCTTATCTATTTCTGACACAATACACCCTTTTTCAACCTACCATGCTTTTCTTCTTTTCAATGTTTCTTTTTCAAAAAAAAAAAAAAAAATCATCACACAGTGTACACAAAAAGTCAAACAATAGTATTATAATCAACTACACTTTAATTTAAATCATAAACAGATCAAACTCAAACAATATTAAAAAAAACTATGATGATATCAAGAACACGTTGAAGACACTGATGAACTTCTTGAAGATTCCAGCCAAAAATTTCACCGGACAAACTTTCTGAACACGATTTTGCTTAAAAATTTCAACAAAAACCAAATGCTAACATGTAGACATGCAAAATAATAAGGTTTTCACTAAAACTTATAGCAAAACAACGATTTAAACACTGATTTCCAGAAAATATTTTCAGAACCAAACTGAAAACAGTTAAAAATACTTGTTTCAAACAATCACAATGTTCGGTTTTAAACAAGGAAAAGAGCCAAGGCTCTGATACCACTTGTAGGTCCGTTTTTCTCGGAGGATCCGATACGAAAACCTATTCCCTGTTTATCACAAACACGATCGCGGGTGCGGAATCCCCGTGACGGTGCAAACCAAACACAATGTTTAACACACGCGTAACCAAAGATTCAATATCTATTGATTAGGGATGAGTACAACCACAAACATATACAAACAATGTTTTACATACTTTCTCAAGTCTCTCTGTTCTCACTCATAACTAAACTGTGAAACAAATTAGCTATTTTGTAACACCTCGAAAACGGGTTTGGTAATTAAACCCCGTTAATACTAAAGACGGGGAAAGTACCGTTAGTGGTAAAAGTAAACCGGCAAATATTAGGAATTTATTTAAATAATCCTAATATTTATTTAAAGTGAATAAGAGCTTTCAAGAAAATAGGATGGATAAAAGGCCCGATTTAACGGGACTTAAAGTAAAAACGGGTTATGACTTCCCGAACCTACTAAACTGACTAGGAATAATTCTAACCTAGTTAGATAGTGACTTGTGAGTGGGTTAAATCACTTAAATTATGAACTAAGGAAAATGGAGGGGCCAAACTTGTTAAACTTGAAACTTGATTTATTAAAAACAAGAATTAAAAACAAACCAAACACCCACTTGGGGTTGTCTGGTCGATGAAGAAGCAGGGGGGGCGACATGGGTTTCTTCAAACCCTAAAATCCTCACAAAACTCACAAATTGGAGCCTCTAATCAAGTCTAAATCGAATTTCAAGCACAAATTCATGAACACCTAGTTGAAAGGATCATAAGGTATGTAAAATTGTGATGTTTTGATCCATCTTAAGTTCTAGGTTAATTGTAAGAAACTGAAATTGAGCTTGATTATGTCATGCATGGATGAATCTTGAAGTAATATTATGTCTAGGAGTAAACCCTAGTCATTTATTTGTTAAATTGATGTTCATGATTGTGAATTCATGATCATACTCTCATGTGTCAAGTGGGTTTTGGAGAATTATGTTAAACACTAGGATTATCCTTGTTAACTTAGGGGCTGTTTGGCTAAGCTTTTCAAAATGACTTATTTGCTTATTTGCTTTTCTGAAAAGCAAATAAGTCAATAAGCTGTTTTGAAAAGCTTTAAAATGGAGCTTTTCAAAATGACTTATTTGCTTATTTGCTTTTCAGAAGGCAAATAAGCAAATAAGTCATTTTGAAAAGCTTAGCCAAACAGCCCCTTAGTGTATTAGAGCTCTATGAAGCAAATCCAAAATTTTTGGTATGAAGATTTGTCATGAACATGTAAAAAGATGTTTAAATCTTGGTTAAATAGTTAGTCTTGAGCTTGATTTCTAGTAGTAAAATTTCATGCTCATAAGGTGTTCGATATAATGCCTAAGTGAAATTGGGTACACTAGTTCATATGAAGAACTTGATTATATAAGATGTCATGATGAATGCTAGTGATATGATGAACGGGTCTCACTTAAAGATGAGAACCCATAGTTCTTGTGAAATGAATGAATAAATTAGTCTTGATAATCGCTTGAACTAACTAAAGTGATTAAAATGTGATAAACGTGGTTGGAACTTTGGTTAAAACGGTGGTCTAAAGATAACGCCTACCGGGTAATTAAAGAATGCTAAAACTAGTTGATGAACTCGAATATGCAATTAGTATACTAATGGGCATTTGACTTTTAAAAAGTCAAACTGACCTACGATGTGATGAATGATAATTAGACATAGAAAATAAGTGAGGTGGAATGGTCGTGATTGCTAATGACTAATTTAACCGCCTTGTAAATGATTGACAATAGTTTGACGCGGAACAAGCTAGGTGAAAGCTTGGAGGAGGGAGCGGGTCAAACGAAGCAAGTACGGAAAGAAAAGCGTGCCGTGGATGCGAGGTAAGTGTAATTTACACACTTATGTAGAATACTAGTTTATTCGATACGTTGTAAACGTGATAACAATAATATTGGAAATATGGATTTTCGTTAAGATTACCTTGTAGTGTAATCTAATAATGAGGAAAAAAGGGGCAAAAATGGAAATTGGTCAAGTGTCGACTAATGTAAATCAAGGTTAAAAGGATACCCATGGCGTAAGCCGAAATGGGTTGAATTTGTAAGAAAAGAGTGTAAAAGAAAATGGGTATGGTTATAAAATCCGGGATGGGATGGATGTATGAATTGGAAATCAAAAACGATGTTTTTGATTAAATAGATAATGGTGGGCATATAGTCCAAACGGGTCGAATGGTGGTGATAACACCATTTGACAATATCGACTAATGTGGTTGTCAAGTCTTATGTTAACAGGACCGGTTAGCAAATCGTATAATTGCGTCACCATTGATGGTGTGATAATGAAAACGAGGTATAAATCGGGTCTACTTGTTGATCCGGGCCAGGTACGCATAATTATGTGGTAGTTAAAAATGCTATTTTGGTCGAATAATTTGAGAGAGAGTCCTTCGTCATAAAAGGACTAAAATCGACCAAAACGCCCTTGTAGGCTAAATGGAACAAACGACCCTTAAAGGTTGTTTGGAAATGAGTTTTATGACTAGGTAAATACTTAGAATAAGTATAGAAGCTAAAAGAGGTATTATATTAGCCAAATGGCACTATTTGAGTTTTTGCCGTAAAATAATGATTCGAGAGGTAAAATTTGGGTTATATTGATCACCTCATTAAACCTACCTTAAATACAGTTGAGGTGGGAGATTATAGGATAAGAAATGTGGTAATGGAATGCTAGAAGCAATCGAAAGCTATTTTAGGCTCGAAAGTGCTTAAATACCCTTAACGGGTCAAAATAAGCATATGAGCGAAAATGGGTTTAAATTGTGTAATAAACCTGTGATTAGAACCTAATATGGTATATAACATTAATTTGAAGAAGTATAGGTGATATAGGAATCAAACAAATATGTTTGTTTGATAAAATGCATAAACGGGTAAAATTTGATAAAAAGGTAACGAGTCGAAGGCTTGAAAGTCTCAAAATTTATTTATGTTTGATGTTGGATTTTAACTCCATATGATGAAGAATTAAATTACGGATGCGTAGGAAAAAGAATTGGGTAAAACGGATTAAAAACGAGAGAGTTATGCTCGTTTCCGTAAAATCGGGTTAAGATGGGAACGTACAGCAACTGTTAAAGCAGCATTCTGCTGAAAAGGGGGCTAGGCATCACGCGACGCCCCCTAATTCGGAAAAATGTTATTTTTTTGTTTGATTGACCCATGGCACTTGTTTAAACTTAATAGTTGACTATCAAAACTAACTTTTAAGTTGGTTTTGATCTTAGGTGATGTTGGGCATGCTACGAATGACGATCAAGCAGCTACGAAGAACCGAACACACGAGATTAAATCTTCCGCACGGCGTTACGTCATAACTTTTAGATGGCGAACTTATTTATATTATATTGAAAACTTTAAGTTGTAAAAGTTTTAAATTACTCGTATTTTCTAAGGATACTTAATCATAATTACATGTTTGATGTCGTATTTATACGACAAATTTCAAAATAATAACATGGGTGTTACATATTTATACTGACCAACGGCGAAAACCCGTTGGACGAAAACCATGTGTGACGAAATCAGGGATTTCGCCACCCACATAGTGACGAAAACAAGGGGAGTGTTCGCCATATCCATTTTGACGAAAACAAGAGTTCGTCCAATATAGGGATGAGTGTTCGTCATGTAAGCATTTAGATTTTCATTGACATCACTAAGGTGATGTCATGGTGATGTGTCGGCGGGAAAGGTCGCGGCTCTCCGTGCTTCGCGTGTCGAACTCTGGGACGCACGACGGAGGAATGTCGTGACGTCGGTCTTGAGCCGAACCTAACCGAGTCGAACCGAACCAAGTCGAACCGAGCCGAGTCGCGTCCACATAAAGTGTACCAACAGATAGCGGAAATGAGTGATTCCTAATGGATATAAAACATCCATCTAGAACTGTTGAGGCAGTCTCTATAGTACCATCGGCCAATTCTACTTCATACTTTATGCTTAGAGTCTTAACAGGCAGGTTTAACAATTTACAAAACTTATTGTCTACGAAAGACTTGTCTGCACCCGAATCAAACAACACTCTAGCATAAACATCGTTGATAAGAAAGGTACCTGTTATCACGTTGTCATTCTGAATGGCCTCTTGAGCATTCATTTGAAAGACCCAAGCATTGGTCTTTTTAGCCTCCTCAGGCTTCTTCGCATATTTTGGGCAGTTAGTCTTGATATGCCCTTTCTCGTTACAATTGTAACAAGTTGCATCCTTCATTTTCTTGCAATCCAGGGTCTTATGCTCGTTTGATTTGCAGATCCCACAAACTCTAGGCTGCGATTGAGACTTTGATTCTAACCTGCACTTCCCTAAATGGCGCTTATGGCAGGTTTTGCATTTGGGTTTCTCACCAGACTGTTGGTTGTCCTTTTTAAACCCGGAACCCTTCTTGTACTCAGAGTTCCCCTTATGTTTCTTATCAGAACGACGTGAGTTCTCATCCTCACGTTTCATTTTCCCTTCTTCAGAATTCTTGAGCGATCTTTGCCTAACTGCATCAAGAGTAAGAGATAAGGACAGATCAGCCATTGACCTAAAGGTGGTAGGTCTTGACGCTTTCACACTTGCCTTGATTTCCGGAGCTAAATATAACAAATGAATGTTGGGCCTAATACTTTTGTGAGGCCTAAATATAACAAATGAATGTTGGGCCTGTTGAAAGTTCACGAAAAATATAATGTGTTTTGTGAAAGATAATGGTCCACAAAAGAAATGCCTTTCACAAATTAAACTTGTTTCCAACCCACTAAAGATGTGGAATGGAATGGGACTTTCGTGAATAGTCCTATTCACGAAGAATAAAGATCCAATAAAATCCAGCCTAATTAAAAAATAGCCCACTAATTTTATTTTTTTTCGTGAAGAACATCAGTCTACAAATAAGGTTATTTTGTGAATGAAGAATGACAGGCCCAATTCCATTAAATTTAACATGAAGTGAGACTCAGGCCCCCCCCCCCCAAAAAAAAAAACCAGGCCAAAAATGTATTTTGTTTTGCTGTCCACGAAGAATGGAGTGGACAACAAGTGGTTTTTCATTAAATGTAAACTGATGTCCACGAATAATCAACCAGATGAACTATATGTTTCGCATAATAATAAGACAAGCTGGTTATTCGCAGGTATGGGTTTTCGTAAAAAAAAAGGTGCAGAATTTCCAGATCTGGATATCACCTCCGGTGACTTTTCCGGTGACCTTGATCGCCGGAAAAAATGGTGAGTTATAGCTTTCACTTCAAAACTCGGCACTTTTCACGTTTTTGATTATCTCCACCCTTTTTCACAAGTTTTAACCGAAAAACATCAACCGATAACGGCAAAATTTTGAGATTTAGACCGTATTTTTATCCGATAAAACTGGGTTTCGAATTTTTGTTCAAAAAAGCTTCAAAAATCACTCAAAAACATCACACACAACTCGGTTATCAACAAGAAATCAAGCCTTACGCTCTGATACCACTTGTAGGTCCCGATGCGGATCGTCGGACTAAGATGATTTCTTGTTTCGGGTGCCGTAACGAGTGCGGAATCCCCGTTACAACACAAACCGAGCGAGAGAGTAAAATACAATAGAAAGATTCAAAGATTAATGCTCAAATGTATTGATTCAGCCGAGTTTTGATACAAGAATGATACAATATAGTACTCTCCAAAACTCATTGTAGTCTCTCTTATCTAACCTTACCTGTTTGTGAGTTTGCTTTTTATAGCAACCTTATCCACATCCCTACGAAGAACTAACTGGGCCTGAACAAGGAGCCCACGAACAATAAGGAACCACGAACAACCAGGTTCTTCGCAGGGGTCACAAACAGCAAACAACAATACCCACGAAGAACCTTCTTCGTGGGTTTCATGTGCATGGGGTTCTTCGTGGGTTGTTAAGTGACGAAGCATATCTTTCACCATGCAGTTCTTCGTCAAATGTAGTTTTAATCCCTGATGTTTTTTGTAACCACCCTGGTTTTCACACTCGTATTTGTTTGACTTTCATTGTAACAAATACCGCATTTGGAATAAAACTTATTTGAACATACTTGCTTTGTGCTTATACATGCTTATACCAATACAAACACGTGAAACAATTGCAAATTTGTTGAGTTTTATGCGATTAAACAAGGTTATATAAATTATAAGGGCTTATTGTGACATTTTGTGAAACTACAATCTAAAGGACCTAATTGTCATTCTTTGAAACTTTAGAAATACAAGGATTAAAAGTGTAATTATTGAAAATTACAAGTTTAGGGTCCTTTTGGTCATTTTTGAAACCTATTTATAAAAGAAATAAATATAATTTATTTTAATTATAAAAGTCTAAGGTTCATTTGGTCATTTATTTAAACTTGAACTCCAGGGACTGTTTTGGTCATTTTCGAAACTATTTTAACCTTATAAGTCTAACTGGGTTAGTCTATTATACAAGGATTCTTATTTTGAAATCTAACCTAGTTAATTATTTAACAGTACTATTACAGGGACTGTTATCGTAAATATAGAACCACAGGGATCAAAATGTAAAATTTTAATTAAATGAATAAAAGGGATTTAATCCCAAAGAACCGGCCACACACGGGACTCGAACCCGCGCACACCCGCAAACCAAACACGCGCATAACCGGCTGGACTACCAGCTTCGTTGTGAGTTATATCTGATTGTATAATATATATATATATAATCTTTAAAAAACAGATCTGATTACATAAACAGCAACAGTAGGTCGCGGTTCAAACAAGAATTCACCAAAACTCGATTTTTATTCATCCTTTTTACCTGTAAAGCTTACCCACAAGTTTCCTAACCGATTTCCCACTCATTTAATCACTCAATCGACACATCTTAGTGCCCTTACGGCTATAATTGAACTTTTTATTTAAAAATTAAAAGTGGATCAAGAACACTACGATTTGTCGAATCTGAGATCAAATTGATGGGCTATATAAGTTCATTAACTCCATACGAACCTCCTACACCTCTCACATTGCTCAAACACTTCGAATTATATCGGATTTCAAACCTGCAACTTCGCCGGAGTAGTTCATACTCGTCGGAAAACCGAACCAGTTACCGGAATCACTCGACACGCACTTCCGACCGATACCGGACCGATTTTATCCGTCTAATCGGTATGTTAGTTCTTTTTCAATGATCCTGTGAATTTAATTGAACTATAATCGGGTTTAGATCGAGTAATTGGGGGGTTTGACTTTCGTTGACTGATTTGGGGAAAGAGATGATGAATAGTAGTTCATTTATTTTTATAAAACTGTTTGTGACGACCCGAACTTTCGAGGTTTGTAACGTTTAAACTTGTGATCCTAACTCCTCGATTATTCCTTTCTATTTGTCACGCGTTTCGTTCTAGTGTAATTCTGTTATGCGTATTTAAAACTTTGTTAAGCACACACTATTATAATTGGGCCGCACCACCCTTGAAGCCCAAACCTAACCAATTGAATTGAGAACCCAAACCGCCATTTGTATGCTAGTGTGCGGCAGCCCAATTAATTACCCTAAAACTTTGACTACTTAGAGCACATGTTACGTATCATATGATTGCTTGGTGATAAACTCAAAACAAAAACCCTACCCCTCTCTCAATCCTGTAAACGACAGTAGCTACCCCACCCCATTGGAGGCAACATCATCTCATTCGACAAGTCTCTTGGTTAGTAATTCTGTATTGTGTCAAGTTTAATTATGTGATCTTGTTTGTATATGTGCTTAATTTACAAAGAAAGTATACGTGAGGACTATATATGTGTAGTGAATAGGCTCGGATATGTGTTAGTAATCGGCTGGATTGTGTCTCGAATTAGGGTATCTTATATATATCGATGATCTTATTTGTTTTAGTTTTAATTGATTGCTTTCATCTATATGTGCACCTATGTGATGTATGATTAATATCGCACGAGTATTTATGTTTTAGAAACTAGGATTGCGTGAATCGGTGGGTTGTTCTAATCATGATTTGGTCATTCTCGGTCATGTGTGAAGTGTCTTGATTTATTGGTAATTGATTTAGGATTTGATAGAATAATGATTAATAATGGTGGTTCACGTGACAAGCCGTGTATGTGATAGATTATGGATGTTTGCATTGTTTGAATATTGATAATCATGATGAATGTTACTGCCAAATGATTAGGTTGCATGTGGTGTTTTGATATGGTAATAATGGAATTGTAAGGATAAACACAATTTCTTGGTCCATGAGTTTGTCAGGTCCACTATTTTGTGAGGTCCAATAAGAATTTAGAATGCATATAGTTGTTGCCCAATTGTGAGGTCCAATAAGAATTTAGAATGCATATAGTTGTTGCCCAAGTTACACGTAAATGTTTGATGATCATGTGAAGTTTAATGATGATGATGAAATTTATGAGTTGTTATTTGAGGATCTGTACATTGGCTGGGCCGAGCATACTGGGCCGCAAAGTAGTTGTGGTGTGTGGGCTGAATACAAGATCAACGGGTCGAATATGTTGGGCCACGTTGTGAAGTGTATCACCTGGTCGAGCCGGAGAAACATGTGGGCCGCATGCAGGTGAATACGCACCAATTGAGTTTGGTCGCACGGGTCACGGCCCATCTGCATAACATGATGGGCTGTTGACAGGTTGGGCCGCGTAACACCTGAACACACTCGGGTTGGGCCGGCTGTGGTTGGACCAAATTGTTATTTAAGTGCACATTAGTTAACCAATGTTATTAGTAGGTGGAATGTTGCTAGTTAATATAATATCATTGTATGATGAGAGTTTTGTCCGTAAACTAACTTGGACGTGTTCGATCACTATTTTATAATTAAACAACTAATATTAGTGATATGTGTATTGTTTATTTGATTATTAATTAAGATGTGCAAAGGCAACGTAAACCAAAGAAATATTATAGTGCATTGGTGAGCTGTATGTTGTGACCTAGAAGTGGTAGGGTATTAAATCCATGACCATGATTTAATGAGGGTTCGAATTATATAAACAGTGGAAAATGATGCTTGATCAAATGTGATAATTAACCTAGGCTTAGGGGTGTTGCATGATAAACTCTTTGGTATGATTAACCGTAGTTTCGTGACATAATGATCTGGGCCTTAAACTGTTAGAACCGCACCTGAATTAATGGCCTCGAGTGGGCTGCACGAACGTGAGGGATGCTATTAATGCTTATGTACTGTTATAACATATGAACTGTGTGTGATAATGCTTGTACGACACTCGTTTGATATGAGTGCTTAGAATGTGAGTTAATGCATAGGAAACTGATTATCATATTAGAAGTTCGGTACAAACTTATATGAGACTTGAATGCGTGCTAAGATGTTACTTGATGAAGAATGGGCTACTATGCCATCTATTATGACATGTGTTATATGAGTGTTTCTTGTACACAACATGAATATGGAATACGTGATCTATGTACATACAAACTGACTGTTTTGGTAACCACGGTAGGGTTGGTTGGCTGACATGGACGGGTAATATAACAAACCGAGCAAATCAAAGGTGAGTTCACTACATTTGAGCATGCGTCCCAGTGGTTGGGGACAGTCAGTGGTCTGGGTAATAACGGGTATATTGGTTAATATTCTCACCTATCATTTTTGTAAGTCCCTTATTATGTTACCTGGAGGGTAACGGGTATTAGTTGGTAGCGCTACTTAGGTTTGGTGTCACACCCCCAAAATCCACCATGCGGAGGACCACCGCTTGGAGGCGTGACGTGACCAGGATCAAGCCACCAATCATATTGAACAAGCATGTAAGTAGTTTGTGAAATCCAACACAATACAATTGGTGTCTAAACAAAACATAGTTTAAGTTACAAGCGGAAGCATAAAGTTTAAAACCAAATCATAAGTTTAAATGTTTCAAATGTTTAACATGGTACACAGTTGCCCATGTCCCACAACGACTCTTCCCACTCCGATGCAAGCTCCATAGATACCTAACGACCTGCAAGGCATGTAACAACGAATCAACAACAAAGTTGAGCGAGTTCACACTTGGTTGTTTAGTTATCGATTTTTCGTTGAGTTTATGGCCTGTTTACAGCCAACAACCGGGACAGATTCTGTTTTCACACTCTAACTTACTAACTTGTGTTCGATTGACTCCGTTAACATGTTTAGTGATCACAACAACATCAAACATCAATATTAACAAGTAAATCAGCAAATAATTAGTACATATCAAAACAATTTCATACTAACATAAATACATCATGTTTCATCTTCTTGTTTAAATCCTTTTTAGTGTTCTTGTAGGTTTAACATACTACATCTTTTTAACTACACAAAATAGACATGAACAAGGGTTAAATAGAGACTCACTACTAGCTTAAAGCTAGGGAAGAATCTAGTGAAGAAGTGTTGAGAAAAAGATGGTGAAAAAGCTAGAAACAAGCTCCTTTGAAATCCCTTCAAGTTGCAACTTCCATGGATTCTTTGAAGCTTTGTATGAAATTGATGTTGGAGAAGATGAAGATGTTGGAAAGTGGTGGTGGGTTCGGTTATGTGGGAACCGAAATGAGAGAGAGAGTGGTGAGATGGAGTGTGTAAATCTTGTGAATGATGGCAATCTAAGTGTCCCATACTTACAAGATTACTTCCAATATCTTGCTCACTTGCACAAGTTAGAATCTAATAAAATAATGGATTATAATCTAATGGAAGATATGAAGTATGGTAAATGATATGGTGGGGTCCACCTAGGACCGAAATCAGGTTGGGGGGGGGGGTCTTGATGTAAAAATGTGACTAATTTGGTAAGTGCTAGTTACATTTCAAGTATCATGGTGTTAAATGTTAGTTGTTGGGTTTTTTTTTTAGCGGGTGTTATGGTGAACGGGGATCAAGACTAGCCAAAAATAATAACACAATGTATTTGGCAAATATTTGGTGTCCCGGGTAATGTCCGGTTGTTCGGTCGGATACTGTTCCGTTAAAGTGTTTAATTATTCCGCAAGGTGTCTTATATATATGTTTTTGTAACGCAATTTATTCCTAACACATAGGAAAGCATACATGACTATTTAGTAACTTTTCTGTATACTACTAGTATGATAACACGCACATGTAAGTATAACACAGTAATCAGAGAGCGGTTAAATGATTCAGCACAGTCATCAAGCACTTTAATTATCATTAATAAATTGTACGGATACATGGAATTATGAGGGTTGTCACATTCTCCCCCTGTTAAGAGAATTTCGTCCCGAAATTTAGTGCGTAGTTACTGAGGAAGCTAGTTAAGTTGCGGTGTTTACTGGTTTTCCTGGGGTGTCACATCATCCCCCCGTTGATTTGGAATTTCGTCCCGAAATTCTGCAGTAGCTTCAGCCTCAGTAGTGGTTGCATTTTTCTTAAACAGTTGGGGATACTTGAGTTTCATTTGGTCTTCTCGTTCCCAGGTATACTCTGGGCCACGACGAGCATTCCAACGAACTCGGACCAGAGGTATCCTGGTATGCTTGAGGATCTTAACATCTCGATCCGTAATCTCTACTGGTTCCTCGACGAATCGCAGCTGGTCGTCGATAGTGAGTTCCTTAAGAGGAACTATGAGGGTCTCATCTGACAGTCACTTCTTCAGATTTGACACGTGGAATACGTTGTGAACTCCACTGAGTTCTTCAGGTAGGTCCAACCTGTAGGCGACTTTGCCAATTTTCTCGGTGACTTCGAATGGTCCGACATAACGCGGATTGAGTTTGCCTCGTTTGCCAAAGCGGACTACACCTTTCCAAGGTGAGACTTTCAGTAGCACTCGATCCCCAACCTGGAGCTCGAGTGGTTTTCTTCCTTTATCAGCATAGCTTTTCTGACGGTCACGAGCTGCCGCCATTCGCTGTCGTATCTGAGCAATTCTCTCGGTGGTATTTACCACAAGTTCTGGGCCAGTGATTTGACTGTCACCAACTTCTGCCCAACAGAGAGGTGATCGGCATTTGCGTCCGTACAAAGCCTCAAACGGATCAGCCTGGATGCTGGTGTGGTAGCTGTTGTTATATGAGAACTCCACTAGCGGGAGGTGCTTTTCCCAGCCATTACCAAAATCGATTACACATGCCCTAAGCATGTCTTCAAGGGTTTGGATGATGCGTTCAGATTGCTTATCCTTCTGTGGGTGATAAGCGGTTTCTCATGTCTAAACGTGAGCCAAAGGACTTGTGCATTGCTTGCCACAGTTCAGAAGTAAAACGTGCGTCACGATCAGATATAATAGGGGTTGGCACTCCGTGCCTTGATACCACTTCCTTTAGGTAAATGTCTGCAAGAGTAGAAAACTTATCCGTTTCTTTGATAGCCAGAAAATGTGCAGACTTGGTCAGTCGATCTACGATCACCCAAATGGTATCGTTTCCGCGTTGAGATCTGGGCAGACCAGTAACGAAATCCATGGAAAATTGCTCCCATTTCCATTTCGGGATCTCCGGTTGTTGGAGTAGGCCTGATGGTTTCTGATATTCAGTCTTGACTCTCGCACAAGTCAAGCACTTGCTGACGTAGGTTGCTATGTGGGCTTTCATGCCAGGCCACCAATACGTAGTCTTGAGGTCGTGGTACATCTTGTCCGAACCAGGGTGTACCGAATAACGAGACTTGTGTGCTTCATCCATCACAAGCTCCCGTAAGTTGCCATAAAATGGAACCCAGATGCGTCCGTTTACATAGTAGGCACCGTCTTCCTTTTGTTTTAGCCGCTGCCTCGATCCTCGTAGGGACTCAGCCCTGATGTTCTCTACTTTCAACGCTTCAACCTGAGCATCGCGAATCTGAGCGGGAAGGTTAGATTGGATGGTAAGCTGTAAAGTACGTACACGCTTAGGTATGGTATCCTTTCGACTGAGGGCGTCGGCCACAACAATGTCTTTGCCCAGATGATACTTGATAGCGCATTCGTAATCGTTCAAGAGTTCGACACATCGGCGTTGTCGCATGTTTAACTCCTTTTGCTTGAAGATATGCTCGAGACTCCTGTGATCGGTGTAAATGGTGCACTTGGTACTGTACAGGTAATGTCTCCATATCTTAAGCGCGAAAACAACTGCTCCCAATTCCAAGTCGTGCGTAGTGTAGTTCCTTTCGTGAACCTTAAGTTAGCGCGATGCGTAGGCAATGACCTTGTCACGTTGCATCAACACGCAACCAAGCCCTTGGATGGAAGCATCACAATAAACCACAAAATTATCTGTGCCTTCAGGCAATGAGAGGATAGGCGCGCTACAAAGTCTATCTTTTAAGTGCTGAAATGCGGACTCTTGTGCATCACCCCAATGACAGGTGACACCCTTCTGAATCAATGAAGTGAGAGGTTGCGCAATCCTTGAGAAATCCTTGATAAACCTTCTGTAGTATCCTGCCAAACCCAAGAATTGGCGGATTTCTGTTGGTGTACGAGGTGCAGGCCAGTTCCTGATCGAATCAACCTTGGATGGATCCACATGAATTCCATCCTTGTTTACCACATGGCCTAGAAAGTGGACTTCACGAAGCCAGATGTCACATTTCGAAAACTTGGCATACAACTGATCTTTTCGAAGAAGTTCCAGCATAAGTCGTAGATGCTGCTCGTGTTCCTCCTGACTCTTAGAATAGATCAGGATATCGTCGATGAACACAATAACGAGCTTATCCAGGTAAGGTATGCATACTCGGTTCATGAGATCCATGAAAACCGCTGGTGCATTCGTCAACCCGAAAGGCATGACCAGAAACTCGTAATGGCCGTAGCGAGTTCTGAATGCTGTTTTGGAGACGTCTTCCTCTCGGACTCTCAGCTGATGGTATCCCGATCTCAAATCAATCTTAGAGTAATAGCTCGACCCTTGCAACTGGTCGAATAAGTCATCAATGCGCGGGAGAGGATAACGATTCTTTACGGTCACCTTATTGAGTTCACGGTAGTCGATGCACATTCTGAAGGTACCGTCTTTCTTCCTTACGAATAACACTGAAGCTCCCCAGGGCGAAGAGCTAGGATGAATAAAATCTTTTTCCAAAGTTCTTGTAATTGCTTGGACAGTTCTTCCAGTTCGGTTGGGGCTAAGCGATGAGGTGCTTGAGCTATGGGCGCTGCTCCAGGAGCTAGCTCGATTTGGAATTCGACTCGTCGATGAGGCGGAATACCAGGTAATTCCTCAGGAAATACCTCAGGAAAATCGCGCACTATAGGAATGTCTTAAATTTTCTTCTCTTCCGAGGATGTATCAGAGACGAGGGCTAGAATGGCAGTGTGGCCCTTTCACAAACACTTCTGGGCCTTAAGGAAAGAGATAATGCCTACGACAGCACCACTCTTGTCGCCCTGAATCACCAGAGGTTCTTCACCAGAACGAGGAATGCGGACGATTTTCTCCTTGCAAACAATCTCCGCTTGATGATGAGATAGCCAATCCATCCCAATAACGACGTCGATACTACCAAGTGTGATAGGGATGAGATCGATAGAGAAAGTCTGACCAGCTAAAACGAGGTTACAACCCTTAACTATGTCTGTGGCCTCGAGACTTTTACCGTTTGCTAGCTCTACCGTGTGTTTGGCGGTCAAAAGTGTTGGGGTGCGCTTAAGCATTTGACTAACTTTTAAGGACACATAACTAGTATCGGCACCCGAATCGAATAAAACAGTAACAAAGAAATCATCTAGAAGAAACTTACCCATCACAACATTGGGATCGTTCCTTGCGTCAGCCTGACCAATCACGAAGGTGCGACCTTTGCCGTTATTGTTACCCCCATTTTTGCCTCCATTGTTGTTCTCATTTCCTTGGTTGTTGTTCTGATTCTGATTCAACTGAGGACAGTGCCTCTTGAAGTGACCCTCAGCACCGCACTGGAAGCATCCCTTATTACCTTGCTGGTGTTGCTGTTGGTTTTGGGGAGTTTGTGGCCGCTTTTGTCGGTTCTGCTTCGCAGGACGTAAGCTTCGGCAATCTTTGGCTTCATGTCCCAACTTGCTACATCTCTGACAACGACCCTTGTTGCACGGCCTGCTGTGGTGCAAACTACATCGATTGCACTTTGGGTGATTTCCCCTGTATCTACCCTGACCTTGGTTTCCAAAAGGCTGCTGACTGGGGTTCCTGTGTTCATCTGTCTTTCACTGCTGGGACTGAGACTGAACTGGAGTAGAACCCTCGCCCGAATTTCCATCCCACTTGTGCTTGTTGCTACTGGGAGCATCAGTAGTAGTAGCGTTAATACGCTTGGGCAGCTTGCCCTCTTCCACCGCCTGATCGGTGAGCTGGTGTGCCAAACGAATGACTTGCTGGATTGTGGGAAGGTTGGCCGTACTTACAGACCCTTGGATTTCCGAGACTAAGCCTCTGAGGTATAGCTTGATTCGCCTAGATATGGGTTGTGACATGTTAGGACATAAGGCAGCCAAGTCGTTGGACCTCTTTGTGTATGCCTCGATCTCTGATCCTTTCATCTCCAAACCATAATACTCTATCTCAAGTTTCAGTATGTCGTCCAGGTGGCATAACTCTTCCTTAATCCAATCCTTGAAGTCGCTCCAGAGGGTGGCGTTCGCGTCTGCCAACCCGAGCATCTGAACTTGTGCGTTCCACCAAGAATACGCTTTCCCTTGCAACATGCCAGTAGCGTACTCCACTCGTTTGTTGGTAGGGCTTTCACTTTCTTCGAATGTAAATTCGATTCTTCGGATCCAGTGTAGAAGGCCGATTGTCCCTTCAGTGCCGTCAAAAGTGGGAGGTTTGCATTCCAGGAATGCCTTGAAGGTGCCCATGCGTGTTTGAAGGTGCATGGGTTGACTCCCTGTTTGGGTTGCTAAGGCTTCAGCAATCCGTTCGTTAATCAAGGTCGTCAGCTGACCCTGGGTCATGTCGAGGCGTTCACTCATGATCTTCATATAGAAGGAACACACGTAAGAAGGTGTCGCAAGGTGCGTAAGTGTGGGATGACAGAAGAGAGTAAGCACACAAGGTTCAAATAGCAGTTATTACACTAGCTAATGCATACCATGATCAAATGTGCTACTAGCAGGTAGGTAATACAAACATAAACCATGTTACCTATAATGTTGAGTCTTGCACGTGGAGCGAAGCGTCGTTGTGGATTGTTGAACACTATACAGGTTATAGTCTGGTTTTAGCAAACAGTTTTTCCCTTATTAAAACCAAGTTCACTATAACCAATGGCTCTGATACCAATCTGTCACACCCCCAAAATCCACCATGCGGAGTACCACCGCTTGGAGGCGTGACGTGACCAGGATCAAGCCACCAATCATATTGAACAAGCATGTAAGTAGTTTGTGAAATCCAACACAATACAATTGGTGTCTAAACAAAACATAGTTTAAGTTACAAGCGGAAGCATAAAGTTTAAAACCAAATCATAAGTTTAAATGTTTCAAATGTTTAACATGGTACACAGTTGTCCATGTCCCACAACGACTCTTCCCACTCCGATGCAAACTCCATAGATACCTAACGACCTGCAAGGCATGTAACAACGAATCAACAACAAAGTTGAGCGAGTTCACAGTTGGTTGTTTAGTTATAGTGTTTGTAAATCATTTGTTTATTTCGTAAACCAAGTATCTTTTTAATCTGTATCGTGGTTTCCCAAACATATTTGTGATGATTAATGGCCGGATCGCGATTTCCAAAACATGTGTGCGATGATTAGTGGCCATATCGCGGTTTCCCAAACATGTGTGCAAAGATTAGTGGGGGCTTCCCAAGTGTCGACTAGTCGTGTTTGTACGTGCCCTTCTTGATCCAAGGACCGTAGCGAGTGTGAGTGTACGTAGGTTTTACGTACGTGCCCTTCAATCCGAGGACGGTGAAAAGTAGTTTAATAGTAATGATAGTACGAGTAGTTATTCAATCTCATTCCCAACCCACCGAGAATCCCATGCCTTAGGAGTGTGAACTCACCTCGGTTGCTCGGTTTGACTCTCAAATATAGCTAACAGTCAGGGTCGGTCAATCACGTCCTAGTATGATTTACCCGTTAGTCATTTAGTGGTTTTCAAATAGAGCACAAAGTTCCTACACGTATCTATCACATAACATGCATCACTTTAACGGTACATGCCCATATAACCTTCCCATCTATTCCCCACTCAAAATCAAACATACGATAATGCACATAACATATATAACATGTTAGATCATTCACAGATAGCATACTCGACATTTAGACACGCGAGTCACAACTTATGTCTTTTCAGCATTTATATTCAAAACCGGCTGTTTTCGGACATTTTAATAAAATAGTTAATTTATTCCAAAAATTCCCAAATTTTTACAGGATGTCTTAAACGTTCCATATTTTATTGTGTAAAAATATCGGGGTCCGGTTCATTACCATTATTTTATAAAAATTCATATTCCGGGCTGAACTCAGATTTATGTATATCTGACCACAGTCCACGGAACAATTTATTAAAAATTCATCGAGCATCCGATTTACGAAATTCCAGTGGGTAATTACAAATACATCGGTGGTCAACTATGGTATAAATTTCGTGATCAGACTCCACACAGATTACAAGTTATAACAGAAAACAAGACGCGTATTTTCAGCAGAAAAATGCAGCTCTAGCTGCTGTTACGAAATGACGCTTTAAAAATAGTAAACGAAGTCCAAAAATTACGATTCCGGTGCCATTAGAACCGTATTACATAATAACATATTTTAGATTCAAAATATCGATTTTTCGTTGAGTTTATGGCCTGTTTACAGCCAACTGAAGTTGGCTGTAAAACCGGGACAGATTCTGTTTTCACACTCTAACTTACTAACTTGTGTTTGATTGACTCCGTTAACATGTTTAGTGATCACAACAACATCAAACATCAATATTAACAAGTAAATCAGCAAATAATTAGTACATATCAAAACAATTTCATACTAACATAAATACATCATGTTTCATCTTCTTGTTTAAATCCTTTTTAGTGTTCTTGTAGGTTTAACATACTACATCTTTTTAACTACACAAAATAGACATGAACAAGGGTTAAATAGAGACTCACTACTAGCTTAAAGCTAGGGAAGAATCTAGTGAAGAAGTGTTGAGAAAAAGATGGTGAAAAAGCTAGAAACAAGCTCCTTTGAAATCCCTTCAAGTTGCAACTTCCATGGATTCTTTGAAGCTTTGTATGAAATTGATGTTGGAGAAGATGAAGATGTTGGAAAGTGGTGGTGGGTTTAGTTATGTGGGAACCAAAATGAGAGAGAGAGTGGTGAGATGGAGTGTGTAAATCTTGTGAATGATGGCAATCTAAGTGTCCCATACTTACAAGATTACTTCCAATATCTTGCTCACTTGCACAAGTTAGAATCTAATAAAATAATGGATTATAATCTAATGGAAGATATGAAGTATGGTAAATGATATGGTGGGGTCCACCTAGGACCGAAATCAGGTTGGGGGGGGGGGGGGGTCTTGATGTAAAAATGTGACTAATTTGGTAAGTGCTAGTTACATTTCAAGTATCATGGTGTTATATGTTAGTTGTTGGGTTTTTTTAGCGGGTGTTATGGTGAACGGGGATCAAGACTAGCCAAAAATAATAACACAATGTATTTGGCAAATATTTGGTGTCCCGGGTAATGTCCGGTTGTTCGGTCGGATACTGTTCCGTTAAAGTGTTTAATTATTCCGCAAGGTGTCTTATATATATGTTTTTGTAACGCAATTTATTCCTAACACATAGGAAAGCATACAGGACTATTTAGTAACTTTTATGTATACTACTAGTATGATAACACGCACATGTAAGTATAACACAGTAATCAGAGAGCGGTTAAATGATTCAGCACAGTCATCAAGCACTTTAATTATCATTAATAAATTGTACGGATACATGGAATTATGAGGGTTGTCACATTCTCCCCCTGTTAAGAGAATTTCGTCCCGAAATTTAGTGCGTAGTTACTGAGGAAGCTAGTTAAGTTGCGGTGTTTACTGGTTTTCCTAGGGTGTCACATTTGGCACCCTCACACCGCTCCTAGATAGGACGGATGTGAACTAATGACCCAGTCGGGGCCCAGTACTAGATAGGAGTACGTGGGAAGGGCAGTCATGTATTTCAGGAGCCGTCTTGTTCGGAATTGAGATATTAACAATATTACTTGCATTGGTTATTGAACTGTTTTACATTCAACTGGTAACAAACGTTTTCTTAAACCGTGGACTCGCCAGCTTTGTCTGATACACTTGTTACATGCTCGCAGGTCGTTAGGTAATTGAAACAGGAGCTTGCTGGCTGGAGAGCAAGAGTGGTCATGGTCATACCGACGGGATTATTTGTCAAATACTTATTTATTATGATTGATTCGTATTTACCTTATGATACTTTAATGCTTCCGCTGAACTTGTGATTTTGAATAACTTATGATTGGAATTGTTATTACTTAATTGATGGAACTTTATTACAACTTGTGATTCAATGTAATTAGTGGCTCATTGCTAGTAGTCACACGCCTAACAGGGACACTCTCTAGGTGGTAATTTGAGGGTGTGACAGTTTGGTATCAGAGCCACTGGTTATAGTGAACTTGGTTTTAAAATGTTTTCATAAAACCAGACTATAACCGAACAGATCCGAAATCGACCATGACACTCAGCTCCAGACTGCAAGGTTCGTTTCTCGTTTACTATTGCATAGTATATCTAGTGTTTGCTTATGCATAACATCACACGTGAATGCACACTTAGCACTGCAGTATGAACTTCTATGTTACCAACCCATGTTACGTGTTTTAAGAGTGCGACTCTTCTTGAACTTTCATGATCTATGTTGTGGCGTCATCTGTCTTATTGCTCGAATTCGGGGAACCTTTTAGCGCGAGTTAAGAGGCACTGAGATAAGCATGCAAATTTCCTTATTATTATGGGTGCACACATAATAATAATGTGGGGTGCATGTGAGTCCCAGTGAGGCTTAACGAGTGTGAGAGGGGTTCCACTCTGTTAATTGATGTTATGTTAGAACTCAGTAGTCTATAGGAGTCATAGCAGTGATTGTCTCCTACTCGAACATGATCTTTTCACCCTTTTCTGAATCCTTACGAATCTCGATGCTATCGAGTATCACCTGATCACACATCTGAACGCCTAGCGAACTGTGTAGAATGTTAGGTGCTAGTACGAACGTCCCTGAGTTGGATGACTCAGCGTCAAATGATTGGACTATATTTTCCTCACTTATCTTTGTTTGCTGGAACTTAGCGTGTTGACGCCTTAGATCCCGAAGTGCAATCACTTCTGTAACACTCTCGCAAGATACCGTGTATTACTCAGTCAACTTGCAAGAACGATGGACAAGAGGGTAAACGTAGTACCTTACCGACTTCGGCAGTTGAACGACCCTAGTTACCGGAAACGAACAACAGTGATTTGACTCCAATCGAATCCTTAACCCCAGCCAGCGACTCATGGGAGTCGACTCTTACGAACCAATCGGGACAAAATCGATGACGATTGACTGTGGAGCGGACTGTGTAACCGCCCGCACCATGAGTAGTGCCTTAGGACGTGGCACGGAATGTGAAAAGATGGACCTTGTTGGTGAAGGGACGCAGGACACCGCTACAGGCAACAATATTAGAGGCAACAGTCGCGGCAACATCAAGATACTCGTGATCGTAGCTTACAATATGGAAATTCTCGTGACGAAAACAACACTGGAAGTGAAGCTCATGGAAGGACATTTAGTATCAGCATAGGCTATACCAGGCGTAATAGCAACACGATAGCTTGGATGGGTAGCTATTCGCTCGTCTCTGTTCTGTTTAACCCTGATGATTCTTGAAACCGAACCTGTTGTGAAGTCGGCTGATGCAAGTCAATTGAAGCCTTATATGTTCGCTGGGATGCAAACTCGACCTTGGGGGACAGGTGTTCGAAATCGACCTTCCTTCTACTACCCCTGATGGTTACAATGCAGTAGTTAGTGTGGATTGGTTGTTCAGGAATCGCGCAGACATACCTTGTGAGGAGAAAATTTTGTGTGGAGAATCGTTATTTGTTCTAAAGCAACAAAGTGGTACAAAGGTTAGCGCCATATCAACTATGAAGGCCCAGAAGTGTCTACGGAGGGATCACCCCGCTACGTTAGCGACCGTTACTGATGTTGAGGCTAAGGGAAAGAGGATCGAGGATCCACCAATTGTTCGTGATTCCTCCCAGTGTGCTACCCGAGGAGCTTTCAGATTTACCTCCACCACTATTAGGCAGAATCTCAGTTTGATCTCACGACAGGGGCAGCCCTGATTACTCGTGCTACATACCGTCTTGCACTAGGAGGGTTGCAAGGACTATCTACAGGAATGGTTGGACAGGATTTTTATTGGACATAGTTTTTGTTCGCTTTGGGGAGCCCCAGCTATATTCGGGAAGATAAAGCCTTTTCGTATGTGTACTGATTATCCAGAACTCAGCAAGGTGACAATCAAGAACTGTTTGCCTCGACCATGTATTGACGGAAGACCAAGAGGAGAATGCTTCTGAAACGGCATATCAAACGCAATACAGCCATTGCGACTTTGTACACCATGACGATTGAGTTAGTCAACACACCAGCAGCTTTATGGGCCACATGAATCGAACGTATTTATGGATGACATTCTGGATCATTTCCAAGAGGAAGGAACATCATGGGCGGCATTTGTATCTTATTTTAGAGCTCCTGAGGGAGGAGCCACTCCGCGCGAAGTCTTGTTAAAGGTAACTTCTGGATTCGAAAGATACCTTTTTGGTCAGATGATCAACGAAGTGGGAATACATGTGGATCTCGCTAAAGACCCGTTTCGTTAGATATTGTAAGGCACCAAAGATCCCTTCGAGGATGCAGCAATTTCTTGGTCACACTAGACTCTATCGCAGATTTGCCGTAGGATTTTCGAAGATCGCGCAGCTTAAATCTTTTTAGCACAGTAGGGTGCTGTGTTCGTGAAAGACAAAACAGGAGGACGTCTTTTCAGCTTTCGAATCCCAACTCTGCAATGTTTACACACCGACGCAACACGAGAAAGTGATGACTTACGTAATGGACTTACAGGAAGAACTGCACGAGTCACGACCTGCGGTGGAAGCCCTGGTCTTTGGATTTAAGTTGGAGGCATTACTTGGACGGTACCAAGTGCACTACCTAGACCGATCACAAGGGCCTCCCGTGTGAGCTAAACGTGTGATGGCAACGCTCGGTGTAACTTTTGGATAAATACGACCATGAAACCTGGACATGCACGAGCTTTGCAGCTTGCTATCCACTTTAACATACCTGATCAGACCCGCTTTATTCAAACTGAAGAACTGAAGGAAGAGAGTTCTCATGATTGACCCATGCGGGGCATGGGGAAGCAACCTTTGGCAGGTCGGACGATATTTGCTACTTCATGGAACGAATATGGACCTTACTATACATCAACCTCGGGGAACTGGTGTAGGCAAAGCACACGGGTTTCGATATCCTATTCAGTTGAGTTTTGACAGGATGAATTAAAACCTGAAGACCATGTACGGATGACCGGGCCTGAAGGCCCACATAGCAACGCATGAGAACGATGCTTGACTTGTGGGAAAGTCAAGGTGGGATATTAGCAACCAGAACCACATATATGGATATGAGAACAGACTGCCATGGATTTTATCACTGGTCTACTTACAACTCGAAACGAAAACATTATCACCTGGATGATCATTGATGGACTCACATTACCAGCACACTTTCTTGCAATCAAGACAACTGACGAGTCTTCACAGTTGTGAATGTTCCTCTAAGAGAGGCGGCTTTTAGGTACGAGGTGCCAACTCCTGTTACCTCTGAATTTGATCTACGCATGATTTATTTCAGGCAATACACAACACCCTTGGCTCACGTCAGGACCAGAGCATTGCTTATCGCCGTAGGATAAATGGTCAGAATAAACGAACCCCCCTCCCATGACATTCGAAGGCATGGTGCGAGCATTTGTGTGACTGGCGTTGGTGCAATTTGAAGGACTCTTACCTATGGTGGAGTACCACCGTGACGGTTATCATTCTGGTAACCAGACTGCTCTGTTGAGGCATCTCATGAACGATAATGCCAATTTCCTTGTTGGATTAAGGCAAGTACCAACCTAATCACAAGTCCAGGACTTGTATTCGGAACCCTTGGGAAGATTGCTTGAGAAACCCACTGTTAACACAGCCGAATTTCAACCATGAGAGCTCGTTGGAACTCAAGACGAGGACCGGAGTTCACGTGGGAGCGTGAGGATCAGATGAAACTCAAGTATCCTCAACTTTTTCCTATTGACCAATCTAAGTCGGGTACTACTGGTGAATTTCGGGACGAAATTCCTCTTCAAGTTGGGGATGATGTGGCACCTGGGAAAAAAAAAACCTGCAGCAATCTTGATTTCTCACTTCACTCCTCTGTGTTTACTTGCCAAATTCCGGGACGAAATTTCTTTCAAGTTGGGGATGATGTGACGACCCGAACTTTCGAGGTTTGTAACGTTTAAACTTGTGATCCTAACTCCTCGATTATTCCTTTCTATTTGTCACGCGTTTCGTTCTAGTGTAATTCTGTTATGCGTATTTAAAACTTTGTTAAGCACACACTATTATAATTGGGCCGCACCACCCTTGAAGCCCAAACCTAACCAATTGAATTGAGAACCCAAACCGCCATTTGTATGCTAGTGTGCGGCAGCCCAATTAATTACCCTAAAACTTTGACTACTTAGAGCACATGTTACGTATCATATGATTGCTTGGTGCAGAGCCGTTCAAATGTTTTTGGAGGCCCTAAGCGAAATACAAAGTCAAGGCCTTATTATTGGAATAAATGAATTGAGATTTGAGACATTGAATAATCAGAGCGATGATTTTTCCTAATATCGGCCCTAATTTCGCTTAATCCGCAATCAATATCACATTACTTACTCAAAAGACGCCAACAAGGGTTGATGTGTTACGTGCATGGACAACGTGGACTCCTAGTGTAAAATCCTAAATATTGGGCCTAGAAACATTTTTTAAATGACAAAAAAAACAAGTCTAATATATTAACATAAATAAAATTGGAGGCCCTTGTTTTTGGGTGGCCCTAGGCCTTAGCCTAGGTTGATAAGCCTTACAGGCCGGCTCTGGCTTGGTGATAAACTCAAAACAAAAACCCTACCCCTCTCTCAATCCTGTAAACGACAGTAGCTACCCCACCCCATTGGAGGCAACATCATCTCATTCGACAAGTCTCTTGGTTAGTAATTCTGTATTGTGTTAAGTTTAATTATGTGATCTTGTTTGTATATGTGCTTAATTTACAAAGAAAGTATACGTGAGGACTATATATGTGTAGTGAATAGGCTCGGATATGTGTTAGTAATCGGCTGGATTGTGTCTCGAATTAGGGTATCTTATATATATCGATGATCTTATTTGTTTTAGTTTTAATTGATTGCTTTCATCTATATGTGCACCTATGTGATGTATGCTTAATATTGCACGAGTATTTATGTTTTAGAAACTAGGATTGCGTGAATCGGTGGGTTGTTCTAATCATGATTTGGTCATTCTCGGCCATGTGTGAGGTGTCTTGATTTATTGGTAATTGATTTAGGATTTGATAGAATAATGATTAATAATGGTGGTTCACGTGACAAGCCGTGTATGTGATAGATTATGGATGTTTGCATTGTTTGAATATTGATAATCATGATGAATGTTACTGCCAAATGATTAGGGTGCATGTGGTGTTTTGATATGGTAATAATGGAATTGTAAGGATAAACACAATTTCTTGGTCCATGAGTTTGTCAGGTCCACTATTTTGTGAGGTCCAATAAGAATTTAGAATGCATATAGTTGTTGCCCAATTGTGAGGTCCAATAAGAATTTAGAATGCATATAGTTGTTGCCCAAGTTACACGTAAATGTTTGTTGATCATGTGAAGTTTAATGATGATGATGAAATTTATGAGTTGTTATTTGAGGATCTATACATTGGCTGGGCCGAGCATACTGGGCCGCAAAGTAGTTGTGGTGTGTGGGCTGAATACAAGATCAACGGGTCGAATATGTTGGGCCACGTTGTGAAGTGTATCACCTGGTCGAGCCGGAGAAACATGTGGGCCGCATGCAGTTGAATACGCACCAACTGAGTTTGGTCGCACGGGTCACGGCCCATCTGCATAACATGATGGGCTGTTGACAGGTTGGGCCGCGTAACACCTGAACACACTCGGGTTGGGCCGGCTGTGGTTGGACCAAATTGTTATTTAAGTGCACATTAGTTAACCAATGTTATTAGTAGGTGGAATGTTGCTAGTTAATATAATATCATTGTATGATGAGAGTTTTGTCCGTAAACTAACTTGGACGTGTTCGATCACTATTTTATAATTAAACAACTAATATTAGTGATATGTGTATTGTTTATTTGATTATTAATTAAGATGTGCAAAGGCAACGTAAACCAAAGAAATATTATAGTGCATTGGTGAGCTGTATGTTGTGACCTAGAAGTGGTAGGGTATTAAATCCATGACCATGATTTAATGAGGGTTCGAATTATATAAACAGTGGAAAATGATGCTTGATCAAATGTGATAATTAACCTAGGCTTAGGGGTGTTGCATGATAAACTCTTTGGTATGATTAACCGTAGTTTCGTGACATAATGATCTGGGCCTTAAACTGTTAGAACCGCACCTGAATTAATGGCCTCGAGTGGGCTGCACGAACGTGAGGGATGCTATTAATGCTTATGTACTGTTATAACATATGAACTGTGTGTGATAATGCTTGTACGACACTCGTTTGATATGAGTGCTTAGAATGTGAGTTAATGCATAGGAAACTGATTATCATATTAGAAGTTCGGTACAAACTTATATGAGACTTGAATGCGTGCTAAGATGTTACTTGATGAAGAATGGGCTACTATGCCATCTATTATGACATGTGTTATATGAGTGTTTCTTGTACACAACATGAATATGGAATACGTGATCTATGTACATACAAACTGACTGTTTTGGTAACCACGGTAGGGTTGGTTGGCTGACATGGACGGGTAATATAACAAACCGAGCAAATCAAAGGTGAGTTCACTACATTTTGAGCATGCGTCCCAGTGGTTGGGGACAGTCAGTGGTCTGGGTAATAACGGGTATATTGGTTAATATTCTCACCTATCATTTTTGTAAGTCCCTTATTATGTTACCTGGAGGGTAACGGGTATTAGTTGGTAGCGCTACTTAGGTTTGGTGTCACACCCCCAAAATCCACCATGCGGAGTACCACCGCTTGGAGGCGTGACGTGACCAGGATCAAGCCACCAATCATATTGAACAAGCATGTAAGTAGTTTGTGAAATCCAACACAATACAATTGGTGTCTAAACAAAACATAGTTTAAGTTACAAGCGGAAGCATAAAGTTTAAAACCAAATCATAAGTTTAAATGTTTCAAATGTTTAACATGGTACACAGTTGTCCATGTCCCACAACGACTCTTCCCACTCCGATGCAAGCTCCATAGATACCAAACGACCTGCAAGGCATGTAACAACGAATCAACAACAAAGTTGAGCGAGTTCACACTTGGTTGTTTAGTTATAGTGTTTGTAAATCATTTGTTTATTTCGTAAACCAAGTATCTTTTTAATCTGTATCGCGGTTTCCCAAACATGTTTGCGATGATTAATGGCCGGATCGCGGTTTCCAAAACATGTGTTCGATGATTAGTGGCCGTATCGCGGTTTCCCAAACATGTGTGCGAAGATTAGTGGGGGCTTCCCAAGTGTCGACTAGTCGTGTTTGTACGTGCCCTTCTTGATCCAAGGACCGTAGCGAGTGTGAGTGTACGTAGGTTTTACGTACGTGCCCTTCAATCCGAGGACGGTGAAAAGTAGTTTAATAGTAATGATAGTACGAGTAGTTATTCAATCCCATTCCCAACCCACCGGGAATCCCATGCCTTAGGAGTGTGAACTCACCTCGGTTGCTCGGTTTGACTCTCAAATATAGCTAACAGTCAGGGTCGGTCAATCACGTCCTAGTATGATTTACCCGTTAGTCATTTAGTGGTTTTCAAATAGAGCACAAAGTTCCTACACGTATCTATCACATAACATGCATCACTTTAACGGTACATGCCCATATAACCTTCCCATCTATTCCCCACTCAAAATCAAACATACGATAATGCACATAACATATATAACATGTTAGATCATTCACAGATAGCATACTCGACATTTAGACACGCGAGTCACAACTTATGTCTTTTCAGCATTTATATTCAAAACAGGCTGTTTTCGGACATTTTAATAAAATAGTAAATTTATTCCAAAAATTTCCAAATTTTTACAGGATATCTTAAACGTTCCATATTTTATTGTGTAAAAATATCGGGGTCCGGTTCATTACCATTATTTTATAAAAATTCATATTCCGGGCTGAACTCAGATTTATGTATTTCTGACCACAGTCCACGGAACAATCTATTAAAAATTCATCGAGCGTCCGATTTACGAAATTCCAGTGGGGTAATTACAAATACATCGGTGGTCAACTATGGTATAAATTTTGTGATCAGACTCCACACAGATTACAAGTTATAACAGAAAACAAGACGCGTATTTTCAGCAGAAAAATGCAGCTCTAGCTGCTGTTACGAAATGACGCTTTAAAAATAGTAAACGAAGTCCAAAAATTACGATTCCGGTGCCATTAGAACCGTATTTCATAATAACATATTTTAGATTCAAAATATCGATTTTTTGTTGAGTTTATGGCCTGTTTACAGCCAACTGAAGTTGGCTGTAAAACCGGGACAGATTCTGTTTTCACACTCTAACTTACTAACTTGTGTTCGATTGACTCCGTTAACATGTTTAGTGATCACAACAACATCAAACATCAATATTAACAAGTAAATCAGCAAATAATTAGTACATATCAAAACAATTTCATACTAACATAAATACATCATGTTTCATCTTCTTGTTTAAATCCTTTTTAGTGTTCTTGTAGGTTTAACATACTACATCTTTTTAACTACACAAAATAGACATGAACAAGGGTTAAATAGAGACTCACTACTAGCTTAAAGCTAGGGAAGAATCTAGTGAAGAAGTGTTGAGAAAAAGATGGTGAAAAAGCTAGAAACAAGCTCCTTTGAAATCCCTTCAAGTTGCAACTTCCATGGATTCTTTGAAGCTTTGTATGAAATTGATGTTGGAGAAGATGAAGATGTTGGAAAGTGGTGGTGGGTTCGGTTATGTGGGAACCGAAATGAGAGAGAGAGTGGTGAGATGGAGTGTGTAAATCTTGTGAATGATGGCAATCTAAGTGTCCCATACTTACAAGATTACTTCCAATATCTTGCTCACTTGCACAAGTTAGAATCTAATAAAATAATGGATTATAATCTAATGGAAGATATGAAGTATGGTAAATGATATGGTGGGGTCCACCTAGGACCGAAATCAGGTTGGGGGGGGGGGGTCTTGATGTAAAAATGTGACTAATTTGGTAAGTGCTAGTTACATTTCAAGTATCATGGTGTTATATGTTAGTTGTTGGGTTTTTTTTTAGCGGGTGTTATGGTGAACGGGGAAAGCATACAGGACTATTTAGTAACTTTTCTGTATACTACTAGTATGATAACACGCACATGTAAGTATAACACAGTAATCAGAGAGCGGTTAAATGATTCAGCACAGTCATCAAGCACTTTAATTATCATTAATAAATTGTACGGATACATGGAATTATGAGGGTTGTCACATTCTCCCCCTGTTAAGAGAATTTCGTCCCGAAATTTAGTGCGTAGTTACTGAGGAAGCTAGTTAAGTTGCGGTGTTTACTGGTTTTCCTGGGGTGTCACATTTGGCACCCTCACACCGCTCCTAGATAGGACAGATGTGAACTAATGACCCAGTCGGGGCCCAGTACTAGATAGGAGTACGTGGGAAGGGCAGTCATGTATTTCAGGAGCCGTCTTGTTCGGAATTGAGATATTAACAATATTACTTGCATTGGTTATTGAACTGTTTTACATTCAACTGGTAACAAACGTTTTCTTAAACCGTGGACTCGCCAGCTTTGTCTGATACACTTGTTACATGCTCGCAGGTCGTTAGGTAATTGAAACAGGAGCTTGCTGGCTGGAGAGCAAGAGTGGTCATGGTCATACCGACGGGATTATTTGTCAAATACTTATTTATTATGATTGATTCGTATTTACCTTATGATACTTTAATGCTTCCGCTGAACTTGTGATTTTGAATAACTTATGATTGGAATTGTTATTACTTAATTGATGGAACTTTATTACAACTTGTGATTCAATGTAATTAGTGGCTCATTGCTAGTAGTCACACGCCTAACAGGGACACTCTCTAGGTGGTAATTTGAGGGTGTGACAGTTTGGTATCAGAGCCACTGGTTATAGTGAACTTGGTTTTAAAATGTTTTCATAAAACCAGACTATAACCGAACAGATCCGAAATCGACCATGACACTCAGCTCCAGACTGCAAGGTTCGTTTCTCGTTTACTATTGCATAGTATATCTAGTGTTTGCTTATGAATAACATCACACGTGAATGCACACTTAGCACTGCAGTATGAACTTCTATGTTACCAACCCATGTTACGTGTTTTAAGAGTGCGACTCTTCTTGAACTTTCATGATCTATGTTGTGGCGTCATCTGTCTTATTGCTCGAATTCGGGGAACCTTTTAGCGCGAGTTAAGAGGCACTGAGATAAGCATGCAAATTTCCTTATTATTATGGGTGCACACATAATAATAATGTGGGGTGCATGTGAGTCCCAGTGAGGCTTAACGAGTGTGAGAGGGGTTCCACTCTGTTAATTGATGTTATGTTAGAACTCAGTAGTCTATAGGAGTCATAGCAGTGATTGTCTCCTACTCGAACATGATCTTTTCACCCTTTTCTGAATCCTTACGAATCTCAATGCTATCGAGTATCACCTGATCACACATCTGAACGCCTAGCGAACTGTGTAGAATGTTAGGTGCTAGTACGAACGTCCCTGAGTTGGATGACTCAGCGTCAAATGATTGGACTATATTTTCCTCACTTATCTTTGTTTGCTGGAACTTAGCGTGTTGACGCCTTAGATCCCGAAGTGCAATCATTTCTGTAACACTCTCGCAAGATACCGTGTATTACTCAGTCAACTTGCAAGAACGATGGACAAGAGGGTAAACGTAGTACCTTACCGACTTCGGCAGTTGAACGACCCTAGTTACCGGAAACGAACAACAGTGATTTGACTCCAATCGAATCCTTAACCCCAGCCAGCGACTCATGGGAGTCGACTCTTACGAACCAATCGGGACAAAATCGATGACGATTGACTGTGGAGCGGACTGTGTAACCGCCCGCACCATGAGTAGTGCCTTAGGACGTGGCACGGAATGTGAAAAGATGGACCTTGTTGGTGAAGCCGTCAAAAGATTTATGCAGATTTGGGACGTAAGCCCATGGAATTTCAAATCGGAGACCGTGTCCTACTCAAGGTTTCACCTTGGAAGGGAGTGGTGAGATTTGGAAAGAAAGGAAAACTTGCACCACGATATGTTGGACCATTTAAGATTGTTGAAAGAATTGGAGAGGTTGTCTATCGACTAGAACTACCTCCAGAGCTTGGAAATGTTCATCCGACCTTTCACGTATCCAATTTGCGAAAGTGTTTAGCTGATGCTGATCTTCACATTCCTCTCGACGAGATTCAAATCGACGAAATGATGCACTTTGTCGAGAAACCTGTGGAGATAGTGGAACGTACATACAAACAGTTGAAGAACAAACGGATTCATTTGGTCAAAGTTCGCTGGGAATCCAAACGTGGACCCGAGTTTACTTAGGAACGTAAGGACCAGATGAAGGCGAAATATCCGCATTTGTTTTCACAAGATTCCTCTAAATAAAAATTTCGGGACGAAATTTCCTAAAGTAGGGGAGACTGTAACCACCCTGGTTTTCACACTCGTATTTGTTTGACTTTCATTGTAACAAATACCGCATTTGGAATAAAACTTATTTGAACATACTTGCTTTGTGCTTATACATGCTTATACCAATACAAACACGTGAAACAATTGCAAATTTGTTGAGTTTTATGCGATTAAACAAGGTTATATAAATTATAAGGGCTTATTGTGACATTTTGTGAAACTACAATCTAAAGGACCTAATTGTCATTCTTTGAAACTTTAGAAATACAAGGATTAAAAGTGTAATTATTGAAAATTACAAGTTTAGGGTCCTTTTGGTCATTTTTGAAACCTATTTATAAAAGAAATAGATATAATTTATTTTAATTATAAAAGTCTAAGGTTCATTTGGTCATTTATTTAAACTTGAACTCCAGGGACTGTTTTGGTCATTTTCGAAACTATTTTAACCTTATAAGTCTAACTGGGTTAGTCTATTATACAAGGATTCTTATTTTGAAATCTAACCTAGTTAATTATTTAATAGTACTATTACAGGGACTGTTATCGTAAATATAGAACCACAGGGATCAAAATGTAAAATTTTAATTAAATGAATAAAAGGGATTTAATCCCAAAGAACCGGCCACACACGGGACTCGAACCCGCGCACACCCGCAAACCAAACACGCGCATAACCGGCTGGACTACCAGCTTCGTTGTGAGTTATATCTGATTGTATAATATATATATAATCTTTAAAAACAGATCTGATTACATAAACAGCAACAGTAGGTCGCGGTTCAAACAAGAATTCGCCAAAACTCGATTTTTATTCATCCTTTTTACCTGTAAAGCTTACCCACATGTTTCCTAGCCGATTTCCCACTCATTTAATCATTCAATCGACACATCTTAGTGCCCTTACGGCTATAATTGAACTTTTTATTTAAAAATTAAAAGTGGATCAAGAACACTACAATTTGTCGAATTTGAGATCAAATTGATGGGCTATATAAGTTCATTAACTCCATACGAACCTCCTACACCTCTCACATTGCTCAAACACTTCGAATTATATCGGATTTCAAACCTGCAACTTCGCCGGAGTAGTTCATACTCGCCGGAAAATCGAACCAGTTGCCGGAATCACTCGACACGCACTTCCGACCGATACCGGACCGATTTTATCCGTCTAATCGGTATGTTACTTCTTTTTCAATGATCCTGTGAATTTAATTGAACTATAATCGGGTTTAGATCGAGTAATTGGGGGTTTGACTTTCGTTGACCGGATTTGGGGAAAGAGATGATGAATAGTAGTTCATTTATTTTTATAAAACTGTTATTCTTTTAATTCGTAATAAATCAGATATAATTAGTTTAAATCCGAAAATTTTAACATATTTACTTTAAATACTGATGCATTTGTTAAAAATATAAAATTAGTCAATTTATTTATAAAACTAATTTTTATGATATTAAAACAGTTTATTACTAAATAAATTCATAATAAATCGATTTTTAGGAATTAAAATCTGAAATTTTCAGATTAATTATTTTAATTACTGATCCTTACAAAAATAATGTTGTTACTCATATTTTATATAAATTTGATATTTATATAAATAAATCAATATTTATACTTATTTATATAGTTTAATTTAATGTAATTAAATTATATAACTATATAATTTTGATCCAAAATTATTCTTATGACAAAAGATGCATTATTTTGAGTTTATATAAATTTAGAATCTGAATTTTTATTATGTTTAATTATTTAGATAATTAAACATATATGAACTTAATTATTGTTATTATAATCATTTTAAATTCATTTTATTTATTTAAAATGATTCCAAGACCCTAATAATTATTTTAAGTCAGTAATATTCAAGTTTAATAATTAAAAATATTATTTTTAATTATTAAGATTTGATATAATTATATTTGATTTATTATTACAAATGTTTATATTAAATCAATTGTACATTATTACAATTTTATTATTTATGATAAATAAATATTTTTCATAAATAATTCACAAGATCCTTCTGTAAATCTAAACACTATCAAATACAATAAATACTCAACAAATCCCGTCGACACTATAGGACCTCAATATTGATACATTATTCTTGTACGATTCATTAGGACAACTTTGAGTCCTTATTATCAGACACTTTAATCTCGACTTGCGTATTCGGAATCGCCTGCAAAATAATGTGAGTACATAGATCCCCTCTTTTTATATTTTTGATTGTTTTGGGGTGATTCATATGTATCAAAACGATTTCGATATTCTAACAATGGTTTCAAGACGATTGAGATGGTTTATACTAAACTAATAACGATTTCGATAATGTGAACGAACTTGTTGGTGGTAATTACATAACGAATGACATTCATTAATTTCGGCCAAACCGACCAGTATTAGGTTATGGTACCATAGGATCCGACAAATCCCGTTATCAGACCGGACCCATGGTTATGTGTGGGTTAGGTGGGTAACGACTGAATCTGATGATTGTTAACTTACTTTTTGAGGTTTGTTAAGGCGAGAACGATTGGGAACGATGAACGAGTCACAAAGGTTTGAATGTTGTTAACGAGACGTCCAAAAGTAGTTTTCATAATTAAAACGAGAACGATTGGTACGAGAACGATTGTGAACGATTATGAACGATTTAAATAAGTGAACGATGAGTTATAACGAGAACGAGTTAAACGATGTTACACAACGAGGTTTACTAAACGATATAAACCATACGAGTTTTATTACAAAGACGATTTACGATTTGGTTTACAAAAACAAATGTTTTGGGTTAAGATTCATGGCAACAAGGTTTATAAATGGTAACCATTCTGTTTTGACTTGGTTATTAATTTTACAATACAAACATTTTACAAATAAGGTTTTCTACTATCGATTAACGAAGTTGTACGAGTTATTTCAATATGTAAACGAGCCATGAATCTGATACTCATACAAAAACTATGTACTCACCGGCATTTCTTTGTTGACTTTGTTTTTACATATGTTTCAGGTAATGTTGCTTAATGTTGATTGCGAATAGGATGCATGCTCACTTAGGACCGAACGAGGCCTTAGTGATTTAATAACGATGATAAACTATGTTTGAATTGCTTGTTTAACTTTAAGACAATGTTTAATATTCAATAAAACGAAACTCTTGTATCCATGGTTTGAAACAATAATTCTGTTACAACACTCCCCGACGTTTCCGCCACGATTTGTTGTTTTACGTGGTCGGGGTGTGACAGAAAAGTTGGTATCAGAGCCAATGGTCATAGAGAATTAGGTTAATAGTAAAACTTTGACCTAGACTATAACTTTCTAGGACCCCAACACGAGTTGATTTGAGTTTAGATTTTTTTTTTAAACAAAATCCGAATCTGCTTCGAAAATTAGTCATCCGTTCTAGGATGATTGATTACTAGGTTTTGAACCCTCTGTTATAAGGTTTTGAACCCTTCTAGTTTGACTCATTTTTGGCTTAGTGTCTTTTGAGTTTTCAAAATCTCGTCAGAGTTTGGGTCTAAATAATGTGAACACGTGCAAACTGGAAGAGTGAATGCCTGTACCCTGAGTTTTCTGTCTAAGGCTAGAGTGTTCGTACAAATCCACATAATCGGACCCGTCACTCTTACCTGGGAACTCTTGGGGTGAGTGTTCACTTATAGGCAAGCATGTCTTCGCGATACATTATTTTGATTCATTACTTTGATTAGTCACTGCGTGTCGTTTGTTTGTTCGAGGTAACAAACAAATGATCGCCTTCCTTGTGTTTTGTCGATACCTCTTTTGTTTTTCTTAATTTTCAACCTCACTCGATTATCTTGTTTCCTTGTTAGACAATGCCTCCTCGACGTGATACACAATCTTTTACTGCTGAAGAACTCGCAACCCTTGTCTCTCAGCAAATGGCTGCTGTGTTTCCAGGCATTGTGACCCAAATCCACGAGCTGTACAACAACAACAACAATAACAATGCACCTTGTAATTTCAAGAATTTCAATTCTGCTAAGCCGCTAAAGTTTTCTGGGTCACAAGGAGCAACTGCACTCCTTCAATGGTTCGAAAGTATCGAGAACACATTCAGACATGTGCAATGTACGAATGGGCATAAGGTTGAATTTGCTTCAAGTGTGTTTGAGAAGCGTGCTCTTACCTGGTGGAACGGAGTGATGCGCGACAGGGGTGCCGAAGTGGCGTTGGCACAAACTTGGGAAGAGCTTCGAGCTCTCATGATGAGAGAATTCTGTCCCCATCACGAAATTCGAGCTTTGGAACGAGAGTTTGACGATCTGAAACAAGACGGGGGAGAACACCGTGCGTATACGGATCGATTTGAGGAGCTCAGTCTTTTGTGTCCTACTATGGTTACCCCGTTGGAGAAAGCGATAGAGAGGTACATCGATGGTCTACCCGATTCTATTCTGGATATAGTGACCGGTAATAATCCTACCACCCTTCGCCAAGCAATCGAGTTATCTGCTACCCTGACTGAGTCTCAAGTCAGGAAGGGTAAACTCACCCGCAAGGGTGATAAAAAGAAGGCGACTGATTCTGAGAAGGACAAGAATAAGGGTAAGGGTAAAGAAGTTGAGTCATCGAAGAGGTCAAGAAAGCGAAAGGGTTCTCAGAATTTTGCAGTAACTGCACAAACTGCTCAGAACCCTCAGAACCCGGCCAGCTCAATCTCCTGCGAAGAAAGCGTATGCTGGTACCGCACCTCATTGTGCTCGCTGCAATAGTCATCATGTTCCACAACAAGCTTGTAGGCAATGCACAACGTGTGGTAAGCTTGGGCATCTGGCCAACGTCTGTCGTTCAGGTCAGAATCAGATTGTTCGGAATCAAGCTCCAGTTCAGGGGAATGCTCCTAGATTCCCACCGGGTACATGTTTCAATTGTGGAGAGCTTGGTCACTTCCGCAACAACTGTCCGAGGTTGGCAAATGCAAATGTAAATCCAAACGTGAATGTCAATGTCAATGAAAATGCGAATCCCGCTCGTGGGAGAGCATACAATCTGAATGCTAACGAAGCGAGGGCTGACAACGAGGTGGTTAATGGTACGTTTCTTGTTAACAATCGACCTGCATATATTCTTTTTTATTCTGGCGCCGATAGAAGTTTTGTTTCATTATCTTTCGAATCTTTGCTTGCGATACCTAGAACTAAACTGAGGAAACCCTTATCTGTCGAAGTTGCTACTGGTAAACCTCTTGTTCTTGATTCTGTTATCCGTGATTGTCAGTTAAACCTTGATAACCATCTTTTTCCCATTGACCTCACGCCGATGCAACTTGGGAGTTTCGATATTATCGTGGGGATGGATTGGTTAACCAAACATCATGCTGAGGTGGTTTGTTTTGATAAGATTGTTCGTATTCCTCTTCCGTCGGGCGATGTTCTGGAAGTTCGTGGCGAAAAACCATCTGGTGGATTGAAGCTTATGTCATGCACAAAAGCCCAAAAATATTTACGAAAAGGATATGTTGCTTTCCTGGCACATGTCACCGAGGAGAAAGGCAAGAGAAAGAGTGTTCAGGATATTCTGATTGTTCGGGATTATCCAGAGGTGTTTCCTGATGAACTGCCTGGTTTGCCTCCAGTTCGTCAAGTCGAGTTTCGTATTGACCTTGTACCCAATGCCAACCCGATTGCAAAAGCACCTTATCGTGTTGCACCGTCAGAGATGCAAGAGTTATCGAAACAGCTTCAAGAGTTGTCTGATAAAGGATTCATCCGTCCGAGCTATTCGCCTTGGGGAGCACCTGTCCTCTTTGTGAAGAAGAAAGATGGATCTTTTCGAATGTGTATCGATTATCGTGAGCTTAATAAGCTTACCATCAAGAATCGATATCCCCTACCTAGAATTGATAATCTCTTCGACCAGCTGCAAGGTGCTTCATGCTTTTCAAAGATTGATCTGCGATCTGGGTATCATCAACTTCGTGTTCTCGAGGAAGATATTCCCAAAACTGCTTTCCGTACAAGATATGGGCATTACGAGTTCACTGTCATGCCTTTTGGTTTGACAAATGCCCCAGCTATCTTCATGGACTTAATGAATAGGGTTTGTAAACCTTATTTAGATAGGTTCATCATTGTGTTCATCGACGATATTCTCATTTATTCAAAGTCTCGAGCCGATCACGAGCAACACCTTCGTTTGACATTGGAACTCCTAAAGAAGGAACAACTTTTTACTAAATTCTCCAAGTGTGAATTCTGGCTTAAAGAAGTTCAGTTCTTGGGTCATATTGTCAATGAGCAGGGTATTCACGTGGATCCATCCAAGATTGTTGCAATTAAGGATTGGAATACACCGAAGACACCGACAGAAGTTCGTTCTTTTCTTGGTCTTGCTGGTTATTATCGACGGTTTATTTCTAACTTTTCAAAGATCGCGGTTCCACTCACTGCTTTGACTCAGAAGAATAAGCCTTTTGAGTGGGGACCTAAGCAAGAAGAAGCGTTCCAAACACTGAAACGGAAGCTCTGTGATGCTCCTGTTCTATCTCTACCTGAGGGAAACGATGATTTTGTTGTCTATTGTGATGCATCGAATCTAGGACTTGGTTGCGTTCTTATGCAACGAGGTAAAGTCATAGCTTATGCGTCTAGACAGCTGAAAATTCACGAGAAGAACTATACGACTCACGATCTTGAGTTAGGAGCTGTGGTTTTTGCGCTTAAAATCTGGAGACACTACCTCTATGGAACGAAGTGTGTGGTTTTCACAGACCACAAAAGTCTCCAGCATATTTTCAATCAGAATGAGCTGAACATGAGGCAACGACGTTGGGTTGAACTCTTAAACGATTATGATTGCGATATCCGCTACCATCCTGGTAAGGCGAATGTCGTAGCCGATGCGCTTAGTCGAAAGGAACGAGTCAAGCTTCATTCTGTTCGAACTCTATCTGATATTCAATCTCGTGTTCTTCAAACTCAACGATCTTGTGTGATCAATGACTTATTGAAATATGAGCTACCACTTCAACTTGAGCTTAAACTCGAAAGGAAAGACGATGGTTTACTGTATTTTGAGAATCGTTTGTGGATTCCGAATCAGGACGATATTCGCACCTTAGTAATGGATGAATCTCACAAGTCTCGATATTCGATCCATCCTGGTGCTGATAAAATGTACAAGGATCTTCGTACTAAGTTCTGGTGGCCTGGTATGAAGAAGGATGTTGCCTTGTATGTATCAAAATGCCTAACTTGTCTCAAAGTCAAGGCCGAACATCAACGACCTTCTGGTTTGCTTGTACAACCAGAGATACCGGTTTGGAAGTGGGAGAACATTGCAATGGATCTCATTACTAAACTACCGCGTACTAGTAAAGGTCATGATGCCATTTGGGTAGTAGTTGATCGTTTGACAAAATCTGCTCACTTCTTACCAATCCGTGAGGATTTCTCTGCTGAAAAGCTTGCCAAGATCTATGTAGACGAGATCGTATCACGACATGGTGTTCCTTTAGATATCATTTCCGATCGTGATGCTCGGTTTTCGTCTCATTTTTGGAAGACCATGCAATCTGCTTTGGGGACCCAACTAAATCTAAGCACTGCTTATCATCCCCAAACAGATGGTCAATCTGAGAGAACAATTCAAACTTTGGAGGATATGCTTAGAGCATGCGTGATAGACTTTGGTGGTAATTGGGATTCTCATCTGCCACTGATCGAGTTCTCATAAAATAATAGTTATCATCCTAGTATTAAGATGGCACCATTCGAAGCTCTCTACGGTCGAAAATGTCGTTCACCCCGTCTGTTGGAATGAGATCGGTGAAGCTCAGCTTACTGGACCTGAGCTCATTCTGGAAACAACAGACAAAATCAAGAAAATCCGCGATAATCTTGTGACCGCTAGAAGCCGTCAAAAGATTTATGCAGATTTGGGACGTAAGCCCATGGAATTTCAAATCGGAGACCGTGTCCTACTCAAGGTTTCACCTTGGAAGGGAGTGGTGAGATTTGGAAAGAAAGGAAAACTTGCACCACGATATGTTGGACCATTTAAGATTGTTGAAAGAATTGGAGAGGTTGTCTATCGACTAGAACTACCTCCAGAGCTTGGAAATGTTCATCCGACCTTTCACGTATCCAATTTGCGAAAGTGTTTAGCTGATGCTGATCTTCACATTCCTCTCGACGAGATTCAAATCGACGAAATGATGCACTTTGTCGAGAAACCTGTGGAGATAGTGGAACGTACATACAAACAGTTGAAGAACAAACGGATTCATTTGGTCAAAGTTCGCTGGGAATCCAAACGTGGACCCGAGTTTACTTGGGAACGTAAGGACCAGATGAAGGCGAAATATCCGCATTTGTTTTCACAAGATTCCTCTAAATAAAAATTTCGGGACGAAATTTACTAAAGTAGGGGAGACTGTAACCACCCTGGTTTTCACACTCGTATTTGTTTGACTTTCATTGTAACAAATACCGCATTTGGAATAAAACTTATTTGAACATACTTGCTTTGTGCTTATACATGCTTATACCAATACAAACACGTGAAACAATTGCAAATTTGTTGAGTTTTATGCGATTAAACAAGGTTATATAAATTATAAGGGCTTATTGTGACATTTTGTGAAACTACAATCTAAAGGACCTAATTGTCATTCTTTGAAACTTTAGAAATACAAGGATTAAAAGTGTAATTATTGAAAATTACAAGTTTAGGGTCCTTTTGGTCATTTTTGAAACCTATTTATAAAAGAAATTGATATAATTTATTTTAATTATAAAAGTCTAAGGTTCATTTGGTCATTTATTTAAACTTGAACTCCAGGGACTGTTTTGGTCATTTTCGAAACTATTTTAACCTTATAAGTCTAACTGGGTTAGTCTATTATACAAGGATTCTTATTTTGAAATCTAACCTAGTTAATTATTTAACAGTACTATTACAGGGACTGTTATCGTAAATATAGAACCACAGGGATCAAAATGTAAAATTTTAATTAAATGAATAAAAGGGATTTAATCCCAAAGAACCGGCCACACACGGGACTCGAACCCGCGCACACCCGCAAACCAAACACGCGCATAACCGGCTGGACTACCAGCTTCGTTGTGAGTTATATCTGATTGTATAATATATATATAATCTTTAAAAACAGATCTGATTACATAAACAACAACAGTAGGTCGCGGTTCAAACAAGAATTCGCCAAAACTCGATTTTTATTCATCCTTTTTACCTGTAAAGCTTACCCACATGTTTCCTAGCCGATTTCCCACTCATTTAATCATTCAATCGACACATCTTAGTGCCCTTACGGCTATAATTGAACTTTTTATTTAAAAATTAAAAGTGGATCAAGAACACTACAATTTGTCGAATCTGAGATCAAATTGATGGGCTATATAAGTTCATTAACTCCATACGAACCTCCTACACCTCTCACATTGCTCAAACACTTCGAATTATATCGGATTTCAAACCTGCAACTTCGCCGGAGTAGTTCATACTCGCCGGAAAATCGAACCAGTTGCCGGAATCACTCGACACGCACTTCCGACCGATACCGGACCGATTTTATCCGTCTAATCGGTATGTTACTTCTTTTTCAATGATCCTGTGAATTTAATTGAACTATAATCGGGTTTAGATCGAGTAATTGGGGGTTTGACTTTCGTTGACCGGATTTGGGGAAAGAGATGATGAATAGTAGTTCATTTATTTTTATAAAACTGTTATTCTTTTAATTCGTAATAAATCAGATATAATTAGTTTAAATCCGAAAATTTTAACATATTTACTTTAAATACTGATGCATTTGTTAAAAATATAAAATTAGTCAATTTATTTATAAAACTAATTTTTATGATATTAAAACAGTTTATTACTAAATAAATTCATAATAAATCGATTTTTAGGAATTAAAATCTGAAATTTTCAGATTAATTATTTTAATTACTGATCCTTACAAAAATAATGTTGTTACTCATATTTTATATAAATTTGATATTTATATAAATAAATCAATATTTATACTTATTTATATAGTTTAATTTAATGTAATTAAATTATATAACTATATAATTTTGATCCAAAATTATTCTTATGACAAAAGATGCATTATTTTGAGTTTATATAAATTTAGAATCTGAATTTTTATTATGTTTAATTATTTAGATAATTAAACTTATATAAACTTAATTATTGTTATTATAATCATTTTAAATTCATTTTATTTATTTAAAATGATTCCAAGACCCTAATAATTATTTTAAGTCAGTAATATTCAAGTTTAATAATTAAAAATATTATTTTTAATTATTAAGATTTGATATAATTATATTTGATTTATTATTACAAATGTTTATATTAAATCAATTGTACATTATTACAATTTTATTATTTATGATAAATAAATATTTTTCATAAATAATTCACAAGATCCTTCTGTAAATCTAAACACTATCAAATACAATAAATACTCAACAAATCCCGTCGACACTATACGACCTCAATATTGATACATTATTCTTGTACGATTCATTAGGACAACTTTGAGTCCTTATTATCAGACACTTTAATCTTGACTTGCGTATTCGGAATCGCCTGCAAAATAATGTGAGTACATAGATCCCCTCTTTTTATATTTTTGATTGTTTTGGGGTGATTCATATGTATCAAAACGATTTCGATATTCTAACAATGGTTTCAAGACGATTGAGATGGTTTATACTAAACTAATAACGATTTCGATAATGTGAACGAACTTGTTGGTGGTAATTACATAACGAATGACATTCATTAATTTCGGCCAAACCGACCAGTATTAGGTTATGGTACCATAGGATCCGACAAATCCCGTTATCAGACCGGACCCATGGTTATGTGTGGGTTAGGTGGGTAACGACTGAATCTGATGATTGTTAACTTACTTTTTGAGGTTTGTTAATGCGAGAATGATTGGGAACGATGAACGAGTCACAAAGGTTTGAATGTTGTTAACGAGACGACCAAAAGTAGTTTTCACAATTAAAACGAGAACGATTGGTACGAGAACGATTGTGAACGATTATGAACGATTTAAATAAGTGAACGATGAGTTATAACGAGAACTGTAACATCCGTCAAAATGGAATTCCCAAAATCCGACCTGTTGTAAAACCCGTGGCTTGGATCATTAATGAAACTCGTATTTTGTTAATTACATGTTATACATACCTTATATGTGCTCATACGTTCAATTTTGTGGAACAATTGATGCTTATTCGAAATTCTTGGAAACTATGTGCTAAACTTGTAACTATGTGAAACTTATGCATAAAACGTGTTTCGATCATAAACGATACTTGAATACGACCTTCATACGCTAAATTATACTTTGATTATAATCCTCATACTTTATTTGGCCTTAAACTATGATTAAATGGCAAAACTAGTCCTTAAAACACCTTAAAAGCCCTAATTACAAACTCCAGGGACTAAATTGTAAATTTTGGAAAGTAGTAGGATTGCGCACCGTAAGCCTCTAAGCCTTGAGGTGCGCAAGCATGTCTGCAGACAGCAGACTTTTGTATTTTCGTGATTTTGAACGTAAATAACTCGTTTTTTACTTCTAAGACGAGATTTGAGCAATTATTTCACCCCTACACCAACCCCAAACTCATCCCCTATAAATACACACCTTCCCCAAGGCCTTAAACACTTACACAACTCTTTAATCTCTCCAAAATCACTCTCAAATCCTTCAAGAAGTTGAAATTCGGGCAGATTCACCCTTGCATGCAAAAGTGAGCATAACTTGCTCAAAACTCAACCAAATTACTTGATTCTTTTTCCTACTTGCTTGTATAATCATGGGATTTGATTCCTTGACTTCTCCTAGGAGAAATAAGACCTGGAATTGCCCCGAAAATGTCCATAAACTTTCTGTTTTGCATGAAACTTTCTTAAACTCTTGTATACTTCAAACAAACTTGTGTTCTTATGCTTCTAGTCTATTGTATGATTAGTAAAGCCAAGCCAAGGTTGTTTTACACTTAATAAGAGTGTCTAAACACTCTAAACTTTCTGTTTTAATCGAGTTATTAACTCACAAGTGGTGCCAAGCCTTGAACTTGAAGATGGTGTGACTACTTGGTTAGCATAGGCTAACTTACATACAAGTCCACACATCACTTGATGTTTTGTTTAGTATAATTGTACCTTTAATTCTTGACCATACCTATGAGGTTCCTAAGTGGAAGGTTCAACCTCCCGCCTCTTACATAACCTATATATTAACATAACAATCGAGGTAACCAAGTGGAAGGTTTAACCTCCCGCCTCCTACATAACTCATATGACACCAAGAGGTACCAAAGTGGAAGGTTCAACCTCCCGCCTCCTACGTGACTAACTATATTATTATGTATATATATTATAGACCGAACCCTTGATAGTGATTATATAAATCTACTACCAAGTTAATAAGTTTCTCAATATGTGTGTAGTTCCTTGTCATGCTTCTAATAGGTCTTGAACCTATGAAATCATATATAATCCTTAAGGATTATCATAGTGTCAAGACAAGTGCAAATACCATAGTGAATATTTTCCTAATACATACTTTGTCAATCTTTGAATCTAAGCCGAATCTCGACTCTAAACATACTTGAACTTTAGCCCTTACACATTCAACCTTCTAAACTCATCAACTTCGTCACATTGGATAATCGGAAAGTATATGCAATATTGTTGATAGTCAAGATGATGAAGGAATCAAGTTAGGATGGACTAGATACCCATTTTAATAACAAAACCATGTTTGTTGCAATTTGTCTTTATTTGAAACAATGTACTTGATTTTAGTCATTTATGAAATTTGATTTAATCTATATTGTCACAATTAGTGTTATGATGCTTTTGAGCAATTTGTTCGTCTCATCCCGATGTTTCCGCCATCTGTTGGGGTGTGACAGATTGGTATCAGAGCCATAACTATAGTGAATTAAGAAAAGTAGGAATGCTTTAACCTAGTCTATAGTTTTAGTGCTTTATTCTCATGTTTTGCTTGAAATTACTTGCATGCTACTTTATTTGCTTTATTTATTCTCTTTTGATCTTTTAAGCATATATGTCCCTTATGTGTTAACACTTGACATACTATTCTTATGTGTTAAATACATGTTTTATTAGGTGTTAACAATTTTTTTTAATACGTCATTCTTTATGTGTCATTCTTGACATGTTTATACTTGTTTGTTTAATCTTCAACATACGCTTTTCCTCATATATTTTACTCAACTATTCTAATTCCACAAACACTCATAATACACAAACGAGACGACTTCACCAAAATAGGCGTGAAACCCACAATTTGGTGAACAATTCTCAATCCATTTACTTTTCTTTTACACGAAATTCACCGTCAAGTTAGGAGTGATATCCAAATCTTGAAGGAGATTTCCATTTCATATTCTAGTGGACCCTTATCTTTGGATAAGTACCAACCACATTAGGGTACGATGTAATCAAGTTAGAGGTGAAACTCGCACCTTGTTAACTAGTCTCACTCTTTGATTTTCAATCTCGCCAAAGTTTCGATTTTCCCAATCGATTAAGGACGTGTAGTAACTGGAAGGACAAATATCGTTAGTCGCTTCTCGATGAGAGTATTTGTCTATTAGGCCAAAACACGTTTCCTTAATTTGAAAAGGACTTCGATTTACTTTGGAATAGTCTTATGTTACGTTCCGTGACAATCCACGTTTGCATTGAATATCTTTTATGTTATATCTCAAAATCTATGTGATTTAATATTTACGACCTCGCTCACTTCGGTGTCGAGGGACGCATATTTACGACCTCGGACACTTTGGTGTCGAGGGACGCACATTATAACATTTACGACCTCGGTCACTTCGGTGTCGAGGGACGCACATTTACGACCTCGGTCACTTCGGTGTCGAGGGACGCACATTTACGACCTCGCTCACTTCGGCGTCGAGGGACGCATATTTACGACCTCGGACACTTTGGTGTCGAGGGAAGCACATTATAACATTTACGACCTCGGTCACTTCGATGTCGAGGGACGCACATTTACGACCTCGCTCACTTCGGTGTCGAGGGACGCATATTTACGACCTCGGACACTTTGGTGTCGAGGGACGCACATTATAACATTTACGACCTCGGTCACCTTGGTGTGGAAGTCTTATCATCAAGATAGAAGTGGCTTCCTTACCTTGAGAGACAGCTCTGTTTCATTTCTTTTACAACGACTTCACCAATGAGTTAGGGGTAATTCCCTTACCTTGGAATTTATTTCCCGTGAACGAGAGGTCATGTTAAGTCATTCAATTGCGGTACACGATGGGTTGACCTGTTTATTCACATGCCAGTGATAGGTTAATCTTGTTAACTAAGTATGTCATGTGGATTATTCTAAATTTTTATGCAAATACGTTAATCATAGATTTCGAGGACGAAATCTCCTAAAGTAGGGGAGACTGTAACATCCGTCAAAATGGAATTCCCAAAATCCGACCTGTTGTAAAACCCGTGGCTTGGATCATTAATGAAACTCGTATTTTGTTAATTACATGTTATACATACCTTATATGTGCTCATACGTTCAATTTTGTGGAACAATTGATGCTTATTCGAAATTCTTGGAAACTATGTGCTAAACTTGTAAATATGTGAAACTTATGCATAAAACGTGTTTCGATCATAAACGATACTTGAATACGACCTTCATACGCTAAATTATACTTTGATTATAATCCTCATACTTTATTTGGCCTTAAACTATGATTAAATGGCAAAACTAGTCCTTAAAACACCTTAAAAGCCCTAATTACAAACTCCAGGGACTAAATTGTAAATTTTGGAAAGTAGTAGGATTGCGCACCGTAAGCCTCTAAGCCTTGAGGTGCGCAAGCATGTCTGCAGATAGCAGACTTTTGTATTTTCGCGATTTTGAACGTAAATAACTCGTTTTTGACTTCTAAGACAAGATTTGAGCAATTATTTCACCCCTACACCAACCCCAAACTCATCCCCTATAAATACACACCTTCCCCAAGGCCTTAAACACTTACACAACTCTTTAATCTCTCCAAAATCACTCTCAAATCCTTCAAGAAGTTGAAATTCAGGCAGATTCACCCTTGCATGCAAAAGTGAGCATAACTTGCTCAAAACTCAACCAAATTACTTGATTCTTTTTCCTACTTGCTTGTATAATCATGGGATTTGATTCCTTGACTTCTCCTGGGAGAAATCAGACCTTGAATTGCCCCGAAAATGTCCATAAACTTTATGTTTTGCATGAAACTTTCTTAAACTCTTGTATACTTCAAACAAACTTGTGTTCTTATGCTTCTAGTCTATTGTATGATTAGTAAAGCCAAGCCAAGGTTGTTTTACACTTAATAAGAGTGTCTAAACACTCTAAACTTTCTGTTTTAATCGAGTTATTAACTCACAAGTGGTGCCAAGTCTTGAACTTGAAGATGGTGTGACTACTTGGTTAGCATAGGCTAACTTACATACAAGTCCACACATCACTTGATGTTTTGTTTAGTATAATTGTACCTTTAATTCTTGACCATACCTATGAGGTTCCTAAGTGGAAGGTTCAACCTCCCGCCTCTTACATAACCTATATATTAACATAACAATCGAGGTAACCAAGTGGAAGGTTTAACCTCCCGCCTCCTACATAACTCATATGACACCAAGAGGTACCAAAGTGGAAGGTTCAACCTCCCGCCTCCTACGTGACTAACTATATTATTATGTATATATATTATAGACCGAACCCTTGATAGTGATTATATAAATCTACTACCAAGTTAATAAGTTTCTCAATATGTGTGTAGTTCCTTGTCATGATTCTAATAGGTCTTGAACCTATGAAATCATATATAATCCTTAAGGATTATCATAGTGTCAAGACAAGTGCTAATACCATAGTGAATATTTTCCTAATACATACTTTGTCAATCTTTGAATCTAAGCCGAATCTCGACTCTAAACATACTTGAACTTTAGCCCTTACACATTCAACCTTCTAAACTCATCAACTTCGTCACATTGGATAATCGGAAAGTATATGCAATATTGTTGATAGTCAAGATGATGAAGGAATCAAGTTAGGATGGACTAGATACCCATTTTAATAACAAAACCATGTTTGTTGCAATTTGTCTTTATTTGAAACAATGTACTTGATTTTAGTCATTTATGAAATTTGATTTAATCTATATTGTCACAATTAGTGTTATGATGCTTTTGAGCGATTTGTTCGTCTCATCCCGATGTTTCCGCCATCGGTTGGGGTGTGACAAGAACGAGTTAAACGATGTTACACAACGAGGTTTACTAAACGATATAAACCATACGAGTTTTATTACAAAGACGATTTACGATTTGGTTTACAAAAACAAATGTTTTGGGTTAAGATTCATGGCAACAAGGTTTATAAATGGTAACCATTCTGTTTTGACTTGGTTATTCATTTTACAATACAAACATTTTACAAATAAGGTTTTCTACTATCGATTAACGAAGTTGTACGAGTTATTTCAATATGTAAACGAGCCATGAATCTGATACTCATACAAAAACTATGTACTCGCCGGCATTTCTTTGCTGACTTTGTTTTTACATATGTTTCAGGTAATGTTGCTTAATGTTGATTGCGAATAGGATGCATGCTCACTTAGGACCGGACGAGGCCTTAGTGATTTAATAACGATGATAAACTATGTTTGAATTGCTTGTTTAACTTTAAGACAATGTTTAATATTCAATAAAATGAAACTCTTGTATCCATGGTTTAAAACAATAATTCTGTTACAACACTCCCCGACGTTTCCGCCACGATTTGTTGTTTTACGTGGTCGGGGTGTGACATTTTTCGTCCAAGTCATATATGTTCTAAGTGGATGCCATGCAATTTAATATACATAACACTTCAAGGAAACCATAATGCTACGTGGAAACCTTATAATCTGCATGCACATTTAATAGACAATTAATAGACATGACATCATGAGGTGATCATTCTTCAAGCGGATCATTTGCCTCTTTTCATGCTTCGTGTGTCGATCTCTGTGGCGCACGACGGAGGAATGTCGCGACGTTAGTCTTGAGCCGAACCTATCCGAGTCGAACCGAACTGAGCCGCATCCACAAAGTGCATCAACACTACCTAATCACATTTTAATATTTGATAAATTAATTTATAAAACTAATCAATTATTATTATTATTATGTTAACTTGTGGCTTTTGTTTCATTATTACTTTTTTTTATTTTATTTACAAAGTTAAAACAAATATTAATCAGTAAAAATGTATAAGAAACCGTTAGCAACGTAAATGTGACTAAAATCGAAAAGCAAGGTGCGGTAGGAGGATATCATGTAGCATTTTTGGAATTTGAAAATGATTTGATTATGAAAATTAATTACCTATGGTTGATGTAATGTTTTTGGAGTTTACACTTTACATCAATATATATCTATTTTGGACTTTGTTTAATATATTAATTTTATTTTTTTATTTTTTTTGCCGTACCCGTATCTTGGATTTTTGAGTTTTTCCGTTCCCCGTACCCGTATCGTCCCCGTACCTATTCCCGTGCTACATAGCCAGAGGAAAAACAAGATGGCTTGGGCAATTACATATCAAGCGTTACCAGAAAACATTCTGATGCAAGTTGCTACAACCCGTAGTGCTCGAGCAATCCTTAGGGCTGATCGGGTTCAACAAGCCGGATTACAAACTTTGAAGTGAAAGTTGCTTGATAGCGTGCCATCAAAGTTTATTGCTATTGTAGCTATTATTGAACAAATCGTAGATCTAAATACTTTGACGTTTGAGGGTTGCATAGCACGTAAAGGCTTTGCTTAAAGGCTTTCGGGGAACAAACAAAAGAGCACGAGGCCATTTGACGAACTTAATATGTAAAAAATGTTATGGTCTTGATCAACAGTCAACCTTATGTAAAGTCATTTGACAAACTTTAATCTTTTGTATAGAAAAGGACAAACTTTAATTTTCTGTTTTGTTGTAGTGTAAATCGCCATTATAGTCATGAGGATTGACCAAAATTGTCATTTTAGTTCAAATGGTTTTTTTTTTTTTTTGTCATTTTAGTCCAAATAGTTTGGTTTTCTGCCATTTTATTCCCTTACTTTTGTCATTTTTTGTCATTTTCATCGACCACCACCTCCCACCTCCCACCACTCACCCCATCACAACCTTCTATCATCGCCACCACCTGCCTACACTGTCACCACCCACCCACCCAGGGCCGGCTCAACCATTTTGGTGGCCTAAGGCGAAGTAAAATCTTGTGGCCTTTTTCCCAAAAAAATGTATGTAATTGAAAGTTAAACTTGAAGTGCCCAAGTGTAATTATTTGAAAGATTTTGTTAAAATTTAAAAACAAGAAAAAAAAATGGTGAACCAGGGATTCGAACCTAGGTCTCACCAACATCCATACATACACAAAACCACTACACTACCAACCATCAATTTGTTGATAACCCACACCCTAAATCTTTTATAAATGGACTGTGGTTTCATCAAATTATGGAGGCCCTATAGTTTTGGTGGCCCAAGGCCCAAGCCTCATTTGGCTTACCCTTGGGCCGAACCTGCACCCACCCACCCCACCACCATCACCACCCACCATTTCCACCATCACCGGCCACTCTTCCGCCACCCACGTCATCAACTAACACCACCGCCATATCTGCAAGGGACGAAAGACTATAAACTGACTTATAGAAGGAGTGATCATTTAGAAGTGGTGGGCTATTCTGATTCTGACTTTGCCAAATGCAAAGATGACAAGAAATCCACTTCGGGCTATATCTTTATGTTAGCAGGCGGCCCTATCTCTTGGAAGAGTCATAAACAACAGTTGACCACAACTTCCACAATGATGGCAGAGTACATTGCTGTTTATAACGCAACCTGTCATGGAATGTTGCTTAGAAATCTGATCACTGAACTCAAAATCATTAATTCCATCTCTAGACCATTGAAGCTTTACTGTGATAAGTCAGCTGCCGTTAGTTTCTCGAACAGTAATAGTTCGACTGGAGCTGGTTTATATCTCGATACAAAATATATGTTCATACGTGAACGAGTTAAGGAAAATATTCTTCGTATCAAGTATATTAGTACTAAAGATATGCTTATGGATCCGATGACTAAAGGTCTCCCTCCTAAGGTTTACGAAGAACATGTTCGGAATATGGGATTTAGTAAAGACCTTGTTTAGCATATTGTACTAGCTTATGTTTTATGATTAATGAAATTTCCTCAGTTTGATTTTGTATGTCTCTTACAATATGTTCAACTGGTATAATGGCATATAGTCAAATAAAGTTACAAATCAAACAAAGGGCTTATGCGTATTTTGATCATGACGATTAGGTTTTAAATTAAGGCTATAGTATGACTAATGGGGGTCCTGAGTCGCATAATGATTCAACGGTTGTATTTCTCTGTTATAGTTCTTGTTTAAGGCTAAAATGAGTGTTAACTCCTGATCAGGCATATCTAATACTCATAGTAAATAATTACTCGGCTAAGTGGGAGAATGTAAGATTAAATATATTATGTTTAATATTTAATCTAGTAGCCATTATAATCATTTACATAATATAGATCAAAATATATAACAACCTATTAAATAATTAGTTGGTAATTGTTGATGGACCATATTACCCTTATTAACTAATTAGGTTTCCTCTTGGGTGCTTATATAAGGAGACTTATGTAGAGGTTAAAAGGTTACACACTTAGACACATAACCTAATTAGCATAACATCAATCGACCTCTTCTCCATAGCCGATACCCTTTCGGTTTTCATAATCACCATCATCAGTCAGCACCCTAAGGAGGAACCAGATCACCTTGACAAAGATGTCGAACTCCATGTCGTCTTCCCTCACTGGATTCTCCACTGCATTGTCTGCGGTGACAGGTATGTTTTCATGTTTTCCATTATGTTTAAACAGAACTGATCCAACATGTGGTATCAGAGCATATGTTGATTAGTCAGTTCCGTTTTCGTATCCATTAATTCTGGGATTTAAATCATGAAAACTGAATTTTATAAACTTTATAAACATCACAGCCGGTTTCGAGTGATTCAATATCACTGTTTAAATGATTAAGTTGGTAAATAATATGACTCGAAACCAATATGGGTAATCTTATAACCGAAATTTGTTTAGAAAAGCCTTAAAATTCAGGTTTCGGGTTCCAGAATTTATGTTTTATTTTTTAGGGTTCATCATATGTTCTTAGAAAATTCGAAAATTCCTTTATGATTTGGAATATGATTCGGATTATTGAGTGTTTTCCTGTTTTGATCTGATTTTGTCCTCTAAAGATTTTCGAAAACTGTTATTAGATAAACAGATTATAATTTTTTCGAAATATTTGATAAAATCATATCAGCATTAAAATAGGAAACCATATCTCAAAATCCCTAAGAATTCGAATTTTCAGTTATTATCACAATAACAACTGTTAACAGTGGACTCGAGACCATCAGGTTTTGACTCGAGACAAAGATCTCTACTAGAGACCATAAGGTCTCGACTCGAGACCACTGAGGTTTCAACTAAGGGCTTAAAACTTCACAACTCGAGACCATGGTTGTGACTCAAGACCTCATCAAGGAGTCGAGATCTCAAAACACAGTAGTCGAGACCATGATTACGACTCGAGACACTGAGGTTGCGACTCGAGACCTTAATGAGTCGAGACCTCATAATGTTACAAAATGAGTCGAGACTTGACTCGAGATCTCACTCGAAACCTCATTATTTAGGCTGTTTAATGTGAACTATAATAATTGGTTTTTGTAATTACTTAGTTAATTAATCAGAATCAGATAATGTTTTACAAAACCAAAATGGCTTAACTTGAATGAGTTTTTGATGTATCACTTCTGGCCAAAGCTGATTTGATACATCTACTTATCATTCAAGTATTACGAAAGCTATGTTAAGTGTGCATCATAAACATGAATGTCTTAATATCTGGCCAAAGCTGATTTAATTCCTTCATAGATAGCATACTTAACGAGTGCATAACTAAAGTGATTCTTTCATTTCTGGCCAAAGCTGATTTGTCACAACCACTTTGCACACATGCTTAAATGATTACACTTCTGGCCAAAGCTGATTTGTCTTCGTTTAAGTAGAATTTTAACTAAGTCTATTATTTTGATGTTAGTAATAGACAATATCACAGCTTCATAATGTAAAATGGTCATTATTTATGCCTGCCTTGTATTACGTGCCCTTAGATCACATTAGGACTTCTTCCTTAGTATCATAACTTGCTCATCTTATTTCCATTATCAGCACCCAATTGCGGGATTCCACCTTTGACTGGTGATAACTTTGCTGCATGGAAGGATGCTCTCATGCTTACACTTGGATTGCTTGACTTTGACTATGCTTTAAGGGAGAATAAGCCAGCGGACATTACTCCACAAAGTACTACTGCTGAGCAGTTAACTCATGAAAAGTGGACTAGGTGTAACCGCATGTCTCTCATGTTCATGAAGCAGTCCATAAGCAATGCAATCAGAGGAGCCATTCCTGATTCTGAAGATGCTAAAACCTACTTGGCTTCTGTGGAGGCGCAATTCAAGGGGACGTCCAAAGCACACGCTAGTACCCTTATTCTCAAGCTGGTGACAACTAAGTATGATGGGAGGAGCGGCATTCGCGAGCACATCATGATGATGAATGACATGGTCAATAAGCTGAAAGGGTTGGAAATGGAAATCAGTGATGGTTTCCTCGTTCATTTCATCGTTACTTCGCTTCCTTCGCCCTTTGAAGCATTCAAGATCAATTACAACACTCAGAATGACAAATGGACGATGAGTGAGCTGGTCGCTATGTGCGTACAGGAGGAAGAGCGCATGAGGATGGATCGCACTACCGATGTTGCTAACTTCACCACCTCCAACACTAAGAAAAGGGAGAACAATCATCAGAGGAAGGATGCTTCTAAAGTCCAAAGGCCTAATCCTAATACAAGTGCACCTTCCAGCTCTAAAAACTCCTTAGGCAGAATCCACTGCAAGTTCTGTAAAAAGGCAGGACATATGCAGAAGGAATGCCCTGACTTTAAGGAGTGGCTGGCTAAGAAAGGTAACGATTATTTTATGATTCTTGAGTCCTATAATTTAAATGTTCCTGCTAATTCTTGGTGGTTTGATTCCGGTTCTATGGTTCATGTTACCAATTCAACTCAGGGATTCCTTACATTCCGGAAGCTGGAAAGATACCAAAGAACGCTTAAGGTTGGGAATGATCGAGAATTAGAAGTGAAAGCCATTGGAACATTACAATTATTTATGAAAACTGGTTTATGTATTAAACTTTATGATACCTTATATGTTCCTGAGGTGACTCGGAACCTTGTATCAGGACCAAAGTTAGACATGGACGGTTTTATTGTTTCCCATGGTCATCGCAAACTCTCTATCCTCTATGATTATGTTCTTTGTGGTACTGGTATTCTGGACGGTGGTCTCTATAGATTAGAACTAGATGATAATTTTTCCAAATCTTTGTTGACATATAACATTAATGAATCACTCACAAAGATGAAAGAGAAACGAGACTTAGAAACTTCATCCATGTTGTGGCATCAACGTTTAGGCCACATCTCAAGAGAACGATTAAATCGTCTCGTAAAGGATGAAGTCTTACCTCCTCTTGATTTCTCTGATTTTGGAACATGTGTCAAATGTCTTAAAGGTAAAATGACATTAGCGAATAAGAAAGGTGCCACTAGGAGCTCTAATTTATTAGAACTCATTCACACTGACATTACTGGTCCCTACCAAATCGCTGGCATAACAGGACATACTTCATTTATCACTTTCATTGATGATTATTCTCGTTACATGTACTTGTATCTTATTAAGGAGAAATCTGAATCTCTAACAACTTTTAAAGATTATAAGGCTGAAGTTGAAAAGCAATTAGATCGTCAGATTAAAGTTGTGAGATCAGATAGAGGCGGTGAATATTATGGAAGACATACTGATGTGGGTCAAGCTCCTGGTCCATTTTATGAGTTTTGTAAGGGTCAGGGGATTGTGAACCAATACACCATGCCTGGTACACCTCAGCAGAATGGTGTCGCTGAACAAAGAAATCGTACCCTTATGAACATGGTGCGCAGTATGTTAGACAACACTAATTTACCATTATTCCTCTGGACTGAAGCGTTAAAAGCAGCTGTTCATATACTCAATAGAGTTCCTTCTAAGTCTGTCCCTAAAACTCCTTATGAACTTTGGACAGGAAGGAAACCTAGTCTTAAATATATGAAAGTATGGGGCTGCATTGCTGAAGCAAAACTTTACAATCCTTTCCTAAGGAAACTTGACCCTAAAACAGTTACCTGCTTCTTTATCGGGTATCCTGATAACTCAAAGGGTTATCGTTTCTATTATCCTTCTCATGTCACCCGTATTGTTGAAACCAAGCGTGCTGCGTTCCTTGAGGATTTCAAGGTCAGTGGGAGCAGTACCAACCCTTACGAAGAATTGCAAGAAGTACAAGACGCGGGGGGGGGGGGGGGGGAGACTCGTCGCTTACCATTACTTCGATTACTCCTCTTATACCCATTGCAACTACTGTACCTGAAGCTACTGTACCAACTCCAAATTTACCTCTACAATCAGAACCAATTATACCCCATGACGAAGGCACATCAAACGCTCAAAACCAAGACAACGCTGAACCCGATAATCAACTCAGGAGCTCATCTAGGCAAAGAAGGCCTACTAATTGGGATGATTATGTTACCTACCTGACTGAAATGGATCCCGAAAATCTCAATGATCCTATCTCTTACAATGGAGCCATTAGCAGTGATCAGTCTTCTGAATGGAATAAAGCAATGATTGATGAGCTTGAATCCATGAAGAAAAATGACGTTTGGGATTTGGTAGAATTACCCAATGGTGTCAAACCCGTAGGATGTAAATGGGTGTTCAAAACAAAACTGGATCCGAATGGGAACGTTGAACGCTACAAAGCGAGATTGGTTGCAAAGGGCTACACTCAGAAAGAGGGAATTGATTATCAAGAGACGTTTTCACCTGTCTCTCGTAAAGATTCACTAAGGATCATCATGGCCCTAGTAGCTCATTTTGATTTGGAGCTGCATCAGATGGACGTTAAAACCGCTTTTCTTAACGAAGACTTAGACGAAGATGTTTACATGAAACAACCTGAAGGTTTTAAACCTGAAGGTCAGGAGCATCTAGTCTGTAAGTTGAAGAAATCCATTTACGGGTTAAAACAAGCATCACGTCATTGGTACCTATAGTTTGATGAAGTCATGAAAAAACAAGGTTTTATGAAGAATCAAGTGGATCAATGCACCTACCTCAAGATGAGTGGGAGCAACTTTACTATACTTGTCCTTTACGTAGATGATATTCTATTGGCAAGTAATAGTTTAGACATGTTGCATGAGTCGAAGCGGTTACTCTCGCATAACTTCGACATGAAGGATCTCGGAGATGCTTCTTACGTCATTGGCATCGAAATCCACCGAGATAGACACAAAGTGTAACACCTCGAAAATTCACGTCCTATAATGTGTTGACACGTGTCATATGTTTGAACGTGTGAAATAATGTTCTAGAGGGACTAAAGTTGACAAACTTGAAAAGTATATGAAAATACAAGTTCTAAATGTCAACAGTGAATAAATATACTGTACATTAACCCTACATGATGCTCATACCTTCAAACGAATGAATCATGGATCATACGAAGCTAAAAGTGAGAGATTACAAACTGCAGGGGTTAAATGTGTCAACATGTTTAAGTTATACCTCTGGGTGACCTTTTGGCAAACCCGAAGCTTTGTAACGGTTAATTATGCTCACTAGAATGCACGATTAAAATTTCATAAAGTTTCGTTATCGTATGAGAAAGTTACGATCAAATTCGTGTACGAGGGGTTAAAGCGTCAACGGTGAAAGTTATGACTTTTCGGGTTAACCGGAAGTGTCCAGGGACTTGGCAAAGTGAGTATAAGTCATAAAGCCCTTGTATATAAATAATAAGGGGTCAAAATGCAAGAAATAAGCTTAGTTGACCTTTCGGAGTACCAAGAGCCGGGGATGCAAACTGAAAAATGGAAGAATTGCCCCTGAGAAGAGGTAGCGCACCGCTACCACAAACATGTAACGGTGCGCTACCATACTGCCAGCGACCAGAAACAGGCTGTTGCCTGTTATGCGTGATTTTGACCCACTAAACCGGTTTTTCTCACTTTTGGACGACCCCTAGACTTCCCTAGGCACTAGTAACAAGTGTTGGATGGTTGTGGTTGATCCTAGACTTTGTTGTCAACATGTTGTGGTGATTGAACTTGCTATATAAGAGACTTCATGTTACACAAGTTCCTCACAACTTCTCCTGCACTCTTGGATTGATTCTGGAGCTCAAACTTGCTTCCTAGTGATCATATCTCGTGCATAGGACCTCGGTAAGTATTCTTGTCCTTCTCTAATTAGTTTTAGCTTAGTTAATTAGCTAAAAGTCAAACCGTCGTAATTACGGTTTGACTTCGAGATTAGTCTATAATGGCTCAGTCATATCTCGAATTAAAAGTAGTTATAGGTTGGTATTTATGTGGGTAATAAAACCCCAAAAGGGTTTCCCCTGATCACCATCCTAACCAGGTTAAATGTCGGGTCAAACATATAATTAAAAAAGTCAACAGGATGCTTAAAATGTCATTTATGCATAATTAGCTATCTAGAACATATGCAACCTGTTTGATCATTGTTATAACTTAGTAATAAGTGTAAGAACATGTCCAAACATGTTCGACCCGACTATTTCCTGTTCAGACCCGGTTCGGAACCGAAAGTCGCAAAGCTTTGACTTCAATTCTGACCCGTTTAGGTATGTTTTAGAAATACCTTAGAGCTTCATTTGGAGCAGGTTACATGCTAGTATAACCCTCTGTGATTATACACCTCGGTTCATTAGTTATCCGATTATACGCATGATTCCGTTAATTGCTCATATGTTGACCATTATGCCCTTATTACCTTAAAACGTGATTTATGAAAATGTAAAAGTGTAGAAACCTTAGTTACTGATATATAAACTTGTATGCAAAGTTTGACATCAGTTTGACTTGTAGATTAAGAGTTATGCTCATTAGCGCAAAATAAAAGCTTTATGTTAATAAAATGGCGTAATTAGCGTATAGCCTAGTTAAGCCTACTTTTTGGTATCAAACTTAATACCCACTGATGTAATATATTATTTTGGGATTTTTAAATATTTTTAATTAATTTTAGGTTGAGCATAACTAGTAGTCGTAGGCTTAATCCGGTGATTGTCGGTTTTGCCCTTACGGGCCATAAAACGAGTTTTACTTATCGAAACGACTCCAAACCTTTTTCTACTGATCACATATGTTAAATAAATTATTTTAAGCCCTCTGGAAATATAAAAATATCAGATTTAAGTATCGAACCCGGAAATGGCCTTTAATCGCCATAATTAGCGTTTTTAACGCATAGTATGTCTTAAAATCATATTGGATATACCCGGGTTGATACCTATTGATATATGAGGCAAATTATGATATTTTAACAGTAAGAAAAGGTTGATAAACTCAGACTTTGTTTTTGAGCTTTTCGGCTTATGTGAAATTACCAAAATACCCCTACGGGGCATAGTTTGGTTAAAAATGATATATTTCACATATATACTTTACCCTACTGTTATAACTCATGAAATTAAGTATTTTACTGATTACATCAGACCCGTAACTCAGATGAATACTTAAACTCTTTCATAACCTTTTAAATGACCAAACTACCCCTACGGGGCCTAGTTTGTGTTTAAATACGTTTCGGGCATAATGAAAGACATCTTACTGATGTCACAACATATTTGTGGCACAATTAACTTAGGAAACCTGTAGATGGCTCTAATAAATACCTGTCACGCTTATTACGTGTTCGGTACGGTTTATGTAACAAGTTTACATAAATTAACCGAAACGGGTCAAACCTTATCGGTTTTATCTCAAAATCCAGAATGTGAATAATAAACCCATATTAAGCAAGTCTCTGAACTTGTCGGGTCTAAATCACATTCTATCCGGTCTTCGCTTAATTGTGCGTACGAACCGTATCTTTGAAACTAGCCGGTCTAAGCTTAAGCTTAATTAAAGGCCCGTTAGGATTCTAATAGGTTATTATAAACCTTCGTTCCAGATTAGGAGCCCAGTAAAAGTACTTGCAATTACTGTATTGGATTTATACTTTGCTCAGGTAAATACTCTTAACTTATTTTCCCTATACGGGCTTGGGATACGGCACTATAAAAGTACCGCTTGGTCGGGTATGTAGACATGTAAATCGGATTGTGATTAATGTATTACATAACTCGCTTTATTCTGTATTATTTGATGTATGGCCCTTGGGGGTTAAATGACCATGTCCCGGATATCCTTGGCATCATTTTACGAAATGGCCATGACCTAAGCACGGGGTGTAGGCGTACACCTGACAGATGCATTATGTAAAAACTGGTAATCCACTTAGGGGTATCATCCTTGTGGGCATTATACCGGAACTGGTAATCCACTTAGAGGATGATAGCCTGTGGGCATTATACCTATGGCGTGTCAGCTAATCTGTCCCGACGGACGGCAAATGAGTAAAACTGTAAACAAGATTATTTATAAATAATTGTCCCAAGTTATAAAGATATGTTTTGCCGAAGTGCATTCAAATCAATTTTATTAAACTCTTTTCTAAATGAGTCAGTTGAGTTGTATTTACCAGTGTAAACTGACGTATTTTCCAAAAAGGCTAAGTGCAGGTGCTAGACGAAATAGGCTGGCTACTCCAGGCATCATTACTCAAGTTTCGCAAGCTCTAGATGTCAAAGTCTGTTGAACAGTTTTTATTTTATTTCGATCCGCATGTGGATCCTTTACTTCCGTTGTAATACTGAATATTACTTATATTCGGAATGTAATAATAAATATCTTTTGCTTCCGCTGTGCATTCATATATATTGTGTTGTTTGACTATTATGTTGCCAACCACGTCACGATACTCCCCCACCGGGCCCACCGGTGACACGTGGAAAGTCGGGGTGTGACAGGTTGGTATCAGAGCCAACACTGAGTGAATTAAAAACTAGTCTTTTGTGTTTAATCTCAGTTACACAATTGCACATTCTTGAGTCTAGACAAGAACATAGGACAAATTCTAGATTCGTTTTATTTTGTCCTTATTTGATTCTTTTGTTATTTTCTGACTTGCCCATGCATAGAACATTTAGTGTATTCTGCAAGTCAATTGCTATAGAAGTCCCGTCCAGGGCAACCATATACTTGTTAAATTTTAAAGGAACGATTATATTTAAAATATCATTCCTATATTATAAGATCTACCATTATAATAAAATGGCAAAATTTAAAAAGGACAAAACCTAGCCATGTGTCACATTAAGACAGGGCCAAGATGGTAGTTCCATAATTAGATTCAGATCCTTGTTAGCAGTTCAATTTAGGATTGCTCTGCGTTAATTATTAAAAAAGAATCTTAAAGGTAAAACCTAGCCTAAATGTCACGGCATACAAGGCCAAGATGGTAGAACCTATTCAAGAGATTCAAATCTTTATTAAACATATGAAAGCATATTAACATGCTCGACAAAATGTGATATGATAAAATCACATAAGTCATTTTAGGATATACTAAATTTCCTTATTTATATAATCATCCCTTATAGATGAAGTGCCCACGGGCTATAACTAACGTCCTCTGGGACTAAAGACAGTGGTAGCCTACAACTCCCTGTCAAGAAAAGGTAATGAACTTTGATTCAAACCTTGAAGCCTCGATTCTATAAAATCAAGGCCTATAAATTAAACTTGTCTAAGTGACTAGGCCTTTTGTGCTATTATTAACTTATAATTTAGGAGTATAATAAAGATCCTGAATAATTATATATTTATCAAATTAACCAATAGGTGTATTAAAAACATGGTTAATAAATCGTTCAAAAAGATAAAACTGTTTAAACTTCCGTAAAAACCTTGTCCTTGTTTAATTTTTATGTTGCAATTAAAACTACATGGCTGAGTCGGAGGAAGGGAACAGTCATCCTTTGGATAACCGCGATGATGAAAGGATTAATATAACCAGAGGAGAGCTTCGTACATTGATTGATTCAGCTGTATCTAAAGCTGTGAAGGAGCAATTCCAGGAGTATAGTGAGACAAATAGTAAAGCCTCATCTGTACCCCACCCTAAATCCATCCCTAAAACTCATTCAGAGCCTGATAACAAGCCGCCCTCAAAGAAGGATGAATTAAAGAAAGATGACGATCGACATTCATCTAATGGACACAGTGTTCCATCCAAGAGGATAGTGTTCGATAATGAACCACATACCAAATCCTGTAACTATAAGTACTTTGTTTCCTGCAAGCCCCGAGATTTTACTGGGGAAAAAGGGGCGGTTGATTGTATGATTTGGTTGGATGAAATGGACACAGTTGTCGATATCAGCGGTTGCGCTGAAAGGGATGTCGTGAAGTACGTATCCCAATCGTTCAAAGGAGAGGCACTGGCATGGTGGAAGTCTCTCATTCAAGCTGCTGGGAAGATTCCGCTCTACAGCATGTCATGGGAACAGTTTGTTATTCTCATTAAGGAGAATTACTGCCCTCAACACGAGGTTGAGAGGATTGAGTCAGATTTCTTATCTTTGGTGATGACAAACTTAGATTGTCAAGCTTACCTCACCAGTTTTAATACCCTGTCCAGACTGGTCCCTTACCTTGTAACACCAGAGCCCAAGTGAATTGCACGCTTCATTGGGGGTTTACCCCCAGAAATCAAAGCCAGTGTTAAGGCTTCAAGACCTACTACATTTAGGTCAGTAACTGACCTCTCTCTGTCCCTTACATTAGATGCGGTCAGGCTAAGGTCGCTAAAGAAATCTGAAGAAAGTAAGAAGAAGCGTGAGGATGATAACTCACGAGGATCAGAGAAGAAACACAAGGGGAACACTGACTCTGAGAGGTCTGGGTCTGGAAAGAATGGTCAGCGGACAGAGGAAAAGCCAAGGTGCTCGACTTGCCAAAAACGCCACTTTGGAAAATGCAGAATGGAGTCCAATTCTAAATCAGGACCACCTGCATGTGGGATATGCAAGTCTAGGGAGCACAAGACTGTTGATTGCGGGAAGATTAAAGATGCTACATGCTACAACTGCAACGAGAAGGGGCACATAAAGACCAACTGCCCTAAGTACGCGAGGAAGCCTGAGTAGGCCAAGAGAACAAACGCAAGAGTTATCAGGAGGAACGCCCAAGGGATGATGCAGAATAATAATAGTATAATATGTACCTTTCCTTATCAAACAGTTTATGCAAAAACTTATTTGATATTGGCACATATAAATATATTATGAATAATAAATGTTGAGAACTGTTGTCTCCGTCTGATTAAGACTCCGGTCATTTAATATGATGTAGAAATTGGCCGATGATACTTTAAAAAATGCTCCAACAAATCCTATATTGATATCTAATATCTATTAGAAATCACTCTTCCCATACCTTATAGCAAACTTCTGGTTGCATACATAAGGACTCAATATAGTGATAAAAATCGATTGGTAGCCTTAAAAATTTAAGCCCATATTGTGGGTGATAAGAAGCAATTAACTATCAAGACTCCTTATGAGACAACTCTTATAATTACACGTATCCGTACGAGTAATTAATATTAAACAAAAAAAAATGGTGGAACTGGCCGTCCCCGGAATCGAACCTGGGTCTAGGCCGGCCGCACCCTTTCGCGCGCCTAGCCAACTGAGCTAGGTGCCTAGTTTGTGAAAATTTCCATTCTAATTAGATATAAGCACTTGTACAATAAACTTCCTTATCATTTATCAATGATAATTTCTGCTAAGTGTCCTATTTTAATACAGGCAATAATAAATCTTCATGAACCATAAATTTAGCAAAAACTTCTATTATCATCCACAAGGTATAACTACCAAGGAGACCATAGTAACCGATTCTTATAGATCGGCAAGGAATCTTTCCGAAAATCTAAGAGCACTCTTTCTTTGCATAGAGTACGACAACGTATATTATTTTAATTATTTTCTCATTGTTTTCTATCGCCTGCGAATGCCAAACTATGTTTAATAAAAGTGTCATATGAGGATTGGCGTATCCTAGTGTGTCCCATAGATTATTTCCATGTCTGATCAGCATGGAGGTTTAATGCATGGAACCCCTGAGATATCCCAATGGTCATATTGTACTAATGTCGACTAATGGTATTCAAAGAAGATATCCAGAATAGAATTGTCCAATTACATATTCCCTAGAAAAGAAATATGTGGACTCATAACATAAATGTGTCACTTATTAGGCACAAGCGTTGTTGAGTGAGTTGGAGCTTGAGATATGGAAAATCTCTGTAACCTCCTTTTATCTTGGTTATCTTCTTCTAAGTTTACCCTGTTTACCTCTCTAGAGGCAGGTAGAGTTAAGATTAACATCCCGCTTGGGGTTAGAGTGTTGTAAGAACTCCATGTTGATTATGGAATAACCAAAAACCTGATTAAGTAAATTTTAAGATAGGAGATTCATATAGCCTAACTCGAAATTTTCAGAGTATGATATTTGTTAGACAAGAAAGACGGTTCATTCTGCTTATGCACTCATTACCGCAACCCTATTTAGACCACGATTAAAAAAAAATCGCCGTCAACTACTCAGGATCGTCGAATTGTTCGACTAGCTGTAAGGATTAGCTACTCCTTAAGATTAGTTAAACAATAGTTGGAATAACCATCTCAAGAGAAGCTTTTCTATAATAATTGATATAGAAGTATCAAGGCTGCTCCTTTAGAGACCATTGTATAAATGAAATGTTAAACATCTGTTGTTAGGACAATAGATTGGTAAGTCCAATATTCAAGATCTGAAAGTTGCATTGGAAACAACAAATAAGATCATACAAATTCCTAATCATCTGTAAGTTGCCATTATTAGGCAGAGAATACTTCCTTTATTTCAGTAAATCTCGGGCCGAGATTTATTTTAAGGGGGTGAGGATGTAACACCTCGAAAATTCACGTCCTATAATGTGTTGACACGTGTCATATGTTTGAACGTGTGAAATAATGTTCTAGAGGGACTAAAGTTGACAAACTTGAAAAGTATATGAAAATACGAGTTCTAAATGTCAACAGTGAATAAATATACTGTACATTAACCCTACATGATGCTCATACCTTCAAACGAATGAATCATGGATCATACGAAGCTAAAAGTGAGAGATTACAAACTGCAGGGGTTAAATGTGTCAACATGTTTAAGTTATACCCTAGGGTGACCTTTTGGCAAACCCGAAGCTTTGTAACGGTTAATTATGCTCACTAGAATGCACGATTAAAATTTCATAAAGTTTCGTTATCGTATGAGAAAGTTACGATCAAATTCGTGTACGAGGGGTTAAAGCGTCAACGGTGAAAGTTATGACTTTTCGGGTTAACCGGAAGTGTCCAGGGACTTGGCAAAGTGAGTATAAGTCATAAAGCCCTTGTATATAAATAATAAGGGGTCAAAATGCAAGAAATAAGCTTAGTTGACCTTTCGGAGTACCAAGAGCCGGGGATGCAAACTGAAAAATGGAAGAATTGCCCCTGAGAAGAGGTAGCGCACCGCTACCACAAACATGTAACGGTGCGCTACCATACTGCCAGCGACCAGAAACAGGCTGTTGCCTGTTATGCGCGATTTTGACCCACTAAACCGGTTTTTCTCACTTTTGGACGACCCCTAGACTTCCCTAGGCACTAGTAACAAGTGTTGGATGGTTGTGGTTGATCCTAGACTTTGTTGTCAACATGTTGTGGTGATTGAACTTGCTATATAAGAGCCTTCATGTTACACAAGTTCCTCACAACTTCTCCTGCACTCTTGGATTGATTCTGGAGCTCAAACTTGCTTCCTAGTGATCATATCTCGTGCATAGGACCTCAGTAAGTATTCTTGTCCTTCTCTAATTAGTTTTAGCTTAGTTAATTAGCTAAAAGTCAAACCGTCGTAATTACGGTTTGACTTCGAGATTAGTCTATAATGGCTCAGTCATATCTCGAATTAAAAGTAGTTATAGGTTGGTATTTATGTGGGTAATAAAACCCCAAAAGGGTTTCCCCTGATCACCATCCTAACCAGGTTAAATGTCGGGTCAAACATATAATTAAAAAAGTCAACAGGATGCTTAAAATGTCATTTATGCATAATTAGCTATCTAGAACATATGCAACCTGTTTGATCATTGTTATAACTTAGTAATAAGTGTAAGAACATGTCCAAACATGTTCGACCCGACTATTTCCTGTTCAGACCCGGTTCGGAACCGAAAGTCGCAAAGCTTTGACTTTTGCTTTGACTTCAATTCTGACCCGTTTAGGTATGTTTTAGAAATACCTTAGAGCTTCATTTGGACCAGGTTACATGCTAGTATAACCCTCTGTGATTATACACCTCGGTTCATTAGTTATCCGATTATACGCATGATTCCGTTAATTGCTCATATGTTGACCATTATGCCCTTATTACCTTAAAACGTGATTTATGAAAATGTAAAAGTGTAGAAACCTTAGTTACTGATATATAAACTTGTATGAAAAGTTTGACATCAGTTTGACTTGTAGATTAAGAGTTATGCTCATTAGCGGAAAATAAAAGCTTTATGTTAATAAAATGGCGTAATTAGCGTATAGCCTAGTTAAGCCTACTTTTTGGTATCAAACTTAATACCCACTGATTTAATATATTATTTTGGGATTTTTAAAGATTTTTAATTAATTTTAGGTTGAGCATAACTAGTAGTCGTAGGCTTAATCCGGTGATTGTCGGTTTTGCCCTTACGGGCCATAAAACGAGTTTTACTTATCGAAACGACTCCAAACCTTTTTCTACTGATCACATATGTTAAATAAATTATTTTAAGCCCTCTGGAAATATAAAAATATCAGATTTAAGTATCGAACCCGGAAATGGCCTTTAATCGCCATAATTAGCGTTTTTAACGCATAGTATGTCTTAAAATCATATTGGATATACCCGGGTTGATACCTACTGATATATGAGGAAAATTATGATATTTTAACAGTAAGCAAAGGTTGATAAACTCAGACTTTGTTTTTGAGCTTTTCGGCTTATGTGAAATTACCAAAATACCCCTACGGGGCATAGTTTGGTTAAAAATGATATATTTCACATATATACTTTACCCTACTGTTATAACTCATGAAATTAAGTATTTTACTGATTACATCAGACCCGTAACTCAGATGAATACTTAAACTCTTTCATAACCTTTTAAATGACCAAACTACCCCTACGGGGCCTAGTTTGTGATTAAATACGTTTCGGGCATAATGAAAGACATCTTACTGATGTCACAACATATTTGAGGCACAATTAACTTAGGAAACCTGTAGATGGCTCTAATAAATACCCGTCACGCTTATTACGTGTTCGGTACGGTTTATGTAACAAGTTTACATAAATTAACCGAAACGGGTCAAACCTTATCGGTTTTATCTCAAAATCCAGAATGTGAATAATAAAACCATATTAAGCAAGTCTCTGAACTTTTCGGGTCTAAATCACATTCTATCCGGTCTTCGCTTAATCGTGCGTACGAACCGTATCTTTGAAACTAGCCGGTCTAAGCTTAAGCTTAATTAAAGGCCCGTTAGGATTCTAATAGGTTATTATAAACCTTCGTTCCAGATTAGGAGCCCAGTAAAAGTACTTGCAATTACTGTATTGGATTTATACTTTGCTCAGGTAAATACTCTTAACTTATTTTCACTATACGGGCTTGGGATACGGCACTATAAAAGTACCGCTTGGTCGGGTATGTAGACATGTAAATCGGATTGTGATTAATGTATTACATAACTCGCTTTATTATGTATTATTTGATGTATGGCCCTTGGGGGTTAAATGACCATGTCCCGGATATCCTTGGCATCATTTTACGAAATGGCCATGACCTAAGCACGGGGTGTAGGCGTACACCTGACAGATGCATTATGTAAAAACTGGTAATCCACTTAGGGGTATCATCCTTGTGGGCATTATACCGGAACTGGTAATCCACTTAGAGGATGATAGCCTGTGGGCATTATACCTATGGCGTGTCAGCTAATCTGTCCCGACGGACGGCAAATGAGTAAAACTGTAAACAAGATTATTTATAAATAATTGTCCCAAGTTATAAAGATATGTTTTGCCGAAGTGCATTCAAATCAATTTTATTAAACTCTTTTCTAAATGAGTCAGTTGAGTTGTATTTACCAGTGTAAACTGACGTATTTTCCAAAAAGGCTAAGTGCAGGTGCTAGACGAAATAGGCTGGCTACTCCAGGCATCATTACTCAAGTTTCGCAAGCTCTAGATGTCAAAGTCTGTTGAACAGTTTTTATTTTATTTCGATCCGCCTGTGGATCCTTTACTTCCGTTGTAATACTGAATATTACTTATATTCGGAATGTAATAATAAATATCTTTTGCTTCCGCTGTGCATTCATATATATTGTGTTGTTTGACTATTATGTTGCCAACCACGTCACGATACTCCCCCACCGGGCCCACCGGTGACACGTGGAAAGTCGGGGTGTGACACAAAGGGATCTTAGGATTGTCTCAAAAGGCTTACATAGATCGTTTCCTTACACGTTATAACATGCAACAGTGCAAACCCTCCGTCGCTCCAGTAATTAAGGGAGATGTTTTCGGTTCATTCCAGTGTCCGACAACAGAGGTTTAGAAGGAGCAAATGAGCCAGATACCTTACGCGTTAGTAGTCGGGAGCCTGATGTATGCTCAAGTCTGTACTCGCCCAGATATCGCTTATATTGCTGGAATGCTAGGCCGTTATCAGACTAATCCTGGCCTAGATCACTGGAATGCAACTAAGAAGGTACTTCGATATCTGCAAGGGACGAAAGACTATAAACTGACTTATAGAAGGAGTGATCATTTAGAAGTGGTGGGCTATTCTGATTCTGACTTTGCCAAATGCAAAGATGACAAGAAATCCACTTCGGGCTATATCTTTATGTTAGTAAGCGGCCCTATCTCTTGGAAGAGTCATAAACAATAGTTGACCACAACTTCCACAATGATGGCAGAGTACATTGCTGTTTATAACGCAACCTGTCATGGAATGTTGCTTAGAAATCTGATCACTGGACTCAAAATCATTAATTCCATTTCTAGACCATTGAAGCTTTACTGTGATAAGTCAGCTGCCGTTAGTTTCTCGAACAGTAATAGTTCGACTGGAGCTGGTTTATCTCTCGATACAAAATATATGTTCGTACGTGAACGAGTTGAGGAAAATAATCTTTGTATCGAGTATATTAGTACTAAAGATATGCTTGTGGATCCGATGACTAAAGGTCTCCCTCCTAAGGTTTACGAAGAACATGTTCGGAATATGGGATTTAGTAAAGACCTTGTTTAGCATATTGTACTAGCTTATGTTTTATGATTAATGAAATTTCCTCAGTTTGATTTTGTATGTCTCTTACAATATGTTCAACCGGTATAATGGCATATAGACAAATAAAGTTACAAATCAAACAAAGGGCTTATGCGTATTTTGATCATGACGATTAGGTTTTAAATTAAGGCTATAGTATGACTAATGGGGGTCCTGAGTCGCATAATGATTCAACGGCTGTATTTCTCTGTTATAGTTCTTGTTTAAGGCTAAAATGAGAGTTAACTCCTGATCAGACTTATCTAATACTCATAGTAAATGATTACTCGGCTAAGTGAGAGAATGTAAGATTAAATATATTATGTTTAATATTTAATCTAGTAGCCATTATAATCATTTACATAATATAGATCAAAATATATAACAACCTATGAAATAATTAGTTGGTAATTGTTGATTGACCATATTACCCTTATTAACTAATTAGGTTTCCTCTTGGGTGCTTATATAAGGAGACTTATGTAGAGGTTAAAAGGTTACACACTTAGACACATAACCTAATTAGCATAACATCAATCGACCTCTTCTCCATAGCCGATACCCTTTCGGTTTTCATAATCACCATCATCAGTCAGCACCCTAAGGAGGAACCATATCACCTTGACAAAGATGTCGAACTCCATGTCGTCTTCCCTCACTGGATTCTCCACTGCACTGTCTGCGGTGACAGGTATGTGTTCATGTTTTCCATTATGTTTAAACAGAACTTATCCAACACAGCACAGTTACAACTGAGCTTAAACCGGTTACCTAACCGGACCATCTTACTAATTGTTTCTAGTTATAAGACCTCTAATATTTTAGATAAGAGTTTTGCAGTAGATAGCGGGATGACTGAACCTGATGATATCAACAGAAAATCAAAATTGATTGCCTGAAAGCAGGTGATTTTTCCAAGCATTCATCTCGTGAAAATAAATTTGAAGGGGATGAAAATAAATTTTAATCTCAAAAAATCATGGACATTTACGGTTCGTCATTCAGCAACACATTATAACCAGTGTGTTTTTCCAAGCCTGGCCCGTTCATTATTTAATTACACTCATATTGACCCATTACACGCTTTTTTACATGGCCCAAATAAGCCCACCAGTTCAAAAAACGCCCCTACAGACCTAAAAACGAGATTATTTCATGAAGTTGTATTTTGAGCTATTTCATTTCTCAAAAAAAAAAAAAAATAATAATAAAAAAAAAAACCAGATCAGATAACTTTAATCATTCAATGAATTTATAAATAATTCTTATATATATTAAATACGATTACAATAACATTATATATAATTTATGCTTTATATTTTTAATAAATTAATTTAGAAGGTTATAATTTACTAGTTATTAAGTAAACAATACTACTTAAATTAATCAATTTTGAAACGAACTAAATTTTAACAAAAATATAGTTCCTTAAAAAACTTATATTATAATATATAATTTAAATATTAACAACTTCATGAATGTTATTTTTTCCTTTCTTTTATTTTTATATAAATTAAAGAGAGAAATGCCCGGATAGTCCCTGTGGTTTCACCTTTTTTCAGCTATAGTCCCTATCTTTCTAAAACTACTTGAATAGTCCCTGTGGTTTACCGTTTTGTTCTCGGATAGTCCCTGGGTCTAACTTCAGTTACTTTTCTCAGTTAAGTGGGTGTTGAAATGACCAAAATACCCTTTCCTTAAAAGGCCAAACCACAGGGACTATCCAGGCACCTTCTCTTTATAAAACCCATCCACCCTTCATCTTCAACATTAAGAAACCCTAATACCCACACCCTGCTTCTCTTTAAATCCACTACCAAACACCCCCTGCCTCTTCTTTGTGCCATACTTAAACCAACTGATACTTGAACCGAAACTCGAATCAAATTCCTATGAACCGAACAATTATAACCCGGTGGTTTAGAACCAGAACATTATCAACAACTGCAACCCTTCAACACATTCGATCAACATTAAATCATCATCAGACATCGACAAATTTAGTCTACCTTCATCAAATCTTCAGAAAGAACACAAAAAGAAAATGAATGAAATCGGAGTGAAGTCTTACCGGCGAAAGTCGACGGACCAAAAGGGCACTACCACTGTCGTCACCGCCGCCGCAGCGGCGACGTCGCTGTGCAGCCGCCCCTCTTTCTCTCTCCAGCATCTCTCTCTGTTTCTGCTTCTTGCCGCCGCCGTTCAACTCCACCGCCGCCGCCGTGAGCGGCGGCACTGCTTCTCCGTCTCCGATCGGCCGTCACCACCTCCCTGTCTCTCCTCGCTTTCTCTCTCTTCCTCCTGCTCTTGCTCGAACCGTCACACGGCACCACCCACCACAGCACCGCCGCTGCGGTGGTGGTGTAGTTGCTGTTGTAGTTTGTTTAAGAGAGGGAGGGAGAAGAATCCAGGGTCGTGTGGTGGTTTAGATGCAGAAGAAGTTGAGGATTTAAGTGTGCTCATCGGAGAAGAAAGGAACCAGCCAGAACCCGGGTCTCCGGTTGCCGGTGATACACGAGAGGAGGGCAGTGGGATGAAGGGCCTGCACTTGTTTGTGTGTTTGAGAGGGTGAGGTTTTATGTGTGTGGTTGACTCTGTGTTTGAAGAAGACACCCTTCTTTTTAAGAAAGGGTATTTTGGTCATTTCAACACTCACTTAACTGAGAAAAGTAACTGAAGTTAGACCTAGGGACTATCCGAGAACAAAACGGTAAACCACAGGGACTATTCAAGTAGTTTTAGAAAGATAGAGACTATAGCTGAAAAAAGGTGAAACCACAGGGACTATCCGGGCATTTCTCTCTAAATTAAAATACCTAACTTAATTTTGATAAATTATAAAGAAGTACTTTTAATGGAATAAAAAGTATCCAAAAGTTATATTTATTTTATAAAGAAATACTTTTAATGGAATAAAAAGTATTCAAAAGTAAGTTATATTTATTTTAAAAGAGTTGATTTGGGTTGCTAATAGTAGTGAACAATTTGGTTCGTTGGGTTGTGTTAGTTTTAGTTGTGTAGGTGAAAATTTAAAGTCAAAATTCAATGAAGTCAAAATCAATGGTCAAACTTAAAGTCAAAATTCAATGAAGTGACACTTCCCCCTTCGGCAAGACCTCTTCTCCATTTGATTTTGACTGAAGAGATTATTGTTTGCTGGGGTAATACGAATGAAATTGTATTCTTTTCTCTTTTAATACATGTCATTGCTGGGCCAATATGAATGAATTTGTTTTAATCAAATTGCAAAATGTCAAATTCTAGGGTTTTATCATTTTATGATTGAGTTGAGTTTCTTCTTCAATAACTGATTTTCATTAAAAACACCACCTTTCAACTTGGAAATTATACCAGCTTATTTAAATTTCGCTTTTAGTGTTTTTTTATAAATGTGAACTCATCATTTTATTACACTTGGTATTATCAGCTTACTCAAAGGCCAAAGCTTTGCTCTTTTAAATCTTGATTACTTTCTATTTAACTTTGATTCGTTTCTAAAATTACAACTAAGGTGCTGTTTGTTTTTGGCCAGAAGCACTTCTGGCCACTTATGTCTGCGTCGCGCAGACACGCGCAGACCTTTGGGTCCTGCAGCTTGTTTGTTTTCCAGAAGCACTTCTCACCTTTTACCTCTTCCCCACCTCTTCCCCACGCAGACATAAGTCCACCTCTTCTCACATCTTCTCTCTTTCAAACCCTTATTTTTTTCACAAATGTTGCAGCCGCATACACCCTTTTCTTCCCCAATCCCTTCTCTGCAAATTCACATCAAACACAGAGACAAATCTCATCTCCTCCAAACAAAGCACACCCATCTGCTCTCTTCCTCAAGCTCTGGTCGCCGGCTCCGGCGACGGGTCTACCGTTCTCCGGCCAACAACACCCACCTAAACCATTTTCCACCCTATACCAAACCCCTTACTCGCAGATCGGAGATGGAGGTTCACCGCGACGGTGGTGGCGTCGGGTTGTTCGAGCAGGAGAGAGAGTTCAAAGATGGAGGGAGCGGCGTACGGCGGCGGTGGAGCCATATGCGGCGACGGTGACTGTGTTGCCGGCGTCAGAACCACCGTGTACGGTGGTGGAGATGGAAGGTTCGAGCACAGAGAGTAACAGAGACGTTGAGAGAGATGTTTGGTTGTGTTGTGAGGTCTGATTTTGATTTGAGGAGAGTAAAGTGGTTTTTGTAGAAGTAAAAAAACAAACCCTCTTCTCCTTGCAGACTGCAGACCTTTGGTCCACCTCTTCTCCTGCAGATGTCTGCAGATGTGGTCCGCAGACTGCAGACCTTTTGCATCTGAAAAAACAAACACCACCTAAATGTTGCAGGGAACCTATTATAACCATGGCATCCTAAAGGATCTTCTTTGTGGTGAGCAATTGAGTTGAATTGTAAGGAGTACAATGAGTGCACACCACCTGTTTGATAATATGTTTGTGTGAGTTTTTACCTTGTTTTCTATGGCAAATTAACAATGGTGTAATCCTTATTGACTTGGGTTCTTTCTTTAAGTCATCTTGAGATAATTGAGGTACCCTGATGGTGAACCCCATGTGAGGAATTTTAGTCACCTGTCCCACCTTTTCCCTTCTGCTCTTACTAAACTGGAAATAATAAGATTTGATAAACTGGGATCACTTTCAATTGGACTCCAACACCACATATCTCTTCAACATCTCTCAATTTGGATACGCCCAAAAGTGAATGATCTACCTGAATCGCTGTTGCCATCACTTTTGAGTTTGAGCATATATGATGATTGCCCACAATTGAAAGAAAGGTGTGCAAGAAGAGGGTACCACTACTGGCCCCTCATCGCTCATATCCCCAGCATCGAAATATAAGAATACGAAGGTTACTTGTTTATAAAATACCAATCCTTACATGGAAATTATTTCAAATAAATAACCAATTCTTCTTGCTTCTGTAGTCATTTCCCTCACAACCGTTTCTGTAACACCTCGAAAATTCACGTCCTATAAGGTGTTGACACATGTCATAAAGTTTGAACGTGTGAAAGAATGTTATAAAAGGACTAAAGTTGACAAACATGGAAAGTATGTGATTTTACGGGTTCTGAATGTCAACAGTGAATAAATATACTTCATAATAACCCTACATGATGTTTATAACATCAAACGAATAAATCATGGATCATACGAAACAAAAAGTGAGAGATTACAAACTACAGGGGTTAAATGTGTCAACATGTTTAAAGATATACCTCTGAGTGACCTTTTGACAAACCGAAGCTTTGTAAATGTTAATTATGCTCACTAGAATGCACGATATAAATTTCATAAAGTTTCGTTATCGTATGAGAAAGTTATGGTCAAATTCGTGTGCGAGGGGTTAAAGTGCAAACAGTGAAAGTTAAGACCTTTCGGGTTAACCAGAAGTGTTCAGGGACTCGGCAAAGTGGGTATAAGTCCTAAAGCCCTTATGGGTAAATATAAGGGGGTCAAAATGCAAGAAATAACCCTAGTTGCCCCTTTGTGAAGCCAAAGGTCAAGTTGCAAAACATTTAAAATGAAAAATCTGATTTAGCATGCCCAGGCGGCCCGCTTGGGATCTGTTAAAAACGTAGGCGGGCCGCGTCAGGCACCCAGAACCAGAAAACGTGGACAGTTGCCTATAAACGCGGAGAACCGATCTTTAAACGACATTAATGCAATGTGGGCGACCCCTAAACAGTCCTAGACACTAGGAACACATGTTGGATGGTTGTGGTCAGCTGATAGACTTGTGTGTCCAAGAATTGTGGTGGAATTTTCACTATAAAAGTCCATGTAGTGCATCATTGTTCTTCACATCATTCAAGTGCATTTCTGGTCGATTATGGAGCTCAAGCCTGCTTCCAACTGATCATATCTCGTGCATAGGACTCTTGTAAGTCTGCTAGTCCTTTCTAAATTGAGTTTAGCTTAGTATTTTAGCTAAAAGTCAAACCGTCGTAATTACGGTTTGACTTCGAGATTAGTCAACAATGGCTCAGTCATATCTCGAATTAAAAGTAGTTATAAGTTGGTATTTATGTGGGTAATAAAACCTCAAAAGGGTTTCCCCTGATCACCACTCTAACCAGGTCAAAAGTCGGGTCAAACTTTTATTTAAAAAGTCAACAGGAAGTCTAAATTGCCATTTATGCATAATTAACATTGTAGATCATATACAACCTGTTGGATCATGGTTATAACTTGGTAATAAGTGTAAGAACATGTCTAAACATGTTCAACCCGACAATTTCCTGTTTAGACCCGGTTCGGAACCGAAAGTCACATAGTTTGACTTTCACTTTGACTTTCAGTTCTGACCCGTTTAGGCATGTTTTAGAAATGCCCAAGAGCTTTAATTGGACTAGGTTACATGTTAGTACAACCCTCTGTGATTATACACCTTGGTTCATTAGTTATCCAATTAATATGCATGTTTCCGTTAATTGCTCATATGTTGACCATTATGCCCTTATTAACTTAAAACGTGATTTTTGGAAAAGTAAAAGAGTAGAAACCTTATATCCTGATATAGGAACTTGTATGCAAAATTTGACATCAGTTTGACGTGTAGATTAAGAGTTATGCTCGTTATCGCAAAATGAATGCTTTATGTTAATGAAATGGCGTAATTAGCGTATAGCCTACTTAAACATACTTTTTGATATCAAATCTTTTACCCACTGATGTAATATATTATTTTGGGATTTTTAAAGATTTTTAATTAATTTTAGGCTGAGCATAACTCATAGTCGCAAGCTTAACCCGGTAATTGTCGGTTTTGCCCTCACGGGCCATAAAATGAGTTTTGCATATCTAAACGACTCCAAACCTTTTGATACTGATCACATATGATAAATAAATTATTTTAAGCCTTCTGAAAATATAAAAATATCAGATTTAAGTATCGAACCCGGAAATGGCCTTTAATCGCCTTATTTAGCGTTTTTAACGCATAGTATGTATTAAAATCATATTGAACATACCCGGGTTGATACCTACTGATATTTGAGGCAAATTAAGATGTTCTAACAGTAAGCAAAGGTTGATAAACTCAGACTTTAGTTTTGAGCTTTTCGGCTTATGTGAAATTACCAAAATGCCCCTACGGCGCATCGCTTGGTTATAATCTATAAATTTCACATATATACTTTACCCTACTATTATAACTTATCAAATTGAGCATGTTTTCTGTTTACATCAGATCTGTAACTCAGTTAAACATCTAAACTCTTTTACAACCTTTAAAATGACCAAACTACCCCTACGGGGCATAGTTTGTGTTTAAATTCGTTTCGGGCATAATAAAAGACATCTTACTGATGTCACAACATATTTGAAGCATATTAACTTAGGAAACCTGTATATGGCTCTTACGGATACCCGTTACGCGTATTAGGCGTTCGGTTCGGTTTATGTAACAAGTTTACATAAATTAGCCGAAACGGGTCAAACCTTATCGGTTTAATCTCAAAATCCAGAATGTGCATGAAGGACCCATATTAAACAAGTCTCTGAACTTGTCGGGTCTAAATCACATTCTATCCGGTCTTCGCTTAATCGTGCGTACGAACCGTATCTTTGAAACTAGCCGGTCTAAGCTTAAGCTTAATTAAAGACCCGTTAGAATTCTAATAGGTTATTATAAACCTTCGTTCCAGATTAGGAGTACCAGTAAAAGCTACGTGCATTTTGCTTATTGTGATTTATACATTGCTCAGGTAAATACTTTTAACTTATTTTCCCTATACGGGCTTGGGTTACGGTATATAGCATACCGCTTGATCGGGCATCAAATCTCCACCATTAAGTGGGTAGTTGAATAATTTGATCGGCTCGTTTAAACAGTCTTGTTACTTAAAGCCTTTGGGGGGTTAATGACCATGTCCCGGATATCCTTGGCATCATCTTACGAGATGGCCACGACCGAGCACGGGGTGTAGGCGTACACCCGTCAGTGTATAACTCAATAATGTGGTGTGTCTATTGATCTTTAACCCGGACAAGATCCGGGCTACTGAACGCACAAGGAACATGTAATTCGTTCACAAGATTATAATATTAAATAATTCTCCCAAGTTAAATAAAATGTTTATGCCATGTGCACCCAAACCAATTTTCAATCATTTTCCAAAATGAGTCAGTTGATTGTATTTACCAGTGTAAACTGACGTATTTTCCCAAAAAGATTAAATGCAGGTACTAAGCGAAATTGGCTGGGATTTCTCCTTAGCATCATTAGAAGTCGCGCAAGCTTAAGATGCCTGAAGTCTGTTGAACCATTAATATTATTTTACTTCGATCCTACTGTGGATAAACATCCGAATATTGTGACCTTTGATATTACAATAAATAAATTCGGTTGTATCATATTTTAAATTTGCTTCCGCTGTGCATATTAATATTGTGTTGTTTGACTATTACGTTGCCAACCACGTCACGATACTCCCCCACCGGGCCCACCGGTGACACGTGGAAATCGGGGTATGACAGGTTGGTATCAGAGCCAACGTTGAGTGAATTAAACACTAGCCTTTTGTGTTTAATCTCAATGACACAATTGCACATTTCTAAGCTTTCGAGTCTAGACATATAACATAGGACAAACTCCATTTCATTTGGTTTTTGTTTTGTCCTTTAAATTTTTATATTATTATTGTTATCTCATGCTATATTGACAGGAATATAAAAATGCCGCCAAGATTCTTCAGGAGAAGAGGGCGAGGCAAGGGACCGATCACCGCCCCTAATGATAATGAAGCTGGACCATCACATGCGCGAGCTCCATCAGCTACGGAGAGCGACGATCCCCGGCAAAACCGGAGGAACCTCTTTGAACCGGCAAGACGATCGGTATCCCACAGCTCTACACCTCCGATCCAAAACCCTTACGGGCCACAACCGGACTACGAGCCAAATAACCCTCAGCCTTCGTATATACCATTACAACGATCCCTGTCCCATCATTCTTTCGGTGATCCTACACCAGTTTTCAGGGGCCGGTTTAACCCGACCAACTACATCCAAGAACCCGTGGGTTTCAACCCACTGGGGCCAGACGATCACTTCTCCGGTGATAACGCGGACGACATGGATGAGGATACGGACCCCGTCGAACCTGCAAGTGGTACTCCCAACCACCCGATCGAGATCTCTGACGGATCTTCGTTCCACGGATCACCCTATGTTGGTCCAGACAGTTTCCAGGCCATGTTCACCAGGCACGAATGGTATTATACACCTCCTCACCATTCGTCTCCTGAACAGCCGCAGCCGCAGCAGCATCATCAAGATTCCTCTGAGGATCACCGATTTGTGGCAGTTACGCCACCACCTCCACCGCCACCAGTACAGCCGGCACCTCCTCAACCGCCAAGGCGTAGGAGAACCGGTGCCCGAATGTCGTCACGAGCAGGGGACTTCCATTTCAGTTCCCCACGTCAGTCCAGTGGCAGTCACTACCCGCCACATCAGGAGGACCCACAAATGGGTGGGCCTTCCAACCCAGCGATGCCGCAGCCGCCGCCAATGGGTTTTGACAACCCAATTCCAGCGTATACGGGTTCCATGGCATACAACCCGTTTGAGCCACCGATTCAACACAGCTATGGTTACGCAGAGGCCGACCCTTATATGGTGGCAGCCAACTACAATGCCCTGCACCCGGAAAGACCATACGGAGCTCCATGGGGAGTTGGGTACCCAACACATGGGTACCAAATACCACCTAGGCCTATTATACGGACTCAATCGCAGCCGCCTAGGTTCTCCCCACCTGAGCGTGAAGAAATCCTTCATAGGTTGGAGCGAGTTGAACGGGAAGCTCACGAGGAATGCAGGGAGAGACAAACTTTCTTTCAAGGATTAACAAGCTTGCTCAAAGGGAAGAGCAAGAAGGACCACTAAATCCTTCTATTATTGATTATAACTTCCTTGTATTGAATAAGCCCTGCGTGGGTCTATCTTTTGTTAACCCCTGCGTGGGTTTGTGTGTTTGTTTAAAGTCCCTGCGTGGACTATTATGTTATTAAGCCCCTGGGTGGGTGTAATTGTTTGTTAAGCCCCTATGTGGGTATGTATGCTTGTTTGTTTGCTTTGAGCCCCTGCGTGGGCCTATCTTTCCATAAACCCCTACGAGGGTATATTGTATGTGTGAGTCCCGGCGAGGACTGTTATGTTTGTTATTTAAGTCCCTGCGTGGACTAGTTTGTTGCTTCACCCCTGCGTGGGTAAATGTTGGTTGATAAGACCCGTTTAGGGCAGCATGTAACATGTATAATTAATGGAATGTTCGTTTTATAAATTTCATGTTTGCCTTACGTGCATAAATAATTTATATATGAAATAAATAAATCAAAATCATTCCTTTTGAAAATAATCTGCCTATGTAAAATTTTTAAAATAAGAATCTTAAAGTGTGAAACCTAGTCTAAGTGTCATTATAAAGACCTGACCATGATGGTAAGACCTATTTAAAAGATTCAAATCCCTGTTAACATCTGAAAACATGTTAACACTCTTGGCAGATGCGATTCATCTAAAAATCACACGCATTATTATTATGTAAGGATCTTCTAAAGACTCCAAACCCAACTTAATGATCTCTGAATCATGGGTTAAATCATCAATTAAGATGATCATATTTTTACCATACATGGTAATATGGTGCCTACGGGCCCTGCTCATTTCTACATGAGCCAAAAGACAGTTGTAGCTATGACTCCCTGTCTGAAAAAGGTAATAAACTATATCCAAACCTTAAAAGCCTTGATTCTCTGAAATCATAGCTTATAATTTATATTGTCCCTGTGACTAGGCCTTTTGTGCCACAAATAAAACTGTTATTGTCTTATAATTAGGATAAATTATAATAGAAATCCTAAATAAATATGATTTATAAATTAACCAAATATGGTCTCTGTTTACCATGGTTAATGAATTTCCCTAAGGGGTAATTCCATAATAAACTCCCAAATAAAGTATTGTCCTTGTTTTCTGCAACAGTTCAATTCAAATGGCTGATTCAGACGAAATAAATAGCCATCCAGTGGAGCCAAATGATAACGCCTAGATTACGTTAACGGGTGCTGAATTAAAAGCGATCATAGACGGCGCTGTTACACAGGCTCTGGAGCGGCAGTATGATGATTATAGTGGTACTCGAAGTAGGACCCAATCTGCACCGCATTCAAAGCCCAAGACACATTCAGAGGCTCATAGCAAGCCTCATCCCAAAAAGGGTGGACCCAAGAAAGAAGGTGATGACCGTCAGTCCACCAACCATCAAAGTGTCCCATCTCAGCAGTTAGTGCTGCATCAAGAACCCCGTAACAAGGGTTGCTCCTATAAGTACTTCGTGTCTTGTAAGCCCAGGGATTTTACTGGGGAAAAGGGAGTTGTCGACTGCATGACTTGGTTGGACGAGATGGAAACGGTGGTAGATATCAGCGGATGCGCTGAAAGGGATGTGGTTAAGTTTGTGTCACAGTCCTTCAAGGGTGAAGCTTTAGCATGGTGGAGATCTCTGATTCAAGCCACCGGGAAAATCCCATTGTACAATATGTCGTGGGATCAATTTGTTGCCCTTATCAGGGAAAATTACCGCCCTCAACATGAGGTGGAGAAGATAGAGTCTGACTTTCTATCCTTGGTGATGACAAACCTCGACTGTCAAGCTTACCTGACGAGCTTCAACACTATGTCTCGGTTAGTTCCATATTTGGTAACCCCGGAACCAAAACGAATAGCTCGTTTTATCGGTGGTTTAGCCCCCGAGATCAAGGCAAGCGTTAAAGCTTCTCGGCCAGCTACCTTTAGATCCGTAGCAGACATTTCCTTATCCCTCACGCTGGATGCGGTCCGGCAGAGATCGCTGAAGAATAAGGAGGCTGAGAAGAGAAAGCGTGAAGATGATGGTTCACGAAAGTCGAACAAGAAGCACCTTGGGAACGGTGATAACAAGAAGGGTTCTGAGTCGAGAAAAGATGGGCATCAAGCTGGTGAGAAGCCCATGTGCAAAACTTGCAAGAAACAGCACTTTGGAAAGTGCAGACTCGCGTCGAGTTCTCAGACTCAGTCCAAAACCTATGCGTGTGATATTTGCAAATCCACGGATCACAAAACCTTGGATTGCAAGAAGATAAAAGACGCAACGTGCTACCGTTGCAATGAAAAGGGGCACATCAAAACCAACTGCCCTAAGTATGCAAAGAAGCCTGAAGAGGCTAAGAAGACTAATGCTAGGGTCTTCAGGATGGACGCGAAGGAGGCCGTGCAAGACGATAATGTCATAACAGGTACTTTCCTTGTAAACGATGTCTTTGCAAGAGTACTTTTTGATTCGCGCGCAGATAAGTCTTTCATAGATCATAAGTTTTGTAAATTGTTAAATTTACCTGTCAAAACCTTAAGCGTAAACTATGAGGTAGAGTTAGCAGATGGTACCATAGAAACCGTCTCAATTGTGTTAGATGGATGTGTTATATCCATTAAGAACCATTCTTTTCCTCTGTCTCTACTTCCCTTTAAGTTGGCCGGTTTTGACATAGTTCTGGGTATGGACTGGTTATCTCATAACCAGGCCCAAATTGTCTGTAACATGAAGCAAGTGGTAATAAAGACTCCGTCTGGAGAACCACTTACCATTCGGGGAGATACCCAGTATGGGCTGCCTGAGCAAGTGACTATGCTCAAGGCTTCAAAATGTTTAAAGAAGGGTTGTGTCATCTACATGGCACAAGTGATTATTGATGAGCCTAAACTGTAACACCCCGAAAACGGATTTGGTAATCAAACTCCGTTAATACTAAAAGACGGGTAAAGTACCGTTAGTAGTAAAAATAACCCGGTAAATATCTGGAATTAAATAAGAAATCCTAATATTAAATTCAAGCAAAGCAACGTTTTAAGGAATCGAGTTTTATAAGAGCCCGAGTTAATGGGACTTAAAATAAAACGGATTATAACTCCCGGGACCCACCAAGTAACTAGGAGTATTAACCTAGTTAGTTAATGTCTTGACAAAATAGAACTAATGTGGTTAAGATACCCTTTAAATAACTTGTGTAAAGTGAAGGGACTAGACATGGACAATTGAATTAAAGTTTCAATTAAACAAATTAATAAACAAAACACACACACATACGTGTGTGTGTGTCTGCGACTTCAACCAGAGCCAAGAATGGCTCTCTTGCTCAAAACCCTAATCCCTCAAGAATCTCTCAAATTGAAGCCCAAATCAAGAGCCAAATCATTGCATGAACACAAATTCGTGATCACCTAGTCATGGGGATTACAAGGTATGTTAAAAAAATTATGATTTGGTGATACTTTGAGATTATGATGAATAATCATAATCGAAATTCTGGAATGAATATTGATTCTATGAGTGTTATTATGATTATATCTTGGTTTAGAAACAAACCCTAGTAGAAAATTTGATGAATTGTTGTCAAAACTAGGGATTTGATAATTACCCTATTATGTGCTAAATGGGTTTTTGTATGTTATGATGAACACTCGGATTGGAGTGTTAATTTGATGAATATTGATTGTTATGATATAAGTTCTTGATGTAGTTCATGAACACTAGATATAGAGGGTTGAAATTTGATGTTAATCTTGCTAAAAATGACTAATTACGGACTAGTTAGCAAAAGTGTAGAATGATGCCCATTAGGTGTTTGTTAAAATGCCTAAATGAGAAGTAAAGTGTTGAAATTCAAGTGAAACGCGTGATTGACAAGCTTAACTAATTACATGAGACATGGGATAAAACGGGTTCTAATCATAATGTTGATTTGCCTTAATCGTGCATATTATATGATTAAATGTAGTTGACTTTAGAAAGTCAAACTAACTAGTGATGAAGTCGAATAAGTGGTTTCGGCTAAGAAAATAAGTAAAGTGGTATAGTCGTGATTGTTAATGACTAATCTAACCACCTTGTAAATGATGAACAATAGTTGGCGCTTAAACAAGCTAGGTGAAGCTTGGAGTGAAAGCGGGTCAAACGAGTCAAGCATAGAAGAAAAGCGTAGCTCGGATGCAAGGTAAGTGTAATTTACACACTTATGTAGAATGCTTGTTATTTCGATACTTGTGAACGTGAAAACAATAAAATTGGAAATTTGGAAAATTGTCAAGTGTTGACTTATGTAAATCATGGTTAAAAGGATACCCATGGCGTAAGCCGAAATGGGTTGAAACTGCAAGAAAAGAGTGTAAAAGAAAAAGGGTATGGTTATAAAACCCGGGATGGGACGATGTACGAATTGGAAATCAAAAACGGTGTTTTTGATTTAAATAGACAATGTTGGGCAAATAGTCCAAACGGGTCGAATGGTGGTGATAACACCATTTGACAATATCGACTAATGTGGTCGTCAAGTCTTATGTTAACAGGACTAATTAGCAAATCGGATAGTTGCGTCATCATTAATGGTGTGATAATAAAAGCGAGGTATAAATCGGGTCTATTTGTTGATCTGAGCCAGGTACGCATATTTATGTTGTAGTTAAAAGTGATATCTTGGTCGAATAATTGGTGAGAATCCTTCATTGTAAAAGAAGGACCAAAATCGACCAAAACGCCCTTGTAGGCTAAATCGAACAAACAACCCTTAAAGGTTGTTTGGAAACGAGTCTTATGATTAAACAAAAGCTTAGAATAAGTGTAGATGTTGATAGATGTAATACGTTAGCCAAATAGCTCTATTTGAGTCTTACCGTAAAATAACAATCCGAAGGGTAAAACTCGAAACATATAGATATACACATTGAAATCCAACACACAAAGAGTTGTAGTTGAATATTATTTGATAACTAATGTGAAAATAAAATGCTAGAAAGAAATGGGTGTGTGTTATGCGTCAAAGTGCTTAAATGTCCTTAACGGGTCAAAATAAGCACTTGAGTATAAGCGGGTTTAAAATGTGTAGGAAACCCGTGGTTTGAGCCAAATATGATAGACGATATAGAAATTAGAAGGTTCACGAGAAATTGGAATCGAACAAATAAGTTTGTTTGATAAATACATGAATGGGTTAAAATGGGTAAATTCTAGTTTAAGCCGAATGCATAAAAGTCTCAAAATTATTAAGCCGGATGTCGGACTTTAACTCCATATGATGGGGAATCAAATTACAAACATGTAGGAAGAAACAGTAGGTCAAACGGATAAGCGGATTGAAAGTTACGAATGTTTTCGTAACAAAAACGGCAAAATTGGAAAGGCTGAATGCAGGGACCACCGTAAATTACGGTGCCACCGTAATTTACGGTGGAGCCTGAAGGTGTTACGCCAGTTTATTACTGGTTTACGGTGGCAACATAGAAAAACATGGGCTACCGTAAATTACGGTACCCACCGTAATTTACGGTGGACCTTGTCCAAAAATGCATTTTAATTAATTTTGTTTTCCGGACTCGTTTAGATATGTTTTAAACCCTGTTCGACTAAAGCATTTCATGTTTATGAAATGTAGGTACTTTCTGGGATGCCGGAAGACGATCAAGCTCAACGAAGAACCGAACACGATAAAGATACACGCTTCCGCACTTTGTCACGTTGTAGATTTTTAAACAACAAATTCGATCACATTATGTAGAATAACTTATGATTTGTGAAAGTTTTAATAAACCCGTATTTTTATAGCATACACATCTAATTGTTGGTAATTACATACAAAATCGTTAATCAGAAACTAGGGTGTTACATAAACCGAAGATAGAAGACATCCCTGTCATCTCTGAATTCCCAGAAATTTTTCCGGAAGAACTACCTGGTTTGCCACCAGATAGGCAAGTGGAATTCAGGATTGATATCATCCCCGGAGCAGCACCAGTTGCAAGAGCACCTTATAGGTTGGCGCCCACAGAGATGAAAGAATTGAGGACACAGCTAGACGAATTATTAGCCAAGGGTTTCATTAAACCTAGCTCGTCGCCTTGGGGAGCGCCAGTCCTATTTGTCAAGAAGAAGGATGGATCGATGCGTCTGTGCATCGACTATCGTGAACTTAATAAGGTCACGATAAAGAATAGGTATCCTTTGCCCAGAATCGACGATTTGTTTGATCAATTACAAGGGGCAAGTTACTTCTCGAAGATTGATTTGAGGTCAGGCTACCATCAACTAAAGGTTAGAGATGAAGACGTACATAAAACTGCATTTAGGACTCGTTATGGTCATTACGAGTTCCTAGTGATGCCTTTTGGGCTCACTAATGCACCGGCCGCATTCATGGATCTCATGAATCGCGTTTGCAAGCCGCACTTAGATAAATTCGTCATCGTCTTCATTGACGACATCCTAATTTACTCTAAGAGCCAAGCTGATCACGAGAAACATCTTCGATGTATTCTCAAACTTTTACATCACGAGAAACTCTATGCCAAATTCTCTAAGTGCGAATTTTGGCTACGAGAAGTCCAATTTCTTGGACATGTGGTCAGTGAGCGTGGTATCCAGGTGGATCCCGCAAAAGTTGAAGCTGTCATGAATTGGCAAGAGCCAAAGACGCCTACGGAGATTCGTAGCTTCCTAGGCTTAGCAGGATACTACAGGCGCTTCATTGAAAATTTTTCAAGGATTGCTGCGCCCCTAACTTCTCTAACTAAGAAGAAGATTAAGTTTGACTGGGGGCCGAAGCAGCAAGAGGCTTTCGATATCCTCAAGCAGAAGTTGAGCAATGCTCCTGTGTTGACATTGCCTGATGGAATCGAAGAATTTGTAGTTTATTGTGATGCATCACACACCGGGATGGGGTGTGTGCTTATGCAGAAAGGCAAGGTTATTGCCTATGCATCACGACAGTTGAAAGTGCATGAAAAGAATTACACCACCCATGACTTGGAGTTGGGTGCCGTTGTATTCGCACTAAAACTGTGGAGGCATTATCTTTATGGAATCAAGTTTGTGATCTATTCTGGTCACAAGAGCCTCCAGCATCTGTTTAATCAGAAAGAATTAAACATGAGGCAACGCCGTTGGATGGAGACCTTGAATGATTATGATTGTGAAATCAAGTATCATCCCGGCAAAGCGAATGTAGTCGCTGACGCCTTGAGCAGAAAGGAAAGGGTTAAACCCATTCGAATCAATGCCAAGCGCATGGAAATAAAGAACAGTTTGATAGAAAAGGTGTTAGCTGCACAGAAGGAAGCTGTGTTGGAAGCTAACTATCCTAGTGAAAAGTTAGGAGTAACTGAGGAGCAGTTAACTCTTAGCAAGGACGGAATTCTGCGATTGAATGGACGAATATGGGTTCCAATTTATGGAGGACTTCGAGATGTCATCCTCCAGGAAGCCTATAGTTCCAAATACTCCGTTCATCCTGGGGCTGATAAGATGTACCAGGATCTAAGGGCAAATTATTGGTGGATAGGCTTGAAAAAGTCTGTAGCCGCCCATGTAGCAAAATGCTTGACATGTGCGCAAGTCAAAGCCGAGCATCAGAAACCGCCAGGTTTGCTACAGCAGCCTGAACTTCCTACGTGGAAGTGGGAAATGGTAACTATGGATTTTATCACCAAGTTACCCAAGACAAGGAAAGGAAATGATACAATATGGGTTATAGTTGACAGACTGACTAAGTCAGCTCATTTCTTACCCATCAAGGAGACTTATAGCTCCGACATGTTAGCCCAGTTATACGTTGATAAGATTGTAGCCTTACATGGCATACCTGTGGCTATTATCTCTGATAGAGATACTAGGTACACGTCGCATTTTTGGAAGAGTTTCCAGCAATCTTTGGGCACACGATTGAATTTTAGTACGGCTTACCATCCTCAGACAGACGGCCAGAGTGAGCGTACTATTCAAACGTTGGAAGACATGCTACGTGCATGTGCGATCGATTTGGGTGGTAGTTGGGATAAGAACCTACCATTAATCGAATTCTCCTACAACAATAGCTACCATACCAGCATTAAGGCTGCGCCTTTTGAGGCATTATACAGTAGAAAGTGTAGATCGCCCATTTGTTGGGCAGAAGTTGGAGATGTCCAATTATCAGGACCAGAGATAGTGTTCGAAACGACGGACAAGATTGTCCAGATTCGTGACCGTCTCAAAGCTGCTCGGGATAGGCAGAAGAGTTACACTGATCCTAAGCGTAAAGATTTTCACTTCGAAGTAGGTGACAAAGTCCTACTTAAAGTGTCACCCTGGAAGGGAGTGATGCGGTTTGGTAAGAGAGGCAAGCTAAGCCCGAGATACATAGGACCTTTTGAGGTTATCGAACGTGTCGGGTCAGTTGCCTATAAGTTAAACTTACCTGAAGAGCTCAGTGGAATTCACAATGTGTTCCACATCTGCAATCTGAAAAAGTGTTTCGCTGACGAATCACTGGTAATACCTCATACAGATGTGCATATAGATGAGAGCTTGAAGTTTGTGGAAAAACCTTTGTCGATTGAAGATCGACAGGTAAAGAAGCTTCGAAGGAAGCACGTGCCTATTGTAAAGGTCAAATGGGATGCCCGTAGAGGTCCCGAATTCACGTGGGAGGTTGAATCCACGATGAAAGAAAAGTACCCTTACTTATTTCAGTAAATCTCGGGTCGAGATTTATTTTAAGGGGGTGAGGATGTAACACCTCGAAAATTCACGTCCTATAAGGTGTTGACACGTGTCATAAAGTTTGAACGTGTGAAAGAATGTTATAAAAGGACTAAAGTTGACAAACATGGAAAGTATGTGATTTTACGGGTTCTGAATGTCAACAGTGAATAAATATACTTCATAATAACCCTACATGATGTTTATAACATCAAACGAATAAATCATGGATCATACGAAACAAAAAGTGAGAGATTACAAACTACAGGGGTTAAATGTGTCAACATGTTTAAAGATATACCTCTGAGTGACCTTTTGACAAACCGAAGCTTTGTAAATGTTAATTATGCTCACTAGAATGCACGATATAAATTTCATAAAGTTTCGTTATCGTATGAGAAAGTTATGGTCAAATTCGTGTGCGAGGGGTTAAAGTGCAAACAGTGAAAGTTAAGACCTTTCGGGTTAACCGGAAGTGTTCAGGGACTCGGCAAAGTGGGTATAAGTCCTAAAGCCCTTGTGGGTAAATATAAGGGGGTCAAAATGCAAGAAATAACCCTAGTTGCCCCTTCGTGAAGCCAAAGGTCAAGTTGCAAAACATTTAAAATGAAAAATCTAATTTAGCAGGCCCAGGCGGCCCGCTTGGGATCTGTTAAAAACGTAGGCGGGCCGCGTCAGGCACCCAGAACCAGAAAACGTGGACAGTTGCCTATAAACGTGGAGAACCGATCTTTAAATGACATTAATGCAATGTGGGCGACCCCTAAACAGTCCTAGACACTAGGAACACATGTTGGATGGTTGTGGTCAGCTGATAGACTTGTGTGTCCAAGAATTGTGGTGGAATTTTCACTATAAAAGGCCATGTAGTGCATCATTGTTCTTCACATCATTCAAGTGCATTTCTGGTCGATTCTGGAGCTCAAGCCTGCTTCCAACTGATCATATCTCGTGCATAGGACTCTTGTAAGTCTGCTAGTCCTTTCTAAATTGAGTTTAGCTTAGTATTTTAGCTAAAAGTCAAACCGTCGTAATTACGGTTTGACTTCGAGATTAGTCAACAATGGCTCAGTCATATCTCGAATTAAAAGTAGTTATAAGTTGGTATTTATGTGGGTAATAAAACCTCAAAAGGGTTTCCCCTGATCACCACTCTAACCAGGTCCAAAGTCGAGTCAAACTTATATTTAAAAAGTCAACAGGAAGTCTAAATTGCCATTTATGCATAATTAACATTCTAGATCATATACAATCTGTTGGATCATTGTTATAACTTGGTAATAAGTGTAAGAACATGTCTAAACATGTTCAACCCGACAATTTCCTGTTAAGACCCGATTCGGAACCGAAAGTCACATAGTTTGACTTTCACTTTGACTTTCAGTTCTGACCCGTTTAGGCATGTTTTAGAAATGCCCAAGAGCTTTAATTGGACTAGGTTACATGTTAGTACAACCCTCTGTGATTATACACCTTGGTTCATTAGTTATCCAATTAATATGCATGTTTCCGTTAATTGCTCATATGTTGACCATTATGCCCTTATTAACTTAAAACGTGATTTTTGGAAAAGTAAAAGAGTAGAAACCTTATATCCTGATATAGGAACTTGTATGCAAAATTTGACATCAGTTTGACGTGTAGATTAAGAGTTATGCTCGTTATCGCAAAATGAATGCTTTATGTTAATGAAATGGCGTAATTAGCGTATAGCCTACTTAAACATACTTTTTGATATCAAATATTTTACCCACTGATGTAATATATTATTTTGGGATTTTTAAAGATTTTTAATTAATTTTAGGCTGAGCATAACTCATAGTCGCAAGCTTAACCCGGTAATTGTCGGTTTTGCCCTTACGGGCCATAAAATGAGCTTTGCATATCTAAACGACTCCAAACCTTTTGCTACTGATCACATATGATAAATAAATTATTTTAAGCCTTCTAGAAATATAAAAATATCAGATTTAAGTATCGAACCCGGAAATGGCCTTTAATCGCCTTATTTAGCGTTTTTAACGCATAGTATGTATTAAAATCATATTGAACATACCCGGGTTGATACCTACTGATATTTGAGGCAAATTAAGATGTTCTAACAGTAAGCAAAGGTTGATAAACTCAGACTTCAGTTTTGAGCTTTTCGGCTTATGTGAAATTACCAAAATGCCCCTACGGCGCATCGCTTGGTTATAATCTATAAATTTCACATATATACTTTACCCTACTGTTATAACTTATCAAATTGAGTATGTTTGCTGTTTACATCAGACCTGTAACTCAGTTAAACATCTAAACTCTTTTACAACCTTTAAAATGACCAAACTACCCCTACGGGGCATAGTTTGTGTTTAAATTCGTTTCGGGCATAATAAAAGACATCTTACTGATGTCACAACATATTTGAAGCATATTAACTTAGGAAACCTGTATATGGCTCTTACGGATACCCGTTACGCGTATTACGCGTTCGGTTCGGTTTATGTAACAAGTTTACATAAATTAGCCGAAACGGGTCAAACCTTATCGGTTTAATCTCAAAATCCAGAATGTGCATGAAGGACACATATTAAACAAGTCTCTGAACTTGTCGGGTCTAAATCACATTCTATCCGGTCTTCGCTTAATCGTGCGTACGAACCGTATCTTTGAAACTAGCCGGTCTAAGCTTAAGCTTAATTAAAGACCCGTTAGAATTCTAATAGGTTATTATAAACCTTCGTTCCAGATTAGGAGTACCAGTAAAAGCTACGTGCATTTTGCTTATTGTGATTTATACATTGCTCAGGTAAATACTTTTAACTTATTTTCCCTATACGGGCTTGGGTTACGGTATATAGCATACCGCTTGATCGGGCATCAAATCTCCACCATTAAGTGGGTAGTTGAATAATTTGATCGGCTCGTTTAAACAGTCTTGTTACTTAAAGCCTTTGGGGGGGTTAATGACCATGTCCCGGATATCCTTGGCATCATCTTACGAGATGGCCACGACCGAGCACGGGGTGTAGGCGTACACCCGTCAGTGTATAACTCAATAATGTGGTGCGTCTATTGATCTTTAACCCGGACAAGATCCGGGCTACTGAACGCACAAGGAACATGTAATTCGTTCACAAGATTATAATATTAAATAATTCTCCCAAGTTAAATAAAATGTTTATGCCATGTGCACCCAAACCAATTTTCAATCATTTTCCAAAATGAGTCAGTTGATTGTATTTACCAGTGTAAACTGACATATTTTCCCAAAAAGATTAAATGCGGGTACTAAGCGAAATTGGCTGGGATTTCTCCTTAGCATCATTAGAAGTCTCGCAAGCTTAAGATGCCTGAAGTCTGTTGAACCTTTAATATTATTTTACTTCGATCCTACTGTGGATAAACATCCGAATATTGTGACCTTTGATATTACAATAAATAAATTCGGTTGTATCATATTTTAAATTGGCTTCCGCTGTGCATATTAATATTGTGTTGTTTGACTATTACGTTGCCAACCACGTCACGATACTCCCCCACCGGTGACACGTGGAAATCGGGGTGTGACAGTTTCCCTCAACATACCTTTGTCCCATTGGATTTCTGAAACAATCATATCCCATGTCATTATGTTTTATATGCCTCGTCGACGGCAGTTTTTATCCGGTGACCTGTCATTATTGACCTCTGCTCACACTCAAGGTAACATCGTGAAACCCCAAATTTGTTTATAATATTAAATTACTTTCAATGTTTTTGCTCCCGGTTTATTTATTGTTAGGCCGGGCCAGACCGAGTATTGTTTTCATGTTGGTGTGTTTAGGCCCGAGTCTTCTCTTCCTTCTCTATTAGTGAAGCATCAACCATAAATTAAATTACGAGTTAATTGCCAAAATAGTCCCTGTGGTTTGGGCTTTTTTGCCAGTATAGTCCAAAGGTTTCATTTTTAACATCTGGATCCAAAAAGGTTTCATCGTTGCCATTTTGGTCCAACTGACTTAACTCCATCCATGCTCCTCAGTTAGTCAAGGGGTATTTTTGTCATTTCATGTAATCTGAATTATATTAAAGATTATAAAAGGAGAACAAAAACTGTTGTGAGGGAGGATCGAACCTGGGCCTCTGGCCGGTTCACTAACAAACGCACAAGACAGTAGCCAGTGAGCCATGCTCACATTTGTGCAAAAAATGGATCTTTATTGATTTTATTCTTTGATTCAGTTGTTCACCTACACCTCAAAACAGACGACCAAAGAAAGACGATGATACACAATGAGACTCCAACGTACCAGTTCTTTCATTCACAGTCTCCTGTTTGAATAGCCATACTGCTGCATCTTGGAGCTCAACAAAAAAAGACGATGATACACAATTTGTCTTCTACATGTACTCCATCAGTGTTGTGTGTCTGGTACATTGGATCGAAACAATTGGTAGCCCCGGAGACGTGTGATCAAGGACAGTTCGCCAGTTGGCATGGCAACGGTCAATGATGATTTCAGATTTGGATGACGTCATCTACGTTAAAAATCATCAGAAGAAGGCTCGAAGCATGCCTGATGATTTCTCCTCTTTCGATGAATATAGTGAATTAATATTAAACAGGACAAAATTTAGGAATTTGAAATGAAATGGGTCATTGGGTGCTTGAGGTGTTGAGATGAAAGTCTTAGCTGCAAGTTGGCGCAGTAAATATATGTATTCAACCATTGGTGGCATTAATCTCAATAAAACATGAAGCTAGTCTGTGGAAGAGGTTTAGGCTCAAAATAAAACATTACATAGCACAACAGAAGCTAGTCTATGAAAAAACATGACCCTGTATGAAGAAATTCACAAGTGAAGAGTTGAAGCAAGTTATGAATACGAAATAAACATAAAGAAATTTAGAAAGTCTGATTGAAGCATTTCATCAAGCACATGGAGTGCCATTCAAGTTATGAATACGAAATAAACATAAAGAAATTTAGAAATTTAGGGTTTCTTTGGTGATCTGTTTTCAGGTGTAGGTGATGAACTGAATCAAAGAATAAAATCAATAAAGATCCATTTCTTGCACAACTGTGAGCATGGCTCATTGTCTACTGTCTTGTGTGTTTGTTAGTGAACCGGCCAGAGGCCCAGGTTCGATCCTCCCTCACAACAGTTTTTTGTTCTCCTTTTATAATCTTTAATATAATTCAGAATACATGAAATGACAAAAATATCCCTTGACTAACTGAGGAGCATGGATGGAGTTAAGTCAGTTGGATCAAAATGGCAACGATGAAACCTTTTTGGATCCAGATGTTAAAAATGAAACCTTTGGACTATACTGGCAAAACAGTCCAAACCACAGGGACTATTTTGGCAATTAACTCTTAAATTAAATTCAATCTTTCTCTTTGTAATCGGTTCTCCGAGTTGTTCTTTTTGATTATTGAATCTATTTTGCAATAAAGTACACCATATATTGATTGACAGAGTGACGATTATGTCTAAGGATATGCAGCTTGCACATAAAATTAGGGGTTATAGTGCTTAGGGTGTGATTTGTAACCCTAATATGTAGATCTGAAACTAATTTGATGTTTTTATGGATGGTCCTATCTGATTATATTTAATGAAAATTTTGAATTAGTGGTGCTAATTGGTATGTCAAATTGCTGTTTTCTGATTTGGCTCCTGAGGATTCATGAATTCTCTTATAATATTTGATCTTGAACTAATTGTGTTTTTTGTATAACAGATGCACTTGTCAGTTTCAAAGTAAGCATTTACTGGTTTTTAATGAATTAGAAAGTTGAATTGTGTTGTTTAGTTAGATATAACTGATAACATCTTAGATGTTAAGTTTTTTAGATCACGAAAATTTAGAAAAGCTTGGGACCGTTAATGGCGGTGGTTAATTTGACTAAGAAAATGAAGTAAAAACCAAAATTTACAGAAGTCAATTATAAAAGTCAAACTTGTTCATACAAAAGTCAACTGCAGAATTAAAACGTGATGAGAAAGAAATTCGGTTATGTAGTTATGTTAGTTAGTTAGAAAACGGTTAAATACTGTCCTACTGTAAGGGTATAAATACCCACTGATGTCTTCATTTGTATGTGTGAATTTTAGAAGTTTATATTGCATATTTTCTTTGTCTCTGTTTCACCAAATGAGTCCCTGCACATATTTTGTGCATACTCAAACTCACAATTGTTCATCCTATGTTTGTGAATGTTAACCGATCCCCCCTATCCGACAATAACCGGTGGGGCCAATTGCTGAGCCGTGATTTTGTTACGGTTTTCTTTCTTTAGCTGAACACAGTCTTGGTTTCTCTTTTGCTGGGCTGTTGTAGCAAATGAAAATGTACCAAACATTATTCAGTTGGCATGATGTTCTTTTTAATGAATGGTTGGTTTGTGTGACCGTACACTTTGACCTACTAATGTTATTTCTAGGAGATCACGTAGCTGATAAGACCATAGGGTATGGTTTGGTTAGTCCCCAAAGGGACCACCTGCCACGTAGGCGCCACCTCAGCAAGGGTGGAGGATCATCCCCTTGGGGACTATCCAAGGGTGTGGTGGATAGTCCCCCCCCCCTTTTATTATTATTATTTTTTATTTAATTAATTAATTAAAACAAAGTAAATAAAAATTAAAAAAACTTACATTTAAATAAAAACCTAAAGTTACATTTAAATAAAACTAAAAAAACAACACACTTAAAAAAAACCGAAAGTTACATTTAAAAAAAACTACACTCCCTCACTCCATTTTTTTTCTAATTTTTTCCTTCATCATTTGTAAGATGTGACGGTCTTCCTTAGGATATTCGCTAAGGTCGGTGGTCATTATTTTCCAATCCTCCAACTGCTGCGCTTCTTCTTGCCTCCTTTGCTTCTCCTCGGCTTGTCGTTTCTTCACTTTTACCTTCTCGGTTTGCGTCTCGGTAAAGGTTTGGTTGAATGCCTTCAAATCGGCCATAATACCTTCCAACTTCGAACCACTACCACTTCCTGATGCGGCTTGTTTCCTTTTTTCAGCCGCTATCTTTTTACTTTTGTCCCTTCCTGGGGGACGTTCTTCCTCCCCAATCGGCTCGTCGTTGATATTTATTTGGCAACGACCGGTTGAGGCTCCAGCGCTATAACTTCCTGAATCGGAAGTTTTAGACCGTTTGGTTGCTCGTTTCGCGCTTGCAACCTCATTTGGAGTTGCCGTCCATTTTGGAGAATCCTTTACAACTTGCCACGCACGAACATGTGGGAAAGAAGTCTTATGTTCATTTTCGTATAAACGCATCGCCTCATGGAAAACATTTTCGTTGTTCCACCCACTCAGTTTGTTGGTGAGCGTTTGGTTATAAAACCCACAAAAGCGTTGGATCAACGTATTCATCTTGCGCCACTTGGAACCGATAGAATCAACGGTTCTGTACTCGCCTTGTTCCATAATCGGTGGAATATATCAAGGATTTCTTGCCAAAACCCATCGGTTGATTGATTGTTAACTACAAGTTAGTAAATATAGTGTACAAATAAATGTTAGTAACAATAATAATATTTTCTAAGAAAAATATAATGTGCAAATAATATTTAATAACAATAATAATATAATGTACAAATAAAAGTTAATAACAAAAATAATATAATGAAAAATTTAATTTTTACCGAGTATAGGATTCCTTGACGACCCGATATATGCCTTCGCCAACGCCTCTTCCTCAATTTTTGACCATGGCCGTTGTTGTTGTTTGACGGTTGCGTCTTCTTTTTTACCCTTTCCCTTTTTATTTTTCTTTTTTGAAGGTTGAGGTTGCGTTTCTGGCACAACCTCTACGTCATCATCTTCTTCCTCGATTTGTGTTGGACGTGCTTGTGGCGGTGGTTGATATGGCATATTTAGCGGGTTTTGCATTAGCTGCTGCATTTGCATTTGTTGATATGGCATGTTGAATGTTTGTGGGTTTGGTTGCATTTGCATTTGGTTGAAGGGAATGTTGGGTTGTTGCATATGGTATTGGTTTCGTTGGTTGAAAGCGTTGGGCATTTGTTGGTAACCCGAAAAAGAGTTTTCCATGACGGGTGTGTAGTGGGGTGACGAAAACGGGAGTGAACTTGAGTTGGGATTATTTGGGTTGTAGGGATCCATATTTTTTTAAGGTTGGGAGAGATTATTTTATAAAAATGGGGTCAAAAGTGAAGGTTTTTTGTAACACCCCAAAACCCGAATGTTTATACTCGGTAAATGTTCTGATATGGTGCATCATGAAATAAACAACTAGGCTATTTAACCTAGTTAGGAATGTGGTAAAAAGCAATTAAAGGATGATAGTTGTGCCAATGTTATTTAGAAGCAAACTTGAGGGACTAAAGTGGGGCAAAATAAAAGTTGAATTTAATATATGAAAAACACCCACAAACACACAAATCATGTGTGTCCTAGAAACGAGTAGGAGCTCCATGAGCTTAAGAAACCCTAAGCATGAAGAATCATCAAATTGAAGGGTGAATCGAGGTCTAAATTCATGAATAAACACGGATTAATGATCACCTACACGAGGGGATCATAAGGTATGTCTTAAAAGTTAGATTGGTGATCTTTCACGAAGTGGGTTATGATGTAAATTGCGAATTTGTATGAAATTGAGAATGGGTGTGTGTTAGAATCATCATATAGAACATGGATTATGCATGGTTTAGGTTAATTTGAAGTTTAAGGGTGAAACCCGTTTGTTATGGTGAAGATGATGACATGGGTAAATCATCCATGTCCAAATTCTTGCATATTATTGATGTATTTTGATATATATGATGGATTCTTGTTAGAGGAATTGAAAGAAATGTGATACTAGTAGGTTTGATGTTTATGTATGGATGATTCATGTTGATTAGAATGAGGAATTTGATGAATTATGTATGAGATTAGAAGGATATGCATGAAATAGTTGTATACTATGCTTAGGAGGTAGTATACACACCAAATGTATGATGAACTTATGAGGAATTTGAGATTAGATCACTAGTAAGTGATTAACAAAGTAGTTATGAAGTAGGTTTTGATGATATGATAGAAGTAATGATATGCTTATGTTAATAATGTTGAAAATCATATATGTGTATGTATGTTTAAAGAAATTGGATAAGAAATTATGGATTATCATGTTTTAAGGTTAAATGATAAACCTAATATAAGATCCGTGTGATGAAAAGGTTTTGATGAATGATGAATAAGCTAACTATCTTGAGAATGATATATGATAGTTGATGCTTGATAAGCGGCATGGAAGCTTGGGAAATAAGCGGGTCAAACAGGACTAATGCGCACGGGAAGCATATTCGGATGCTATGTAAGTAAAGCTTACACCCCTTTTTGTAGAATACCTATTCAATGTATAGATTACGAACATGGTAACTAAATATGTGAATTATGATGTTCCGACAAGTTTTGGTATGGGTCGGAACATGTGATTATCTTAAGAAACTAAGTTTGATGGTCAAAAATGGTAAAAAAAGGTATTATGGTTATTTTGGTTATTAGATAACGAAGGAATAAGTTACAAGGATGGGATAATGAATAACTAAAATTCCACAAGGATAAAATGGACATCTAGACTTAACGGGTCAAATGGTGAAGACATTACCATTTGGCGATATTGACTAATGAATTGTTTTGTTAAGTATTATGCATTCACAGGATGAATAGCGAAATGAATTATGTTGCTATTAATTAGCCATTTATTTCATGAAGTATTAAAACGGGTCATAGCTTTGATCCGAGCCAGGTATGTGCGATTAGAGTTGTAGTTAAGCCGTGGGATTAGTCAAATGTTTAAGAAAGTCCTTTGTAGTAAAGGATGGAACGAAGTTGACAAAAACGCCCTTGATGGGTAAATCGGGCAAACGGACTTAAAAGTTGATTAGAAACAAGCTATTTGATTAAGTGAATGTTTTGGAAAAGTAGGAAAGCGAGAAGTATGATTTTCGTAAGCCAAGAACCTTAAAATGCACAAATACCTTTAACGGGTCAAAATAAACTTTTGAGTGAAAATGGGTTAAGAGGATGCAAGACATCCGAGAATTTAATCTTTTATGATAGACCTCATTGATATTATTAGATTCATAAGAAGTTATGGTCAAACAAACGAGTTATGTTGATAAATGCATGAACGGGTCAAAATTTGGTAAAAGGGTAATAAGCCGAAGGCTTAAATGTCCTAAATTTCGGTAGTCTGAATATTGGATTTTCACTCCATGTGATGGAGAATTAAATTACGATCACGTAGGAAAAAGAATCATGTAAATCGGATCAAAAATGAAATGTGCTAACTGCTAAATTTGTTGATGATAATGTTAGAACCCATGATGTGATGAAACCAATCGAATTAGTGGAAGGATGTGTATGATTGGAAGCACATTACATGGATGAATGAAATCTAGCCTGGTACGGCTAGTACTCGTGAAGAATGTGGACAGATCTGATTTACGGATCGCTGAAGTATGGAAGGAAATCGAGGTAAGTAAAATGCTTTAATTTATGTCAGATAAGTATGAATTAGTAAATTGAAAACGCCCTACAAAATGCATGGTGGAATGAGTATGGTATAGTACGGAATGTTTGATTCCTAATAGTTGACATAAGAAGAAAACTATGTCATTAAGGAATGAATCTCAAAGGTTTTAAGTGAAAATTTTGAGAATTGGTTAAACTCTCGTATAATGAATTTGCGTGACACGTGGGCTTATGCAAATTAAATAATGCATGAAATGAGAGGAATAGTAATGTAGAATGAATAAGGTGAATTGAAGGTAACGTAAGAGTATGTATGGTACAAATAACTATAGAAAATGAATAATGATGTTAATTTTGGAGTCAAGCACGAATGCATGACTATGAAATAGTAACTTCATTGCGATAACGAAACAAAACTAAATGTTATGCAATATATGTATAGAATATGACCTTAAAGGATGAGATGAAGGTATTAGATTTGTTATAAACAGATCATATGAAAGTAAGCATTATTATAAGTTTGGATGAATATGTATATTGACCTGTTACTAACGGGTCGAGGGAATAAGAATGTTAGGTAAAAGTATGACATGGAAAGTATACACTTGCTAAGAAGTTAATTGTATGAATAAATATGAATTGAGATAAGATGATTACTTATAATTATGATGTGACTATGAAGTCAAACATATATGTGTATGTGTAAATGGAAAAGAGAAAGATTTCGGGGACGAAACCTTATTTAAGGGGGGTAGATTTGTAACACCCCAAAACCCGAATGTTTATACTTGGTAAATGTTCTGATATGGTGCATCATGAAATAAACAACTAGGCTATTTAACCTAGTTAGGAATGTGGTAAAAAGCAATTAAAGGATGATAGTTGTGCCAATGTTATTTAGTGGCAAACTTGAGGGACTAAAGTGGGGCAAAATAAAAGTTGAATTTAATATATGAAAAACACCCACAAACACATAAATCGTGTGTGTTCTAGAAACGAGCAGGAGCTCCATAAGCTCAAGAAACCCTAAGCATGAAGAATCATCAAATTGAAGGGTGAATCGAGGTCTAAATTCATGAATAAACACGGATTAATGATCACCTACACGAGGGGATCATAAGGAATGTCTTAAAAGTTAGATTGGTGATCTTTCACGAAGTGGGTTATGATGTAAATTGCGAATTTGTATGAAATTGAGAATGGGTGTGTGTTAGAATCATCATATAGAACATGGATTATGCATGGTTTAAGTTAATTTGATGTTTAAGGGTGAAACCCGTTTGTTATGGTGAATATGATGACATGGGTAAATCATCCATGTCCAAATTCTTGCCTATTATTGATGTATTTTGATATATATGATGGATTCTTGTTAGAGGAATTGAAAGAAATGTGATACTAGTAGGTTTGATGTTTATGTATGGATGATTCATGTTTATTAGAATGAGGAATTTGATGAATTATGTATGAGATTAGAAGGATATGCATGAAATAGTTGTATACTATGCTTAGGAGGTAGTATACACACCAAATGTATGATGAACTTATGAGGAATTTGAGATTAGATCACTAGTAAGTGATTAACAAAGTAGTTATGAAGTGGGTTTTGATGATATGATAGAAGTAATGATATGCTTATGTTAATAATGTTGAAAATCATATATGTGTATGTATGTTTAAAGAAATTGGATAAGAAATGATGGATTATCATGTTTTAAGGTTAAATGATAAACCTAATATAAGATCCATGTGATGAAAAGGTTTTGATGAATGATGAATAAGCTAACTATCTTGAGAATGATATATGATAGTTGATGCTTGATAAGCGACATGGAAGCTTGGGAAATAAGCGGGTCAAACAGGACTAACGCGCACGGGAAGCATATTCGGATGCTATGTAAGTAAAGCTTACACCCCTTTTTGTAGAATACCTATTCAATGTATAGATTACGAACATGGTAACTAAATATGTGAATTCTGATGTTCTGACAAGTTTGGGTATGGGTCGGAACATGTGATTATCTTAAGAAACTAAGTTTGATGGTCAAAAAGGGTAAAACGGGTATTATGGTTATTTTGGTTATTAGATAACGAAGGAATAAGTTACAAGGATGGGATAATGAATAACGAAAATCCCACAAGGGTAAAATGGACATCTAGACTTAACGGGTCAAATGGTGAAGACATTACCATTTGGCGATATTGACTAATGAATTGTTTTGTTAAGTATTATGCATTCACAGGATGAATAGCGAAATGAATTATGTTGCTATTAATTAGCCATTTATTTCATGAAGTATTAAAACGGGTCATAGCTTTGATCCGAGCCAGGTATGTGCGATTAGAGTTGTAGTTAAGCCGTGGGATTAGTCAAATGTTTAAGGAAGTCCTTTGTTGTAAAGGATGGAACAAAGTTGACAAAAACGCCCTTGATGGGTAAATCGGGCAAACGGACTTAAAAGTTGATTAGAAACAAGCTATTTGATTAAGTGAATGTTTTGGAAAAGTTGGAAAGCGAGAAGTATGATTTTCGTAAGCCAAGGACCTTAAAATGCACAAATACCTTTAACGGGTCAAAATAAGCTATTGAGCGAAAATGGGTTAAGAGGATGCAAGACATCCGAGAATTTAATCTTTTATGATAGACGTCATTGATATTATTAGATTCATAAGAAGTTATGGTCAAACAAACGAGTTATGTTGATAAATGCATGAACGGGTCAAAATTTGGTAAAAGGGTAATAAGCCGAAGGCTTAAAGGTCCTAAATTTCGGTAGTCCGAATATTGGATTTTCACTCCATGTGATGGAGAATTAAATTACGATCACGTAGGAAAAATAATCATGTAAATCGGATAAAAAATGAACAAGATATGCTTGTTTCCGTAAAATCCGGATGTGTTGGGAATATGCAGCAACCAGCTGCAACATTCTGATCAAATGAGGGCATCGCACCACGCGACGGCAGGGGCATGTAGCCGTCGCGCGATGCGACGGGGGTATGTTTCGCCGAAAAGTGTTTAGCTGACTCGTTTGGCCTGGGAAACTCGTTTAAATGCGTTTTAAGCTACGTATGACTAATTTAACTTACGTTTTTATGAGCATAAGTGTATGCACACATGTAGATAGGTATGTATGTATGTATGTATGTATGTATGTATGTATGTATGTATGTATGTATGTATGTTTGTATGTATCTATACACGTATGTAGAAATGTATGTAAGCATGTATGCACCTACATATGTATGTTTATAAGTATGTGAGCAAGCATACGCAGATATATGAAGGTACGTATGTGAGTAGGCATGTATGAGTTAGGTATGTTGCAAGTAGGGATGTATGTATGTATATATGTATAATGTTATGAGTGTACGTAATGATGTAGGTATGTGTGTATGTAGATACGTATGTAATGATGTAAATGTGTTTATATGTGGGTATGTACGTATGTATGTAATTGGTTATGTGTGAACATATGAATATGTATAAGTATGTATGAAAGCAGGTACGCATGTATCCAATGAAATTGAGTACTAACGATAATATTAGCGTGCCTGGTGAATGAAGTGTAACGCAGGAATGACAAAGGAGTCTCACCACGGATTGTATGATCAGATGGAAAGCTGGGATGTAAAGAGTTAACAGAACGAAAAGTAAACGTGAATAAATCTTGTATGTTTATAATGCGTACTAATGTTATGAATTTTATGTGGTGAGCGCAGGTAGTATGAGTCACGAGGATCATCAAGGAATAGAGATCGAGGACCGAGTCACAAGACAGATTGTACGGGAACGTTGGTGTATGTAATATAGAAAACCCATGTTATGTTTTTAATTGTAAATGAGTCGATTGATGACTTCATGTGAAAAAGTTGTGTTAAAATGAAATTTTAAGTAAGTCAAGGTATTTATAAGGAAAGAAATTTTTTGGCATGAACTTCCGCTGCAACTTTTTGTCAAAAACGTTTATGGGTCTTACAAGTTGGTATCAGAGCCCGGGTTTGAGAGAATCAAGTACGAGAGGATAAGTACTTGAACTCAAACATGTGTGCTCTTGTGATAAGGAACCCGTACAATCTATGACTCGATCAAGATCTAAAGGTAAGCATAACTGCTTGGAAAGGATGATCCGTGAATGCGGTCTAGAACCGGCATCAAGGCAAGTGATAAGACAAATGGACCCCAGGTACGTAAATTTAACGTGTGGGCGTATGAAGTGGTATAATTAAGCGAGTGAATGAAAATTTTAATGAGATATAATAGTGACATGGCAATGAAGTTTTGAAAATGATACACGTGCCGAAACTTAATTCTTCGGACATAAGGTGGCGATTACACGAAGACACGAAACTAGTATGTGGATTGTGTACCTGGCCAGTACACAAGAAACATATGACGTCGTGAGACCGTGATAATTGTTACAGGTATGTCCGTTAGAATTAGGTAGTAGGTGGACGTGAGGGTAAAGAGAAACGTAAGACTTTCAGGAATGAAAGTATGAATGATATGTTAGAATCCGCGAGACGGATTCGAAGCATGAAAAGAATGAAAGTATGAATGATATGTTAGAATCCGCGAGACGGATTCAAAGCATGAAAGTAATGAAGTATGAATGACCTGTTTGAATCCGCGAGATGGATTCAAGGAATGGAAGGCATGAATGGAATGTTTGAATCCGTAAAACGGATTCAAGGAAATGAAATGTAGAAATGATATGTCTGAATCCGTGAGACGAATTCAACACATGTAAGGAATGAAAGATGTGAATGATATGTTTGGAAACCGTTAGATGGATTCAAATCATAGAAGGAAGAAAAGGTATGAATGATACGTTTGGAACCGCTAGACGGATTTAAAAATATAAAAAGGATGAAATTAGCCCATATCAGAATATGCTGATAGTTTGACCTTGGTCGCGTCAAACGAGTCGTACGAGTAAATGTAAAGTAACTTAATGAAAGAATGATCGCAATTGGCACGCAAACCTAAATTTAAAAAAAAAAGAAAGGAAGAAGTTTTGAACAAGTTATGTGTTAAATGTGTTTGTAATCGACTCTTAGGAGTCATAATAAATGACGGGCTACGACCCGGACAATGATTTAAGTATGAACAAAAAGGATAAGTTTTGTTAACAATATCGAAATGATGTAATGAATGTTTTTGCAAGTAAGCATGAATGGAAAGAAGTACGAACTTGTGCCTCAATACTTATATGATAATTAAGAAATGTCGGTTTAGCCTTGAAAAGTCAAATGAAGGTTGATGAAATAAGTAACTAGAATGAAAGAAATTCGTGTGAGAAATGAAATGTGCTAACTGCTAAATTTGTTGATGATAATGTTAGAACCCATGATGTGATGAAACCAATCGAATTAGTGGAAGGATGTGTATGATTGGAAGCACATTACATGGATGAATGAAATCTAGCCTGGTACGGCTAGTACTCGTGAAGAATGTGGACAGATCTGATTTACGGATCGCTGAAGTATGGAAGGAAATCGAGGTAAGTAAAATGCTTTAATTTATGTCAGATAAGTATGAATTAGTAAATTGAAAACGCCCTACAAAATGCATGGTGGAATGAGTATGGTATAGTACGGAATGTTTGATTCCTAATAGTTGACATAAGAAGAAAACTATGTCATTAAGGAATGAATCTCAAAGGTTTTAAGTGAAAATTTTGAGAATTGGTTAAACTCTCGTATAATGAATTTGCGTGACACGTGGGCTTATGCAAATTAAATAATGCATGAAATGAGAGGAATAGTAATGTAGAATGAATAAGGTGAATTGAAGGTAACGTAAGAGTATGTATGGTACAAATAACTATAGAAAATGAATAATGATGTTAATTTTGGAGTCAAGCACGAATGCATGACTATGAAATAGTAACTTCATTGCGATAACGAAACAAAACTAAATGTTATGCAATATATGTATAGAATATGACCTTAAAGGATGAGATGAAGGTATTAGATTTGTTATAAACAGATCATATGAAAGTAAGCATTATTATAAGTTTGGATGAATATGTATATTGACCTGTTACTAACGGGTCGAGGGAATAAGAATGTTAGGTAAAAGTATGACATGGAAAGTATACACTTGCTAAGAAGTTAATTGTATGAATAAATATGAATTGAGATAAGATGATTACTTATAATTATGATGTGACTATGAAGTCAAACATATATGTGTATGTGTAAATGGAAAAGAGAAAGATTTCGGGGACGAAACCTTATTTAAGGGGGGTAGATTTGTAACACCCCAAAACCCGAATGTTTATACTTGGTAAATGTTCTGATATGGTGCATCATGAAATAAACAACTAGGCTATTTAACCTAGTTAGGAATGTGGTAAAAAGCAATTAAAGGATGATAGTTGTGCCAATGTTATTTAGTGGCAAACTTGAGGGACTAAAGTGGGGCAAAATAAAAGTTGAATTTAATATATGAAAAACACCCACAAACACATAAATCGTGTGTGTTCTAGAAACGAGCAGGAGCTCCATAAGCTCAAGAAACCCTAAGCATGAAGAATCATCAAATTGAAGGGTGAATCGAGGTCTAAATTCATGAATAAACACGGATTAATGATCACCTACACGAGGGGATCATAAGGAATGTCTTAAAAGTTAGATTGGTGATCTTTCACGAAGTGGGTTATGATGTAAATTGCGAATTTGTATGAAATTGAGAATGGGTGTGTGTTAGAATCATCATATAGAACATGGATTATGCATGGTTTAAGTTAATTTGATGTTTAAGGGTGAAACCCGTTTGTTATGGTGAATATGATGACATGGGTAAATCATCCATGTCCAAATTCTTGCCTATTATTGATGTATTTTGATATATATGATGGATTCTTGTTAGAGGAATTGAAAGAAATGTGATACTAGTAGGTTTGATGTTTATGTATGGATGATTCATGTTTATTAGAATGAGGAATTTGATGAATTATGTATGAGATTAGAAGGATATGCATGAAATAGTTGTATACTATGCTTAGGAGGTAGTATACACACCAAATGTATGATGAACTTATGAGGAATTTGAGATTAGATCACTAGTAAGTGATTAACAAAGTAGTTATGAAGTGGGTTTTGATGATATGATAGAAGTAATGATATGCTTATGTTAATAATGTTGAAAATCATATATGTGTATGTATGTTTAAAGAAATTGGATAAGAAATGATGGATTATCATGTTTTAAGGTTAAATGATAAACCTAATATAAGATCCATGTGATGAAAAGGTTTTGATGAATGATGAATAAGCTAACTATCTTGAGAATGATATATGATAGTTGATGCTTGATAAGCGACATGGAAGCTTGGGAAATAAGCGGGTCAAACAGGACTAACGCGCACGGGAAGCATATTCGGATGCTATGTAAGTAAAGCTTACACCCCTTTTTGTAGAATACCTATTCAATGTATAGATTACGAACATGGTAACTAAATATGTGAATTCTGATGTTCTGACAAGTTTGGGTATGGGTCGGAACATGTGATTATCTTAAGAAACTAAGTTTGATGGTCAAAAAGGGTAAAACGGGTATTATGGTTATTTTGGTTATTAGATAACGAAGGAATAAGTTACAAGGATGGGATAATGAATAACGAAAATCCCACAAGGGTAAAATGGACATCTAGACTTAACGGGTCAAATGGTGAAGACATTACCATTTGGCGATATTGACTAATGAATTGTTTTGTTAAGTATTATGCATTCACAGGATGAATAGCGAAATGAATTATGTTGCTATTAATTAGCCATTTATTTCATGAAGTATTAAAACGGGTCATAGCTTTGATCCGAGCCAGGTATGTGCGATTAGAGTTGTAGTTAAGCCGTGGGATTAGTCAAATGTTTAAGGAAGTCCTTTGTTGTAAAGGATGGAACAAAGTTGACAAAAACGCCCTTGATGGGTAAATCGGGCAAACGGACTTAAAAGTTGATTAGAAACAAGCTATTTGATTAAGTGAATGTTTTGGAAAAGTTGGAAAGCGAGAAGTATGATTTTCGTAAGCCAAGGACCTTAAAATGCACAAATACCTTTAACGGGTCAAAATAAGCTATTGAGCGAAAATGGGTTAAGAGGATGCAAGACATCCGAGAATTTAATCTTTTATGATAGACGTCATTGATATTATTAGATTCATAAGAAGTTATGGTCAAACAAACGAGTTATGTTGATAAATGCATGAACGGGTCAAAATTTGGTAAAAGGGTAATAAGCCGAAGGCTTAAAGGTCCTAAATTTCGGTAGTCCGAATATTGGATTTTCACTCCATGTGATGGAGAATTAAATTACGATCACGTAGGAAAAATAATCATGTAAATCGGATAAAAAATGAACAAGATATGCTTGTTTCCGTAAAATCCGGATGTGTTGGGAATATGCAGCAACCAGCTGCAACATTCTGATCAAATGAGGGCATCGCACCACGCGACGGCAGGGGCATGTAGCCGTCGCGCGATGCGACGGGGGTATGTTTCGCCGAAAAGTGTTTAGCTGACTCGTTTGGCCTGGGAAACTCGTTTAAATGCGTTTTAAGCTACGTATGACTAATTTAACTTACGTTTTTATGAGCATAAGTGTATGCACACATGTAGATAGGTATGTATGTATGTTTGTATGTATCTATACACGTATGTAGAAATGTATGTAAGCATGTATGCACCTACGTATGTATGTTTATAAGTATGTGAGCAAGCATACGCGGATATATGAAGGTACGTATGTGAGTAGGCATGTATGAGTTAGGTATGTTGCAAGTAGGGATGTATGTATGTATATATGTATAATGTTATGAGTGTACGTAATGATGTAGGTATGTGTGTATGTAGATACGTATGTAATGATGTAAATGTGTTTATATGTGGGTATGTACGTATATATGTAATTGGTTATGTGTGAACGTATGAATATGTATAAGTATGTATGAAAGTAGGTACGCATGTATCCAATGAAATTGAGTACTAACGATAATATTAGCGTGCCTGGTGAATGAAGTGTAACGCAGGAATAGCAAAGGAGTCTCACCACGGATTGTATGATCAGATGGAAAGCTGGGATGTAAAGAGTTAACAGAACGAAGAGTAAACGTGAATAAATCTTGTATGTTTATAATGCGTACTAATGTTATGAATTTTACGTGGTGAGCGCAGGTAGTACGAGTCACGAGGATCATCAAGGAATAGAGATCGAGGACCGAGTCACAAGACAGATTGTACGGGAACGTTGGTGTATGTAATATAGAAAACCCATGTTATGTTTTTAATTGTAAATGAGTCGATTGATGACTTCATGTGAAAAAGTTGTGTTAAAATGAAATTTTAAGTAAGTCAAGGTATTTATAAGGAAAGAAATTTTTTGGCATGAACTTCCGCTGCAACTTTTTGTCAAAAACGTTTATGGGTCTTACATTTTTGGTAAAAAAAAAAATGGGGTGAAAATGTTGAATATATAGTGGTTGGGGGTGAATTTTTTTTTAATTTATTTTATAAAATGGGCATGTTACCGTTGAGGGGGGCCCGCAAATTGAATTACTTCACCCGTCTCCTAGCCGACGGAGGAGACGCGACGCGCAGCAGGGGGCGGTGTGGGATGCCGAGGACGAGCCGGGACGGGGGGAGCTGACCCCCATACCGCATGGTCTAAGGGTATATAGCAGCTTTAAAAGCAGGGGTGATAATTTAAGTTTTGAGTTGTCATGCGTAGGTTGACTTGTTTGACCCGTTAACGACAAGCTGAAATGGATAACCCGTTATTTAAACAAGCCGTGCAGACCGATTTAGATAAATGACTTACTTGAGCCCAAAAGTTGTTCTATTTATAATGAAACCGTAACGCAGATTTAGATAGTTCATAGTAGTCCTCTATCTTTAGTCTAAATGCACAACATCACTTGACCGTTACAGTATTGCAAACCTAGTCCTTGAAGTTATCAGCAGGTTTGCCTGAAGAAACAAATAACCACAACACACTAAATAAATACTGCAACTCATATTGAATTAATACTTTCAACAAATCTCAAAACGCTAAGCATGTATATTCTGAAGTTTATAGTCTTGTCCATTTTCTTATGCTTAACTATATACTTGGTCGAGACGTGACATTCAGAGGTTGGTGGATGAGTTGGGTAATAGGTCAAACTCGCCAGGCCGGGTTGGCTCACAGGCACTTTATTGTCCCTTTATAAAAGTTTAATATAATAAATATATCTATACTATATTATAATGCATGAGTGAGGGTATTTTAAGATACCCAAATAATAAGAAATTTCCCCCCACTTTATTTAAAGAAAGACCCATAAAATGAGGGTAGTTTAGTTTTTTAAACACTATTTTTTTTAGCCCTTAAACTTATTACACTTAAATCCCTAAGGTTTTAACAAAATTATAGATAATTAGTTATAATTCACCCATCCACAAACAATCTTATAATTTTTTACATATTCTTGACATATCTTATAAACTATACTATTTAAAAAAAATCCAAAGATAGCATGACGACCTATACATTTTTGTCGACGTTTCTATAATTGTCTTGTTCAATATCGACGCACGGAGTAAAAGGTACAAGGCGATAATGCTTTAATGTATAAGTAATTAATACTTGTGATCTAATGCGCCTAATCTACAAAGATGTGTCCATCTATGCAAACAAAAACAAAAAGAATTAAAAGTACCGTAACATAAAATGAAGATATTATGTGTCATATTTGTTAGTACAGTATGTCTATCGCCTCCGTCATCTCAAGACCGTAGCAGAAATAGTTTAAGTTTAGCCTTATATTGTAATATTAGATAGAAAAGGCAAGGTGGCATTATTGTAAATAAGGGGAACTCTCCTTATAAGCCTTGGCCTATAAATAGGAGCCTTAGGGTTTCATTTAGGTACTTTTTGGGACTTTTGCTAGTTTTGGAGCTTATTTGGTGATCTTAGAGTTTGAAGGCTAGAGAGAGAAAGTTCATTGCAAGTGATTCAGGTGCTGTACGTTATCAAATCAATCAAAGAATCACGTTTATATTACTGTTCGTGTGTTCGGTCACGATCGTTCAAGGATTCCGCACTTCGAACGGTCGGTTCGCAATCGATACGGATCAATCCGGGACCTAACAAGTGGTATCAGAGTGGGAGATCGATTGCTCTGATCATTCACACGATTTCGCACAGGATTTCATCAGATTCAGATCTCAATTCGCATCAGATTCGATAAAGTTCTTCATTTTTCATCTCTGTCACGTTTTCAACTGAAAAACGCCTAATTAATCTAGATTTTACGGTTAAAATCGGCTGATTTTTTGATATGATGTGCGAAAACAACTGATCAATAAGCCTATAAATTTTCAAAATCAAATTCTTTACCGTTTGTGAGAAATCTTAATTTTTGTGGTGCGAAAAAGTTGAAAACTGTTGCTGTTGTTGTCACACCCCGATTTTTCCACGTGTCACCGGTGGGCCCGGTGGGGGAGTATCGTGACGTGGTTGTCAACATCATGGTCAAACAACACAATATAATAATGCACAGCGGAAGCAAAAGATAAATATATTACATTCCGAATATAAGTAATGTCAAAGTATTACAACGGAAGGTAAAGGATCCACAGGCGGATCAATAAAAGAAAACTGTTCAACAGACTTTAGGCATCTAGAACTTGCAAGATTCCCTAGTGACGCCCTGAGCTCCCAGCCAATTACGCATAGTACCTGTCACTTAACCTTTTTGGAAAATACGTCAGTTTTCACTGGTAAATACAATTAACTGACTCATTTTGGAAAAAGAGTTTAGAAAGTGATTCGAGTGCAAACGGCACAAAATATCTTGACACATTGATTAAAATGCACAGAGGCAAAATTAATCTTTTATACTTGGGACAATTTTATTAATAAAATTCTTGTATCCGATTTACATGGTTGTCCAACATTTAGGGCCGGTGATTATACAATACAAGCCGGACAAGATTAATCGACACACCACAAATATAATCTCACAAGAAGATACCCTTACGAGTGAGTATACGTTATACATATGCAACAGGAGGTGTTATGTCTACACCTTGTGCTTACGTCGTGGCCATTCACTTTTTAAAATGAGCCAAGGATATCCAGGACACGGTCATTAACCCCCAATGTTATTTGTTATCAATCAATACAGATTAAAACGGGATTATGCAATTTAATCATCTCCGATTAAAAGGTTTCTACACCCGACCAAGCGGTATTTTTTTATAATACCGTACCCCAAGCCCGTATAAGGGAAAATAAGTTAAAAGTATTTACCTGAGCTAGCAATGCAACTTACACTCAGCCGTATATCTTAATCAGCAAGCACAAGTACTTCTACTGGGGCTCTCAATCTGGAACGAAGGTTTTATTAACCTATTAGATTCCTAACGGGTCTTATTTAAGTCGTAACTTAGACCGGTTAGTTTTAAGGAAGGTTTACGGTTCAAACGCATGATTAAGCGAAGACCGGAATAGAATGTGATTTAGACCCGACAAGTTTGAAGACTTGTATAATATGGGTAAACTAAACACATTCTGGATTTTGAGATAAAACGGATAAGGCTTGACCCGTTTCGGCTAATTTATGCAAACCAGTTACATAAACCGAACCGAATGCGCCAGAGGCGTAACGGGTAACCATATGGGTCCTAAACAGGTTTCCTAAGTTAATTATGCTTCCAATATGTTGTGACATCAGTAGGATGTCTTTCATTATGTCCCGAACTAATTTAAACACAAACTATGCCCCGTAGGGGTAGTTTGGTCATTTTAAAGGTTGTAAAAGAGTTTAAATGTTTAACTGAGTTACAGGTCTGATGTAAACAGCAAACATACTCATTTTGATGAGTTATAACAGTAGGGTAAAGTATATATGTGAAATATATCATTTATAACCAAACTATGCACCGAAGGGCATTTTGGTAATTTTACATAAGCCGAAAAGCTCAAAAACGAAGTCTGAGTTAATCAACCTTTGCTTACTGTTAAAATATTATAATTTGCCTCTTATATCAGTAGGTATCAACCCGGGTATGTCCAATATGATTTTAAAACGTACTATGCGCTAAAAACGCTAAATAAGGCGATTAAAGGCCATTACCGGGTTCGATACTTAAATCTGATATTTTTATATTTCAGAAGGCTTAAAATAATTTATTTATTATAACTATTCAGTGGCAAAAGGTTTGAGGTCGTTCAGATATGTAAAACTCATTTTATGGCCGTAAGGGCAAAACCGACAATTACCGAATTAAGCCTACGACTATGAGTTATGCTCTGCCTAAAATTAATTAAAAATCTTTAAAAATCCCAAAATAATATACTACATCAGTGGGTATTAAGTTTGATACCAAAAAGTCGGCTTAACTAGGCTATACGCTAATTACGCCGTTTTATTAACATAAAGCATTAGTTTTGCGATAATGAGCATAACTCTTAATCTACAAGTCAAACTGATGTCAAACTTTGCATACAAGTTTATATATCAGTAATTAAGGTTACTACACTTTTACATTTTCATAAATCACGTTCTAAGGTAATAAGGGCATAATGGTCAACATATGAGCAATTAACGGAAACGCGTAAACGAATGGGTCAATCAATGAACCAACCACAGAGGGTTATGCTAACATGTAGCCTGGTCCTAAGGAAACCCTAAGGCATTTCCAAATCATACTAAAGCGGGTCAGAACTGAAGTCAAAGCAAAAGTCAAAGCTTTGCGACTTTCGGTTCCGAATCGGTTCACAATGGAAAGTTGTCGAATCAAACAAGCTTAGACAAGTTCTTATGCTTATTATCAAGTTATATGAATGATAAAATAGGTTACACGCCTTTTACCTTGTTAATTATGCGTTAAACGAAAGATTACATTTCTGTTGACTTTTTCTAATCATCTTTGACTCGACAAACGACCTAGTTAGAGTGGAAATCAGGGGGAACCCTTTTGAGGGTTTATTACCCACATAATTACCAACTCATAACAACTTTCAATTTGAGATATGACTGAGCCGTTTATAACTAATCTCAAAGTCAAACGTTAACTACGATATTTTGACTTTTAAGCTAAATACTAAGCTAAACATAATTAGAGAAGGTTAGGCATACTTACAAGTGCTTAATGGATGATTAGGAAGGCTTGGGATTAGCTTGGAAGCTCCTCAAATGGCCAGGGATGAGATTGAAGTGTGTATGATCAAGTGTTGCACCTTGTGTGCTTTATATAGTGTTCAAGGCACCACAATTGATTGACAAATAAGTCTAGCACACACCACAACAATCCCACAAGTGTCCTACATGTTCTAGGGGTGTTTTAGGGGCCAAATGAAAGAGCAAGATCGATCAAAGTTGCATCCAAGTTCAATGTGCAGACAAAGGATCAAAGAATAAACAATTCTGTCCAGATGTTGCAGTGGCGTAGCGCCACTGCATGTGTATCAGGTGCTCGCGCTACGCGAGCCCTCAGGGTCTTCCAACATATTTTTGTTAAATTGCAGTTTCAGTCCCTGTCTCTTCAAACTTTGTACAGACACTTGTTTATTGCGATATGGACCCTCAATATTGATCTATAAGGGCCTCAAGATATATACCCACTTCGTTAAGTCCCCGGGTAACTTTATTGTTACCCGAAAAGGCTAAATTTTCAACGTTGACGCTTTAACCCCTCGCACACGAATTCGATCATAACTTTCTCATACGTTAACGAAACTTTACGAAATTTGAACCGTGCATTCTAGTGAGCATAATTAACATTTACAAAGCTTCAGGTTTGTCAAAAGGTCACTCAGAGGTATATCTTTAAACATGTTGACACATTTAACCCCTGTAGTTTGTAATCTCTCACCTTTAGCTTCGTATGATCCATGATTTATTCGTTTGAAGGTATGAGCATCGTGTAGGGTTAATGTACATTATATTTATTCACGGTTGACACTTAGAATACGTAATCTCACATACTTTCCATGTTTGTCAACTTTAGTCCTTCTATAATATTTCTTTCACACGTTTAACATTTGACACGTGTCTACACATTATAGGACGTGAATTTTCGAGGTGTTACAGTTGTTCTTGATACGGATTGTCATGCGTGCGGATAACTAATCCGCGTTGACTGATTGTTGACCTATCCGTACGGATAAGTCGCCCGCACGGATAGCATATCCAGGTTGACTATTGTTGACTTGTTACTCGTACGGTTAGCACCTATCTGCACGGATAACATCTATCCGCACGGATAACAAATACGTGTCACAATATTTCATCCGTTCAAGTCAACATTAGTCAGAATAGTCAGTCGCACATGACATTTAATTGAATTCAGTATTTGCATGTGATTGTTTCAGAGATTTGAATATTGGTAATTGCATGTGATCGTGATAAATTTTGTCGGCTATTGATTGTGTATCAGAATGCATGTGAAGGATTGTGTGATTCATTAATTGCAAGTCAGTCTGTATTGAGAATTAAATTTGAATTTGTTTTTGAGTGATTAAGTGTTAGATTCAAGGTGTTGTGTCACCCGTGCGGATAACACACATCATACGGATCCCCACCCGTGCGGATCACCTTGATCAACCGGAACCCCACCCGTACGGATAGCACCCACTCGTACGGATAGCACCCACCCGTACGGATAACATCATCCAGATCACCACCCGTACGGATAACATCATCCGGATCACCACCCGTACGGATAACATCATCCGGATCCCCACCCGCACGGTTTACATTCAACCACACATCATCCGGATAAATCATTAATTACATACTTTAGTGATCACGTGATTTAGTCATTCTCAGTATAAAAGTTTCATGTGATTTGTCAGTACATTAAATTGTTTCATGTCAAAAAAGCCCATGTGATGTCCACTAATAAGCTTGAGGTCCAATGAGAATTTATATGTATATATTGTTGTCTGCCATCATTTGAGAAATCAGTTGAATTTGAGATAGAAGTGCACGTGATTTGATTCAGCATTTGCATGCAATATTGAATTGTTAAAGGATTGTCGGGCATGTTCTAGTTGTTTTAGTGTTGACTGTTACAGATCACCACCCGCACGGACAGCAATCCGTGTCATAGCAACCCATCCGCACGGACAGCAATCCGTATCACCACACCCCACCCGTACGGATTATCATTCAGCCAAACCCCACCAGCACGGATTACTTTCAGTCATCCGTGTTGACTTGCTGACTTGCCACTCGCACGGATAACATTTCATTAATCCGTGTTGACTTGTTGACTTGCCACTCGCACGGACAACTTGTCCACGCGGATAACATCATCACCCGTGCGGATAACATAGAATAATATCCGTGCGGATTACTATCCGAGCGGATTACCATCCGAGCGGATAGCAATCCGAGTCTTGTGTTATCACCCGTGAGTGTCACTTAGTCAACTTGGTCAGTGTGTTTTAATTGTGGACATCAGATTTCATGTGATAAAGTAATCCTTGCATGTGAAGCAATTTAAATTGTCGGCCATTATCATTTTGCATGTGAAGTTTGAAATTGAAAAGGTTTCACGTGATTGAAATTTATGAGCATTTTCAACGGTCCAATCATAATTTGAATAAAAATTTGAATGTTGAACATCGGAATTACATCATTGTGTAGATAATGATATCTGAATCTGTACATGTGCTAACTGTGAGTCGCATGTGATTTTATTCATTTCAAATTGATAGTTCTTCATTTTGTCGTGTAGTAGTGACTAAGATCGAACCACCACCCGATTCATTGCTATTAATTTGAAGTTTGACTTCTGTTGACCCACCCAATCGGGTTACAATTTGTTTCAAAGGATTTTGTTTGTTCAAGTTTAAAGTGCAACAAATCGAGTGGCAATCCGAACGGATTACCACCCGATCCTAATCATTTCATTTGTTGTTGTGATTCAGGTCAAAGCATTGGATACTCGTCCAAGCGGATTCCCACCCGATCCATTGTTACATATTCATTTTGTTGACTTGTGTTAACTCACTTGATCGGATAACCGTCCGATTCATTTGTTTGATATTGAATAAATTCATTGTGTTTGTTTGTTTGTGATTCAGGTGAGTAAAGATTTACAAGGGGCGAATATCAAGAAGAAGATTTAAAATGTCAGGAGAAAGTGCTCATGATAGATGGTGGAGAAGAGACAGTGCGAGATGGGAGATTAGCAAGTTGAATGAACCATTTAAGGAAGCAAAAAGAGCCAAAAGATGGAATGATGAACTGGAATGTTATATGGATCCACAGGGTAATCCAGTGGTTGACCCTTCAAAAGTGGATTTTGAGGCAGTAACAAATTTGTTTCCAAGAGAGGGCACTTTCAACACAAGAAGGCTTTCTGATAAAAGTTACTTGCCGGTTTTAATGAACAAGATAAAAGAAGTTTTTGAAGCAAGTCTACCAAAGGTAGTGGAAATGAAGAAGAGAAAAGAAGAAGAGTTGAAAAAGCTAGTTGAAGAAGTAAAGATTACTGCAAAGCTTGCTACTGAAGAAGAGCAGAAGTTTGAAGAAGAACAGAAACAAGAAGAAGAAGAAGAAGAAGAAGAAGAAGAAAACAAAGAGGAAGATCAGACAGAAGAACCGGTGCTGAAAGAAACAGAGGTAAATGAATCTTCTGATCTATCAAGTATTGAAATTGTTGACAAAATTGAGAACAAATGCAGGAATTGCATAGAAATGTGCAAAGCCTGTATTGAAAAAGATGAAACAATCAAAACAAAAGATATTGAAACAAGCAAACTTGAAAATATTTTCAAAATAAAATGTAAAGAAATGATTGAAAAAGAAGAGATTTTGAAATTAAAAGTCGAAAAGCTAACACAGAAATGTCATGGTCTTGAAGAAGAAAATAAGATTTTGAAAGAAAAGTGTACTGCTAAATGTGTTGATTGTGTTGAAAAAGAATCTAAATTTCAAGATTTACAAAAACAGTATGATTCTTTAAAGTGGTCGAGTCAGAAAGTACAAGAAGCTTATGATACTTTGAAAAGCCAAGTCAAAAGTTTTGATCAAAGATTGTCTGAAATTTTAGTCACTAAAGAAATGTATGAAAGAAAGTTTAAAGAAAAGCAAATTGAATTGAACAGGTGTGTTGATGAAATTGCTAATCTTAAACAAGTCTTGGCTGAAAAAGAAAAGATTGTTACAAAACTTCAAAGTTATCATAACTCTTCGTACATTCTTGAACGCATTTTCAACATCACACCAGATGACAAAGATACTGACAATTGCAAAAAGGGTATTGGTTCAGAGTTTCATCAGGTACCACCACCATTGAGAAACAATTATACTTTTTATGATGAGGAAAAGGTGGCAAAGGGTTTGAACATAGCTGACCAGTTACCTGAAAGTATCGATGTGACTTACTCCAAATCTGATGATGCTAATGATTCAGAGGTGGTAAGTAAGGTTGTTGAAAGCGTTTTGAAAGATGAGTTTACAAAAGGTAAGTCTGAATCACAGGATGAAGATGAAGGAAATTTTCATGATGGTTATCTAAAAAACACAAAATCCGAGAAAAATTTGGATGATGATTCAAAGGGATTGGTCTATACCATGATTGGATCGGACAAACTATTCTTAGATGTTGTATTCCCGATTCAGAATGTGATTTCAGAGAAGGTCGATAAAGTTTTCAAAATGGTTGAGATTGAGAAGTCGGAAATTTCAAAGTTTGCTGGTAAAGGTCATAAATCTTTTTATAATAAACCTGGTTTCAAGAAGAAAAACATGAAGGCTGGGTTGGGTTATAAAAGGAAACAAAATTGGAAGAGAAATGAAATGCCAAATTTTCAGAAAAAATGAGTTTTGTTCAAGGGAAAAGTTTGAAAGAAGAGGAAAAACTCAAATTTGGACAACAGTCTATTGAGGAGTTTGATGCTATGAAAAAGAAACAACAACAGGCCAAGGATGTTTCAAAGAAAGTGTGTTTTAAATGTGATCAAATTGGACATGTTGCTCGAAAGTGTCCAAATCCAAAGCCTGTTGATGTTGAAAAACATAAATCTGAGGATGTGAAACCAAGGTCAACCAGATTTGATTCGAAACAAACTTGGAGGTACAACACAAATAAGTTTGCTTCGAATCAAACTTGGAAACCAAAACATACTAGGTCTGATTCAAAACAAACACAGATTTTTCACACACCCAGAGTCAGAACAACTTAAAGTTGGAAAACAACTGTTGATATGACAAAACCACAAGAGTTTTGGAAACCAAAAGTTGTTATTCAAAAACAAAATGTTCAAAAAGAATCACATTTTTACAAAAGAGGTACTCCGAAAGGTCAAATGTGGAGTGCTAAGAAACAAGTGACGTCGGAAAAAGATGAGAAAGTTGAAGTCAACGCTGAAAAAGTTTTAAATGACAAAGAGTTTCCGAAATTAAATGAACATTATTGTGTTGAAATGCCTAAGGTCCAACAGACCTGGGCTAAATTGTTCAAATGATTGATAAAGTTTGAATGTGCAGGTGCTCAACGAAGCTGAAGATTGTGAGAATGGTAGTTGGAGCAGCCTGGCATAGGAAGAGGCTGCTGAACCCTGGTTTGGTTGAACAGGGAGTTTATCGTTTTCTATACATAAATAAACAATATTTTCAAAAACCCTAAAAATGGAAAAATTAAAAACCAAAAATATGTTTTAGTTTGTTAAAAACTTAAAAACCAAAAATATGTTTGTTTTTAATTTTTGTCAAAAAATTCTAAAAATAAAAAATATTCTGATTGAATATGCCGAAACCCTCACGGCTGAACAAACATGATTACTTTCACAAGATTGAAAAACGGTTTTCAAACTGTCGAAAATCAATGGGTTGTAAATCATGGGGGTACGTTATATTTTCTGCAAATCAGTGCATGTGAAGCAGAAAATGGATGGCGAGACAAAGCTATCAGTATTGGTTGTCAAATTTTTTAGAACGGTTTTGAATTTTAGGGGGAGTAATATTGTCAGAAAATCCAAAAACATTAGAAAATTTGAAAATGACAAAAACATGATAAAAACCTATTGGCAAAAAGACAAAAACATTAAAAAATGAAAATGATTTTTTGTGTAAAAAGAGGAAATGATAGTACATCAGTAGACAATTACAGTATGCTAAAGAAATGTAATGATTATATAGCATTAAACAGTCTCACTGATGATGTGTCGGTAGATTTTTATACATTTAGTAAATTTTTTCGGGATATAAACTTAAAATTCAAACTTGCTTATTTCGTGGGGAACACTACTTGGATATATAGGTAACCCCTGAAATCTCGTTTGAAAGGTCCCTCTTTCTGAGATACTAGGTCTTTATGCTTAGTGATATCTGGGGTATTATCCCGGGACTTCTGATTTTGCGGAAGCAATGGCCTAGTCCCAGGAGAATACTTTCCGCATTGCTTGAAACATAGCGCAGCCCTCAGCTAAAAAAATGATGAAACATTGAAAAATGCTAATCATGGCTGTTGTAATACAAAAGATCCTCTAAAGGGGACACACCAAAAGTCGAGCCGTCATTTCTCTGCTGAACGGAAGTTCTGACCTGAGCTCTCACGGTTTCGTACTATAATTTATTCCCCTTACAGATATCATCTAGGTATACTCACCTGTAAGACTGAACAATGGGATCTGGATACGGGAGTATATTCAAGAGGTGGGACACATGAATAAGTTTAAGTTCTTAAAACACCTAATTTGTATCCTGAATCAGTTGAACTTTGTATGAAAATTTAAGTGGATCAGTATATCGACAATCTAAGTGAATTGTTTAATTCTTAATGTGTAACTAAGCTCAACGGTACTTGTGACTTGTCAAAAACTGATATGATCCTCTGACGCAAACTCAATCAAAAAATATTGTCTGTAAATATGTTTGTACATATTTCTTTACTGCTTTATATTTCAGAAAATTCAGAAAGATTTTGATTTCTGCTATATTTTCGACAACCGATGTCTGGATGCTGAGTTTCAAAATCTAAGTATGCTGATCGTGTTTCTGAAAATAAACAAGTTCATTAATTTGAAACTTGAAGTTTTATAATCAAAAATCAAAAACAGTTTGTGATATCTCCAAGGTCATTAATTTGGACTTGGATGATTAACTGTGAGGGATTTGGATGCTTAGATTGTTAAAATCTGTAAAAGAGCCAGTTTCCGATCCGGTTCGCTGAAACTGCCAAATCTTTGAAGATTGTTGATATGGGGAGAGTATCAAGTAATTCTGGATATATTCATATTATTATATCTTAGTCCCAGGATCTTGATTTAGAAAGTTTGATAGAGCCAGGTTACGATACCTGGACAACTGAAAATGCTTTTATTGTTGAAATGTTTTAGCTTATGCTGAGAGAGCCAGGGTTTTCAATCCTGGAAATTCAAAACATTTTCACTTATAAATGTTTGAGATTTACAGATGTTGTACCAGACTACGATCCCGATAGCCGAGTCTAAGGGGGAGTCTGAAGACGAGCTCAACGAAAGGGGGAGCGTGCATTCAAGGAGACACGTAACTATCCCAGCGGAGCTTGTAACCGAAAAGCCAGGTGTCGATCCCAAAGCACGGAAGCTTGACGAGAGGGGGAGCCTGAGGAGTCTACTGAAAGGAAGAAGCTGAAGCTGAAGACAGATCCACCGGGATTCTGTTCGAGCTAGAGAAAGAGAAAGAAAAGACGCTACGAGTTTGACTTAATGATTGAGATTGACTGCGGCAATATCCAAGGGGGAGTCTGTTAGTACAGTATGTCTATCGCCTCCGTCATCTCAAGACCGTAGCAGAAATAGTTTAAGTTTAGCCTTATATTGTAATATTAGATAGAAAAGGCAAGGTGGCATTATTGTAAATAAGGGGAACTCTCCTTATAAGCCTTGGCCTATAAATAGGAGCCTTAGGGTTTCATTTAGGTACTTTTTGGGACTTTTGCTAGTTTTGGAGCTTATTTGGTGATCTTAGAGTTTGAAGGCTAGAGAGAGAAACTAGAGAGAGAAAGTTCATTGCAAGTGATTCAGGTGCTGTACGTTATCAAATCAATCAAAGAATCACGTTTATATTACTGTTCGTGTGTCGTTCAAGGATTCCGCACTTCGAACGGTCGGTTCGCAATCGATACGGATCAATCCGGGACCTAACAATATTTTATTTTATTAAAACTGCCTAATATCTGTACTTAGATATATCTTATAAAAACTGAAAACTAACTGCAACAAACTTCCTAAATAAAGGGGTGGCTAATCTAAAATTAAACCCTAATGCATTTCTACAGTTACTACTATAAATACATAGCAGGACACTCTTATATCTATTGCTAAACAAAGTTAAAAAATGGATCCAGTTCTGAATTCAATTGTTGAAAAAAACCAAGCATGCGAGATTGAAAATTTTAAGGTCAGTTCTGTTATACCGCAACAGTGAATAATTGTTTTCTTTTATTTACTTTTATGTGAATGTTAACTTACTTGATTTTTCAGATTCAGTTGCATGATGAACATGTTAATTTAAACAACCCATTTGTGGAAAAAGCTTATAAGGTATTGATTTTGCTGGTTTTTAAGTATTATTTTTACGTATATCTTTCATATTAATATGTTCGTTATGTTATTACATGCGTGTTTTATTGCAGGATGGTGGTGATAAAAGTGTTGATATTATTTCTTATGGTGCAATGTTTAGTCCGTACAAGTCTAATATTCAACATGAATTTAGTGAAGATGTAATTTTAAGGTTTATTTAATCTTTTTTAACTTTTGTATTCATTTTTTGTCCTTTTTAAGGATCGAAAGTTTGAGACTCAAATGAAGAGATCCAAGAGACTCTCTGAATGGAAATGGAGTGAGGTTATTAATTTGGACGATTCTGAGGACAATGACAAAGAAGAGGAATTAGAAGATACTGCCGATTCAACCACAAACCAGAAAACCCGATTAAAAGTACCTCGAGTGTCAATTCAGAAGCGGAACAAATTTCATGCAGTCTAATATGAAATCTATCAAGTGTTTTTATGCTTTTTTCATTTTTAGCTGTTATGTTTGATCTAGACGTATAAATAAAGTTTATTTTATATTTGAACTTTATTTTTTGTGTTAATATAATGCAGTTATTGACCATATTAATAAAGTTCAAAATAAAGTTAATATCCTAAATTTACAAGTCAGCTAAACTTATATAAGTTAATATCCTAAAGTTGCAATAAATAGATGTTGCAGTTAGATATAGTCAAGCTGAAATTATAAAATATTGCAGTTATTCTTGGATATTAATCTAATAATTTGTATTTCTAAATTAAAAAATAATAAAGTAATAAAATTTAAAGCTAAACAAAAAAACTGAACTTACTATGATATAAAGTTAACAAAGATATAAACTCTTAACATCCTATTTTTTACAAAAAAAAAAAAAACTATTTTTAATTTTTTATAAAAATCAACATCCTATTTTTTACAAAAACTGTTTTTAAATTTTTTATAAAAATATAATTTTTTTATATATATAAAAACAAAATTTAACAATTAAAGTTAAAGTTAAAGGTGTAAAACGTACTTACGAGTCAACTACTATTTTTTATTTTTATAAAAACAAAAATTTTAAACTTAAAGTTTATTGGATGAGTACAATGTGGATATTTAAAAAAAGTTATGAACTTTAAAGAATAAAATTATAAACTTTATCATTTAACCAACAAAATAAACTTACTTTACAACTATAACAACTTATCTTTTATTTTTTATCATTTGATTATCATTTTTTTATAAAAAACAAAACTTTACATGTGTAAAACAGTTTTTACTTTATTTACAAACAAAACATTTTTTTATAAAAAATAGTTCTTTTATAAACATTTTTTGTAACAAGTAATACAAATAAAAATACTCTAGAAATTTACAATCTTTACTAAATAAATACTAAAATGTGTTGCAAATTTTTAGGAATTATAAGTTCAACTATATACTTATAGATAATATTAGTCTGTTTCAAAAGAATTTTTTACCAACTTGACTTGATACATAGTAGATTGTGTTGCATATTTTTAGGGATTATAAGTTAAAAGTAGACTCATATAGATAAGATTGGTTAGGAACTAAAAATCTGAACTTAGTATGATATAAAGTTAATAAAGATATAAACTCTTAACATCATATTTTTTATAAAAAAACATTTTTTGAAATTTTATAAAAATATTTTTTTTATATCTGTAAAAAACCGAAAAGTAACAATTTAAGTTGAAGCTCTAAAACATACTTACGAGTCAAATACTATTTTTTATTTTTATAAAAGCGAAAATTTTAAACTTATAGTTTATTGGATGAGTACTATGTGAATATTTAAAAAAGTTGTGAACTTTAAAGAATAAAATTATACTTTATAATTTAACCAATAAAATAAACATACTTTACAGTTATAACAACTTAATTTTTTTTGTCTTTTGATTATTAATTTTTATAAAAAAACAAAACTTTACATATGTGTAACACTAATGACATATATCAACCACAATAATGTTATCATAAATATTATACGAATAAGAAAACTACCAGAAACGAGTGCCGCAATCCAAAGTGTCGCCCCCCGCTGCATCGCGCGGACACCCTACTAGTAAATAGAATAATTTGAAGGCTGTATGCATTGTGTAGTCTCAATTAATTTTAATATCCAGCTTCATCATTTTAAGCCACTATGTTTGACTGATCATCAAGTTTGATAGTCATATTTGATGTTGATAAATCCAACAATGTTTCCTTGCCATTCTTTTCGTCTATAATTCTTCCTATACATGAACACCCAACTTTTACAAATTCAGAGTTGGGTGCCCAAAAGTTCCTCCCTGGCATCATCTTAGGTAGGGGTGGCTCGACTATAACAAAATATATGCTCAAGTTTGGTGCCCCCAATTTTTTAGGGCTTGACTATGTTCGATACGCCTTCAATTCTTCCTCTCCAATAACAACACCCGTAATTCTCTAACTATTGAATTTTCAAATGGAGTTGTGTGGTTCTGTGCCTTTTAGAAATCATATACAAAAACAAATTCGTCAATTAACGATGTTGATTGAATGATTTTGACATCGTGAAATCTCCTTTTGCATAATACATTACCATAAGAAGTGTATTTTTTGTGATATATAATAAGATGTTTATTTCGACGCGAACCGTTTCGACGCTAATCGTTTCGACCGGTATCGTTTCGACCAGTACCATTTCGAATCGAACCGTTTCGACCCGTATCGTTTCGACCCGTACCGTTTCGACCTGTACCGATTCGACCCGTACCGTTTCGAATCGATTCGACGAGAACGGTTTCGACCAGTACCGTTTCGACCAGTACCGTTTCGACCTGTACCGTTTCGACCCGTACCAATTCGACCCGTACCATTTCGACGCGGACCGTTTTGACCAGTACCGTTTCGACCAGTACCATTTCAACCCTTACCGTTTCGACCCGTATTGGTTCGACCAGTACCGTTTCGAACAGAACCGTTTCGACGCGAACCGTTTCGACCCATACCCTTTCGACCCGAACCGTTTCGAATCAAACCGTTTCGACCTGTACCGTTTCGACCCAAACCGTTTCGAATCGAACCGCTTCGACCTGAACCGTTTCGACCCGAACCGGTGGTTGTGAGTGCCGGGGTGATGGATTCCAATTCATTTGACAAGCAAACACAAATGAAATTGAGATTCCAATTCCAACAATTTTCAATTACAATTGTAATGGTTAAATTCCAAATCCAATTCTTTCAAACTCTAATTCCTATATTTTAATTCCAATTCCGAATCATTCCGCGAACCAAACTCCCCCTAAAGACTATTTGTATCATTTACTCTTGTTTATATTTCTTTTACAAAGATAGTAAAATGATTTCTAACAGCAACACAAGTAATAGAAATGAATGTCGGCAACTTGGCATAACAAACATGTGCAGCTCATTTAATCGTGGGAACTACTCCTTGTTCAATAACTAGGTGTTGCGCAGCCCGCGTTGCGGGGCGATGGCCGAATAATTCTTAATCAATTAAAAAAACAGTACCATAGTTTTGCTAGAAAGAGAAAATAAAAAGAGTGTTAAGCAGCTCCTTGACACGATTTTTAGCTCGGGGCAAAGTCATATTTTTATTTTTACTTGGGGGAATTTTTTTTTTTCCCAAGGGTAAAATCCTAATTTTTAGCTAGGGGAAAACCATATTTTTATTTTGCACCGGGGGCAAAAAAACGTAAGTTAGAATTGAGGGTGATATCGTAATTTTGAACCGAGTGAAAAATCGTAAATTTTAGCTGGGGGCAAAAGCATAATTTTATTTTGAACTGGGGGCAAAGACGTAATTTTAAACTGGTGTAAAATCGTAAGTTTGAGCCGGGGGAAAAACAAAATTTTATTTTGAACTGGGGCAAAAACGTAATTTTAAAGTGGATATAAAATAATAAACTGGTGTAAAATCGTAATTTTGAGCCAGGGGAAAAAGAAAATTTTATTTTGAACTGGGGCGAAAACGTAATTTTGGCTGAGGGTAAAAGCGTTATTTTTTTACCGAGGGCGAAATCGTATTTTCGGTTTAGCTGGGTGTAAAGTCATATATTTTTTTTAACTGGGGAAATAACATAATTTTGAACCGAGGGTAAAATCGTAATTTTGAGGCAGGGGAAAACCATAATTTTATTTTTAGCTGGGGGCAAAAAAAAGTAAATTTAAACTAAGGGTGAAATCGTAATTTTGCACCGAGTGAAAAATCGTAATTTTGAACTGAGGGCAAAAGCATAATTTTATTTTGAACTAGGGGCGAAGACGTAATTTTAAACTGGGGGCAAAACCGTAATTTTAAAGCGGGTATAAAATAAAAAGCTGAGGGTAAAATCATAATTTTTGAACCAATGGCAAAATCGTAATTTTGAACTGCTGGCAAAAGGGTTATTATATTTTTTAGTTGGGAGAAAAACGTAATTTTAAACTGGGGGCAAAACCGTAATTTTAAAATGGATATAAAATAATAAAATAGTTAGTTCAATAGAAGAGGGACGGCCGCCCATTTCGACCAATGGCAGAGAAGCACTATTCCTGCCATCGTAAATGTATATGTTGAATAAAATAATGCATTAAAAAACTGTACGTTGACCAAGACAATTGGTTCAAATGTCTATCAAACGTATCCTCCTTTCTGTCCACTCGTTTCTTATCTCCACTCAGACCACTCCCATCTTTTATCATCTCCACTAGGATCTTGTTTACATTCATAGCATACAGATTACACACCAACTATTCTCATTCCAATTTCCAGTTTCAAGTAAACCTCTTCACTGTCTGTTAACAATGGCAGAAGCTCTTCTCAATGTCATCTTTGAGAAGCTAACCGATGAAGCCTTCAATAAATTTGCTCGCTCTCAGGAGATTGATTCTAAGCTCAATGACCTGAAGATCACACTGACCCAAATTAAAGCTCTGCTTAATGATGCTTCTCAAAAGGAAATAACCAATGAATCTGTCAGACTATGGCTCAATAGTCTCCAACATTTGGCTTATGACATCGATGACGTACTCGACGATGTGGCTACCGAAGCTATACATCGTGAGCTGACACAGGAATCAGGATCAGTCATCAGCAAGGTAAGAAAGCTCATGGTCCCAAGTTTCTTCACAAAATTCTCACTAAGTCAAAGTTTGCATCACAAGTTAGATAGTATTAACACCCAGTTACAACAACTAGAAAAACAAAAGTCTGATCTGGGTTTGATTGTGAAAGATGAAAAGCCAAAAGGTACTAGTAGAAGAAACGAAACATCTTTGCTAGAATCTGATGTTGTTGGGCGAGAAGGTGAGAAAGAGAAGTTGATCAACAAGTTGTTGCAGGATGAACCATCTAAACAAAACTTTATTATTGTGCCCATCGTTGGTATGGGTGGGGTGGGGAAAACCACTCTGGCAAGAATATTGTATAACGATGCACGGGTGATAGATCACTTTGAACTCTTGATATGGGTTTGTGTTTCCGACGTTTTTGATATATTTAAATTAAGTGAAACCATCTTCCAATCAGTGGCTACAGAAAACAAGCAGTTTAAAGATATAAATCTGCTTCAAACTGCTCTGAGAGAGCAACTTAAGGACAAAAGATTTCTTCTAGTACTTGATGATGTTTGGAATGAAAACTATGACGACTGGGAAAACCTAGTGCGTCCATTTCATTCTGGGGCTACTGGAAGTAGGGTAATCATGACAACTCGCAAGCATCAACTGCTTAAAAAGATAGGTTTTATTCATCTAGACCTTCTCGAGAGTTTGTCGCATGATGATGCTTTGTCTTTATTAGCTCGACATGCATTGGATGTAGATAACTTTGACTCGCATGAAACACTTAAACCACTAGGTGAAGGTATTGTCGAAAAGTGTGGTTGTTTGCCTTTGGCTATAAAGGCAATCGGAAGGCTGTTGAGAACGAAGACAGATGGAGAAGAATGGGATGATGTGTTAAACAGTGAGATATGGGATTTAGAAACTGCTAATGAAATTGTTCCAGCCCTCAGGCTAAGTTACCATGATCTTTCTGCCGATTTGAAGCGATTGTTTGCTTATTGCTCTTTGTTCCCTAAGGACTTTTTGTTTGAAAAAGAGGAGTTGGTATTATTATGGGTGGCTGAAGGGTATCTGAATGAGTCACTTGCAAAAAAGTCACCAGAATGCTTGGCACGTGAATATTTTGAGAAATTGCTATCGAGGTCAGTTTTTCAACCTGCACCTAGTGGTGAACCCTTTTTTGTGATGCATGATCTCATGAACGACCTGGCCACATTTGTTGCTGGAGAATATTTTTTAAGGTTTGATAATCAGATGGAGATGACGGAGGAAGCTTTAGCCAAGTACAGACATATGTCATTTATTCGTGAGGAGTATGTAGCTTTCCAGAAGTTCGGGGCATTTGAAAAGGCCAGAAGTTTGAGAACATTGTTAGCGATATATGTTGGGGTAGATCAAGGCTGGAAGAAGTTTTACTTATCCAGCAAGATTTTGGTTGACTTGCTTCCTCAGCTACCACTGTTAAGGGTTCTTTCTTTGAGGCGTTTTAACATAAGTGAGGTACCAAATTCCATTGGTACTTTGAAGCACTTGCGGTATCTTAATCTATCTCATACAAATATAAAAGAGTTGCCTGAGAATGTTGGCAATCTTTATAATTTACAGACATTGATAGTTTCTGGATGTAGATGTCTGATCAATTTGCCTAAAAGCTTCTTTAAACTCAAAAGGCTAAGGCATTTTGACATCAGAAATACTCCACTTTTGAAGAAGTTGCCTTTGGGAATTGGTGAGTTGAAAAGCCTACAGACTCTCACTAGGATCATCATCGGAGGAAACAGTGGCTTTGCTATAACCGAGCTTAAGGGATTAAAGGATCTGCAGGGGGAAATTTCCATCGAGGGGTTGAACAAAGTGCAGAGCTCAATGCATGCACGAGAGGCGAACTTATCTTTCAAAGGGATTAACAAGCTAGAGTTGAAATGGGATGATGGGTCTGCAAGTGAAACACTTGAGAAGGAAGTTCTCAATGAGCTAAAGCCGCGCAGTGATAAGTTGAAAATGCTTGAGGTTGAGTGTTACGAGGGAATGGAGTTTCCAAACTGGGTTGGGGATCCGTCTTTTAATAGATTGGTTCATGTGTCGCTACGCGCTTGTAGAAAATGTACATCTCTACCGCCGCTTGGGCGACTACCTTCACTTGAAATTTTAAGGTTTGAAGATATGTCGAGTTGGGAGGTATGGTCAACCAATAACGAGGTAATGTTTCCATGCCTTCGAGAGCTTCAAATAACAAAATGTCCCAATTTGATTGATGTCTCACTTAAAGCATTACCTTCACTAAGAGTACTGAAAATAGATAGATGTGGTGAAAGTATGCTGAGAAGCCTGGTTCAAGCAGCTTCATCAACCACTAAATTGAATATAAGATCAATTTTAGGGCTTATAGATGACGTGTGGAGAGGTGTTATAGAGAATTTAGGGGCAGTAGAAGAACTAAGCATACAGGATTGTGATGAAATAAGATACCTGTGGGAATCAGATGCAGAGGCAAGTAAAGTTCTTACAAATTTAAAGGGATTGAAGGTATCTGGATGTAAAAAATTGGTGAGTTTAGGAGAGAAAGAGGAGGATGAGGATAACATTGGGAGCAACCTCCTATCATCCCTTAGGAAGTTGGAGATACAGTCATGTGAAAGTATGGAGCGTTTGTGTTGTCCCAATAGCATTGAGAGGTTAAACATCACTTGGTGTAGTTCAGTTAGACATGTCTCCTTCCCAAGAGCAACAACAGGTGGAAATCTAAAATCAATAAATCAATTGAGTAACTCCACTCACCTCACCTCTTTGTCAATAAAAGGTTGTCAAAACATGGAGTTATTTTCTGATCTTCATCAGCTATCAAATCTCACCTCGTTGTTTATAGATGGTTGTGAAAGCATAGAGTCATTTCCTAACCTCCAGCTGCCAAATCTCACAAAAGTATACATAGCACGTTGCAAAAACATGAAGGCATTTGGTGACGTGCAGCTACCAAATCTAGTCAGTTGGTGGATATGGAATTGTGAAAATCTGGAGTCATTTCCTGACCTTCAGCTATCCAATCTCACCATGTTAAAAGATATGACTATCAGCAGATGTCCAATGATTGATGCTTCATTTCCTCGTGGGCTTTGGCCTCCCAATTTGTGTTTCCTTCAAGTAGGGGGGTTGAAAAAGCCCATCTCAGAATGGGGCTATCAGAATTTCCCAGCTTCCCTTGTTCACCTAGTGTTAAATGGTGAACCCAATGTGAGGAACTTTAGTCAATTGTCCCACCTTTTCCCTTCTTCTCTTACATCTCTGTGCATATGGAAATTTGATAATCTGGAATCACTTTCACCCGGACTCCAACACCTCACATCTCTTCAACATCTTGAAATTTGGAAATGCCCAAAGGTGAACGATCTACCAGAGACGCTGTTACCTTCACTTTTGAGTTTGAGAATATTCGGTGATTGCCCAAAATTGAAAGAAAGGTGTGAAGGAAGAGGCTCCCACTACTGGCCCCGAATCTCTCATATCCCCAAAATCGAAATTGAAGACTAATTGAAAGAAAGGTACATACATGTTAATTAAATACCAGTTAATTATTGCTAGACGTTGTTTTAAGTAAATAACCCTTATCTTCTTCTTTCTTCTGTAGTCACTCAAAACAGATTTCCTGTCGTGAATACCAAATCACCATCTCCACACATCATATCGGATTTATAAAGCCATCACAGCCGATGACTTCGTCGACGGCTGTAATTTTTCCGTCAGGTAACAATTAACATCGTCAAACCTCTAATTATTTATTTTCAAAGACTGGTTTCTTTCTAGTTTGGGCCTGTTTTAATGTTGGAAGCCCAACTGGTTTACAATTAAGGAATGTTAGTTAGCCCAACATAAACTATTTCATAATTCATTATAGTCTTCATTTGGGTGTTTACCAAAATCTCCCGTGGCCATAAATTTTAAAAAATATGATTTTTAATATATATGTTTTAAGCTTTTTTATATAGATAGTTCTTTTAAAATACATATTTTAGGGCTCGATTTTCACTACTCGCCCAGGGCCCAAAGTTTTTTTAGAATTCTTAGGGACGACCCTGATTATACCTGTTTTTCAAACAGGTTCGAGTCCAAACCCGTTTTAGTAAGGAGAGTAGGATTTGATATACAAATTGGCAGTTTGGGTCGGGTTGGGTTGGGTTACATGATCTGTATACTAAACTGAAGGATCAAACCTAGATGAGATGTTTATAGTTCATAAATGTTTAGTAAGGGTTGAAATGGGTCGGGTCAGGTTGGATTGTTGGACTGACATGCAAACACTTTAATTTCTTTTAACCTCATCTCTGGTTAATGTTTTAACTACTATTATAAAAAATATACTAATTTTTATAGTAGTCTAACTTTCTTTTAATAGTGTTTAGAAGGTGTTATGTGTTATGGTTATATTCTTGTTAAAATTAATTTTCAAAACAATGGTTTGGCCACTAATGTCAAAGTGTGTTGTTTGACCCTTGACATCCAAAGTCACAGATGTTGAAGAATTTGCAAATAGTACGAGTGAAGAAAGCCTAGAAACGATACAGTATCTTCATGCATATTTTAGCTCAACTCTCAAGACTCGTATCATGCAGTTCCAGTGGTATGCAATTTCAAATCTTTATCAATTTCTCATACTTCGACTTAACTAGGCCGTTGACTAATCAACATGGTTAGTGGTAGTTATTTGAGTAAGAGATTCTAAATGGAACGCGTTGGATCAACCCAAAAGCTCCTTTTGTCTAAAAATAATTATCAATAATTAGCATGGCAACAAAAGACATATCATTTCAATGATAGTATAGTTTTTTTTTTAATTAAAATAATTGCAAAGGGTATTTATGCATTCAAAAGTAATACAAATGTTGCAGTTTTTCATTTGCACTTGTTTACTAGGATGGAATATTTAGGTGGAAGGTAACAAATGATGCTTAATCTTTACGTTGATGGTGATATGGAGTTGATCCATGATTTACCAGACTCGTATTTGGAGCAACTAGACACACAGAAGTGAGCTAGAAAATGGTTTAAAACTGAAAAGGGCATAACTTTCATCACATGTGGAGTTACACGTCTCAACGAGCCACACGCTTGGACAAATGCAATAGACAAAACCCGACTCACGGGACCCGATTTCGCCATCTAGAACTCCGATTTTGAACTCAAGGTATTCCCTGATTTTAGTTATTTTCTTTGGTTTGTAAAAACGTATGGATCTTGAATTAAATAATTATCGTTTATTTAGGTTGTTAACTTGGAGGGAGCCTTATTATTGACAAGAGGTTCATAATGAAGAAGACTTGCTACTAATAAGGTTTTGTTGCTAATGAAGAAGACTTGCCATTGATGGCAAGTTACCATCTGATGAAGATTGATAAAGATTTCTCGTTAAGGAACAAGAGATGCCACATGCCAGTCTATCATTGGAATAAGACAGTCAGTTAAGAGGATGTTATACGTAATTATCACTTATGTAAATCTCCCAACAATCGATGTAGGGTATTTGCTAAGTCTTAGTTTGATTGTGATCCACACAAAGTCAATCTCCCAACAAATTTGTGTCCTAGAACATGTAATTCTCTTGGTAGTATCCATTCATGTTGCAATATCTCTTATAAAGTTTACAAAAATATTGTCCATTCATGGATCCAGTATCCAGAAAAAGAAAGACTAGCAATAAGGTAACAGAACAAAAGAAATCATAAAAGTCAAAGCTGGATGAAAAAAAATTAAGAGATCATAAAAACCAAACTCACATCAAGAAATTTATAATAAAAAACAAAATAAAAAAAACACAGCAAGTCAACCTTCAATCAAGAAACATCATAACATCTAAACTAATGTGTTCTATTTATTTGAATACCATGAGATGATACAAAAGTCCAACCAAATAAATTTTGCTCTATTAGTCACGAATGCAACAATAATACTACTACAATAAATTACATTCACGCTAGTTAACAAGAACGCAAAGTTCTCAAATGAAGACCACGATGGACCACAAAAACTTGTTCATCGTGTGAGATCCCTCTTTCCTCCTTACTTGATGCAACATCATATACCAACAGTTGAAAACAAGATAACTTGTTTTCATAAAGTGCAGGATTAACAAATCAATCATGCGAAATATATCAAAACAAATAAGAATTCAAGAACAAGTTTACCACTTTTTGCCTCAATGATCACTCTTCTTTCCTGAACCATAATACTTCTCATACCATCACACGGTTTGAAGATCCGTCGTTGGTTTATACCCAAACTCCCTTTGCGCCAAACTAATATTCGCATGAGTAAACGGGACATCACCATTTCTAGGCAACTTCATCACACGTTGTTTCGCTTTCACTTTCAACAACTTCTCCAAAATACTAACAACATCCGAAACCGGCACAGGCGAAGTATTCCCTAAATTAAAAATTCTAAACTGTGCATCTCCTTTCTTCTTTCCACCACTTCCTGTACTCTTTTCAGTGGTGTCTAAAGCACCTAAACAACCCTTTACAATATCATCAATATACGTAAAATCACGCGCAACCGTTCCATGATTACCCGATTCAAAGACAGGTATCGGTTTTTGTTTCAAGATATCTTTAGTGAAGAAAAAGTAAGCCATGTCCGGTCTACCCCACGGTCCATAAACCGTAAAGAACCTCAAACCCGTTAAAGACAACCCATAGATATGATTATATGTATGCGCGATTTCTTCACCCGCTTTCTTCGTTGCAGCGTATAGGCTCGCGGGTTGATCCGTTCGGTCTTTTTCTGAAAAGGGTACTTTTGTATTCAACCCATAAACAGAACTAGAAGAAGCCCAAACAATTGCAGGCTGTGGATTTGCATTTTTGCATACTTCAAGAACATTAACAAAACCAGCAATGTTACTATGAATATAAACTTTCGGATTCTGCATTGCATATCTAACACCAGCTTGTGCGGCTAAATGCATCACATGAGTAAAATGTACTACCTCAAAGAGTTTGTTCAGCAAAACGGTGTCGTTTATGTCCCCTTCCACAATGAAAATCCCCCTTTTTTCCAACAAAACTTGACGAGCCCTTTTGAGGGTGGGATCGTAATAATCGTTGAAATTGTCCAACCCTAAAACGCCGTCACCACGGCGTTTTAACGCCGTGCTGACGTGGCTTCCGATGAAGCCAGCTGCACCGGTGACTAAAACAGAGTACCCTGTTTCTGATCGAATCTTTGCTGATGATTTGACCCACCCGTTTTTTCCATCCGGGTCCGCCCCAAGATTTGATTTTTAAGGATTTGTGAGAAAGATCTGTTGATAGTGTTGATGAATTAAATAAGAAAACAAAGATTAATCCAAAGAAAACAAAACTCCAAAATGTGACCTTTGCTAGATGTGGATAATGCCATCTTAATCTATGATAATAATTTGATTTTTCCATCTTGAATTTCCCAGGAGTTGATGGGATATTATCATCTAGATAAGTTGACTTCATGATTTTCAAGAAAATCTTGAAATTGAAAACACCCTTTTAGGGTCTAAACAGATATACCAAAAAAAAAATAAAAAAAAAATAAAAAAAACAAATGTTTGATGGGATACTATCCAGATGAGATGACTTGATGATTTTCAAGAAAAGCTTGAAATTGAAAACACCCTTTTAGGGTTTGAGTAAATATACAAAAAAGATAGTTTCTTTTTTCAAGGGTTTGAATAATGATCCAAATCTTTTGGAGAAATTGATGATTAATGAAAAAGATTAACAGGGTGGAATGTAGAATCTTGAAATGGGAAACACCCTTTTAGGGTTTGAACAAATATGCAAAAAAGATTGTTTTTTTTCATCAAAAGATTGTTATTTTTTTATGAAAAAGAAGAGCAATTTGTTGCTTAATGGAGCAATCTTGTGGGAGTTCTTGATTGTAAAGATTGATTGCAAGAAGATATGTGTGAATGGGGTGAGAAAGAAACACAGAAGGCGAACTAATGAAGATTCAAAGAAGATGATTTTGAATATTCAAAGTGGGAATTCATCACAGATGATAAAAATCAAGAAACAGTAATAATCAAAAGGGTTAACCTCTGTAAGATGAATTGGGGGTAAAATTAGGTTTTCTTCGTTTATGATTTAGGGTTTTGATTGGAGAAAGAAAGAAAGCAATGAATGTTTAATTGCCTAATTGGTGATTTTGAAATACGAGGAGGGTAGTTTTTATTTTTTACACAATTGGGATTATTATTATTTTCCCAAAGAGTAAACTGCCATTTTGGATATGGTTTAGGCACTTTTGCCATTTTAGTCCAAATCTCAAACTTTTTAAATCTGGGTCTCTGTGGTTTCACTTTTATTGCCATTTTAATCCAAAATTAAGAGTAAACTGCCATTTTGGTCCCTGTGGTTTCACTTTTATTGTCATTTTAGTCCAAATCTCAAACCCGTTAAAGACAACCCATAGATATGATTATATGTATGCGCGATTTCTTCACCCGCTTTCTTCGTTGCAGCGTATAGGCTCGCGGGTTGATCCGTTCGGTCTTTTTCTGAAAAGGGTACTTTTGTATTCAACCCATAAACAGAACTAGAAGAAGCCCAAACAATTGCAGGCTGTGGATTTACATTTTTGCATACTTCAAGAACATTAACAAAACCAGCAATGTTACTATGAATATAAGATTTCGGATTCTGCATTGCATATCTAACACCAGCTTGAGCTGCTAAATGCATCACATGAGTAAAATGTACTACCTCAAAGAGTTTGTTCAGCAAAACGGTGTCGTTTATGTCCCCTTCCACAATGAAAATCCCCCTTTTTTCCAACAAAACTTTACGAGCCCTTTTGAGGGTGGGATCGTAATAATCGTTGAAATTGTCCAACCCTAAAACGCCGTCACCACGGCGTTTTAACGCCGTGCTGACGTGGCTTCCGATGAAGCCGGCTGCACCGGTGACTAACACAGAGTACCCTGTTTTTGATCGGATCTTTGCTGATGATTTGACCCGTTTTTCCCATCCGGGTCCGCCCCAAGATTTGATTTTTAAGGATTTGTGAGAAAGATCTGTTGATAGTGTTGATGAATTAAAGAAGAAAACAAAGATTAACCCAAAGAAAACAAAACTCCAAAATGTGACCTTTGCTAGATGTGGATAATGCCATCTTAATCTATGATAATAATTTGATTTTTCCATCTTGAATTTCCCAGGTGTTGATGGGATATTATCATCTAGATAAGTTGACTTCATGATTTTCAAGAAAATCTTGAAATTACACCCTTTTAGGGTCTAAACAGATATACCAAAAAAAAAAAAAAAAAAAAAATCAAATGTTTGATGGGATACTATCCAGATGAGATGACTTGATGATTTTCAAGAAAAGCTTGAAATTGAAAACACCCTTTTAGGGTTTGAGTAAATATACAAAAAAGAAAGTTTCTTTTTTCAAGGGTTTGAAGAATGATCCAAATCTTTTGGAGAAAATTGATGATTAATGAAGAAGATTAACAGGGTGGAATGTAAAATCTTGAAATGGGAAACACCCTTTTAGGGTTTGAACAAATATGCAAAAAAGATTGTTTTTTTCTTGAAGGGTTTAAAGAATGATCCTTATCTTTAGAAAAAAATGATGATTTGATGAAAAAGAACAGCAATTTGTTGCTTAATGGATCAATCTTGTGGGAGTTCTTGATTGTAAAGATTGATTGCAAGAAGATATGTGTGAATGGGGTGAGAAAGAAACACAGAGGCGGACTAAAGAATATGATTTTGAATATTCAAAGTGGGAACTCATCACAGATGATAAAAATCAAGAAACGGTAATAATCAAAAGGGTTAACCTCTGTAAGATGAATTGGGGGTAAAATTAGGGTTTTCTTGGTTTATGATTTAGGGTTTTGATTGGAGAAAGAAGGCAATGAATGTTTATTTTTTACACAATTGGGATTATTTTTTTCCCCAAATTTAACTTGCATATATAACTAGAAAATAACTATATTTCCTCCTACCTTTCAAAAAAAAAAAAAAAAAAAAACTATATTTCCTCCTAGTTTTATTTTATATTAGGAAAAATTACACTTTTCGTCATTTATGTTTGTACCTAGTTGCAATGGATGATCTTTACCTTTAATATTTACAGCCACAGTCCTTTTTTTTTAAAACATGTTACAGCTTTCGTCCTTTGCCTCAAACCCAGTTAAAAAAGTTGGTTAAGTTACATCACGTGCACAGCATGTGAGGGCATTTATGTCCATTTATATCACCCAGCTACCCACCATTTAAAAGCCCCAATATCTCCCCCTAATCCCTCATTTATCAGTTCACTCCTTATCTTCTCCCCTAGGTCTTCGAAATGGTATAACATCCCCAAATTCATCTGCTGCTCTGCTCGATCATCTTCTTCAGCAAGAAATTTTACTTGAACGGTCATGACGATGAATCAAGAACCAGTACCACCAACGTGGTTTATACGAGAGACCATGGATGGAGATGAAGTTGTTCAGTTGTATGGTAAGTTTAGCTCTAACCTAAATTCTGATCTTTTTGAATGATTCAAGACAACCTATTGTAATGTGTATGTTTCTAACTAGTAAAAATTTGAAATTTGCAGTTGGAATGCCTCATCTATTCAGTATTAGGTTTCATCATGGTGGTAGGTTAACCAAGAGTCCTGGTCGGGTATACGAAGGTGGTAAGGTTAATTTTGTTGACATGATCGACGTTGATTTGTTTTCTGTTCACGAGATTTCAGATATGATGGATGAGCTGGGTTATTCTGTTACTGATCATATATACTATTTTTTCCAAAACCCTGAAAAGGATTTAGATAATGGTATTGAATATTTAAGTAGTGACCACGATATTTTGAACTTTTCTAGGTATGTAGAAGTTCATAAGAGTATCAATGTGTTTACGTTACATGGTTTAGACATTATTAAGGACTTCTTTCAGTCACCTATGAAGCCACAAAAGGGCATTACAATTGAAGAAATTGATGAGCCTGGCCCTTATGCAATAGTGCCTTCAAAACTAACTGTAACAAGAAGGTTGCAATTAGATGAGCAAGGAGGTTTGAGTGTGAATGATCAGGAAGGTTTGAGTGTGAATGATCAGGAAGGTTTGAGTGTGAATGATCAGGAAGGTGTGAGTGTGCAGGAAGAACATGTGGACATGTTCTTGTATGATAATGCACCAGTTGACATTGAGGGGATTGATTTAGATGAAGAGGGTCCTGAAAATGAAACAAGCACTGAAGAGGAGGATAGTGACAGTGACTTTGTGGTTGATGAAAACAATTGCATGCCAGATCATGATGTAGATATGAGGGACTACACTATGAATGTTGACATGGAAGTAAATGACATTGTTATTCATCAAGATGAAGATATAGAAGATGAAATCTTAGACAATGAAGCATTCCCAAGTGGGTCAGAGTCTGATGACAATCAAACAAGCACTAGGAAGAGAAAAATACATCAACAAAGGAGGAGAAATGAGAATAGAGTGAACTTTTATTTGGGACAAGTGTTTGGAACTAAGGAAGAGGCAAAGAAGCTCATAAAGGTTCATTCAGTTGAGACAAGAAGGCACATTGTTATTGTTAAGGATGATAGCACTAGGGTGAGGGCAGTGTGTCATGGTAAGTTACCTCAATTTGATGTAGATGATAGTGGAGTTCATATTGAAAGTCAAACAAAGGGAGCAAAGGGAAAAGGGGCTGCTGTGGACAAAGGCAAAGGTAAAGGGCCTGTTGTGGACAAAGGCAAAGGTAAAGGGCCTGCTGTGGACAAAGGCAAAGGTAAAGGGCCTGCTGTGGACAAAGGCAAAGGTAAAGGGCCTGCTGTAAAGAAGGGTAAAAGTCAAGGGGAAAAAATGCCAAAGTTTAAAGGAACTGGGCCTCTTGTGAATAAAGGCAAAGGTAAAGGGGCTGCTGGTGAAGGATCCAATGTACATGTTGGGGGAAGAGGCATCAAAAAAGATTCTGCAGAATACCCATGTCCATGGGCCCTACTTATCTCAAAAGTTAAAGGTGAAGAAAGTTGGATGGTCAAGACTCTTCTTGAAGAACATAAATGTGTTTGTACCAGACAAATACATGCTTGTACTTCAACCTTTCTCTCTCAACAAATGGTTGAACAAATTGAAGAAAATCCAGATATTCCGGTCAGAGCTGTTCAAGAACAATTTTCAAAGAAAGTATGCTGTTGGTGTATCCAGGATGAAGGCTTACAGGGCTAAATCAAAAGCAAGGAAGATGGTGGAAGGTGATTACTCATCACAGTATGGTCTTGAGTTGCAAAGTAAAAATCCTGGTACCACTGTTAAGATAGATGTAGAACCTGGTCATCCAAGGGATCTGACTAGACAGTTTAGAAGGATCTATGTTTGTTTAGGGGCTTTAAAGCAGGGTTTAAAGCATTAGGCAGGAATTTACTTGGTTTGGATGGTGCATTCATGAAGGGGCCTTATCCTGGACAACTCTTAAGTGCAGTGGGTGTTGACCCTAATAATGGGATCTATCCAGTGTGTTATGCAATTATTGAGGCTGAAAATCTAAGTGCTTGGACATGGTTCCTAGATCTGTTAGCTGATGGCCTTGAGATACCAAGAAACTCAGCCTTCACATTTATGAGTGATAGGCAAAAGGTTAGTGATTTACTTGCATTCTGTTTTAAATTCAGTTCTGAGATTTGATGTGGGAACATCGGACACAATCAAAGGACTTGCAAGGGGCAATGTGAAAAAAGGAAGGACTAGATCTGTTGGCAGGGGTTTAACTTTTGACTTTTGGTTTGTTATGGTCTTTGACTTTTGGTTTGTTAAGGTCTAACTTAGTACTTTATGGGATATGTATTAACTCTAGATGTTTGGAACATGTTTAAGACATGTCTTTTATAACTTGGTTATTTATGCCAATATGGCAGTTTTTGTTTGCAATTTGCATTGTGTTTGATCTCTACAACACTTGAATGGGTCAAAACAGCAGTTGCATTGTGTTTGCTGTCTACAGCAGTTGAATGGGTCATTTGTCTTGTTTGTTTGCAATTTGCAGCCATTGAATGTGTCTAAATAGGTTATGTGCTGTTTGCCAAACATGTTATGGCCAAACAGGTTATGGGTCAAAATAGAGACTGTCGAAACAGGTCAATTATGTGCTGCTTACCAAACTGGTTATGTCCAAACAGGTTTTGGGTCAATATAGAGACTGTCAAAACAGGTTATGGGTCAAAAGAAAGACAATATCATTTGCCGAAGCCAAAGGTACTGCATTATATTCATTATATTCATACAAAAGGTACTGCATTACATCAAAACTACTTACATATCACATTTCATACAAAAACTACTTTGCATTACATCTAGACTGCTTTGCATTACATGGACAAATACACGATGAAGCAAACCCAACTCAAAATCAACATCTTTTTCAGCTTCATTGTCTCAGATTTAAGTTCTTTCACCTTCTCCTCTAACATGTTTCTGTTTCGTAGCAGACCTGGGATGATGTTCACACATGAATGGCAATTGGACTGATCTACCCATCCTATGAATCGACATGTCGATCCTTGATCAGGACACCCATAAAAACGGCGACCTGGGTTCCTATCTGTCCAAGAGGTGAGGATAACAGCTTCTCTTCCACAATCGCATAACACCATCTTCGTTTATGAGCAGATGATTTAAGATCCAAACCCTAATTTTGGGTCAGTCGCGCCGTAAAGAGAGTTGCAGGTATGGGAGCTGTAACAATGGGGAAGAAACCCTAATTAGGGATTAGGGGGAGATATTGGGGCTTTTAAATGGTGGGTAGCTGGGTGATATAAATGGACATAAATGCCCTCACGTGTTGTGCACGTGATGTAACTTAACCAACTTTTTTAACTGGGTTTGAGGCAAAGGACGAAAGCTGTAACATGTTTTAAAAAAAAGGACTGTGGCTGTAAATATTAAAGGTAAAGGTCATCCATTGCAACTAGGTACAAACATAAAGGACGAAAAGTGTAATTTTTCCTTTATATTAATTCATTATCCTAACATGTCTCTATATTTTCTCTTCTTGTTTATCGTTTGATTCGGTCATATCTTGAATACTATTAAAAAAAACAACAAAGGAAATGTAGATAGAAAAAAAATTAATAATATGATATGGGAACTTGTTTATGTTTATATTTGACATTTTTGATTGTTTATTTAACGTAAGGATAGTATAATTTGTACCCAAAAGAAATTGAGAATAAGGAATATGAGTGAGGTCATGTTGGTATTAGCAGAAAAGGTATGAGGATTTAGTTATGTGTTTCTTGTACAAGATTAATGAAAAACAATAAATATACAGTAAAATCTCTATAAATTAATCCTTGATAAACTAATAATTTCAGAGCCGGCGCTTAGAATTCGTGTACCATGTTCGAGGTCTTTAGGCTTTAACGAAATTGGGTATTTGGCTCACTAAAGGTCTAAACCTAATGCCAAAGAGGTTAATAACTAATCTAAACCATAAGAATAGTTTTGTAAGGGGCCTATGTTGGTGTTTGTATGGATATATCCGATTAAAAAAATATTTTACATATACATATCGGGTTTTTTTCATAAAAAACGTGTCCCTCAAAATATCGGGCCCTGACCGGTGGTCCTCCCAGCCCACCCCCAGGGCCGGCCATGAATAATTTGTCAAATTTTAACTTGAGACCAATACAAAATTGGGTTCCAATCGATAAAATAATACGATAATAACTTTTTTGAAATCTCAATGTATATACATTGGTCTAACGAAACTATAAATTAATAATTGCTAAAAGATTTCAAATTCTAATAAATGTGCATTTAAACTTGTTTTTGTAATTTATTTTTTTGGTATAATGAACTAACTTTTTGTATTTAAAAACAATGAACTTGACTCAGTTAATTTGTGAATGTACATTGGATTTTGAAATTTAAAGGTCATACGTATTTCTTTAAATTGATAAATTATTAATTTAACGTTATAATAATATCACACTAAATTAATAAAATATCTCGATCCCAACCAGCGGCGGACCCAGAATTTTTTTCATGGGGGTGCGGAACATTTTTAAAAATTTTAGGCCCCTAGGTATATAAGTAAAAAATCGGTTCGTATCGGGTCGGTTCAGGTCGTGTCGGGTCGGGTCATGTAAAACAAAATAAATCGCGCCATAACGTCCCTACTCATGGTTCCTATCACAAACAAATTGATCCATAAGTTCATCGCTTCATAACATAATGTTTCAATTTTAATTTTCAACCATAGAAATCGTGTGTAATCACCCTAAAAATCATCTAAACAACATAATCACCCTAAAAATCATCTAAACAACCATAAACAACATCAAAACACATGAAATTTCAAACCTATTTAAGAATTTTGTTACCCTTTGGTGTCGGACGGCGGTGGTTCGCGGCTGCTGATGACGTGTTGTTGTGGTTGTTGTTGTGTTCGATGATCGCTGGCAGGAGACGACCCAAGAGAGGGAGGGCGGGAGGAATTCTAAGGGACTATTGGGCTTGTTTTAATTATTATAGTTTGAACTTAGGTTGAGTTTGGTTAATAGGCTAGTAATTAGTGGGCTAATTATGTTTAATGAAATAGTGGGTTAAGGTATTGGGTTAAGTTGGGTAGTATAAGTTTATATAATTTAGGTAGTTTTTTATTTTAATTAGAGTTTACTAAAAAAATTTAAAATATAAATCGATAACATTTTTTACCTAAGGTGTGTAGACGAAAAATTCCAAGGGGTGCGGATGAAAAAATTCAAGGGGTGCAGACGAAAAAATCAAAGGGGTGCGAACGGAATTTTCAACGGAAAATAGCACTAATTTTTTTTTCCCGGGGGTGCGCCCGCCCACCTTGGGCTAGGGGTAAGTCCGCCCCTGATCCCAACATTATTAATTTATAAAGGTTTTAGCTACGGAACAATGTAATTATGGGTGTCAAGGATGGTGCACCAAGTTAGAGTGTTAAGACCGTAACAAAAAAGACACATTATTTAGTAAAACATGCGAATAAGTCAGTGACTTTTGTCGAAGAACCGATAAAAAATAAAGAGAGCTTATAATCCTTTTTACATTAGACTAACTAGGATAACGATTAACAAGGGTGTCAAATTCACAAGTAGTTAGTGTGTGGTATTTAGTTCAAGTTGATTAAACAGCGTAAGTAAAATAAGTAAAAGATGATGGATGGGCCGACACATCTCATACAAGTCTAAGCCCAAAAATTGAGCCCAATACAAACATACATCATCATTTATCATACCTATAAATGCTTCTTTTTTAACATCATAAATAAACATCAATAACATTGTATATAATAGATACAACGTATCAATGTTTAATAAATCTTGCCTGATATTAAATATAGGGTACATTACATTTTTCGTCCTTTATGTTTATACCGTATTATAATGGATAGCCATAATCACATTCACAATCTTTTATTTGCAAAACCCGTTACAATCTACGTTCTTTAGTACTAACCAAATTAAAATTTTTAGTTAAGTTTATTCGCTTAAGGGTATTTTGGTCAATTCATGTTTTTATTTAAATGTTTAATAAATAAAACAAAAAAAATCGCATATACACTTCATCTTCCCCAAACACTTAATCTGGTTAGTTCTAAAGGACGTAGAGTGTAACAGATTTTGCAAATAAAGTGTATATGTGATTTTTTGGTTTTATATTAATAAACATTTAAATAAAAACATGAATTGACCAAAATACCCTTAAGTAAATAAATTTAACTGAAAATTTTAATCTGGTTAGTACTAAATGATGTAGAGTGTAACGAGTTTTGCAAATAAAGGATTGTGATTGTAATTATTGAAATTAAAGGATGTCCATTGTAATGTGGTACAAATATAAAGGATGAAAAGTTTAATTTACCCTTAAGTATAAATTTTATTTTTTATAACAAAAACTATATTTGTCTTTATTAAGTGTTGTCTTTTTTTTCTTTTCTCTTTTTTTTAACGCCAAAGTGTTGTCTCATTCACATGACAAATCCTTTTTGAAGGTTTTTCTAAAACTTTTCTTGGTGCTTTTCAAGCTACAAATATCAGAGCATAGTATTCTTTTTTTCCTAAAAAGATGACACACGACAAAAGGAAAAATCGAAAGAATATCTTATTTTGAGTTACAATTACTAATGGGAATAAGATTGGCTTTGAACGACATGATAATATATTTTTTTTCATCACATATTTTATGAGAATAAGATTGGCTTTGAACGACATGATAACATTTTTTTCATCACTTTTTTGTCACTCGTATAGTACAATAACATTTTACTCTGTCAAATATTGTATAACCGGGTCACATTTCCGTCGCATGTATATTACAATAAGATTTTATTGTATCTAATAACAGTGGCGAAGCTTGAAAAAAAATTTCGAGGGGTCGGAAGGCATTAGACCTAAAAAAAATTTCTATGTTCGGTCGAGCAATGGTGATTCGATTCGGGTCGGGTCGGGTAGGGTGTCGGTGATGCGATTCGGGTCAGGTCAAACATTAATATCAAATTAAAAGCCGTTCTCAAACATTAAAACGTAAACATTGTTTAACAAACAATTGAATAAAGATACCAAAACATTAAAAAGAAGAGGAAGGTGGGTACCCGGTTTAGTTGGATGAAGAATTATAGTTCTGCTCGTCTTCCTTTAAGATTTTTGAATTCTTCAATTATGGACTCCGAATCAAAGTTCTCAGCAATCTCCTTTTCTATGTAAATCACCATACTGTTTGCTAGATACTGATCGGACATCTTATTGCGAAGGCGATTCTTAAATATTTTCATTGCTGAAAATCCTCTTTCCGTTGTTGCAGTCGAAACTGGAAGTGTTAAAATTAGCCGACACACTCTTTCAACTAATTTGTACATGTTATTTTTCTGACATTTCACAATAGTTTTGCAAAGTTCAGAAAGAGTTGATACCCCACTTAGCTTAGGATTATTTATCCTTTCAACTTGAAAATTATCCAACTGACCACGTAACTGCTCCCTCTCTTGCTCTGTAAAATCTTTAGGATAATATTTCTCAACAAGAAGAACAATCTGATCAATATTAATCTTTTTTGAACATAAAGTCGCACTAAGAGATAACAACTCTATCGCTTGCTCATTGAATCTACTATCCAGCTCATGTAGTTGTTTGTCCAATGTCTCTGTAAACAAATCTACCCGATAATAATGTTCGAATGTAACATGAAGATCTTTTTTACGAGGCCGATACCGAGTAGAAGTATATGGAGCACTCATATCAGGCATATCTATGTCATGCCTTTCACAAAAAAAACGAACCTTTTCAAATAAAGAATCCCATCCGCTGTTTCTAAAATTAGTTAGACTAGCCTTTGTTGCAGAAACTAACTCCATTGCATTAAGGATGTCTTGGGATTTCTTTTGTAATGCTTGACAAAGCGTATCAGTTTTTGCCAATACTTCTTTCATCAAGTGAAGAACAAGCACAAACTCAAATGATTTCAAGTAACCGTAAGCTATATTGTCAAGGTGTGCTTCTTGATTCAACAAGTTCGTATACAATAGAAAAGCTTTTTTATGATTTGAAGATTGAATGTGCTTCAACAATGGGCATTTATCCCTATCATTAACCTTTTTCCAATTGTCAAAGCCTTCTCTAGTAAACGCACTATGACCGTGGCTCTCATTCGGTTTATCATTACATAAATAACAAAGGAAACAATAAGCCTTGTGTTTCGTTGGAGAATACTCTAACCAATTAGGGAACATATCAAACCAAGCATATTTAAATCTACGAAGATTGTTCTTTGGACCCCTAGGCTTATACTCATCTAGCTTTATTTGATACGCTCCTAATGACATATAAGCTAGTCTTACTTTTTCCCGTATATTAACTGGATACTTCCACATTGGGAGTCGCTTAGCGGGATCTCTTTCTAGACTACTAACATCCACTTCATTGATGTTAGTCGGATTTTGAGGAATGTTTTGATTCGCCTCATTATTCGCCTCATTATTCGCTTCATTATTCGCGTCATTATTCGCTTCATTAACCAGTGGAATGTTTTGATTCGCCTCATTATTCACTTCACTAACCGGTTCACTTGTTGAAGCTTTCTGACGTTTGTTCTCATTGTTTCCATCAACAATTCCTTGATTTCCCTCTACTTGTTCTTCATTTTCATTCTTTCTTTTGAAAAAGGAGGTTATGCATTTATTCTTCCCCCATGGCAATCTAATAACAAATGTGAACAAATCAACCTAAGTTTCAAAAATTCTAATAGCTAGAGAAAGATTCAACAAGTTTAGGGCTAAAACTCACACCTAATTTCAACCTAATTCATATAAATTGGAGCCCTAAATCAAACCTAAACATAAAAAATTAACATACCTGAGAAAGATTCAACAAGTCTCAAATTCGAAGTCGAACAGTCGAAGTCGAACAGTCGAACAAGCAGCAGCCTAGCAGCCAGTCGCTTTCCCCCAGCCCCTGCGTTTTTCTTCTGTTTCTTCTGTTTCTTCTGTCTGTGCCCTGGTCGAACAAGCAACAATTGAAATCAGATGATTATTTGGGCTTACATTCATATTGGGTTTAATTTCTTAAATGGGCCATGAGTTTTGATTTGGTTATTTTGGGCTTATGATAAAAATACATAAAACACTCTTTTATTTGGGCTAATTTAGTATTTTATTTGGGTTATATAATTTATTTTTTAGAAAACCGGAGGGGTCGAACACTATACATAATTTTTTTTTTAGAAAACCGGGGGGTCTAACACGTATATACATAATTTTTTTTAAACCGGGGGGTCTAACACGTATATCCCTAAAAATTTCTATACGAAAAACACATACGTAACACTACTAACCGAAAAGTTCGGAGGGTCGGGCGACCCCCCCCCCGCCCCTCACATGCTGCGCCCCTGTCTAATAATATGTATGTGTAACTGTATTAGGGTGGAGGGAGTGGGAGCCGGGTAGGGTTCAATGACAACCGGCCCCGTCCGGGAACACCGCCACCCGGTTCCGGGTTTTTTCTCACCGAAATTCGGTGGGTTCTCAGTGATCATCAGGAGATAGGAAGAGCAGGGCCGGCCCAAGGGTAATTAAACCCAAGCAAGGGCTTTGGGCCTCCATGTGAGAATTCCCCCAAGTTTATACAAAGACTGCTAGTATATATATATAAATAGTTAAGTTAGAGACTCTAAAGTTAAAATAGTAAATTGGTTCAGTGGTAAACTCCCTCTCTATGTATAAGGAGTTCAGTGGTTCGAGACATTTGGACACTGAATTTTTTGTTTGTTTATTTTTTAATCAAAGATCTATGTTTGTTTTTAAAACAAAGCCCAAAAATCAGTTTGCACAAGCCAGCAAACCTTAGGCCACAATATGTGTTTGTTTCTTCTTACTTTTTGTAGGGACTCACATACTTGCACACTTTTACCTCCAATTTTTATTAATGGTGAAATCCTCATCTTTGTTTTCATCAAAATCTTTTTGTTTATCAAATAACTAGGTAATTGCCCCGTGTAATACACGGGGTGAATCATAATTATAATGTGAAATAAAAAAAAACATGTTCATAATATGATCTAAGTATATATAATATAAAGTAATATGCAGACCAAATACGAAATAAATATTGAAGTTTGTATAGCCATCCATAATAATATGATCTGTTATTTGTTTTAGGATTTGTCATAGGAACTTAAAATTTTGTACCACTACTAATATTTATTGTGACATTTTCTTGTTCAAAGGTAACGTGTCTGATTTTATCTGATAATAGATTATTCTGACGGGTTAATGTTGGCATAATATTATATTTTCTACCATCCAAATATAGTTTCCTCACTTTCGCTATCATTAACATTAATATAAGGTATGCTCGTATTCAAAGCTATAAACCAATATGAATTGTACGAAAAAATTACTTTTATCACAATTAGTAAGGAAACCAATAAAAACTATTGATAATGTAATATGTCCCATACCATTTGAAAGGTCTGAAAAGGGACTTCTAGACAGATAAAAGTAGTGTAAATGAATAGACAAAAATTGAATCAATAAAACCAATTAACTGAAGTTGAGAAAATACTATATACAGTGTAATACTTTACATGTACAATTGAACCAATAAAACATATATATAAGTGAAAAAATAAAAATAAAGACATGAGACACCATACGACAACTAAGTAAGTCTAAAGTTAAAAAACAAAGTTATGACATTCCGAATGTGAAGATACCTTTCACAGACCTCTACATCTTAGTTACCATAGGAAAAAATATGTATGTTAAGAGTTTACCTTGTTTTAAAACACATATATCTAACTTATCTAAAAATACATGATGTTTTCTATTTGACATAGATAATATGCATATTACTTATTTGACATGGTAAACTTATCTAAAAAAACATGATGTTTTCTATGTGACATAGATAATATGCATAGCATATGAAGAGTAAAAAGATACGACGTTTTTAGTATTTAGTATACAAAATTACATTTATTTGATCTGTGTAATACACATGGTTTTTAAAGATATAACTTTTTTATTATTTGATATATAAAATGACATTTATTTAAGCCGTACAATATACAAGGTTCATAAAGATATAAGTTTTTATTATTTAATATATAAAATTACATTTATTCAACCCGTGTAATACACGGGGTTCTAACCTACTAATAATATACTTGTATTAAAATCATAAGATGTTTTTAATATCAAATTTATTTATTAAGATTATAATAATATACTTGCATTAAAAATTTAAAAAGTTTTTAACACTAAAGTTATTTATTAAGATTACACTTAATCAGATAATATAACTAATTGTTTTTCATGATTATCAAACTTCGACATTGCAATTTACTTTTGTAGATATTTGGTATACACATTGTTACTAATTTTATGGGTTTTTGTTTAAAAATTTCAAATCAAAATAAAATTCTAATATAATATTTAAATCTTTTTAATTTAAAATTTATCTATAAATTATTGATGCCCTCATTGAATGACACGTGTCCCAAATCAGGTTTCTTTTATTATATAGTATAGATTAGTTAAACGAGAGTGTTCTAGTTCTTAATAAGTTACAAAATCTAAAAATACTTGATTTATAATGTTCATTTTGGCAAGAGTGTAGGGCCCTAGATCTCTAGTTCGCTTTGGGCCTCCTAAACGCTTGAGCTGGCCCTGAGGAAGAGAGTAGTCATATAATCGTTATTTAAAAAAATATAAATCAACAAATTAAACCTATAAAAAATATACTCTCTCCTACATTCTTCACACCATTTTTCTCACAAAAAGGTTTCTACTCTTCTCCCACGTCTCAAAATCGATATGTATTTCAACTTTTACTATTTTCTACAATTCATCAAGCTCCGACAACGAAGATAACGATACGGAATTTTGATTTTTTTTACTACTGTACTTGCATTATCTATAAACCAAAGTCAAGACACCGTGTGAGTGAAGAAGGCACCGTTTGTATGTCCAAACTGATGTTTAGTTATTTTTTTTTACTTATATTAACTAGTTATTTTCCGCCCGCACGTTGCGGCGGGACCCAATAACTACAAAAGGCGTGTAAGCAACGGCAAACAGATACCGAATATCAAAACATAAATAAAATGACGTGGTAAGAATAGTCACTCCGTCATAAAAAAAAACGATTTTAAATAACCTAATATATAATAATAGGACCCACACGTCCTACACGTTGGAAATTCGGTTGTTTTCAATTCAGTTATTACGGTGCTAGCACGTTAAAATATGGATGAGCTCGGTACCGGTACCGGTAACGGCAGCGAAAGTACCGATCTGGAAAATTATCGAAATTAGGTACCGGCACCGAAAATGCTCGGTACAATACGGTATGGTATTTGAAGGTAAAAATCAATAAATACAGGTATGGTGCTAGACCGGTGTCAAACCTAAAGTAACGATTCTGAAAACGCCAAAAGGTGGATACCAAATTGGTACCGAAAATGATTTGGTACTGATACGATACCGGTTCGTTTACAGGATTTGATACAATTTGCTCATCAATATTCTAAATATCCAAGTTAATTTTACATGCTACAATTCATTCAAACGAAAAACAGTTTACTTACTGTATGTATGAAAAGTAATCTAAACAGTGCAATTACTTGCATTGCTGTAACAACCCTCGGTAACATCAATACCGTATAATATTTCCGACTCTCTGATATATTATAAAATGTCTTAATATGTCTTATATTATACCCCGTATGCGAAAACGGAGCCCGTATTATATTATAGTTTATAAAAATAAATAAAAAATGAAAAATATAAGCTGAGGCGGGCCGCTTTAACCCACCTCCACATCCAATGCGGGCCGCATTAGGACCAGGTGTTGACTTCGCTGACTTTTCTAGTCAAAGCGGGCCGCTTTAGGTTTACGTTAAGTAAAAGCGGGCCGTGAGTGACTTGGTTACGCGAATGCACCAGAGGTCGACACGTGTCGTAATCGTGTCAAGTCTAGTAAACGACTCAGCTAAGCTACCGCGTTGACCTATGTTGACGCGGCCCGCTTTAGTTTTAGCGTTTTCGAACGCGGGCCGCGTGAGGACCTTATTTCACAACTATAAATAGAACGCATCAGATTTCAGTTTCCGTTGCTTACGATCTTTTCTCAATCTCGAATTCTGAAATAGTAGAAGTAATATTTCGGGTATTATACCCCTAATTAGCGAGGTTCTGCCCCATTGTAAGTATTATAACCCCGGTTTTATAACAGTTACGATGCCCGATTGATTTAGGGTTCCGTAACAACTGTCGTGGTTCTGCCCGACGTAGTTGTTGGAATGCCGTCTCGGGGAGGGTATTATTAATAATTTCAAAGGGTTATGATACTAATCAATGTACATTTGTATAAATTATAGATTATAGCCAGGAAATCCTTACGAAAAGCCTAAGACAGCAATGTGAGTTTATCCTCTTTTTGATAAACTTTTTGGTAATGTTTTACCAATCCTTAAATGTTTACTATGAAAATTAGCAGTAATTGAGTCTTTGTAGTTATTCAATTACTGCCGGTATGTTGGGGTTTTGTATACAAAATTTTGTACTACTTGCGAGTAGTAAGTCGGGATAACAAATACGTTACCATTGGACAATGAGTTAGCCAATGGGTAATATGACCCACAAGTCAGGTGTGATAGTACCAGATGGAGTAATTGTATAGACTTAAACAAAGTGATCACTCTCAATACTGTTCACTGTGACTTTAAACTTGATTAAATTGGGATTCACTCACCAGTATTTCCCACTGACAAATATTTTTAAAACATGTTTCAGGTAACCCAATGTGACAGCCAATTAGTAAAAGCCAGCTGGAGAGCACTGAAGGCTTGGAGATAATGTGGCTATAAAAGTTACCTAATAAACAATGTTTTAAATTTAATAAAATAGGGGTTTGTCCCTATAAGTATATTCTAATAATAAATTTGGGTTTTGCCCATGTGTTTATTAATATCAAAGATGGTGGTTTTTCTCTGATAAATATTTCCTAACTACAATCCTGATGTAAATTCCGCTGCAAGATTAAATAAAAACCTGATACCACCAAACTCTGTGATCACGTCCGCCCGTTCCCGGGGATAAGGGATCGGGGGTTGTGACAGAAGGTGGTATCAGAGCCTAGCCACTGGTCTGAGCCAAAGAAGTGTTCTGCTGACACTTAAATTATAAAATTTGTGTTAGGAAATAAATTAAGAAATACATGCATAACTGTATTTACTTGTTATGTGTTATTTGACTATTTGTTAGTTTTCAGTATGAGTGATCAAGAACCATCAGACGTGAATCGTCAGTTAATTGATTCACCTAGGAGTGAAGGTACATCATCCCAGCCTGCCCTTTCAGGGTATATTGCTGATCAGGAAGATGGAATATTTGCCTTTAGAGCTCAATCTGAAGAACCGTTTCCTACTAAGAAAAGAGGATGGTTTAGTAAAGAAGCTTTTGCTCGTAGGAAGAGAATGAGGAAATTGCAACAGCAAAGGGCTTTAGCAGCCATTAAGCGAGAGACAGATGCCCATACTCAAGATATGTTAAATAGAAGATTAGCTAATTTTCATATCTTAGCTACGACTGCTGCTGACCCAGGTCTGGAACAACTGGTAGCCCCACAACCACCAAACCCAGAACAACCCATGGAAATAGAAAATCAGGAAAACCAGGGGGAAATGTACGACTTTAACCCAGAAGAAATTCCTCGGGTACCTGCACCAAACCCACTAGACCCGAATTACGACCCATGGTGGGACGATAATAGGGATTTTGTGCAACGTTACCCTGTCCAGGACTATCCACCCATACAGAACATAGAAGTTTACCCAGGTATGGACCCTTTAGATCCCTATTACCAAGATAATTATATTAGGGGAATTTTAGAGGATCCTTACCAATTTCAGGAAATGTCACCCCCATATCAGGAACCTGTACCCCAGTTTCCAAACCCAGTCCGAGAACCTGCACCCCCAATGAGTGCAGAAAACGTTCAAGAACTTAGGACTTTTGGGGAAGAAATTTTAGAAAGCAGTGAAAGGATGCGTCAGATAGGAGAGCGTCTCGTATGGAAATACGACGAACGCAATATGGATTTCTGGATAAATCCATATCCGTGAATGTTAAGATGAAAGAAAGCAGTAGTAATAATAATAATATAAAATAAAATAAAATATGTGTGTATGGATGCATACTACTATTTTATTTCTGTTAGTATTGTAATTTCATTTCTGTAATAGTATGTAATAGAAAAGAGTAAAGTAGCAATGATCTACGCTTTTGACAAAACTGCATGTCATGTGATTTACTTATATTAATATGTTATTTGTGATATTAATATGGGATAAATGTTTAAAAATTCAGATGGCTGACCAAGAAAATCAAGTCAATTTGGATAATAACCCGGAAATCCAGAATGATAATATTCAGAATGACGATAATCTGAATAATGAAAACCTAAACGACAATAACAATGGAAATCAAATGGACAATAGTGCTGTTCAACATATAGTGGCGCAAGGAATTATAGATGCTATGCCATTTATACTTCAAACTGTTAAGGATGCTAATAATAAAAGTAAGCATAGCAGTAAGCGACCAAGTGAACCTGAATATAGTGTAAACAATGGACCGGTACTTCAAATGCCTATTCCCAAAAGAAGAAGAACCATGCCTTATGGTTGTTCTTATAAAGAATTCTGGTCTTGTAAACCAATGGAAGACTGAGGCAGTCTTAAAGATAAGTAAGTGTGCTGAAGAAGATAGAATATTGTTTGCTTCTAATCTGTTTAAGAATGCAGCACTAGAATGGTGGAATACTATCCTCCAAACTAAAGGAAGTGATAGAACCTATAATATGGAATGGGAAGAGTTTAAGGACAAGGTAGAAAGGAAATTCTGCCCACCAAATGAAAAAGAACAGATAGCAAACAAATTCCTAAACCTTAGGATGACTGGTGTTGATAGCAAAGGGTACACTAAGTTATTCTTTGAATATGCTAGAATAGTGCCAACTCTTGCTTCACCAGAACCAGTGTTAATTTCCCGTTATATTTGGGGATTAATTGGGGAAATTAGACACATAGTCAAGGCAGCCAGACCACAAACCATAGAAGAAGCTGTAGAATTAACAAATACCTTGACTGATGAGTTAGTCCGTACTAGAGAAGAGGATCAGAGAAGGAATTTAACTCAAAAGCTTACACAAGAATTTCGTTCTGGAAATTATAATCGTAAGAATATGGGTTCTACCTCTGCAATATACTGCAAGGTCTGCAAGAAAAAGCATTCGGGAAAATGCTCCATTCTCTGCAATCATTGTAAAATGCCAGGACACAAGGAAGAAAATTGCAGGAAGAAAATCAGTAATGGATTATGCTACAACTGTGGAGAAAAAGGTCATATCAGGCCAAATTGTCCAAAATTAGCTCCAGCCACAGATAACAAGAATACTAGAAATGCTAGAGCATTTGTTCTGACTGCAGAAGAAGCCAAAATGATCCCAGACGTCATAGCTGGTACGTTTTTAGTTAATGATGTCTTTGCTAAAGTATTATTTGACTCTGGTGCAAACCAAAGTTTTATTAATACATCGTTTTGCAAAATTTTAAATCAGTCATTAACTAAACTACCACATGAATGCATAGTAGAGACAGCCAATGGAGAAACCATTAAGATTTCTGAAATCTTGCAGGGTGCAAGCATAGAAATTTTAAATCAGAGGTTTATTGCAAATCTTTATCCCATGAATCTGGTAGGATTTGATGTTGTTCTAGGAATGGATTGGTTAATAGCCAATAAAGCTAATATTTTATGTGATCAAAAGTTAATCCAAATAAATTCATCAAAAGGTAAAAAGATCACAATTAAAGGAGATAAGTTCTCTAATAATATTACACTGTTCATTCAGTTTTAAAAATGTGAGAATTATAATATAATTCTTATTGTCACACGTTAAAAAATTGAAAAAAAAAAAAACACACACATCATATATTACAAAGTTTGAGCCCCACGTTAATGGACAAAATACTCTCATGCTGCAAAAGGAAAAAAAGCAATAAGACTATGAAGAAAAAACAATAGATATTGCCAAAAAGGCTGAAATAAACACTGAATTTGCCACTTAAACATATGATCGAGACACTTGTGAATTCATTTGCTTCCTTCCCATATTCACATGTTCAATAAGACATGGGTGTGGGAAAAAAGCTGCCATCATCATGCACAAAATAATACGTCACCATCCCACATTTGTAAAATGTTTTTTTTTTTGTCTCAAAATTTAGGAGTTAGAACAATTAGGCTGGAGGGTGTAGAATGGAGCCTTCAGGGCTTTATCAAGACACGTCAGTGACATGTAGGATCCACGTCAGCCAATGGGCTTTATAACGTCTCCCTTTAACTTGCACGGTGTGGGATGGAGCCCCCTACAAAACAAAATTAAAAAAAAATTGATTGGATGACATATTGTGGGCCCCACCTGAACACATTCATCTGCCTCGTTACCATGGTAGCGCTTCAACCATGGCGCCCCCCTTTGAATTTGATGGTATGGATGATGGCGGAGGGGTGGTGCTATAGATGGCTGAGGTGGAGGGATGGCGCCTCCCACACCCTCCAGCCTAGTGTGTAACAAAAGAAAAAAACATGTTATTATTATTTTTCTATTTTTTCATCTAAACTTGTGATTAAGTTTTCTATGTTTTTAATTTGTTAACTTTACAAAGTTTGTTTGACTGATAATACAATCATGTATTTTTGTATTTGTTAAAATAAAGTGGAAGTTTTAGCGGATTCTGTGATGTTTAATTTTTAAATTAGAACTAGAAATTTGTCCATGCGCGTTGCGTCACGGACACAATGAACGCAAAGCATTTATAACATAGACTGACCGTCAATGGTTGTTGTGTATTGTTACTTTCGAATACATAACACTTTCATACAATAAAAAGTAATAAAGTTGTTTGCTTTTCTAAAACAAAAGCCTAGTACAACAATAAGCATAATGTTTTTTACAAAAATAAAAACCCAACAACCGAATTTTTGTGTAATACAAAAACACAAACATCATAGTGTTGCAGAAAAGTCTTTTTCCAAAGACGGTTCCATCCGGTTGCAGGCACATCACCAAGGACCGTTAATGGTTATTACATATTGTTACTTTCGAATACATAACATTTTGATAGCTAGCTCTGAAACACGTTTTTTGGAGTTCCAATTGAAGTTGGAAAATGTGAATCTTGTGGTGGGATACCTTTTCATTGTGGGTCAATGATGTTTTCATATTTTCACTTGACTCTGCATTGTGGGTCAGTGATGATATCGCGTTTCCTTGTACCTGTACATATTGGCCTCTATTACTGACTGCATCATCAGCTATGCAAGGCAACAGTCAAATCCGTTTCTTTGAATTCCACTTGTTAGAAAATGAAAATTTTGCATATGGGTATATTGAGTTGATGATTCCAATATATCATCCATCACATATTAGTGAGATGAAACATAAATTGAGTTTGATATAATTCTGTAGGCAACAACATTAAAACCAAATTTAAAACAACAATTTCGATACAATGTAAGCACTAAGCAGCGAAAAAAAAAGAATAACCTTATAGCCAAATGTGAAGAATAAAAAAGGACTAACCTTATAAGCCTAACCGTATCTAGGACGCCTCATATGCAAAGGTTGTCTTGGAATTGTGTGTGTCGGTTGAACTACAAAATTAATAATTAATTATCTATTAAAATAACTAAAAATACGTAATAAATAAAACGATAAGCAGTACACTTACCATGATGTAATCAACTCCGACACACGCATCCTAGGCTGGCGTGTGAATATAACAACCCTCCTGAATTTTTCTGACACCATAATATATTTTAAAATACCCCTATATGTCTTAAAATACACCCCGTACGTGAAAACGGACCCCGAATACCTTTATTTTTATAAAAATTAAATAAAAACAAAATTTTAGTGGCCACGCGGGTCGCGACAGCTACAAGATCAGGCGAGCCCCGGTGCTGCCACGTGGCAACACGTGTCAACCCTACACTCGTGACCCGGACAAGCTAGGGCCTACTTACCCCTACTACGCGGGCCGCGTAACCCGAGGTCTAACCTTACGCGGGCCGCGAGAGACTCGAATTACAGCCCTATATAAGAGGGCATCGGGCCTTTAGTCGAAACTCGCTCACGATCTTTTCTTTCTCTCAATTTCTGAATAGTAGGTATAATACTTGGGCATAATACCCCCCTAATTAACGAAGTTCTGCTCCGTTGTAAGTATTATAACCCCAGTTACGTATTAGATACGCCGCCTGATTGATCCAGGGTTCCATAACGACTGTCGTGGTTCTGCCCGACGTAGTCGTTGGAATGCCGTCTCGGGGAGGGCATCGTTAATATAAATAAAGGGTTATTATACTAACATATGTACATTTGTGTAATTAATAGATTAATACCAGGAAACCCTTAAACGAAGTCTAAGACATCAAAGTGAGTTTATCCTCTTTTCGTAAACCTTTTTGTAAAATGTTTTAACAAAACCTTAAATGTTTTACAATGTGATTAAGCAGTGATTGAGTCTTTGTAGTTCTTCAATTACTGCCGGTATGTTGGGGTTTTGTATACAAAATGTGGAACACGTTACCATTGGACAACGAGTTAGCCAATGGGTAATATGACCCACCAGTCAGGATTGACAGTACCGAATGAGTAATTGTGTAGAAATAAACAATGTGATAGCTCTCAATACTGTGTTAATTGATAAAACTCTTCTTGACAAATGTTTTTAAAACGCGTTTCAGGTAACAAAATGTGAAAGCCAATTAGGAAAAAGCCAGCTGGAGAGCACTGGCGGCTTGGAAAAATGTGGCTATAAAAGTTACCTAAAAGACGATGTTTTAAATAATATAGGGTTGATCCCTATAAACATGTTGTAATAAGAAACTTGGGTTTTACCCATGTGGTTATTAATATAAAATATGGTGGTTTTACTCTGATAAATATTTCCTAACTACGGTCCTGATGTAATTTCCGCTGCCAAAATGATAAACAAAATGATACCACCACAACTGGTCTCGCGGCCGCCCGTTCCCGGGACAGATAGGGGGCGGGGGTTGCGACAGAAGGTGGTATCAGAGCTAAGCAACTGATTCAGCCACAGAAGTGTTCTGCTGATATCAATATATTATCCAAATTGTTAGGAAATAAATTATGAAAATATGTGCATATCTGTATTTTATTGTTATGTGTTATTTGACTATTTGTTAGTTTACAGTATGAGTGATCAAGGACCCTCAGACGTTTATCGTCAGTTGTCTGATTCACCTAGGAGTGAAGGTACTTCTTCCCAGCCTACCCTCTCTGGGTATTCAGCTGATCAGGAAGAAGGGATGTTTGCCTTTAAAGCTCAGTCTGAAGAGCCATTCACTCAGAAAAAGAGAGGATGGTTCAGTAAGGGAGCATTCGAGCGTAGGAATAGAATGCGAAAGTTGCAACAACAAAGAGTGCTAGCAGCCGCTAAGCGAGAGTCAGATGCCCATACACAGGATATGCTTAATAGGAGCTTAGCCAATTTTCATATCCTAGCAACAACTGTTGCCGACCCAAATCTGGAACAACTAGTAGCCCCACAACCCTTACATTTATTTTCCACTCAGCCGATGGAGATAGAAATGCATGATTTCAACCCTGAGGAAATATCTAGGATACCAGCCCCTAATCCCTTAGACCCAGATTATGATCCATGGTTCGATGATCATAGGGACTATGTGCCACGCTACCACCTAAACGACGAAACCATGCCAAACTTAGCAGCTTATCCTGGTCTGGACCCTCTAGATCCCTACTATGACAACGATGAATACATTAGGGAGATCTTAGAGAATCCGTACCTCAGGAGAATCCCATGCCCCAGTACCCAAATCCAGTACCAGCACCTGCACCCCCAATGAGTGCAGAAAATGTGCACGAGCTCCGAACTTTTGGAGAAGAGATCTTAGAGAGTAGTGAGAGAATGAGGCAGGTAGGAGAGCTACTCGTCTGAAAATACGACGAGCGCAATATGGATTACTGGATGAATCCAGACCAGTGAAGGTGATGGTAGAGTTGGTAATAATAATATAATAATATATAATATGTTTGTATGAAAAAAAATATATAATATAATATATAAATAGAGTAAATTACGTTTTTGGCCCCTGTGGTTATATCAGTTTTACTATATTGGCCCAAAATGAGAATTTTTAACAGATTTGCCCCCGTGGTCCCTATAACTAACCATTTTGGCCCCTAAATCTAACCAAACCCTAACTCTGGTTAATTAATTGGCACATGACTTGCACATGATGGGTAAAATTGTAATTTCCCTCCCCTTTTATGAATAAAACCCAGATCTTCATTATCATCTTCAACCATCATCATCCCAGATCTTCATCTTCAATTAAATCTAAAGATCTTCATCATCTTCAATCATCATCATCCCCAGAACTTCATCTTCAATTAAATCTAACCCAGATCTTCATCATCTTCAACCATCATCATCCCTAGATCTTCAATTAAATCTAACCCAGATCTTCTTCATCATCATCCCCACATATTGAAAACTAGAAACAAAATGCATCACAAAGCATGAAATCGAATCGTTTTTCTGCTATAAGAAAGTCTAATTTGACTTTTGGTTCTTTAAACAGTCAAACAAGTTATGTTGTAACATCAAAATTCGATACGAATTGGTTTCTGGCAGACTAAAAACTGACCAACACTTTTCAAGATTTAGTAAAGTTCAAAAAAATCCAAACCATTTCCTAAAACATGCCTGACAATCACCATATGAAATCAAACCCAAATTTGAAAATACAATAAAAACACAAAAAATAATTAAAAAAAACAACTGAATATGTTTTTTTTTTTTTAGAAAACAAGCAGATACTCAACATCATAGACCAAAAATTGAAATTATTAAATAAATTAAATCATAGAGATGTAAAATTTGTAATTTTTATCATAATCCCAGATTCAAAATACCCATTTGAACAAATTAATATCCAATAAAAAAATAAATTAACAGTTAACAGAAACAAATTCAAAAATCAAGATCTAACACATGCGATGAACAAGATCTAACACATGAGTCGCCGGAGACCAACCTCCACATCTTCAATGACTAGCGGCTTGTTAGGCTCATACGCCACTGCAGTTGCATCGGAATTTAAAGGGGATGAGGGGATGATGATGATCAGTCGATTCGCTCATATAACAGAAGAAACAGAGAAGTACAGTCAACAAGCACAAGCAATCGGAAGATCAGATGATATGAGTTCAATCCCAGATGTAATGGGGGAAATCGAAGATCATGGGCTGCGGATGAGGGGATGATGATGATGATGGTTCTTCATCTGGATTTGCAGTGCAAAAAGTGGAGGATGAGGGGATGATGATGATGATGGTTGAAGATGATGAGATCTGTAAAAAGTGGAGAACAGGGATGAATGTGTTAAATCAGTTTATTTATTTAGAGTAAATTACATTTTGGTCCCTGTGGTTTTATCAATTTTAAAGAGGGGAGGGTAAATTACTAATATGCCCATCATGTGCAAGTCATGTGCCAATTAATTAACCAGAGTTAGGGTTTGGTTAGATTTAGGGGCCAAAATGGTTAGTTATAGGGACCACGGGGGCAAATCTGTTAAAAATTCTCATTTTGGGCCAATATAGTAAAACTGATATAACCACAGGGGTCAAAAACGTAATTTACTCTATATAAATATGTGTAATAATAATAATATATGTTGTAGTATAGACCACTTCGTGGTTAACGATGCATAGTAATGTTGTAATTTTAATTCCAGTCTTAGTGTGTATTTGACGCATACTATAATAGAAAGAGTAAAGTCGTAATGCTCGACGTTTTTTTTATCAAGATGCGTGTCATGTGATTGATTGTATTAAGATATTATCTTGTGATATTAATATGTGGTAAATGTTTAAAATTCAGATGGCCGACCAAGTGAATCAAGAGAATCTGGATAATAACCCGGAAAACCAGAATGATAATAATCTGAATAACGATAATCCGAACAATGATAACAATGGAAACCAAGTGGACAATAGTGCCATCCAACACGTCGTGGCACAAGGAATAATAGATGCGATGTCATATATTATTCAAACGGTTAGGGAAGTAGAAAATAAAAGTAAACATGATAGCAAGCGACCCTCTGAACCTGAACACAGTGTGAACAATGGACCCGTACTTCAAGCACCCATTCCCAAAAGAAGAAGAACCGTGTCTTATGGTTGTTCTTACAAAGAATTATGGTCTTGTAAACCAATGGAATTCTCGGGCAATGAAGGGGCCATTGCAACTCTACGCTGGATAGAAAAGACTGAGGCAGTCTTAAGAATAAGTAAGTGGGCGGAAGAGGATAAGATCATGTTTGCCTCTAATCTGTTTAAGAATTCAACACTAGAATGGTGGAACACTATCCTCCAGTCTAGAGGAAGTGATAGAACTTACAATATGGAATGGGAGGAGTTTAAAAACATGGTATAAAGGAAATTCTGCCATCCTAATGAAAAAGAACAGATAGCAAACAAGTTCCTAAACCTTAGAATGACTGGTGTGGATAGTAAGGGGTACACTAAGTTATTCTTTGAATATGCTAGAATAGTGCCAACCCTTGCTTCACCTGAACCAGTATTAATCTCCCGTTACATCTGGGGATTAATCGGGGAGATAAGGCATGTAGTCAAGGCAGCTAGACCCCAAACCATAGAAGAAGCTGTAGAACTAGCGAACACCTTGACAGATGAATTAGTCTGTACACAAGAAGATGATCAAAGGAGGAACCTAACCCAGAAGCTTACCCAAGAATTCCGTTCTGGAAATTCTAACCGTGGGAAAAATGTAGGTTCCACCACTGCACCCTACTGTAAGTATTGCAAAAGGAAGCATTCAGGAAAATGCTCCATATACTGTAACTTCTGCAAAATATCGGGACACAAGGAGGAAGATTGCAGGAAAAAGATTAGCAACAAGATATGCTACAACTGCGGAGAACAAGGCCACATCAAGCCAAACTGTCCGAAATTAGCTCCAGCCACGAACACCAAGAATAATAAAAATGCTAGAGCATTTGTTCTGACTGCAGAAGAAGCAAAGATGATCCCGGATGTGATCACCGGTACGTTTTTAGTTAATGATGTTTTTGCTAAAGTATTATTTGACTCTGGTGCAAACCAAAGTTTTATTAATACTTCATTTTGCAAACTTCTCAATCAATCATTAACTAAACTTCTACAAGAATGTCTAGTAGAGACAACAAATGGGGAAACCATTAAGACTTCTAAGATCTTGCAGGGAGCAAGAATAGAAATTCTAAATGAGAAATTTATTGCAAACCTTTACCCCATGAATCTGGCAGGATTTGATGTCGTGTTAGGAATGGATTGGTTAATAGCCAATAAAGCCAGTATTTTGTGTGATCAAAAGTCAATTCAAGTAAATTCACCAAGGGGTGAAAAGATCACAATTAAAGGATATAAAACCCTTAAATCCACAAAATTCCTCTCTGTGATGAAAACAACAAGTTACATAAGAAAAGGATCATTAGTGTATTTGATTTCTATAATCATCACTAACACTAAAGGAAAAGAATTAAAGGATATTCCAGTAGTATCCCAGTTTTCAGATGTATTTCCAGAAGAGTTACCAGGGCAACCTCCAAATAGGGAAGTTGAATTTAGAATCCACCTACTACCAGGGACAACACCAATTGCCAAAACACCTTACCGTTTGGCACCCGCAGAAAGGCAGGAACTAAAGAAACAATTAGACGAATTGTTAGAGAAATGATTCATACAGCCAAGTTCATCGCCATGGGGAGCACCGATTTCATTCGTCAAAAAGAAGGACGGATCAATGCGTATGTGCATTGACTACCGTGAATTGAACAATGTCACAATTAAGAATCAGTATCCATTACCAAGAATAGATGATCTGTTTGATCAGTTGCAAGGAGCACGATTTTTCTCAAAAATCGATTTAAGGTCAGGATATCATCAATTAAAGGTACAGGAAGAGGACATTCCTAAGACCGCTTTCAGAACAAGGTATGGTCATTATGAATTTACTGTCATGCCATTTGGTTTAACCAATGCCCCAGCTGCATTCAAGGACATGATGAACCGAATATGTAAGCCATATTTGGATAAATTCATAATTGTCTTTATAGGTGATATTCTCATTTACTCTAAGAGTAAAGAGGAACATACAAAGCATTTGCACGCACTTCTAAGTTTATTAAGAAAAGAAAAGCTTTATGCTAAATTTTCGAAGTGTGAATTTTGGTTAGAACAGGTACAATTTCTTGGACATCTAGTTAATCATGAAGGAATTCATATGGATCCCACCAAGATCGAAGCAATAACCAAGTGGAAAACCCCTGAATCACCAACCGAGGTTAGAAGTTTCTTAGGACTGGCCGGTTATTATAGAAGATTTATTCAAGGTTTTTCTAGAATAGCCATTCCCTTAACGAAGCTAACATGTAAATCCGTTACGTTTGAATGGGGACTAAAACAAGAAGAAGCCTTTAGAATCCTTAAGCAAAGATTAACCCATGCATACATACTAGCGTTACCAGAAGGAACTGAAGATTTTGTAATCTATTGTGACGCTTCTAAATTAGGTTATGGATGTGTGTTGATGCAACGTCAAAAGGTTATAGCTTATGCATCCAGACAACTTAAGAATCATGAAGAGAGTTATTCAACTCATGATTTAGAATTAGGAGCTATAATTTTCGCCCTTAAGATTTGGAGACATTACCTATATGGTAGTAAGTTTACCATTTTCACAGACCATAAAAGTTTAAGGTATGTCTTCTAGCAAAAGAAATTGAATATGAGACAAAGACGCTGGATGGAGATGCTTAGTGATTATGATTGTGATATCCAGTATCATGCGGGAAAGGAAAATGTAGTTGCTGATGCTTTAAGCCGAAAGTATCATGAAAAGCCAAAAAGAGTACGTTCTCTTAAATAAAATCTACAAGTAGATTTAAATGAACAGATTAGAAAGGCACAAGAATCAGTAATCAAGGATGATACTGAAAAATTGAAAGGAATGATTAAGGAACTAGAACAGGGAATAGATGGAATTTGGAGATTCCATAAGAAAAGGATGTGTGTAACACTTCGTGTTTCGGAAGTCAAAGTCAAAGTCAAGATTGAAGTCAAAGGAAGAAAAGATTGCTAATTGCGATCTGTCTCTCCTTGCTCAATTCCTGTTTTGACTTCTTTGACTTGTAATTAGTCTATTTTATTTTCGCTTTAGTTGTATTATGTGGAGTATCTATTAATAATCGCATAGTAATCGCTATTTATCGCTTGATTAATCGCTTTATCGCTATCGCAATCGCACTCGCAACTCGAAAGACGCATTTTTGGTTATTGTTATACGTGTGTGTGTGCCTTATGTGTTACTTGTGCTTGTTTATTTATGTTATGTGAGGAAATCAATCGAAACGCAATCGAACTCAATCGCAATCGAATCACAAACGCTAGACGAATACGAAATAAAGATGCTTGTATGTTGATATAGTAGTTGGGATTAAAAGTAATTTGACTAGGAAACTCTAACGCTTCGAAACATTCGCAATCGCAATCGAAACAGCAAAACTCATCACACCGAACACTCAAACAAGGTGACTGATCGACCAGGCGACCAGTCGATCGAGCAGCCGATCGATCGAGCAGCCGATCGACCAGCCCCTCTTCACTCCTTTCCACTTTGGGTAACCCTATAAATACCCCATGTCACCATCAAACTTTCCACTTTTAGCAACTGACGTCCGACCAGCGCTCTAACCTTGCTTTTTTCTCCGATTTCTCGCAATCCCGGTAAGATCTCGTCCTAAATCTTGTACTTCCTTAATCTACACGCATTCCTACACATTTCTATCTTTTGAATCTTAACTTTTAACCGTGAAATCATCAAGATTCGAGGTGTTCTAGGATGACGTCATCATGTGTTCTTGAAGAACTTCATGTTTTGGCCTCAATCCACCAAGAACAACTTAGATCTAACCGATTTCCATATAAACAAACAAGGATCTTTCATAGATCTAAACATATTCACTACAAGAAGGATGGAAAGATAATTTTTCAACTTTCTTTCAACTCTTTTACACTCAATGCACTCAAAACCGATAGAATCGGAGCTTGTGCCGAATTACTACTCATTCTTGTGGTTGTGTTGATTCAAGATCTGGATTCTATCCACGAGACTACCGATTTCGGGTTAAACATGGAACACCGTCTCGAACTGTTAACTGACCGGATTTGGGTGATTCCTATCCGATCAGGGGTACCAAGTATTGACAAGGTTTCTGTTGCTTAACACTTTACCAAAACATCTCGATAAAACAACAAACAATCAAAACAACCAAGTGTAAGGCGAACAGGCTGACCAGGCGAACTGCTGTCCGATCGAACAACCAATCCGAACGACTGGCCAATCCGAACGACTTACACCTTGGTCCCACACTTAACCTTTATTTTCAAACCTCGAAGGATGAACATTGAACTAAGTGCTGACCGATCGGATTACCATCCGAACGGGCTGTAACTTGACCATGTAATGATCAAACTTCAACACTTAAACAATTTTCAACATGTTCAATGCACAAGGGATGCCACCCGATCGAACCACCATCCGATCGAGTGACAACTTGCTGTGAACTTGTTCTCACTAAAGTGTCCAACCAATCGGGTTGTCGTCCGATCGAACGACCGTCCGATCGACCGACCTGAGGGGTAGAAATACTTCTATGTTTTCAAAATACTACAACGAAAACTTCAAAGTCAAGCCATCATACACAAACACATCCTTCTCAAAGGAAGAAACAATCCACTCGAAAGGTCACCCGAACGGATGACCATCCGAGCGGACTACCACTCGCACGACCAGCTGTCCGATCGGATTACCATCCGATCGAACTGCTGATCGACCCAACCTTCACTTGTTCCATTTTACGCGTCGCTTATCGTTATGCTATCAATCTGTTCAGGCTAACCCTACTCTCTAGCTCTCCCTTCAATCCATCAACCGCTGTGAGTATACTCGATCCCTTTTTGCTTTACGCACTTTTAGGTGTTACATACGTTACTTATACAAAATCACATCGAACACACTACGCAATACTTTAACCGCTAACCGTTATCGCATGTATACGTGACTTAATGAATGCTTGTTTGTTATGTTTACATATGGAATGCTGTCTACCTGCCTTAGCAACGATAGTACTTTTAGTTTGGACTCAGCACCCGTTCACTCGGGAGTTGTTAAGGACAATTACCTACATGGCTCACAGTGGTGAGTGTGTATCGCGAACTGCCTTGGGCAGTCAACCTGCAGTCATTGGTATCGATAGGTCTATGTCGATAACTAACGTGCTTCATTTCACTATGTGTACGTGCTGGTTATGCGTAAATGAATTAGAACTTTATTATGCTATTATCAAACTTGTATGCTCACCTTTACACTATGTGTATTAACTTTTACTTTAACGTATGTGACAGGTGCCTAAGTTGTTTATATGCTTAGCTTGCTGTGAAATTGAGGCAAGGAAAGGTCTAGGATGCTCTTTGTGCTGGTGATGAAATTGAAGCTAGGGAAGAGGTCCTAGAAACCAATAAATAAACTATCTATGTATAAATCTGAGTTGTCGGAACAGAACTACTTGACTAGATTTTGTCTGTAATAATTATAGTATCACTTATGACATGGTATGGGACGTGTTGCTTTAAATATTTGGTAAATATAGTTGTTATGGAAACTTCTGGACAATCTGTTTCGCTCAGTGCCATGCCCCGATGTTTCCGCCATCGGTTGGGGTGTGACAATGTGGATACCTAAATTAGGAAACCTACTTTACCGTATATTAGAAGAAGCCCATAAGTCTAACTATACGATGCATCCTGGAAGTGATAAGATGTATCAGGACTTAAGAAAGAATTTTTGGTGGATAGGAATGAAAAAGGATATAGCAGCATATGTTGCAAAGTGTTTAACATGTTCACAAGTCAAAGCTGAACATCAGAAATCTTCAGGTTTACTACAACAGTTAGAAATGCCTGTTTGGAAATGGGAATTGATAACAATGGATTTTGTTACTAAATTACCCAAGACCAAGAAAGGTAATGATACAATCTGGGTGATTGTAGACAGGCTAACCAAGTCAGCTCATTTCCTACCGATGAAGGAAACTTTCAGTATGGAACAATTAGCTAAATTATATGTAAATGAAATAGTTTCTTTACATGGAATTCCTTTATCAATTGTTTCTGACAGAGATAGTCGTTTTACCTCTTATTTTTGGACAAGTTTCCAAAAAGCAATGGGAACCAAGTTAAATCTAAGCACAACTTATCATCCTCAAACGGACGGACAAAGCGAAAGGACCATACAGACAATGGAGGACATGCTTAGAGCTTGTGTAATTGATTTCGGAGGTAATTGGGATGATCACTTACCATTGATAGAATTTTCTTATAATAATAGTTATCACACAAGTATCAATGCTGCACCATTCGAAGCACTTTATGGACGAAAGTGCCGAACCCCAGTCTGTTGGGCAGAAATTAGGGAAAAGCAACTATCTGGACATGAGATAGTACAAGAAACAACAGACAAAATCATTCAAGTCAAGGAACGACTGAAAGCAGCACGTGGTCGACAAAAGAGTTATGCTGATAACAGACGAAAGCCGTTGGAATTTCAAGTAGGAGACAAAGTATTATTGAAAGTCTCTCCTTGGAAAGGAGTGGTAAGATTCATCAAAAGAGGAAAGCTAAGTCCCAGGTATGTTGGACCTTTTAAGATTATTAAAAGAATAGGACCTGTAGCCTATCAGCTACAACTGCCAGAGGAAATGGCAGGAATACATGATGTATTTCATATATCTAATCTCAAGAAATGCTTAGCTAATGAATCACTCGTAGTACCTCTTAAAGATATAGAGGTAAATGAACAATTAAAATTTGTAGAAAGACCTCTACAAATTGAAGACAGGAAAGTCAAGAACCTCAAGCATAAGAGATTAGTTCTGGTCAAAGTGAAGTGGGACTCCAAAAGAGGACCAGAATACACAAGGGAGCTTGAATCAGAAATGCAAAGGAAATATCCATACTTGTTCCAGTAGACCTCGAGGACGAGCTCTAAAACAAGGTGGGGAGGATATAAGAACCCTCCTGAATTTTTCTGACACCCTAATATATTTTAAAATACCCCTATATGTCTTAAAATACACCCCGTACGTGAAAACGGACCCTGAATACCTTTATTTTTATAAAAATTAAATAAAAACAAAATTTTAGGGGCGCTCGCGGGCCGCGTAGCCCTTGGCTACACCTTATGCGGGCCACGACAGCTACAAGATCAGGCGAGCCCCGGTGCTGCCACGTGGCAACATGTGTCAACCCTACACTCGTGACCCGGACAAGCTAGGGCCTACTTACCCCTACTACTCGGGCCGCGTAACCCGAGGTCTAACCTTATGCTGGCAGCGAGAGACTCGAATTACAGCCCTATATAAGAGAGCATCGGGCCTTCAGTCAAAACTCGCTCACGATCTTTTCTTTCTCTCAATTTCTGAATAGTAGGTATAATACTCGGGCATAATACCCCCTAATTAACGAAGTTCTGCTCCGTTATAAGTATTATAACCCCAATTACGTATTAGATACGCTGCCCGATTGATCCAGGGTTCCGTAACGACTGTCATGGTTCTGCCCGACGTAGTCGTTGGAATGCCGTCTCGGGGAGGATATCGTTAATATAAATAAAGGGTTATTATACTAACATATGTACATTTGTGTAATTAATAGATTAACACCAGGAAACCCTTAAACGAAGTCTAAGACAGCAAAGTGAGTTTATCCTCTTTTCGTAAACCTTTTTGTAAACTGTTTTTACAAAACCTTAAATGTTTTACAATGTGATTAAACAGTGATTGAGTCTTTGTAGTTCTTCAATTACTGCCGGTATGTTGGGGTTTTGTATAAAAAATGTGGAACACGTTACCATTGGACAACGAGTTAGCCAATGGGTAATATGACCCACCAGTCAGGATTGACAGTACTGAATGAGTAATTGTGTAGAAATAAACAATGTGATAGCTCTCAATACTGTGTTAATTGATAAAACTCTTCTTGATTAAACTGGGGTTCACTCACCAGTATTTTCCACTGACAAATGTTTTTAAAACGCGTTTCAGGTAACAAAATATGAAAGCCATTTAGGAAAAAGCCAGCTGGAGAGCACTGACGGCTTGAAAAATGTGGCTATAAAAGTTACCTAAAAGACGATGTTTTAAATAATATAGGGTTGATCCCTATAAACATGTTGTAATAAGAAACTTGGGTTTTACCCATGTGGTTACTAATATAAAATATGGTGGTTTTACTCTGATAAACATTTCCTAACTACGGTCCTGATGTAATTTCTGCTGCCAAAATGATAAACAAAATGATACCACCACAACTGGTCTCGCGGCCGCCCGTTCCCGGGACAGATAGGGGGCGGGGGTTGCGATAGTGAATCTGAAATACGCACCCAACTCGGTAGGCAATAAGGAAATAACGAATCAAACACAATTCTACATAAGGTGTAAAAGCCTATTGCATAAAAGGGAAAAAATGTATAAGTTACACACCAATAGAAGTCCAATGAAACTAAAAAATGTTCTAAACAATTATCAGTCACAGTTGATCATAGGCTTAGATTTAAATAGACGTGGTTGCTTATTTGAAGTCTTCTCAAATGCCTAAAGTAAAGAGCCTCATCAAGACGATCAAACAACATACGGCAATGCCGAATGGAAATACTAAGCGACAATCACCGGAAAATCAAAATCTTTAAGACAAACCCACCAAAGAAAATCGTAAACCTAGGAATACCCAAAAACCAACACGATTAAACAACATATGACAACAAATAAACAGAATACTTACCTACAGTCACCGGAAGATCGCCGAAGAAAATGCAAGAAAAACAACCTGCGTGTAGAGAGAGAGAGAGAGAAAGCGTAAAGGAGTAACAAGCGATGGGGGATCAACCTTTTAAACCCCCCACTAACCCCTGACGGTTTTAATTTTAAGTTTTTCAAGCGTTTCTGGCCTTTGTTCGAGCAGGATTTTATGAATATCATGTCGGAGTTCTATCAAGACGGGGTTATTCAACGTGGATGCGGATCCTCTTTCATAACGCTTATTCCGAAATGTAAAGACCTGGTGGTTCTCGGTAATTTCAGACCGATAACTCTCGTCGGTGCCATTAGCAAGGTGGTCTCTAAAGTTTTGGCCAATCGTTTGAGGAAGGTGATAGGCAGTGTTGTTTCGGAGTTCCAATCGGCGTTTTTATCCAGGAAGCATATTTTGGATGGGCCTCTTATAATTAACGAGTTGTTTTCTTGGATAAAAAAGGAAGGCCAAATCCTTTTTCCTTAAAATAGATTTTGAGAAAGCTTACGACAACGTCAATTGGGATTTTTTGATCTCTGTCTTGGATCAAACGGGGTTCCCGACTTGTTGGCAAAGATGGATTAGAGGGGTGTTGGTCTCGGCCAGGGCCTCGGTTCTTGTTAACGGGTCTCCTACGTTCGAGTTCCAATATGAAAAAGGTATGAGGCAAGGAGACCCCCTTTCCCCTTTTCTCTTTTTGTTAGTCATGGAGGCCTTGTCTTGCATGGTCGAGAAAGCGAAGGAAGGTGGTGTGGTTCACGGTATTCAAACTCCTAACGGGGGTTCGTCTATGTCCCATAATCTGTATGCGGACGATGCTATCCTCATGGGAGTTTGGTCTCGTGAGGAAGTCAAAAATTTTGTTAGAATTCTTCGATGCTTTCGTTTATGCTCCGGGCTCAAGATAAATTTGGCTAAGTCCAATCTCTTCGGTTTAGGGGTTGACACTATGAAATCACAATGGTCAACTTAAGTTTATTGCATACTTTACAATCCTTTAAATACAAGAAGAGAGACAAATGATAAGGAGAGAATTTCTCCTCTATACAAAGGTTACAATTGACTACATAAATACAATTAATGAATTTAAGAGGTAGGAGGATATTGCTCCAAGAGATTTGTTATTTCCTAATACCCCCCGTCAATGCGAGCTGGAGGTGGTCCAAGACGAAGCATTGTTCGAAATTTTTCAAACAACGGTTTTGGCAAACTCTTGGTGAAAATGTTCGCGACTTGTTTATCTGTTGAGATGAACTTGGTGTGAAGCTTCCCGGCGGTTACCAATTCACAAATGAAATGATAATCGATGTCGATGTGCTTGGCTCGTTTATGTGAGATTGGATTTTGACTTAAAAATAAAGCACTCTTATTGTCACATAAAAGTGTCGGTCGACCCGGTGGAAGAGCATGAAGTTCCCGAAGAAGATGAGTTAACCAAATAATTTCTACTGCCGTATTTGCCATGGCTCAATATTCTGACTCACAACTTGACCGTGAAACCGTTGGTTGCTTTTTAGTGCTCCAAGAGACTAAATTTCCTCCTAAATAGATACAATAGCTGTATGTGGATCTTCGTGTGTCGATACATCGTGCCCAATCTGCATCTAAAAAACCTAATAAATTAGTGTTAGGAGGACGATCAGATGTTAGACCATGTGCTAAGGTGCCTTTAACATAACGAAGAATCCTTTTTACTAGCTGGAAATGATTGGTTGTGGGATATTGAAGAAATTGGCTAGCTTGGTTGACGGCGTAGGAGAGATCAGGACGGGTGATGGTGAGATATTGAAGAGCGCCTACAAGAGACCGATAAAGAGTGGGATCATGAAATGGTTGGCCTTGGGAGGTGAAAACATCTTTAGATGTAAAAGGAGTGGCAACCGGTTTGGATTCAAGTAGACCGGCCCTGGTGAGAATGTCATGAACATATTTGGATTGATTTAGAAAAAGACCCATTTTTGTGTGATGAACTTCTAAGCCGAGAAAGAAGTTAAGCAAGCCAAGGTCCTTAATTTTAAATTCCTTGTTTAGACATGATGTAAAGTTGGTAATGAAATGTTCATTATTTCCGGTGATAATGATGTCGTCAACATAAACAAGGAGATAAATTAAGATGCCTTGGCGATTGTAACGAACAATGATGGATCGGCTCGACTGTTTTGAAAGCCACGATTAAGTAGATATGAGCTTAAACGGTGGAACCAAGCACGTGGTGCTTGTTTTAAGCCATAGAGAGCACGATTTAGTTTGCACACATAGTTGGGTCGGTTGGAATCCTCAAAACCCGGAGGTTGTTCCATGAAAATGGTTTCGGTGAGATGACCATTGAGAAAAGCATTATTTACGTCTAATTGATGGAGATTCCATTTGTTAATAGTGGCGAGACTAAGAACAACCCGGATGGTGGAAGATTTGACAACCGGACTAAAGGTGTGAGAGAAATCAAGTCCCAGTATTTGAGTGAAACCTTGAGCTACAAGTCGTGCTTTGTAGCGATCAATAGATCCGTTTGATTTATATTTGATTCTATAAATCCATTTAGATCCAATGATGTTGGTGCTAGTGGGGCGAGGAACAAGAGTCCAAGTTTGATTTGCATGAAGAGCTTTTAGTTCATCATGCATTGCTTGAATCCATTTAGGATTTTTAAGAGTGGTTTTGATGCCTTTTGTGATATGAGAGGAGAATAGGGAGTGATGTAGGGGATGAGTGGTGGTTTGTGAAAGGTTAGCAAAGTGTATTGGTTTGAAAATCCCATCCTTTGCACGAGTGGTCATTGGATGAGAGTTGGGGGTTAGGTTATGGGTGGAGGGTGTGGTTGTGGATGGTCCGGATGAGGGGATTGGGTGAGGCGTGGGTGGGCCGGTTGTGTGGGAGTGGTTGTCATGTGGGCCGGAGGCAGTGGAATGCGTTTGGGCCGAAGATGTTTGGGTAGCGGATTGTGGACTGGGTGGATTAAGAGTGATTGGGCTTGAGAGATTGGAAGTAGTTGGACTTGATAAAGGTGAGGGGTTTGGGCTGTTAAGTGGGTCGGTTTGTGGTTAGGGATGTTGGACGGTGGGAATATCACAAAATGGAAGGCAGGTGTTGGGATGGTTTGATGATGTGGTGAAATTTGGTGAGGGAGTTTGAGGCGAGGTAGGAGCGGGTATGTGTTCCTTGAAGTTGGTAATGCGTAAGTTGGCATTATTGGTGGTTGTCGAATTTTTATGAAAAGGTAATACGTCTTCCTCAAATTTTGCATGTCGAGTTGTGTAGACACGACCCGTTGTTGGTTCAAGACATCGAAAACCTTTATACTTAGGACTATAACCAATGAATATGCACGGAGCACTTCTCGGTTGAAGTTTATTTTTTGTATAGTCTCTAAGGTATGGAAAAACAAGTAAACCAAAAATACGCATGTTGGAGTAAGTAGGTGTTTGGTTGAACAAAACTTCAAAAGGTGATTTGTTGTCAAGAAGTTTTGTGGATAGACGATTAATAAAATAGGTGGCGGAAGTGAAGGCATCAAACCATAGTTTGGGTGGGGCATTTGCATTGAATATCATAGCTAAACCGGTTTCGGTTATGTGGCGGTGTTTCCGCTCGGCCCTCCCATTTTGTTCGGGTGTGTGAGGGAATGATAGTCTATGATGTATGCCATGTTGTTGAAAAAACATTTGTACTTGGTGATTCATGAATTCGGTTCCACCGTCACTTTGAAAAACCTTAACATTGGATGAAAATTGGTTTTGAACAAATGTTAAAAAGGTTGTGAGGATGGTAAAAAATTCGGATTTGGCTTTTAAAGGATAAAACCAAGTGAAACGAGAATAGTCATTGATAAAAATAACATAATACCGATAACCATCTGTGGAAGGCACAGGTGCGGGTCCCCAAAGATCACAGTGGATTAAATCCAAAACATGTTGTGCGCGTTTAGTGTTTTCAATAAATGGTAGATGTTTTGCTTTTGATAATTCACAGGATTTACATAATCCTGGTTTTGGTAATATAGATGTAACAAAAACACGACCAAGTTTATTCAAATTAGAAACTGTATCAAAAGAAACATGTCCTAGGCGACTATGCCATTTATTGAATGATGCACGAAGGTGCGATGCGGAAAGCGCAGCAACAAGTGATTTGTGACCCTGGGAAAGAACATAGAGACCATTTTCGCACGTGCCTTTAGCTAGAACCTCCGCTGTTTTTCGGTCCTGGATTTGGAAAAAAATCATTAGAAAACAACACATCAACCGGTGAATCATTCGTTAATCTACTAATTGAAAGTAGATTTTTTGTGAGATTAGGAACTACTAAAACATTTTTTAAAGTTATAGATTCATTTAAATTAGTGTTCCCAATGTGAGTAACGGGTGATGATTTTCTGTTCCCAAAGGTTACACGAATGCTACCGTTGTGGGATTTAAAGTTATTTAAACCGTGTTTTGAAGGTAACATATGTGTTATAGCACCTGAGTCTGCAGTCCAATCAGGAGAGTCGGAGGCTACATTACATTGAGCATGAAACGCCTCGGCGAGATTGGCATCAAGGGAGACGGATTTTTGGGCATAAGAGGCGAGTTGAGGACATGTACTCGCATAATACCCAGTTTGGCGGCAAAGTTGGCAATGAGGAGGTCGCTTGGTGTGGGAAAGACCATGGCCACGAGAGGAAGAAGAGGAATGACCTCTTCCGCGAGAGGAAGATGGACGGTTGTGAGAGGTTTTGTTCGGGTGGGCATAGAAGGCGGCTTGAGGTGGTTGAGAGACATGTAGTTGTTTAACAAACATTTCTTGATTCTCGGCGTTTGCCAAGAGATCTCGAAATGAGGGAGCCGGGTGGATGGTTCTTTGAGAGGTGGAAAAGTTTTCAAAGGAAGCGCCTAGGCCACAAAGGAACCAATGGCGCTTGTCCTCGTCACTTATGGGATGTCCTATAGCCGCGAGTTGGTCGGCCAAGGCCTTAAATTTTCGACCAAATTCCGAAACAGAAGAGGTTCTTTTTTGTAGGGTTCGAAGAGAGTCTTTGAGATTGTGAATTCTTTCGATAGAGGAGTGGCTATAGGCATCGGCTAGTGCTTTCCAAACGGCTTTAGCCATGGTATGACCAATAGTTTCGGCCATGGCTTCTTCGGTTAGGGTAGACTTGATTAGAAGAATAACTTTTTGATCGGCTAGTTGCCAAGCCAGAAATTCGGGATTGACAATGGTTTTGTCGTCGACAATAATAGTTTCGGGAGGGGAGGGTGTGGTGCCGGTGACATGTCCACGGAGTTTAAGGTAAGAGAGGAGCGGAGTAATTTGTTTCTCCCATGGGAGATAGTTTGTGGAGGTTAATTTGATGATAATGAGGTGGCTAAAAGAGTGGAGAGGGATGGAGGAGAGATCGGCAACCATGGGAAAGGGTTGGGAAGTGACCGAAGGTAAGAAGGAAGAAGAAGATAGGCTAGAAAAGAGGATCTTGCAATGTATTAGGCTGATACCATATGAAATCACAATGGTCAACTTGAGTTTATTGCATACTTTACAATCCTTTAAATACAAGAAGAGAGACAAGTGATAAGGAGAGAATTTCTCCTCTATACAAAGGTTACAATTGACTACATAAATACAATTAATGAATTTAAGAGGTAGGAGGATATTGTTCCAAGAGATGTGTGCAACAGTCTGACACCACAGCAGGACGTGGCATCACCACCGTAACTGATAGATCTGACACACCTACAAAAGACTGTGCGATGTCAGACTAGCTACTCAACTACCCTCCTTCACTCATCGGCTATAAATACCCATCCCAAGGTATCACTTCTCAACTCTCTCACTACTACTACTACTATCACACTTTGCTTCCCAAGCAAACTACTGATTCTCACGCCGGAGAGTGGTAACAAGGAGCACCCCCCACCCCATCCTCCTTGTTGCGAGTCACGGATTGTTTCCTTGTGCAGGGAACCAACCAGCGGATGATCCAGCCAGCGATCCTCGGAAAGAAGGGATTAACCCTACTTGACGAGACCAGTGAGTTAACCCCACCCGGTTAACCATTGTTTCATCATTGGCGTCCACCGCTACTCTTAGCACTTTTTTCAACCATCCCTCTCTCCAAAGATTATGTCTGATCGTCTAAACAACACTACCGGGGATAACCTAAACCCCGCAAACCAAGGGCCTACGGGGACCATTCCCTTAGCCCCAAATGTTGAACATATTAGCACATCAACGCAAGGGGGCGCATCCCTTACGTTTGGACACGATCTGTCACAATACGCTTCTGTGATACCTCCAGGCATGAACCTTGATGCCCGGTACGACCAACAAGCAGCTCTGCTGGCTGCAACATACAACAGAGCTTGCGCAGAAGCGCAAGTACCGGTCGGGCCTACCCCGGCACCGTATACCCCTGCGGGTCGTGTTTTACAATACGACGGCAGGGCCCTCACACACCCTGCCTCCCGGAGTAGGCATGATGACCGCGGCTCCTCTTACTGTCAGGTCCGCACGATTGATGAGGATGATTCCTCATACGGGTCCGGTATCAGGGGCCCAATACAAAGCCGCCTGGGTCCTCATGGCGATAACAGGCGGCAATCCACAGCCCACCGAGGTCCTGGCATTCAGAGCCGACTGGGACCTCAGTCCCACTATGAAGGGCAGGGCCGTACCGATCCCGACGACGGTACATACCGTGGGGAATCCCACGCCACTAGTTGCAGACCTGGAGGACGCAATTACGCTCCTCCCAGTCACCCCCGCACCACATACCTCCGCGCAGCGAAGCGCCACCAGAGCCAACCCTACAGGCCGAAATCTACGGCCGAAATCTACGGCCGAAAACTCCAAATTCGCCCCGGAAATCGCCCAATCCGATGTTACGACCACCAAATTCCCATTGAACATTGGGAAATACAATGGGTCGTCCGACCCGGACGACCACATGAACATCTTCATCGGCGCAGGGTGCAACGACAGGTGGGACGAGCCCCTACCTGGTGTCATTTTTCCCCCAGACCCTCACGGGTCTGGCGAGGGCTTGGTTCGATTCTTTTCCAGTGGGATCACTGGCTTCATTTGAGGACTTACAAGAAAAGTTTCTCGCACATTTTAGCCAGCAGCGACGTCATGAACGTGATTCTATGGACGTCATGAACATCTGGCGCAGAGACAACGAATCGCTTGAGGCATTCGTTGTCCGTTACAATATAGAATGCCTAGAGATAGGCGACGTGGCAGACCAAATGGCACGAAACCATTTCATTGTTGCCGTCAAGGACGAGCAAATGGTTATGATTATCTCCGGCAAGGATGGTGTTAGTGAATGCGTCTGTCGACTTCGTCTTGTATCGAGTCTTGTATATAGAATGATAGATCAGGATGTGTCATACGAGAAAATATGAGATTTTAGGGTATGTTGAAGGTGATTTCGCTTGAAGGAATTGATTTCGCTTGAAAGAGGCTTGTACAGTCTCAAGCGAAATCATATGATGTGATTTCGCTTGAACTGATGTCTTGCAATATTCAAGCGAAATCCTATCACTATATATATGCGTTCCAAGCGAAATCTAGATCTTTATTCCGGTCACAGCAACGAAGTGCTGCCGAAGTGTCGTCTTATTGTAAAACGTTTGATAATCAATACTACGACAGTTTAAAGTGATAATATTGCTGAATTAACCTCAGTTTGTCTGTTTCCGCCTTTCAAACTGAGCAAAACTCTTCTGATCGACTCATTTGGATCTGAAAACGATCCTACAAGTGGTATCAGAGCTCAGGAAGAAGAGTTTTTACCAATTCAGCTGCATATTCTGATTTCTACACCTTCTTTTTCAAAATTCAAAACTTTTTACGGTTAAAATCAGCTAAAATTCTCACAGAATGTGCACAACATTGTTTTAACAAAGCCTTGAAAGTTTCAGGCCTAAATTCGATCTAAAACTTACCAAAATCTGTATTTCCGCTTGAAAACATGTGCGAGATGATGACGTCAGCAGCTCTTCTAGCGAAATCAGTCTATAATTTCGCTTGAAACCGGTTATATCGCTTGAAAGATTCTATTGATTCCGTTTGAATTGTGCTATTTCACTTCAGTTGTTTGATTTCGCTTCAGTGATTCAGCTTGAATCCCTGATTTCGCTTCAAGAGTCTAATCCAGTTTGAATGTGTGTTTCTTCAAACGAAATAGGGTATTTCGCTTGAACTGGGTGATCTCGCTTGAACAGGAATTTCGCTTGAGAACTGTGATTTGGCTTGAACATTCAGTTTTTGTGAACTTTGAAAATTCGAAACATGGACGAGGAATTTTATAACGCATTCGCTACTCCGGTTACCCCGATCACTTTGGCACAGAACACGATGTTGGAAAACGAAACGGGAACGATGCAAAAACCACCTAAACTCATGAACATCGAGGAGTATAAGGGTTGGGAAGGACGGTTTGAGAATTGGGTACAAGCGAACTACTTAGATGCTTGGGAATGTGTCGAGACAAAATACATTAGACCGACGAATGATGATGAAGAGGTTATAGCAATTAAAGATCTAAGTGCCGATGCTAGAAAGAAGTACGAAGATGAGAAAATGATGCTAAGTCTTTTACAACAAGCTGTGAAGGAAGATATTTTGGTTCTATTGCAACATAATGGTACTTCTTACTCAATCTGGAAAGCATTAAGATCGAAGTTTCATGGAAGTCAAGAGATGGTTAAGAACAAGAAATCGCTTTTGAAGAAAGAGTTTGATCTGTTTCGTGGGTTGAAAAATGAAAACACAAAAACAAATCATAGAAAGATATTGCAATTTGCTAGCAAACATGAAGAGATTGAGCATTGAGAAAGATAATGAGGAATTGATTGAAAAGCTAGCTGATGCGTTGTCATATGAAACTTGGGGCACCTATCTCATGATGCTAAGGAACAAGAAAGGTTTTAGTAGTTTGACATTGAGCAAATTCATTGAAAAGATTGAGGCTCAGGAGATGGAACAGAGAAAAGTTATAAGAATGAAAGATTTCGATGGTGAACAAGACATCGGACTTTATTACAAAGGTGGGGTCAGTGATAAAACCACCAACTTGTCACCGAAGGTTCAAACAGCATTCAATGCAAATAGTTCATTAGAAAGTTCATCCAAAGGATCAAACAACAACACAAGTTTTTCATCATATCCATCCTTTGATTCGAACATTTCAACAACAAAGAATGGCAAGAAGCTACAGTGCAACATTGTTTTGAATCTGGAGAATGATGAAGATTATTCAGTAGATATTGCTAAGAGTCATATGTCTTTGTTGGGAACTGTGTTGGAATCATATGGAAGTTTTGTTGCAGGTCGGATCGGAAATCCACTGCTTACAAAAGAGGATTACGATCAGATTGATGCTGAAGAGATGGAACTGTTGGACATAAAGTGGTGTTTTGCAAGTGTGTTGAGACGAGCTGAGAAATTTAAGCAGATCACAGGAAGAGATGATTTACGTGAAGCTAATATTTCTACTTTAGGTTTTGATAAATCTAAAGTCACTTGTTTTCGTTGCAGGGAAAAAGGACATTTCAAAAGGGAGTGCAAAAACCGCGAAGCAAGTGGATCTCAAAATCCGTTTAACAATAACAATGATTACTATCGGAAGGCTATCTATCATCAAGTTTCCCAACAACAACAAGAACCGCAAGTGGCACATGGTAGAAAAGTGATTGAAGAATCATCAAAGAGAGCTTGTATGGTGAATCAGGATGATCAAAAGCCAACGGAAGGTTTTAGTTGGAACAAATATATCTCAGCTGATAACAAAGCATGCCTGATAAACCAAGATGATGAAAAATTGCCTGAAGGTTTTAGCTGGGCAAATTTCAATTGGAATGATTATGATCCAAACAAAGATTCAAATCATAAAGCATATGTTGTTCGAGTTGAAGAGGATAGTGATGATGATCGTGAGTATTGGGCAAGGAAAATGGCAGATCATTTGAAAATGATGGCTGAAAGTGATAGTGAAGATGAAAAAGTTAAAAAGAAAAAGAAAAAGATTAAAACACCAGTGAGTAGTGATGATGAAGATGTTCCAGTGATAAGGCAAAAGATGAAAGACGTTCCAAAGTTTAAAGTTGATGAAGAAGTTGATGCTAAAAAGATTTTTGTGAAGTGTGACACTTGTGAAGCTATAAAGAAGCAGAACAGCACATTGATTTATAACTTGAACAGTTTGAAGGAATCTTATGATGTCCTGAACAAAGCTATGAATCAATACAATCAAACAAGTGAAGAACAGGCAACAGCAATGAAAACACTTCAGGGAGCTTTTATGATAAAGCAGAAAGTTGTGAATAATTACATCGAGAAGTGTGCTGTGGTAGAACAGAAACTTGAAACACAAAGAATTGAAACTGAAAGAGTTAATCGTTTGTTGAAAAGTTACTCATGTACTTCTTATGTTATTGACAGGATTTATCCAACAGTAGAAGGCATGAAGGCATTTGAGGAAGAGGAGACTTCTGAGACAAAGAATTCTGAAGAACAGAAAGTGTCTGAAGAAAAGACTTCTGAAAAGAAGAAAGAAAAGAAGAAGGATTCTAAAGAAAAGACATCTGGTAAGAAACAAGATTTCAGTTACAACAAGTGTCCACCCCCGCTTGAAAATGGATATTCTCCGAGCAATCCAAATTCAAAAAGAGTCCAAAAGGCAACAAATTTACAGTGGGAGTCGGAGTCTACAGTTAACTTGCTAGAAAATTTTGATGTCACGTTTACATCATCTGACACTGATCATGAGTCCGAGTTAATAAAGAAAGTGGTCGATCAGGTGTTGGATAAAGATGAATCCGAGGAGTCAAAGTCTGAGTCCAGCATTCCGAGTAAAACTGACAAACAGGGCAAAAGAGTTTACAACAAAGAATTCATGTTATCAAAGTCTAATTTGAATGATGAAACGTTTAAAGTTGCATATACTTTGAATGGTTCTGACAAATTATATTTTGATGAGGAATTTCCAATAAGAGGTGTCAAACCTGACATGATTAAAAAGGTTTTCAAATTAACAGAATTCAATATTTCTGAAATAAAAGATGTAAATCTTAACGATAAACCTAAAAAATACACCTCAAGAGTTCAACAAAGAGAAAACAAGAAAAAAGTTACAGTTCTGGTTTAGGTTATCGAAAGAAACCAAACCATAACGGTAATTTCAAAAAGAAAGGTCTTGGATTTATTCCACCAGAAAATCATAAAAATGAAAAATATGTTCGAGATTTTAAATCCAAAATGGTATTTGTTTCAGGAGGTAGTGCTGAGGAAGAACAAAATAGACCATTCTGGAAGCAATCTAACAAAGAATTCCTTGCAAAGAAGCAAGAAGAGATGGAGTTTGCTACTCAGATGAAAGAAATGAGAACCTGTTTCCAATGCAACATTATTGGACATATTGGCAAAGATTGTTCCAAGGCAATAAAATCAAAACAGGGAGTTTCTTGTAACTTGAAAGATAAAAAGATTGAATTTGAACCACCAATTGATAGAACAAAACTATTCAAGAATTCAATTTTTGAGATTGGTGAATGTTCAAACAGGTTTTATAAGAAGAAGGGAAATCTTGACAACCAAAAATGGGTTGTTAAGAAGTCTGTTGGTAGTTCTAGCAATGATTCTGATTCATTAAAATCAGAGGAGCTATCGTCTGGCGATGAATCTGATTCCACAAAGTCAAAGGAGCCACAGGTTGAGGTAAAAGGTGAAAAATCAGTGCCGACTGTAGATGATGTGAATTTTCCATCACTTCGGGCTGAAAATTTTAAAAAGAAAGTTGGAAAAGTTGAGATTTCGAATCAATTTTTCTCAGAAAAGAATGATTTTGATGTTGAAAAGACATTTAACTCCAAAGTTCACCATATTTTTGGAAAAATGGTTGACAGGAAGGTCAAGGGAGTCAAGGAATTTTATGAGAAGAAAACAAAGAAACAAGGTAAAGTATCATCCCTGGTTCGTGACTGGGATGGTACTTACTACAAACAGTAAAATTCTGGACTTGCCGGAGCTCCCAAGTTGGTAATCGCGGAGCATGAATCGGCATCATTCTTATATTGTTTTGAAAAATTGAAAATTGGTCACAAGTATGACTTGCCGAAACTCCCAGGTTGGTAAGTGAGGAGTAGGTATCGGCATCTTGAGAATTCAACTTACATGAGGTATTGGTTGGTAAGCCATGTGGGTTGAAAAAGAGGTTGTATTTTTAATTGAAGGTTAATCAAGGTCATTAGGTTGAACTTGATTGAACTATTCTTACAAGTGGTAAATCAGGGACATTAAGTTGTATCTGATTTCCTACAAGTGATTGAGAAACAAAATGGTGAGTTTATCCCCTAACCTACAATTGGTTAAAATCAATCAACAAAACTTATTTTCCGGAAAAACCATTTGATTAAAACAAACTTAAGTGTTTTGAGATCACAATGGGAAAATGTTTTGTTGTGAGGGGGAGTTCTGATTGTTTATGCCAAGTGGATGGCGATTTGAAGCAATTTGGTATCAGTTGTCATATTGTTTGTACAGTTTGTTTTCAAATTTTCTTTAATTGTATTTGTATTTTAGGGGGAGTAAGAATTTCTGAAAATCCAAAAACATTTGAAAATTTGAAAAAGTCAAAAACATGATAAAATTCAAAAATGGGTTTTGTTGTATAAAAGAGGAAATGATAGTACATCAGTGGACAATCACAGCATGCTAAAGAAATGGAAAGTAAAAATGTGATAAACGGTCTCTCTGATGATGTGCCAGTAGGTTTTTATACATTTAGTAGATTGTAACGAGATATAAACCTAAATTCAAACTTGCTTATATCATGGGGAAACATCTCTCGGATATATGGGTAACCCCCGAAATCTTGTTTGAAAGGTCCCTCTTTCTGAGATACTAGGTCTTTATACTCAGTGATATCTGGGGTATTATCCCGGGACTTCTGATAATGCGGAAGCAATGGCCTAGTCCCCGGAGAATACTTTACTACTTGCTTGAAATATAGCGCCGCCCTCAGCAAAAATGATGAAACAATAAAATTGATAATCATTGTTGTTGTAAAAAAGATCCTCTAAAAGGGACACACCAAAAGTCGAGCCGTCATCTCTCTGCTGAACGGAAGTTCTGACCTGAGCTCTCACGGTTTTCGCAATTAACCTCTTACAGATATCATCTGTGGCATACTCACCTGTAAGACTGAATATTGGGATCTGGATACGGGAATATATTCTGAGATGGGACACGCGATTAAGTTTAAGTTCTTAAGACATTAATCTCGTATCTCGAAGCAATTGAACTTTGTGTGAGAATTTAAGTGGATCAGTATACTGACAATCTAAGTGAATCGTTTAGAACTTAAAATGTTTAAAAGCTTAACGGTGTTGGTGATTTGCTTCAAAAACTGATATGATCCTCTTACACAAACTCACAAAAATATTGTTTGTAGATATTTCTTTACTGCATTTCTTTACATTTAAAAATCCAAAAATATTTTCAGTGTGTTTTAGCATAAATTTTAAAAAATTCAAAAAGATTTTAGACAACTGGTGTTGGAGAGCTAATTTTCAAAATTCCGAGTGCTAGACATGATGAACAGATGGTTTGGGAGAGTGTGTTGTTTTGATAAGAAAAATGATATTTCTTCAAATGTTTCATCAAATATTTACATTGTAAAATCATTCTTTGATTGTTTTATTCCTGCAAATGGTTTATTAGATGGTGAGATTGTTTTTACAAGTGGTCATCAGAAAATTTATTTTGAGGTAGAGATTGTGCAGGTAATGATAGAGTCAGGAATCGATCTTGAACCTATGGAAAGAGCAAAGAGCCAGGTTATGATCTTGGAAACAAGAATTCCAGACTACAATCCTAGTTTACTGAGAGGGGGAGTCTGAATGTCAAAGAGCCAGGTTCTGATCCTGAGGTTGAGATTATGGATAGAAAGAGAAGAAGAGAATTGAGAATATTTACAGCGTCAGATACTTCAAAGAGTTCGAAAGGACTGATAAAGACTGAAGATGGGAAGACTCGACACTTTAAGACTCGTCAACATTCGAGGGGGAGTCTGTTAGTGAATGCGTCTGTCGACTTCGTCTTGTATCGAGTCTTGTATATAGAATGATAGATCAGGATGTGTCATACGAGAAAATATGAGATTTTAGGGTATGTTGAAGGTGATTTCGCTTGAAAGAGGCTTGTACAGTCTCAAGCGAAATCATATGATGTGATTTCGCTTGAACTGATGTCTTGCCATATTCAAGCGAAATCCTATCACTATATATATGCGTTCCAAGCGAAATCTAGATCTTTATTCCGGTCAGAGCAACGAAGTGCTGCCGAAGTGTCGTCTCATTGTAAAACGTTTGATAATCAATACTACGACAGTTTAAAGTGATAATATTGTTGAATTGACCTCAGTTTGTCTGTTTCCGCCTTTTAAACTGAGCAAAACTCTTCTGATCGACTCATTTGGGTCTGAAAACGATCCTACAGATGGCTTGCCCAAGAAATGGGAAGATGTCATGGCTGCGGTCAAGACATACGCCCAGACTCAGTGGTCCCTCAAACCGCACGTCTCAAAGGCACAGCCCCAAACGGAAGGCCAATCCTCCCACCAAGAACACAAGCGCAACAACAAGCGCAACCGGGACACAGGGAATCGCGGCAGCGATCCCAGACCATATGTCCCGCGGAACCACCAGCCCGACGCAAGGGCTACAATCAACGCCCAGCGTGAAAACCGAGCGTCGAAGAAGGAGTCTCGGGACCGTAGCTGGACCGAGATCAACCAGTCGCCAAGCGACGTCCTCCTCACAGACGTGCAATTCCTGCGACCGGCCCAACCGATGAAGTCCAAGAAGAACCAAGATCCCGCACTCTATTGCGAGTATCACAAGGACTCGGGCCACACAACAAACAACTGCATCAGTCTCCGACTGGAGATTGAGCGAGCCCTAAAATAGGGGAAACTGCAACACCTGTTGCCAGGCGCGCAGAAACCTACCAAGCGCATCACCCCCCACAACAAGGGCACCTCCACGGGTAAAAGGGCCATGTACGTGGCCTCAACCCACATGATAAATGGAGGATGAGGAAGACCGCGCAAGGAGGCAAGAAGACCGGACAATGACTGGAAAGACGAGCAAGTGGTCTTTCCAAAAGTCTGAGGTGGCGCATGTGCGTCGATTATAAAGATCTCAACAAAGCCTGCCCCAAGGATTGTTACGCACTTCCGGAGATCGACGAAAAGGTCGATAACCTCGCACCATTTCGGTGGAAGTGTTTCCTCGATTGTTACAAAGGCTACCACCAGGTGCAGATGGCAATCAAGGACGAAGATAAAACGGCATTCCGCACTCCTACCGGGAACTACTACTACACAAAAATGTCGTTCGGGTTGCGCAACGCGGGCGCAATCTATCAAAAGTTGATGAACGACACTTTTCGCGGTCAAATCAGCAAAAGTGTCGAAATCTACATGGACGACCTGGTCGTCATGAGCATGGAGGAAGACACCATGCTCAACAATATTGAAAGAACATTCCAAACTCTGCGAAGCGTCAACATGAAGCTCAACCCAGGGAAATGCTCGTTTGGAATGGAAGAAGGCAAGTTCCTTGGATTCATCGTAACCAAAGATGGATTCAAGGTAAGCCCGGAAAAAGTTCAGGCGATCGAGCGCATGCCATCGCCCTCTACGATGAAAGAAATGCAACGACTAGCCGGCAGGCTAGCCGCACTGAATAGATTCTTAGCCAACCATGCAGCTAAGTCTTACCCTTTCATCAAGACCCTGCGGAGCTGCTTAAAAAAGGAACAATTCCAATGGACCGCAGAGGCCGAAAAAGCTTTCCGGGAGATGAAAGAGTGTTTGATTCAACTCCCAACTCTAACCGCACCACGTAAGGATGAGCCACTTATCTTGTAATTGTCTGTCGCGGACAACGCAGTAGGCGCGGTACTCATAGTGGAGCGGGAAGGAGTTCAAACACCCATCTACTACATCAGCAAAATGCTCAACGACCCAGAGACGAGGTACTCCATCATGGAGAAGTTGGTATTAGCACTGGTACACGCATCAAGACGATTGCGACGTTAATTTGCAAACCACGCCATTACAGTGTTAACCAACTACAGGATCGGCCCGATCCTATCAAAACCCGACATCTCTGGTAGATTAGCAAAATGAGCAATTGAGTTGGGCGCACTTTCATTGAACTATAAGCCGCGCCCCGCAATCAAAGGCCAGGTCTTGGCTGATTTCGTCGCTGAAGTACCAGCAAATCGCATTCAAGAATGCGAAGAAGAACATAACCCTGCATCGCCACCATCCTCCGCAGAAACCTGGGCGCTATATACAGATGGTGCATCCAACGAAGATGGTGCAGGTGCAGGTCTGTGACTCATCAGCCCCGATGGCCAAGAGCTTACCTATGCAATCCGCCTCGATTTCAAAAGCACGAAGAAAGAGGCAGAGTATGAGGCTCTATTGGCAGGGCTGCGTCTGGCAGTCAAACTCGGCGTCCAACATTTGGAAGCACACGTCGACTCACTATTGGTTGCAGGGCAGATACGCGGCGATTATGCCGCAAAAGGGGATATCATGATCCTCTACCTCGAACAAGCCTTGCAACTGAAATCAAAGTTCACTTCCTTCAATATTCTCCATATCAACAGGAGTGATAACAAACCCGCGGATGCACTATCAAAACTTGCATCCACCAGCTTCCAACACCTGGCAAAAGAGGTACGCATCGAGGTTCTGCAAAATCCCTCAGTACCCCTGCACCAAGTCAATGTCATCCAGTACGGTACAACATCCTGGATGACACCAATCATTGCATACTTGCAATCAGGTGTTACTCCCGAAAGCAAGGCAGAGGCTCGTAAGTTGCAACACAAAGCGTGTCATTATCAGATGGGAGACGGTATCTTATACCGTAAATCATACCTGGGGCCACTCTTACGATGCGTCGACCCCCAAGATGCCACATACCTTATCAGAGAAATACACGAGGGAATATGTGGCATACACGCGGGCCCACGCATGGTGGTGGCCAAAATCATGAATGCCGGGTACTACTGGCCCGACATGCACCTAGACGCGGTCAAAGTCTTGCGCAAGTGTTTCAATTGTCAGCGGCATGCTCCTAAGACCTTGCGCCCCAAGAACAACCTGATCCCTGTCCCCACTGCATGGCCATTCCAAAAATGGGCAATCGATGTGGTGGGACCATTCCCAGACGCACCAGGTGCAGTGAAGTTTATCATAGTGGCTGTCGATTATTTTACAAAATGGGTAGAGGCAAAACCGCTCGCCTCAACCACCGCTATGATAACAAGGAAATTCGTCTGGGAACATATCATCTGCCTTTTCGGTCTACCAATGTGCATCGTTACCGACACCGGTACCAACTTCGCTGCGGATGACTTCCAAAAATGGCTAAAGGAGCTAAACATTGAACACATATTCTCCTCAGTGGCGCATCCGCAAGGGAATGGCCAAGTCGAGAGTATTAATAAAAGTTTAGTCGAAGGCATCAAAGCACGATTGGGAACAGCCAGACGTGGCTGGGTTGATGAACTCCCAAGTATCTTATGGGCACACAGGACAAGCCTAAAGACTAGTAACGGTGAGACACCCTTCAGCCTGGTCTATGGCACCGAAGCGATGATCCCCGCGGAAGTAGGCCTCCCCTCACCTAGAATGTTGGCTATCAACAAGATAGACAACAATGAAGAACGCAGGGTTGACTTGGACCTCCTGGAAGAAAGGCTTGAAAACGCTGCCATCAACGAGGCCAAGTACAAAACCAAACTTGAAAAGTACTACAATGCACGCGTCCGCATTTGTACTTTCAACTCGGGAGACTACGTCCTTCGTGACAATGAAGCATCTAACGCGGAACGCCCAGGGAAACTTGCCCCCAAGTGGGAAGGACCCTACCTCATCCAAGAGGTCCTGGGCAAAGGCGCGTATAAACTGCAAACATTAGAGGGCGAAACTATCGCACGCACATGGAATGCACAACAGCTTTGACTCTGTTACATGTAAGCCATGTTTTTTACATTCACCATGTAACCTATCGGGTCGCAGGCCATTTGCAAATAAATAAATGAACGATTCAATGCAATATTGTTTATTTACTTCTATTACAAATACGTGTCCCACTTTGTGGTATTTGCAAAAACAGATTGGCAAAATCTTCATTCGCGATACCCACACAGAGTGGTGACCACACACAAGTATTGTAATAGGCCAGCAATGCAAATACGGTTTTCACAAAACCTATACAATTCCTAAACCCTAACGAGATAAAAACAGGAATTGACTAATACTCATACGACATTGGTATAGAGTATACTTGCATATCATCTAGATATGTAAAGGGCAAATACAGACTTAGTGTTATTCACAATAACATTAACTCATACAAGTTCACGCATGCAAGTAGTAAAAAAACTTGTATAACTTGAAACGGTTAAAACTTTATATTCAAAAAGTGTCTACACCCACGCGGTGTATAAGATATTTACATAAGGTTTCTAACATTTACATGGAGGAAAACAAAAAAGGGCACGCAGGAGATCCTAGTCTTTCTTTGAACCACTGGTACCCGCATCACCCTTGCCATCACCAGCAATCTCTTCCTCTTCATCTTCCTCATCAGCATATAATAACCGCAAGCGGTCTACATAATCTTCTGCGTCCCGACATTCGTCAAGTTTCTAAAGGGCGGAAATGGATGTATCGTTATACGCCTCAAGAGCGGCAGAAAGAAGCGCTTCAGTATCTACGCCATGGAAACCGGACCTTTCATCAGTATATTTGCCCTGGGCCAAAATATTCATATGACTGATGCACCGGTTGTAGCCAGCTTTAAAACCAGTGTCACGTGCACGCAGCCTAATCTGCTCTACACCAGATGCGTTCTCAGGCGCGTCAAGGATAGACCGAACAATCTGCAGAACACAGACAATAAGGTTATCAAATGGCAAACCTAAAAACATAGAAAAGGCAACGGGTACTTACATGCCCAATACCATGGATACGCATCCATTCGCGATCTTCCTTGAGCTGATCGAATGAAGAATCAAGGCTATCCCTAGCCTCAGCAGCCTCCCTTGCCCACGCCTCAGCTTCAGCAGCACGGACAGAGACCTCTTCAATAATGGCCACCCGGCTCCGCACTTCAGCCTTTTAACAAAGAAAACACAAGTACACAAAGATAATCAACATACTTGTGAGATATATATACAAATTCAAGAGCAAAAGAGATTCATACCTGGAGGCCCTGAACAATTTTGTCTAAGTTGCTGCGGTCAGCATTTGCCCTTTCAAGTGCCTTCACAGCACGGGCCTCCGCCTCCTTGGCCTCTTCAAGAGCCTTTGCAAGGCGAGCTTCCGCCTCCTTGGCCTCTTTGGCAGCCGCATCAGCTGCGGCTTTCTCCTTAATCAAAGCAGCATTCGCGGCCTTGGCGTTGGTAAGCTCATGAAGAACACGAAAGAGAGTTTCATTCTATTTGGCCCAAGATTCTTTCCAAGTCTTGCGCTCATCAGAAAGTGTCTTGCGCTCATTAGAAAGAGATTCTTTCCAACTCTTGCGCTCATCAGAAAGCAGTTTTGCAAGGGTACGAACTTGTTTAAGCTCAACAGTTGCAGCCCACTCCTCAGTCTGCTTATGCTTCTCAAAAGCAGCCTTCTGCCTTTCTAGCTGCTCTGCACCCTCACGTGCAGCCCTCACCAAATTTTCGGCCTCAGCCCGCAAGTGCGCATTTTCCTCCTCCTTGCGCCCCAGCACCTTGTAGTTTTCCATAATGGCATTTGCCATTATGGAACTCCCCACAAGCATGGAGGAGATTTGATTAATCTGGACCTCACTTGGCAAAGAACGGGCTCGATTGACTTCAAATGGGGTGCCTAAACCACCCAAAATTTCCTTACATGCGGAAGGGTCAGCAAAAATATCATCCCCTTGCATTACAGTCCATGGGGGGCGGTGATAGGTCATGGCCCGGTCTTCAGTATAGGTGCGGTAATAGAACTCCAATTCAGACTCTTCAGGCTGAATAGGAGTCCCTTTAAAACCCACACCCCCAGAAGTAGAACCAGAAGCTTTCTCAGCAGCAGGAGATTTCTTCCTCTCGGTATAAGCAAACTTCAAGTTCAGATCATCAGTGTCCTGCGGGGAGATCAGATTATCATGGGAGTCCACCATGTCATAGATCTGAGCCGCAGGCCCCTTCCCAGTATCCTCCGCCCGCACAGAGGGCTCAGGCGCCACCTTAATCGAAGGGCTTCTGGTAAATTCTTTATTAATCCCCGCATCCGCAGTTGTGTCATGCGGGGGAGAATGAGGAGCATCAAACATGGAAAACCCTTCATCTTGCGGTTCTGTAAACAATGCAAAAACACTTTAAATACAAGTACAAAGACAAAGTACTTGTAAAAGTTATGAATTACTTACCAGAAGCAACCACAGGTTTCACAGGTTTCACAGCAGTTGTCCGTTTGGTCTGTATCTTCGGACGCTTCGCCGCACCAACACCAGCGGCCTTATCATCCATCTTTCTCTTCTTCTTCTCATCAGCAGGCTGTGAACCCGCAGAGGATCCACCTGCTGCCGCACCACCACCTAGAACACCCAAACCCTCAAGGGTGTCAGATACTACCACGTAATCGGTATATCTGCGGAAACGAGAACGAGAGATACCTGCCGCCTGCGGCACCAAAGGAGGAACAACCGTAACATCAGGTTTTTTCTTGCCACGACCCCGTGCAGCTTTCTCAGCATGCTTCTTGGGTGCACCCTTCACCTCAAATTTACCCAGGGCCCCAAGAGTACCTGCGGTTACATCATCAAACAAATAAGTAAGAAAGGTGAACTTCTTCCTAAAGAGGGTTATAGAATATACCTTGGCCTTGTGGCAGGGGTGCATTCAACCCATCGCGATCCGGAACGCGGAAGTTGTTAACAATAATCACATTATAACCTATTTCACCTACCGCAAGCGGAACTAATTCAACCTTCCCCGTGAAGGTCGGATAAAAAATCCTCCACAAAGCAGCATCCGCTGATAGTACAATTGCAAATCAATAACATATAAGGAAGTAAGGAAACCGCACTAAGGGTAAGAATACTTACCACCACTCTTTTCCCGCACAACGGGCCTTGACTTCCTATCAGGCCTGGTCAACATCATCCGCAGCACCTACAGCTGCGAGTTGTCCAGCTTCTTATATTCAACAGTTTTCAACCGTGGAAACCACTCCACCGTATCCGCACTAGGAAGATCAATATCTTCCACAGGAATCGCCTCGTTCACGTTGCGGAAGGGCATCCTGGCAATGACCGCGGCTGCCTTAATGTAGAAGAACTTTGTCTTCAACTTTGAAATCCCCTTCGGAGGGGTCATCATCTTCGGGCTCCCGTACCGTTAGCTAAAAGAGAAAAACCCAGTATTTACAGTTAACTGGTAAAACCGCCAGAAGTTTTCAACAGAAATTTCCAGACCGAGAACACGGAAAGTGTACTCAAAATTTCTAACCCGAATCATCCCAAAAGGACTCATTTGGGAGATATGAAGCTGGTAATATTCCAGAACCTCAGCAACAAAAATGGTTAATGGTAAACGAAGGTTACCATCAATAAAGGTATCGGCCCACATGGTGACATAACCGGCCGGAGCATTGGCACCGGTGTCACCCTCCTGGGGGTACTCAGCCCCAAACTCCTGGGGCATTTGAATACTAGTCATCAAAGTCTTGAACTGATTCTTCGACCACTTCAGCACCGGTAGGCCCCCACCGGGGGCACTACCACCATCTCCTTCTTCTTCTGCCGCCACGGGCGAAGACTGTTCAGGGTTTTCACCCTCAATATTGTGAGGATTGGATGGTTCAGCCATCAAGAAACGTAATAAAGAAGATAGAAGGATGGGTTTACAAGAAAGCTCAGAAACTTGACCTGAATTTTAGACAAGTATATCGGAGAAGACGAAGGAATCACTCTCTTTCACTTACCGGAAAATTTTCAAATTTTGAAAAAGTGAAGAGAATTAGAACGGTTTCCCCTTATATACTCATCGCAATTAATGCGATGCAGTAACTAAATCATCACGTTCAAAAATGGGCGAATTACGCGACGCCACGTGTTCAGCGACGGTTACGCTGACAGTTATCACGCGCGCGTGGCCGTCCACGCGCCTGACAGAAGTGACTTTTACACTACTTGCTACAGTGCATTTATGACCTCGGGCAGTGCAAACGTCCTTTCGATTCAGCACATGACAGAATCCTACCAACTTTCACCAACCCACACGTGCGTTTAGCCACGTATGCAGCGCAAAAGCGACAACATTATCCAAATATAAGCGGCATGCGGTTTCTCTGGTTTACCGCACCATAACGCATACCGCATGTCGTTTTTTACATACCCCTCAAAAAAGGAAAAAATATATATCTCTACATTATATAAAGGGGTATAAACAATAACCGCACTTACCCACGAGCACACGTGGAATATGCGGAGATGACACACACGAACCCGTACAGGTGTGTCAGATACTCAGAACCAGTATGGTTCTTTGGACTGCGAAAACTGCTTCTCAGGATGCGGCCAACCGCGTTCCATACAAGCTTCTTCAAGTTTCAAATCCCTCGTGTCCGGTTCACAACCGCGGAGGGAACGCAAACAGCTTCTCCTTACGAAAAAGGACAAGTATGCTGAGCAACCGCACATCAGCAACCCTGACTCCTGATCCTTCAAGAGCCACATCCAAGCTTTAAACTCTCTAGAAGCGAGTTCTTTGATGCAAACCGCAGACACTCACGAGTAGCTGCGACAGAATATAATTACCCTAACGGTAGCTACGGAAGAGCCACGACTAAACCGCCACGCGGTTTATCAAAGCTACTTCTAGGAAAACTGCTTTCCAACTAAACGTGAAGGAAAGTGGTTACAGAATGAATGCGGAAGAGTTTCACCCAACTTCCCAAGTATCTAAGGTGATCTCCTCCGGAGACACTACTTAAAGGAAAACTACTTTCCACCAAAGCGTGAAGGAAAGTAGCTCCAGAACAGTGGTAACAAGTCTGCTTATGACTACTTACCCACCTATGGACCGCATAGAATAAACAATGGTGGGCACAGCCATGCCTCTGGCCATGTTTATCTGCCCATAGTCCAGATTCACATTGTTCAACCAAACACGGCCAACAACGACGCAACTACCCCACGTCGCTCAAACGCACATGGCCAACAAGGTGCGGCATCAAGGTAACCGCAAAGGACGTGCGGTTACTTAAGAGCTAAACCGCAGAGGACGTGCGGTTACTAGAGAGCTAAACTGGAGAACACGAACACCCCACAAAGCAGGGATCATCGTTGAATGTCCAGTTGAACATAGAGCTTGAGCAAAGTACTTACAAACATTGAATAAGCTGACACAGAGGTTACAACTAGAGTTGCGGTAACGGACACCTTCCGTCACCATCTCAAAGGTTGGTTCGAACCCTGTGGAACACCTTCCGTCACCATCTCAAAGGTTGGTTCGAACTCTGCTAACATCTTCAGTCACCGTTTCAAAGGTTGGTTCGAAACACCGACAGGTGGCTGATGACATCAGAAAACGGTGGACCATATTACCGCATCAAATCCTTGGCTGAGAATTCCGCATCAGACGGAACTTGCTCACCAGTGTGGAATTCAATGTTTTCAAATGCTACAACGAAAACTTCAAAAGTGAAACCATCATACATAAACACATCCTTCTGAAAGGAAGAAATAATCCACTCGAACGACCTACCGACCGGACAGCGGTCCGAACGAACAGGTCGGCAACTTGATTTACTGAAAGTAGGAGCCATCTGCATGGCCCATATTCTACCTTCTAGACACCATAGTCCAGTATCCCTCCCACATGCAACTTGCATAATGAAGGAACACTAGACTGGGGGGACTTGAAGGGGTATGGTCCCAGATCTCGCATCAGCACGACCGGGAGTGACCATTACCCTTATCAAAAACCCCCACCAGCAAGAACTTATCTGTGTCCGTCCGGGCACGCGCGAACACAGTGGTTGAAACCAATCTGTCCATTGAAACACGAAAATCTTCTTCGGTTACGAGGTTTTTGCTGTTCGAAAGGTCGGGGTGAGTGTTTTTTGATCTATGATTATGTTGCTAAGGGAAACTTGTTGCAGTATCTTGATGTTAAGGCTAAAACCGCACCCGTGAATGTTCTTGATTGGTCGACTCGGTTTTCGATTATCAAAGGCATTGCTAAAGGTTAGTCACTATAATCCGTTTTCATGTTTGATGTTTGGTTTCTGAATTTGAGTAAACTACAGTGGCACCTGTAGTTTTACCAAAATTTTAGATTTGGTCCCTAACTTTTCAAAAGTACACAAATGGTCCCTACGGTTTGCACTTTGTAACGCATTTAGTCCCTAGCTTTTTTTCAAAGAGTACATGAATGGCCCCTGTGGTTTTCACTTTGTAATGCATTTAGTCCCAAACTAGGACATGCTAAAACCTTTAGATTTGTTGGCTGGGGACTAAATGCGTTACAAAGTTCAAACCACAGGGACCATCCATGTACTTTTGGAAAGCTATGGACCAAATCCAAAATTTTGGTAAACCATAGGAACAGTACTTTAATCTTTGAATTTTGATGGTTGATTTGTTTTGTGTTTGTTGTTTTAGGTATCGAGTACCTACACGAGATCAAAGGAAACAAACCGGCTCTCGTTCATCAAAACATAGCAGCCGAGAAAGTGCTTATCGATCACCACTATACACCGTTGCTCTCGGGTTCAGGCCTCCACAAACTACTAGCCGACGATATCAGATTTTCGACTCTCAAAGCCAGTGCTGCAATGGGATACCTTGCCCCCGAGTACACAACAACGGGCCGGTTTACCGATAAAAGTGACATTTACGCGTTCGGGATGCTCGTTTTCCAAATTATCTCAGGAAAAACGAGAATCGGTTCATCCATTCGTCAAGGTGCCGAGTTGTGCAAGTTTGAAGATTTTGTGGATGCTAATCTTGACGGTAAATTCTCCGAGTCTGAGGCTGTTTTGCTTGGGAAAATTGCGTTGTTGTGCACTCACGAGTTTGCAAGCTCGAGGCCTACAATCGTGACCGTGGTTCAAGAACTAAGTGGTGTCGGTTCTACCCATTGATTCACTAACCGATAGTTATTAGGTTCAAGAACTAAGTGGTGTCGGTTTTACATATTGAAAGGTAATAAAAAAAAGTGAAGTAATACAAATGTTGCAGTTTTTCATATGCTCTTGTTTACTAGGATGGGATATTTAGGTGGAAGGTAACAAATGATGCTTAATCTTTACGTTGATGGTGATATGGAGTTCATCCATGATTTACCAGACTCGTATTTGGAGCAACTAGACACACAGAAGTGAGCTAGAAAATGGTTTAAACTGAAAAGGGACCCAATTTCGCCATCTAGAGCTCCGATTTTGAACTCAAGGTTTTCCCTGATTTTAGTTATTTTCGTTGGTTTGTAAAAACGTATGGATCTTGAATTAAATAATTATACATTTATTTAGGCTGTTAACTTGGAGGGAGCCTTATTATTGACAAGAGGTTCATAACGAAGAAGACTTGCCACTAATAAGGTTTTGTTGCTAATGAAGAAGACTTGCCACTGAAGGAACCACTAGCGCTTGCGTCTAGTCGCTCATGGGCTAAGTTACCTCTCATGGTAACTTATAACTGATGAAGAATCCGTGGAACTTGCCCCTGATGGCAAGTTACCATCTGATGAAAATAGAAGGGACTTCCCACCAATCTGGTGAAGATTGATAAAGATTTCTCGTTAAGGAATAAGAGATCCCACATGTCAGTCTATCATTGGAATAAGACAGTCAGTTAAGATGTTATACGTAATTATCACTTATGTATATCTCAACAAGATTATGAATACACGAGTCCGCATTGAATTTATTGCCACTTGACCCCATAGCTTCTTGGGTCAAGCAGTTAAGTGTGAATTCGGTGTGTCAACATATGTGTGCATATTTTAGAGGAAATCTGCAAGTAACCCTATCCGTAGCTAGAGTGTTAGCTAGGAAATCGCCTGTAATTTTTTATTGTATTATGAAACATTCAATTTTTATTAATACCTTCTGCTTAAAACAGTATTACCTGAAATATCAATTAACTATATTCCATTGCAAACTAACTAATAATCGATCTAGGGTATTCGCTAAGTCTTAGTTTGATTGTGATCCACACAAAGTCAATCTCCCAACAAATTTGTGTCCTAGAACATGTAATTCTCTTGCAATATCTCTTATAAAGTTTACACAAATATTGTCCATTCATGGATCCAGTATCCAGAAAGCAATGAGGTAACAGAACAAAAGAAATCATAAAAGTCAAAGCTGAATGAAAAAAAAAATTATCAATAGATCATAAAAACCAAACTCATATCAAGAAATTTATAATAAACAGAAAATAAAAAAACACAGCAAGTCAACCTTCAATCAAGAAACATCATAACATTTAAACTAATGTGTTCTATTTATTTGAATACCATAATATGATACAAAAGTCCAACCAAATAAATTTTGCTCTATTAGTCACGAATCCAACACTAATACTACTACAATAAATTACATTCGCGCTAGTTAACAAGAACGCAAAGTTCTCAAATGAAGACCACGATGGACCACAAAAACTTGTTCATCGTGTGAGATCCCTCTTTCCTCCTTACTTGATGCAACATCATATACCAACAGTTGAAAACAAGATAACTTGTTTTCATAAAGTGCAGGATTAACAAATCAATCATGCGAACATATCGAAACGAATAAGAATTCAAGAACAAGTTTACCACTTTTTGCCTCAATGATCACTCTTCTTTCCCGAACCATAATACTTCTCATACCATCTAACAAACTTCTTCAACCCCGTTTGAAGATCCGTCGTTGGTTTATACCCAAACTCCCTTTGCGCCAAACTAATATTCGCATGAGTAAACGGGACATCACCATTTCTAGGCAACTTCATCACACGTCCTTTCGCTTTCACTTTCAACAACTTCTCCAAAATACTAACAAGATCCGAAACAGGCACAGGCGAAGTATTCCCTAAATTAAAAATTCTAAACTGTGCAGCCCCTTTTTTTCTTCCCACCACTTCCTGTACATGTACTCTTTTCAGCAGTGTCTAAGGCACCTATACAACCCTTTACAATATCATCAATATATAAAATCACGCGCAACGGTCCCATGATTACTCGACTCAAAAATGGGAATCGGTTTTCGATTTCAAGATATCTTTAGTAAAGAAAAAATAAGCCATATCCGGTCTACCCCAGGGTCCATAAACCGTAAAGGACCTTAAACCCGTTAAAGACAACCCGTAAATGTGATTATACGTATGCGCGATTTCTTCACCCGCTTTCTTCGTTGCAGCGTATAGGCTCGCGGGTTGATCCGTTCGGTCTTTTTCCGAAAAGGGTACTTTTGTATTCAACCCATAAACAGAACTAGAAGATGCCCAAACAATAACAGCCTGTGGATTTGCATACTTCAAGAACATTAACAAAACCCGCAATGTTACTATAAATATATGATTTTGGATTCTGCATTGCGTATCTAACACCAGCTTGAGCAGCTAAATACATCTCATGAGTAAAATGTATTACCTCAAAGAGTTTGGTCAGCAGAACAGTGTTGTCTATGTCCCCTTCCACAATGAAAATCCCATTTTTTCCAACAAATGTTGACGCCCTTTTGTGGGTAGGATCGTAATAATTGTTACAATTGTCTAACCATAAAACGTAGTCAACATAGCGTTTCAAGGCGGCGCTGACGTGGATTCCGATGAAACTGGCTGCTCGGATGCCCAAAACAGAGTACCCTGTTTTCAATCGGATGTTGACTGATGAATCGACTGTTTTTTCCCATCTGGGTCCCTATACACACACACAGCTCCCAGTTTAACCTAATCCAACAGAGAGTGAGTGGCCATGTAAAAGATAGTGATATTAGAAATGTAACCTAGTACACAAAAAGTATTAAGGCGTTGTCTCTTAATAAAATAAATAGTAAAAAGTAATCTAATTTAATAAAATGAAAATGTGGATATTGAAGAACCTATAGGGTTTGTATGGATAACAGCTAACAACTAACAGAGTATTAGCAGCCTAAAAGATCCAAATGTATCCCAAAAATATAGTCAAATTAACAGTTTAAGTTTGATCCTTTCTCTAATGCCAATACCATCCATAAAGTGTATTTAAGTTTGAAAGCATGAAAATGAAGAACCAACCTCTATAACCTGAGCCTCTTCTGAAATTGAGTTTTCATGCTCTTTGGTTGCCAATTTCAAGTCAACCTCTACCTGTGGCTTGACTTGATTCGAGTCTTTAATATTTTCTCAATTCTCCTTCCTCCCAATCTGCAAGCTGAAAAAATTAAACAAAAAAGCTTTAGCAAGTTTAGTTATAAAAAGAACAAAATACCCAAAGCCATCATCTGATGTGCTAAACAAATCAACAACCTGAGATCTGCTCCAAAACGCCACATAGTTAAACACTGAAAACAAAGTCGTTTTAGAGTTAAATGCTTGGTTGGTCCCTGTGGTTTGCAAAAATTGCAGACTTGGTCCTAGTGGTTTACTAATTACGCGCATGGTACCAAAACTTGTCAAAAATGAACTCGCTTGGTCCCCAGCCCTAACATCAGTTAAATATCTCTGTTAAAACACCCCATGTGCTTGGCACGTGAGGGTAATTTGGTCATTTCAGTCCAGCCCATTATAAAAAACGTTAAATACCTGGTTGGTCCCACCCCACCCCCTTCTTCTTCCCCAAACGGCCAAACCACCACCACCGTCTGTACTTTCCGGCCAAGTACCACCACCATCAAACAACAAGTTCAAACCTAACTTCTAACAGAACACGATTCAAAATCAAAGTTAACCTAAAACGACAATCACCGATCACATAACTATGGAACAAAGAGCATCTGAACACACAATTTCATCCACACAATAGTCACACACAGTTTAAACCTAACTTCTGACATCACGAACAAATCAAAATTAACCTGAAACAAGAATCATCGAGCACATAGCTACCAAACAAAGCGATACAAACAGCATCTAAACACACAAACTTACACAGCTTCATCCACGGAACAATCAGACACAGTTTAACCCTAACTTCATACAAAACAAACGAATCGAAATCAAAGTTAACCTCAAAGAAGAAAAACGTTAGCGGAGTTGAACGGTTCAGAAGATACCGTTGAATCGGAGTTTGATCGATCGAGATTGCGTTGACGGAGCTGCAGATTGATTCTGTGGTTGAATTTATTGGTGAGACAAGGATCAAAGGATGAAGATAGAGAGAGAAAGAAGAGAGAGAGACGAAGAAGACCAAGTTCCTTTTCAACTATCATGGCCGGAAAGTACAGACGGTGGTGGTACTTGGCCGGAAAGTACTGACGGTGGTGGTGGTTTGGGGAAGAAGAAGGGGGTGGGGTGGGACCAACCAGGTATTTAACTCTTTTTATAATTGGCTGGACTGAAATGACCAAATTACCCTCAAGTGCCAAGCACATGGGGTGTTTTAACAGAGATATTTAACTGATGTTAGGGCTAGGGACCAAGCGAGTTCATTTTTGACAAGTTTTGGTACCATGCATGTAATTAGTAAACCACTAGGACCAAGTCTGCAATGTTTACAAACCACAAGGACCAACCAATCATTTAACTCAAAAATGAAACAAAAAGTTAAGAGGCATCTTTCATTAAGGTATTATAACAAACACCTGGTGTGCATGTAAACTCCATAGCTAAAACCTCTTCCAAAACAAGCAAAAACAAAACTAATAAATGTACAACAGCGCAACATACGTCCCCAATTTCACATCCTACGGTACGGACTGAACACAAAACACCCTCTAGTTCATAAATCAACCACAAAAAAACACGAACAAGAAAACCCTAGTCATAAATAGTAGAATTACGATTAACCCACAAAGGGGGCAAAGATTAAAATCAAAACAGTAACTAAAACAGAGGTATAAATGACTTTTTGGGACAGTGATTATGGTGGTTCGAACGCACGCACCTGATGTGAAGAACAAGTACAACATATTAGAAGGATCAATCAACTGAATCTCTCCTCTAGTCCAGCAGTCTTTTTCTCATCCATACCAAACTCGACTGGAACAACAGGGAAGGGAAAAGACGTACGGTGTTTAACAAGCTGGCGGGCTGTTCGGGCTCGATTTAAAAAATAAAAATTAATACATAGCTCTCAAAATCCAGTATTCTAAAATATTAATCAATACTTTAAAAAAACATATTTAAAATAAGTTCAACCTAATACATTACAAAACAAAATCATGTTCGACAACGCAAAATAAGTTTTATATTTCAAGTAAATACAATATATGCTCATTAGCACGTCAATCAACTTTTAAATATGTCGTAGATATCAAACTAAAAGTCTAAATACAAGTAAATAATAATTACTTTTTTGTAATATATTATATGTATATAAAAATAAAATATATTATAAGTTAAATAATTCGAGCTAAGCCGAGCCGAGCTACCAAGCGAGCCAAACCGAGCCAATTTGGCTCGTCACGAGCCGAGCCGAGCTAGGCTCACTTTCTAACCGAGTCGAACCGGCTCGGCTCACTTTCAAACTGAGCCATATCGAGCGAGCTTTTTCCGAGCTAAATCCGAGCTCCGAGCCGCGAGTTTTTTGGACTGCCCTAGCTGACGGTTTGCAAAAGATACCCCCTAACTTTTTAACATAGAACAAAAACACCTTCAAAAAATTTAACATAGAAACAAAACTCCTCCAAACTTTTCTACTTACTATTCATTTTGTTTAAATTACTTTTACGCCACAACATACAACACATATATTATACTTTTTTATCTCTACTTGACCAAGTTAATGTATAAATTACTTTTACGACTTAACATCATTGTCTAAATTACTTTTATGACTTTACACCACAATGAGTGAGGCACGCACTCTTTTATAAAACTACACATTATGACAAAAATGCCCTCCAGAATTCAAAAGGTCTGCTGCTTCGTTATTCTCTATCACCATTTCTTCAAGCTCATCTTCCCAACTATGAACATCCAAAACTGTCAGCTTACAAACTTCCCTAATGAAAATCCCCAAATCTCACTTCAAAATCCCCCAATTTTTTTTCTCAATTTCAAAACCAAGTAATTGAATTTGTCCCTACTGCTTAGATCCTCCTTCCCGCCATACAAAACAATTCAAGTTTGGAATCAGATATAGCAGAAACTGAATAAGAATTACAAAACGACCACGTCAATGAAGAAGAAGAATATGACGGGCCGGAATCGCCGGAAGCTTTATGTCGGAAACTTGTCATACGCGATTACTTCTATAGACCACCAAAATCAGTAAGAAAATTAGGATCGATCATCATCATACTTTAATCCCTGGATAGGAAACATATATTGGACACTAGTGATTTGACTATGAACATTTTCCATCATTAGTATGTCAGTGAATTATTTTAGGTGATTATAATAACTTGAAAGAAGGGTTTACGGCTGGTGATATGAAGGATGAACATGAAAATAGATGTTTGGATGTTGAATGATGATGACGATAAGAGGATGATGAAAAAAGGTTAACAATGGGTTACTTTGAAAATTTTATGTTTTAGTAAAAAGAAAAGGGTAAAACAGTAATTATTTAATATATTTTTAATAAAATAAATCAAACCGGGTATATTTGATATTTTAAATTTTTAGGAAGGGGATATATGTAGATTGAATTTTGGTTTGTAAGGGGTACTAGCTTACAACCCCGTGTATTACACGGGTTAAATAACGAAAAAATGTAAATTATAAACTTGTATATAATCCTTATTAATGAAATGACTTATTTAGATAAAATAGTAAAACAAAAGAACAATTATATTTTCTCTATTCAAAATACAATCCATTTTATTATGTCTTAAAAAGAAGTAACACTAAAAAATAAAAAAATAATGATCATAAAATTGTAAGTACTTTTAAAAATAATTATAAGTTATGAGGTTATGGTAAATGAATTGTAATTAAATTCTACTATGTATATTAATGATATAATAAATACTTTGATATAAATACTATTTTTAGATATATGGATCATGAGACAAGATACGAATATCATCATTATATAGAAAATATTACATATTAAAAAATCATACTAAAAATAAAGTATACGTTTAAAAAAGTAGGACTAAAGTTTTTTAAACTATAAATTTTAGCGTCTACAACAACTTTTTTAATTAGTTGTTGACATTTAAATATTCAAATTAAAATTTTTATAATATTATATAATGTCTTTATTTAGCATGATGATAATGTCTTTAGTTGCGTAATATGATTGAAATTAAGTTCAATATTTAAAACTCAATGTTATTAGGAAGTTGGACCATTTTTTAAGATGAAAACATATTGATAGTAACATAAATTTATAATTGGAAGAAAATATTGAACACGTGTATTACACGGTTTAAGTAAATATAATGTTATATACTTAATAGCAAAAAAAAATATGTCTTTTAAAAACCATTTAGTGTTCGCTTTAAAGATAATTTGGTACTTTATTTATATAATCCGCTTGTAATTTTAGTCTTCTAAGTTATATACTATAAGTCTATAAGTACTTGTACATGTGATTTGATACTTTATTAGTAATTATTGTTTATATCTAAATAATATATTTTACTTAACAAATATATATGGTTAGGGTAAAATAAAAATTTTGACAAGTTGTGAGAACCTAGAGAACTTGGCCTTACAAAAGGTTTTTTGAATTTTTTTACAGGGGGTGTGAATGAGCGGTTAGAGACTCTAGACGTTAAACTTTTTTATTTTGGATTCAAGTGGTTAAAACCACTAAAACATAGGGACTCAAAAAGTAATTTACTATTAATTAAATTTGAAATTATACGCTTGATCTCTAACTATATTAAATAATATTATACTTATTATATTCTTTGATACATTTATATTTGTTATAGATAATTATTAATTAAATTTGAATTTATACGTTTATCTCTAACTATATTAATTAATATTATATTATATTTTGTGTATAAAAATTAATATGTAATACTATTATTAAAAGGAGGAGGCACCAGAGAGTGACACGTGTACAAAAAGATTTTTGTTTATTAGTATAGGAAGATATGAAATTGCTCCTTTTGGTATAAGTTGGATGAAGTTAGTGTAGTGGATCAAAACGGTAATAAAAATAAAAAACTCAGAATGTAAATTGCAAAACAATTGAATTTCATAAAATATAACAATAACCACTAAACCACAAGGACCAAAGCCGCAATTTACTCTTTATTTTATTTTAGTAACTCTATTATCAAATGACCTTTTTTATAAATTTTACAAGTTTAGGTTTACACAGTCAAGTAATGGTAACTCCTAATATTAAGTTGGGCTTAAGTGACTTGTTTAAGAAGTCGGACTCAAACCAACTTGATCTGATCGGATTGCTTTCGCCACCATCAGAACACACTACCACCACTAGAAATACTTCCTACAAAATCAAAATGGCGTCGAATAATATTATTGATCACAGCGAGAGACGCATGTAATAGTTGTAAGTACAGTTTCCATTCACTTCATGACCAACAATCTCACTTCAAGTCTGATTTTCGTCCATTCAATGTAACTTCGCTTAACCTAACTTACGTATTACATGTGATTCTGTAGTTTGTTCATCAAGTGTTACTAGTTTTACTTTATGATTTGAGTTACTTATATAGACCATGTAATGTATATTTGAACAGTTTAACTTAAATATTGTGTAACCGGTTATTTTAGATATATGTATACAACGAACATGCCCGTTTATGTTCGTTTGGTTCATTTACAAACCTATGGTCAACCATTTGTATATTTGATTACCAAAATCATGATAAACCATTACACCTATTAGATGACCAAACATCAAATATAACATAAGAATATTAGACTTAAAAGCAATATATTATTATAATATTAATGCATTTCCAAACAAACTAGTGAAAACTCTCTTGTGCGATGCAACCAAAAACATTATTAGAAAATAAAAAATAAAAAACTATTTAAAATAGTATCACGCTATATTACACAATACTTGTCTTCCAAAAGGATATTGCCACATTTTTACATCGATCAAAACTATAATAATGAATACCGATACAAATGTTCTATCGGGGCATCTATACGGTTTGTTACAGTACCAGTACTTGGTATAGTTTATCAATCGACTTGTATGACATATCGAAACCACAAACCATTGTTTGGTCAATATCAATTTAGTTTGGGACAGTATTGGGTAATGTTTACCATACCATTAAAAGAACCCATAAAAATTGAAATCAGGAACGGTATTGATTTTGTCCGGTTGGTACCGAAACTCAGAATAGTTTCCGATACAAAAAGAGATATATTATTTTCAGTACAACTCTGTTTTCTGTAAAATTTATATCGGAATTTTAGACACAAAAATTAAACATCACTGCATTTCTAGACTTTTTAAAAGAGTTGAAGAAGGCAAGTTATTGGAAAAAAACAAATTAAAAGATAGATAAAAGTTTTATTAAAAACGTTATGGTTTATTTGTTATTACTAGAAAGAATAGTAAAGAGCCTAAACTCAAAGTGTAACACCTCGAAAATTCGTGTGTAATAAAATAACGACACGTGTCATGTATGACAACAAGCGTTGTAAACCCGGACTTAATAAAAGTATTTTGGTAGGATTTAAAGATGGCGTTATGTTAATTTTACCTCTGAACGACCTCATATAAATCCCAAGACCCTAATACTTATTATCAACATTTGATATAATCCGGTAAATGCCCACAATAATTGAATTCATGCACAAGAATGGAATGCCACGAAGGAAAAGCATGAAAATCCTTAAATTTCGGGACTTTAATTTGAATTCTAAGACAACAAACCAAAGTGGTAGGGTATGTTCAGCATTTAGACACTTATTGGAGGCCCCCTACTGATAAAATAAGTCCCACATTCGAAATATACAAGTTGCCCTTTCGAAACACCAACAAACAACAACATTTTGGTCCCTGATGTATGCTTACGGACCGTAGTGCGCAAGCACCTGCCAGCGACCAGGAAACCTCCTGTTGCCTGTTTAACGCGAATCTGACCCTTTAGGCCGGTTTTTCTCACATGTGATCGACCCCTAAACTATTCTAGGGCACTAGGGGCATGTGTATATCAGTTGTGGAGTGTTGTAGACTTTGTTGTCATCAATTCATGGTGCCATGAACACTATATAACCCACATAAGTTGCAACTCCATGATCATTCCTTTCACAATTCAAGTCTGATCAAATTGAGGAGCTTTCAAGCTGATTACAAGGCATCCCTAATCATAATTAAACACCTTGTAAGTTGCCTAACCTTTCTAAATTAATTATAGCCTAGTATTTTAGCTAAAAGTCAAACCGACGTAACTACGGTTTGACTTCGTGATTAATTAACGATAGCTCAGTGTTATGTCAAATTAAAAATACCGTTAAGTAGGTAATTATATGGGTATTAAACCCTTATAAGGGCACGTACCAATTCCAGACCTAACTAGGTCGTTTGTCGGGTCAAACGTTGACCGAAAAAGTCAACAGAAATACAAAATATGATTTAATGCACAATTAACGATCCGAGAGGTGTGTAACCTGTTTTAAACTTAATATAACTTGGTAATAAGTGTACGGACATGTCTAAACTCGTTGACTCGACAACTCTCAGTTTTGAACCGGTTCGGAACCGAAAGTCACGAAACTATGACTTTTACGTTGACTTCAGTTCTGGCCCGAGTTAGATGGAATTAGAAATGCCTTAATGCTTCATTAGGGTTGGGTTACATGATAGTATAAGCCTCTGTACTTGTTTCGTTGATTATCCAATTAATATGCATGTTTCCGTTAATTGCTCGTATGTTGACCGTTATGCCCTTATTACCTTAAAACGTGATTTATGAAAATGTAAAAGTGTAGAAACCTTAGTTACTGATATGTAAACTTGTATGCAAAGTTTGACATCAGTTTGACTTGTAGATTAAGGGTTATGCTCAATATCGCTAAATTTATGCTTTATGTTAATAAAATGGCGTAATTAGCATATAGCCTAGTTAAACATACCTTTTGATATCAAATCTTTTACCCACTGAGGTAATATATTATTTTGGGATTTTTAAAGATTTTTAATTAATTTTAGGCTGAGCATAACTCATAGTCGTAGGCTTAATCCGGTAATTGTCGGTTTTGCCCTTACGGGCCATAAAATGAGTTTTACTTATCTAAACGACTCCAAACCTTTTGCTACTGATCACCTATGTATAATAAATTATTTTAAACCTTCTGGAAATATAAAAATATCAGATTTAAGTATAGAACCCGGAAATGGCCTTTAATCGCCAAAATTAGCGTTTTTAACGCATAGTATGTCTTAAAATCATATTGGACATACCCGGGTTGATACCTACTGATATATGAGGCAAATTATGATATTTTAACAGTAAGCAAAGGTTGATAAACTCAGACTTCGTTTTTGAGCTTTTCGGCTTATGTGAAATTACCAAAATACCCCTACGGGGCATAGTTTGGTTAAAGATGATAAAATTCACATATATGCTTTAGCCTACTGATATAAATTATCAATTTAAGTATGTTTGCTGTTTACATCAGACCTGTAACTCAGTTGAACACATAAACGCTTTTACAAACTTTAAAATGACCAAACTACCCCTACGGGGCATAGTTTGTGTTTAAATTCATTTTGAGCATAACGAAAGACATCCTACTGATGTTACAACATATTTGAAGCATATTAACTTAGGAAACCTGTATATGGCTCTTACGGATACCCGTTACGCATATTACGCGTTCGGCTCGGTTTATGTAACAAGTTTACATAAATTAGCCGAAACGGGTCAAACCTTATCGGTTTTATCTCAAAATCCAGAATGTGAATAGTAAACCCATATTAAACAAGTCTTCAAACTTGTCGGGTCTAAATCACATTCTATCCGGTCTATCGCTTAATCGTGCGTACGAACCGTATCTTCGAAACTAGCCGGTCTAAGCTTAAGCTTAATTAAAGACCCGCTAGGATTCTAATAGGTTATATTTAACCTTCGTTCCAGATTAGGAGAACCAGTAAAAGCTACTTGCTATTTGCTTATTGTGACTATACTTTGCATCAGGTAAATACTTTTAACTTATTTTCCCTATACGGGCTTGGGTTACGGTATATAGCATACCGCTTGATCGAGCATCAAATCTCCACGCTTAGTGGGTAGTTGAATAATTTGATCGGCTCGTTTTAAACAGTCTTGTTTACTTTACAGCCTTTGGGGGGTTAATGACCATGTCCCGGATATCCCTGGCATCATCTTACGAGATGGCCACGACCAGAGCACGGGGTGTAGGCGTACACCCGTGTATAACTCTTTGATGTGGTGTGTTTATTGATCTTTAACCCGGACTAGATCCGGGCTACTGAATGCATAAGTAACATGTAATTCGTTCACAAGATTATGATATTAAATAATTCTCCCAAGTTAAAAAGATTAATTTTGCCTCTGTGCATTTTAATCAAATTATAAAAGGTATTTTGTGCCACGTGCATCCAAATCACTTTTCTTAAAACCATTTTCAAAATGAGTCAGTTGAATGTATTTACCAGTGTAAACTGACGTATTTTCCAAAAAGGCTAAATGCAGGTACTATACGAAATTGGCTGGATATGTCTCCTTAGCATCAATAGAAGTCTCGCAAGCTTAAGATGCCTAAAAGTCTGTTGAACTATTGTTTCCATTTTATGTTCGATCCTTCTGTGGATAAACTTCCGAATATTGTGACATTTGATATTACAATAATAAATTCGGTTGTATTATATTTTCAATTGCTTCCGCTGTGCTTAATAATATTGTGTTGTTTGACTATTATGTTGCCAACCATGACGTCACGATACTCCCCACCGGGCCCACCGGTGACACGTGGAAATCGGGGTGTGACACAAAGAGTGTGTGTTATATTTTTCTTTTAAGCAAGCAAAACCAGTTGGTTTCGACTGACTACATATTATACTAGTTTGACCAGAAAAATAGTTGGATGTCTCATGGAGCATAGAATGAACAAGTTACTACAAGATTGGTTTAGTAACTGTTCTACCTTGTTTCATTTGGTTTGATCGGTTCAATTTGTCTTGTACAAGCTATTTCTCATCCTCATCTAGAGCCAAAGTTACAAACTACACTCCATTTAGCATCATAGTAACAACTTTCCCATTGATTTAACTGCATTACGACTTTCTTTTACTTTTTATAAAGTTAAAAAGTTTCTACGTAAGTTTTAACAACTTAATTATCCCTCACTTTATTCTTTTATAAGATGATGATATATTTGAAATGAACTTTTCTGAATTTTAAGTTTAAGGTGATGGGCGGATGCACGGGCTCTAAGGCTCCCACTAAGCAGCCCAAAAATGTCTATAAATAGGCCCACTTTAAAAGAAATATAATAAGGCCCGTAAATGATTAGAATGCCCCTATAAATTAAAATTCCAAAAACCCATCTCTAAATTTGTTTTCATCACCAAACTCTTTTACTTATTTAATATATTTTTGGTAACGTGAGCTTGTAACTTAAGTGAAGGTTTTAAAGTGGGTTAGACTGTGATTTAGCCCATTTTTTTTCTAAAAAAATAGGCCCTTCAAAAAAAGTTGTATAGACTTTCTTTTATATTCTGCGTATTCGTTTAACCTAACTAAATTACGCATGAAGGCAGAATTGAATCCTAGTAAGAACTCTAATAACCAAAGGTAATTATTAAGTTCACATTTGCTAAATTTTATTCTAGGATTGATGCTAGAACTTGTATCTATTTTTTTTTAATGGTAACGGTTAATGTCTACTCTATTCATCAATAATTCGAAACTATTCACTTTTACCCAGATTAAATCTGGGACCTTTCCTCTAAAAGGCATATGTCTCTATAAAGTGCCCATACTTGTAGCTATTCATTTTGTCTTTTTATGGTTTACCTGAATGGCTGAGTCCGACACTATACATATTAGATCACCGACCATCAAATAATTCATAAAAAACAAAAAAAATTAAAAGTTTATATTTTATTATAAAATAAAAATAATTGCATCCATTAAAAAACTAATAAAAAATAGTAAATTATCGTATCCCTAATAATATTAAGTTGGGCTCAAGTGAGACTAGTTTAAGAAGTTGGACTGGGCCCATCATAAGACCAATGTGAGTCGAACCAGTTAAACCTAATCCAACTTTAAACTTCGGTCACTTGATAGAATTCACAACACACTTGTTTGTCGGATGAAATCGAAACGACGTCGAAGAAGAGTAGTTTGTCTTACTGACGTGTAATACTTGTAATTATTTCAAGTCAGACTTTCATCGATATAATGTAAGTTTGCTTAACCTAACTTAATTAAATCTGACTAAGTACTATTATTTTTTTTTCATCTAGTGTTGCTGGTTTTACTTTATAATTTTAGCTATTAAATGTGACTCTATATATATTAAATCGAAACTGGAGTATTTATCGTATGAAAATTGGATTGAACATGGAATTAATGTCATAGAAGGTTAGGCGAGTAGGCAGGTTTAACTAATGTAATTTTGAGTTGCGTATGTTCTAGCATTTGGCTGTATATATTAAATCTCCCTTTATGTTCAAAAAAAAAAAAAAGTGACTCTGTAGTTTCTTCGTGCTTATTATTATATATATCAAATGATAACACCACTTTGCTACAGTGGTGTTATCATTTTTTTTCTTTTTTTTTTCCTTTTTTTCTTTTTGTGGTTTTTTTTACTTTTACCATTTAATTTTCAACATTTACTCTTACAACCCCTTAACTTTCTAAATACTTTTTAATCGAGTTTTACGTCAATATTTTTATTTACGTGTCGATATATACTTAAGTTGATTTACATTTCGACATTTTTTTGTGTTTATTTACGATTTTGCCCCCAGTATAAAATTTGTTTTAATTGGTTGACTCGATTTAATTTTTATTCGTCATGCCCATGGGAGGCTTTGATGGTGTGCGGGGAGGACCTCCGCACAAGGTCCACGATTTCGAGGGGCATGCGATTTAAAAAAAAAATCCGATACGTATATGTTATTTTTTAAAATAGTAAACACATACCACTTCCAATATAGGCCCATTTACAAATCATTTTTTATGGTTTAGAATTCGGCCCACTTGTAATTAGGTTTATTGAACCCAATACTAATTTGATTTTTTTTAATTAATAACAAAACATAACGGAAGGGCACATTTTTTAAGGCTCGAACAGGGTATGTGAATTCTTAGAGACGCCTCTGGTCATGCCAACGGTAGTTTTTCCATCGTTTTAGTTTTTTTAGCAAAAGTACGGTAGTATTTTGTTTCACTTTGTTTACTCGATGTAAATTTTTTCGAGATCGTGTTATGATTAGTATGTACAAGTAACTAAAACACAGACGTACATACTATGAGAAAGAAATATTCGGCTTAATGCCCCGCAACGCGGGCGGGCAAAACCTAGTTAGTATAATGCCTGATTCTTTACATAAATTTGTTCTTCAATTTCTTTACAGCTTCATGGTCACGTATCTATGTGTTCACGTACGTACTAACCGGTTTATTGGTTCAATTTATATGTATGTACTAGGTTAGAACCCCGTGTATTACACGGGTTGAATAAATTTAATTTTATATATTAAATAATAAAAACTTATATCTTTATGAACCTTGTATATTGTACGGGTTAAATAAATGTAATTTTATATATCAAAAAATAAAAAAAAGTTATATCTTTAAAAACCATGTGTATTATACAGATTAAATAAATGTAATTTTGTATACTGAATACTAAAAACATCGTATCTTTAAAAAAACTCGTGTATAATCGGGTTAAATAAATCTACCAAATAATAAAAAATTACATCCTTAAAAACCCCGTATATTACACGTGTTGAATAAACATAAAAAAAAAGAGTTATATCTATAAAAAACCATATATATTACACATATTAAATAAATGTATTTTTGTATATTAAATACTAAAAACGTCGTATCTTTAAAAAACTCGTGTATAGTCGGGTTGAAAAATCTACCAAATAGTAAAAAAAAATTATATCCTAAATAAATGTAATTATATATATTAAATACTAAAAACGTCATATCTTTAAAAAAAAACTCGTGTATAGTCGGGTTGAAAAATCTACCAAATAATAAAAAAAATATATCCTTAAAAACCTCGCGTTTTACTCGAGATTAATAAACATAATTTTGTATACCAAATAATAAAAAAAATTATGTTTTAAATAAATTAGGATAACATTTAATATTAATTTATTATTTATATATTTAATATAAGATAAGTAGATAAGAGAGGTATTTGTTTTAAAAATATATTAAATTAATAATTTAGATTTGAGGATAATATTTTATTAAAGTATAATAAGATTTAATATTAATTTATTATTTATTTATTTAGATAAATATGAATTTGAGAATATATTCAATGAATGACATTTGTTCAAATGTTGGTTTCTTTTATTATAGTAGTTAGATGTGTGTCTCTCTGCTTTCAACCTAATAAATCCAAATTAGGTGTTGTATGACAAAGCATTTTTATATTTCTTTAGAGTAAACTGCAATTTTACCCTCTGGGGTTTAAGTCAATTGGCACTCTGACCCCCTTCATGGAAATAATTACAATTTACCCCCCAACATTGTTGTTCTGTCACACTCTTACCCCCTGGCATCCAACTCTGTCAAGTCAACGTTAGTTTGACTGTTAATAACGTGTGAAAAGTCGTTTTTGCCCCTATCTTATTAAAATTATATAAAAATCAAGAATATTACATCAAGTTCATCATCAGTTCATTCTTGATTCCCAGTTCATCAAGGGGGTGTTTGGGTTAGCTTATTTTGGAGCAACTTATGACTTATTGACTTATAAAAGTTAATAAGTAATTTTTGAAGTGTTTGGATCAACTTATTTAAGAAGATTTTGTGTGTTGAGAAGTTATTTTTTTATGACTTATATAAGTCAATAAGTCCTTATTGAGAAGGAATCCCAAACACCCCCAAGTTCATCACCACCACCACCTCATTCTCCTCTTCTGACCACCACCACCTCCTTCTCCTCTTCTGACCACCACCACCATCAACTCAGCCACCACCTCCTTCCTATTCCAAATGTCACACCCCAACCGATGGCGGAAATCATCGGGGCGTGGCACTGAGCGAAACAGATTGTCCAGAAGTTTCCATAACAACTATCATTACCATTTAATTTAAGTTAACATGTCCCATACCACGTCATAAATAGTAAACAAGTTATTACAGTTAAACACCAAGACAAATATCCTGTTTCGACAACTCAAATTCAAATAAAGTGAAGATAGTTCATTTATTGGTTTCTAGGACCCCATTTCCTAGCTTCGATTTCATCACAGTGCAGAGAGCATCCTAGACCTTTCCTAGCCTCAAGTTCACAGCATGCTAAGCATGTAAACTTCCTAAGCACCTGTCACATACGTTAAAATAAAGTCAATACATAAAATGTAAAGGTGAGCATACAAGTTTGATAATAGCATATAGAGTTCGAATTCGTTTACGCATAACCAGCACGTACACATAGTGAAATGAAGCACGTTAGTTATCGACACAGATCCATCGATACCAATGACTGCGGGTTGACCGCCTGAGGCAGTTCGCAATACATGATTACCACCGTAATCCATGCAAGTAAAAGATCCTTAACAATCCCCGTGAGAACGGGTGCTGAGTCCAAACTATAGTACTATCGTTGCTAAGGCAGGTAGACAGCATTCCATGTGTAAACATAACAACAAGCATTCATGAGCCACGTATAACATGCATTAACGGTTAGCGTTCAAATAGTTTGAGTAGTGTGATAATTGTAGTTTGAATATTCGTAACGTATGTAACACCCAAAAGTGCTTAAAGCAAAAAGGGATCGAGTATACTCACAGTGATTTATGGATTGAAGGGAGCACTTAGCGAATACGGTTAGCCTGAATAGATTTGATAGCATAACGATAAGAGAAACGTACAACAAGAAACAAGTATTGAGGAGTCGGACAGCTGGTCGATCGGACGGCAGTTCGATCGGACGGCTGACCGTTCGGCTGACAGGCCGTACGGTCTGCTGTTCGATCGGTCGGTAGGCCGATCGGATGGCTGTACGAGTGGATTGTTCCTTCCTCCGAGAAGGATGTGTTTATGTATGATGGCTTGACCTTTGAAGTTTTCGTTGTAGCATTTTGAAAACATTGAAGTACCTTTGCCTTTCAGGTCGGTCGATCGGACGGTTGTTCGATCGGCCGGCAGCCCGATCGGTTAGGCCTTCAACAGAAATTCAAGGTGAAGTCTTTGGATCGGACAGGTGTTCGATCGGTTGGCAAGTCAACAAGTCAAAGACTTTAATGTATTATTAAGTGGATCGGATGGTTGGTCGATCGGATAGCACAACTGCTGTTCGATCGGACAGCAGGGTGTCACCTGATCGGACGGCTGTTCGATCGGGTGGCACTTCTAGTGCATTAAACATGTTGAAAGTTGATTAAGTGTTGAAGCATAGTATCTCATGATCCGAAGAGTAGTCCAATCGATTAGTAGTTCGATCGAACAACTGTTCGTTCAATACCATTCTTCAAAACAAGTTGTTTGTGTGAGACCATGTGCTAGCCGATCGGCTGGTTTATCCGATCGGCTGGCTGCCCGTTCGGACAGAAGTCCGATCGGTCAGCATCCAGACCTGATCAACCTTGCGTCTAACACCTTGGTTGTTCTGTTTGTTTGTCGTTTTATCGAGGTACTTTGACAGCGAGTAAAACCATAGATGCCTCGTTCTTACTTGGTCTCCCGGGTCAGACAGGAATCACCCAAGTCCGGTCGGTGGTCTGTTCAGAACGAAGTTTAATATTTAACCCGAAGTTGGTTAACCTCGTGGATAGAATCCAGATCTTGAGCCGTATAACCACTGAAGTGCTTTGTAAACCGGCTCAGGTTCTGTTTCTACTGGTTCGAGTGAAAAGAGTTGAAGAAAGTTGGGAAAATCCATCCTTCAATCCTTTTCACCACGTATATTTTTAGATCTACGAGAGATCCTTGTTTGTTTATGTGGAAATCTGCTAGATCCAAGTCATTCTTGGTGGATTGAGGCCAAAACATGAAGTTCTTCAAGAACTCATGATGACATCATCCTAGATCACTTGATTCTTGATGATTTCAAGGTGAAATGTTTTGATTCAAAAGATAGAAAGGTGTAGGAGTGTTTATAGATCAAGAAAGTACAAGGTTTAGGACGAAAACTTACCGGAATCGAGAGAAATCTGAGAAAAAGCGAGTTGAGCGTGCTGGTCGAACAGAGGTTTCCAAAAGTGGTAAAGAGTGATAATGACAGGGGTATTTATAGGAAGACAAAAGAAGAAATGGCTAGCCGATCGGCTGGCACCTCGATTGGACAGCCTGTCCGATCGGACAGCAGTCCGTTCGGCTGGCTGTTCGATCGGCTGGGAAGCCTAGTCGATCGGTTGCCCCTTTCGAGTGTTTTGCGCGACGTTTTCTGATATTACGATTTCGGTTGAGAGCGGTTCGATACGATAGGGTTTCCTAGTCAAATTACTTTCAGTCCGAACTACTTTGTATCTCGCGTAATCTTTTCTCCACTATAATTCCTAGTTCGATCGTGATTCGAGTTCGAGTTCGATTGCCTTCGAGTTAGATTTCGAGTTCGATTGAGTTCGCTTGGTTACCACAACATAACAGAAATAAGCATGCACAGGTAACACGTAAGGCACACACACACGTATAAACAATAAGTAAAATTACATAGTTCGAGTTACGATTCGATGTCGATTTAATTAGTATAGCTTGATTAACTTTATCGCATTGTTACTTCCTATAGTTCACAGTCGTAGGTCGATCGAGTAACGATTAGCACAATTCGATTATTGCAATGAACGACACTTACTCCACATAATACAATCAGAATAAAGACATTTCTACAGGTCAAGTCGCGCGAATCGGTCGTTGACTTTGACCTTGACTTTGACTTTCACTTATGAAAACACGGGGTGTTACAGCCTCCTCTTGTTTAGGGAATTTCGTCCTGAAATTAAGCTGGAAGCCGTAACAAGCCGTGAATCACGTTGAGAACTCTTTGTTTGGACCGAGTTGAAAACCGGGACCTACAAGTGGTATCTGAGCAGGTTCTCGGTTACGAAGGTCAAACGCACAGATTCGTACTATAATCGGTGGTTCTGTAGATTAATATGAAATCGTACAAAACACTAAAGCCACAATACTACTTTCTCCCTCTAACTTCATCCTTCAAACAACTGCGGGTACTTAGCCTTCATATCGCTTTCGAGTTCCCAAGTGAACTCTGCGCCTCGTTTGCCTTCCCATCGGACCTTCACAATAGGAATGCGTGAGCGCCTGAGCTGCTTGGTTTGGCGATCCATGATTTTGGCAGGCTTTTCCACGAAGTGTAATGTTTCGTTCACTTGTAGATCGTCTAGAGAGACATGTAAATCGTGGTCGGCGATGCACTTTCGGAGGTTTGACACGTGGAAAGTCGGGTGGACGTTGCTAAGTTCCTCCGGTAATTCGAGTCTGTAGGCGACTTTTCCGATCCTTTCCAGAATCTTAAAAGGCCCAACATATCGAGGCGCGAGTTTCCCTTTCTTGCCAAATCGGACTACACCCTTCCAAGGTGATACCTTTAGGAGTACGTAGTCACCAACGCCAAATTCACGGGGCTTGCGCTTTTTATCGGCGTAAACCTTATGTCGATCCCGAGCTTTCACCAGGTTGTTTCTGATTTGGAAAATTTTGTCTGTCATTTCTTGTAATAGCTCAGGACCGGTTAGTTGCGAGTGACCGATCTCGTGCCACACAATAGGCGATCGACATCTTCTTCCGTACAATGGCTCGAAAGGTGCCATCTCGATGCTAGAATGATAGCTGTTGTTATACGAGAATTCGACTAACGGCAGGTGTTTATCCCAATTACCCCCGAAGTCTAGAACACACGCACGGAGCATGTCTTCAAGAGTACGGATCGTTCTTTCAGTCTGGCCGTCGGTTTGAGGGTGGAAAGCAGTACTTAGATTAAGCGTTGTACCAAGTGCCGTCTGAAACGTTTCCCACAATCGTGAAGTAAACCGAGCATCACGGTCAGAGATGATGTCACGAGGCGTCCCATGATTACAAATGATCTCGTCGATGTAGATTCGGGCTAATCGTTCCACCTTGTAGTCTTCTCGTATAGGCAGAAAGTGAGCTGATTTAGTCAATCGGTCGACCACAACCCATATGTTGTCGTGACCTGATGACGTGGGTGGAAGCTTGGTTACGAAATCCATAGCTATGCTCTCCCACTTCCACATGGGAATTGGTGGCTGTTCGAGCAAGCCAGAGGGTCTTTGATGTTCAGCCTTGATTCTAGCACAAGTTAGGCATCTTCCGACGTAGAGAGCGATATCCCTTTTCATGCTCGGCCACCAGTACTTGTAACGAAGATCCTGGTACATTTTGTCAGCACAGGGGTGAACTGAGTAGCGGGATTTATGGGCTTCGTCCATGATAATCTGTCGCAAATTGGTTCGCTTGGGAATCCAAATTCGGTCTAAAAAGTGAAATATCTCATTCGATTTGCTCACAAGCTGGGCTCCATCATGGTAGATTCTTTCCTTCTTCAAAGTGCGTTCGTTGAAACATGCATGCTGAGCATCGCGGATGAGGGTTTCAAGGTTGTGCTGGGCTTGAACATTACGGGTGCTAAGCAGGTAGCTCCGTCTGCTAAGTGCGTCGGCAACAACATTTGCTTTGCCTGGGTGATAACGAATCTCACAGTCGTAATCGTTGAGAAGTTCTACCCATCGGCGTTGACGCATATTAAGTTCCCTCTGATTAAAGATATGCTATAGGCTCCAATGATCGGTGAAGATCGTACACTTAGTACCATACAGGTAGTGTCGCCAAATCTTTAATGCAAAAACAACCGCGCCTAGCTCGAGATCATGAATTGTATAGTTCTTCTCGTGGATTTTGAGCTGACGAGATGCGTAAGCTATGACCTTGTCTTGTTGCATAAGAACACACCCGAGGCCAAGGTTGGAAGCATCACAATAGACAATGAAATCATTGTATCCGTCGGGCAATGTGAGAACAGGAGCATTGTAAAGCATGTGTTTGAGGGTTCGAAAGGCGGACTCTTGTTTAGTTCCCCAAAGAAAAGGTTGGTCCTTATGTGTAAGAGAGGTAAGTGGTACAGCAATCTTCGAGAATCCTTCGATAAATCGGCGATAATAGCCCGCTAGTCCGAGAAAGGAGCGGACTTCGGACGGATTCTTAGGCGTAACCCAGCTCTTGACTGCTTCAATCTTCGCAGGATCGACGTGAATACCCTGACCATTTACAATGTGACCCAGAAATTGACCCTCCCCTAACCAGAATTCGCACTTGGAGAACTTGGCATAGAGTAGGTTCCCCTGGAGTAACTCGAGAACCAAACGTAGATGTTGCACGTGGTCGGCCTTCTATTTGGAATAGATCAAGACATCGTCGATGAATACGATGACGAAACGGTCGAGATATGGTTTACACACACGATTCATCAGATCCATGAAAACCGTTGGTGCGTTTGTTAGACCCAAAGGCATGACAACGTATTCGTAATGGCCGTAACGAGTTCGAAATGCGGTTTTGGGTATATCCTCCTCCTGAATGCGTAGCTGGTGGTAACCTGAACGTAGATCGATCTTCGAGAAACATGTAGCGCCTTGTAGTTGATCAAACAAATCGTCGATACGAGGCAGATGGTAGCGGTTCTTGATAGTTAACTTATTCAATTCCCGGTAGTCGATGCACATCCGGAACGACCCATCCTTCTTTTTGACGAAAAGGACTGGTGCGCCCCAAGGAGAGGTGCTCGGGCGAATGAAGCCTTTTTCAAGTAATTCCTGGAGTTGGGTTGAGAGTTCACGCGTTTCTGACGGTGCGAGTCGGTAAGGAGCTTTGGCAATAGGGTTGGCTCCAGGAATGAGGTCAATACGAAAGTCAATGTCACGGCTTGGAGGTAATCCGGGAAGATCCTCTGGAAAAACATTAGGAAATTCTCGAACCACAGGAACGTCTTTCACTTCCTTCTTCTCTTTCTTTTCCTTCTCCGCAACTACAATGTTTGCCAAGAAAGCCCTGTATTCCTTGCGGAGATACTTGCTGGCTTGGATGCATGACATAAGCTTGAGCCCCTTTGAGGTAGTATCGCCATATACACACAATAAGTCACCATTCGCGAGCGAAAAACGAATCATCTTGTCGAAACATACAACTTCAGCATGGTTTTCTCGAAGAAAGTCCATGCCTACTATGACGTCGAAGCTTCCGAGTTGCATCGGAATAAGGTCGATTGGGAAGATGTGATTGTTGAGCTCAAGAGTACAATCACGGATAACCGAATTAACAGTGATGGTTCTTCCAGTAGCGACTTCTACGTTGAACTTCGAGGATAGTTGGGAACGTTTACGACTAAGGAGTTTCTCAAATTCGAGCGACACAAAGCAATTATCGGCTCCAGTATCAAACAAACATGAAGCATAAATACCATTCACAAGGAACGTACCATTGACCACGTTGTTGTCGGCCTGGGCTTGACGCACGTTGAGGTTGAAAGTTCTGGCACGTGCGGCCTGTTGTTGCTGCTGCTGTTGTTGTTGCTGTTGTGGCTGCTGTTGTTGAGGCTCTTGTTTCACAACCCTCTTCGGGCACATGTTGGCAAAATGGTTCGGGTCGCCACACGCGAAGCAGGCTCTGGCTTTGACTGCGGGTGCCGGAGGAGCTTGTTGACCCTGTGGGGCAGTGATTAGAGCTTGATTGGCAGGAGCTTGACGAATACGGCAATTGGCAGTAAAGTGGCCGTATACGTTGCAATGAGCACAGAAGCGGCATTGAATAGCAGTCGGGTGGTGGTAGGTGCAAGTAGGGCAGAGCGGATGTGGCCCAGTGTATGCACGCTTTGCAGGCGGTGCATTGGCCACAGGCGCTGCGCTGTTGAGCAGGTACAGCTTGAATTGGTGCTGCAGTAATCGTACAGTTCTTGTTGGTGGAGCTGTTCTTTCTCTTGTTGCTCGATGAGGTGGGTTCAGCAGTTGGTGCGGTGGCGGTAGCTTGATGCAGATGCTTGGAAGTCTTATCCCATACCCCAGCCTTAACCCGTTTGTCGTTGATCTCAGCGGCCAACAGATAAGTTTCCTCGATCGTTGTAGTCTTAGCCACTTGCACGAAATCAGCAACGCAGTCGGGCAAAGCTCAGATATACTTCTTGATGGTCATGTCGGGAGTCTTGACTTGATCGGGACAGATAATGCTGAGCTGCTTGAAACGAGCAGTGAGACCAGCATTGTCTCCATCCTTCTGCTGTATGTGCCAAAATTCATCTTCCAGCTTTTGACGCTCGTGAGGAGGGCAGAATTCCTCTAGCATAACTTCCTTGAGCTCGTCCCACGACAGTCCGTAGGCTGCATCATTCCCTCGCTTGTTCCTCTCGGACGTCCACCAGTCTAGAGCACGGGACTGGAAAACGCCGGTAGCATTCAGAGTTCGAAGGTCATCAGGGCAACCACTTTGTCGCAGAGTAACCTCAATGGAATCAAACCAGTGAAATAGTGCAGTAGGACCTCCTTCGCCAGTGAATTATTTTGGCCCACACGACTTGAATTGCTTGAAACTGAAGGGTCTTGCGGCAGTCTTAGGAGCTTCGGTTCTCGATTCCTCGGATGATTTGCTGGTATTCTCATAGACATCACTCACGACCTTTGCTACGCTTTTCGCGATAATGGAAGCAAGGCGTTTGTCCCTCTTTTCCTGACGGGAGAGTGCATGACGGGATCCAGACGACATGGTCTGCAACAGACATTGTCACAGGACTCATCACATTGTATTCGAATCTCACCTCACACGTCTATTTCTTACTAAAGCTCAGGAACACGTATACTTACGTAAATACTTATCATGAAATCACAAAATCACATAAGCACATAAAGCACATAGTCATTTAATCCCTAAGCACGTAAAGCATAGAAGCAAAGGAACACATAAACATCTTAACTAGTAGAGGTAATCAGAAAACAGAAACCTGTCATTCCAAGTCTGCGATCGCCTGAAAAGAGCCTAATGTAAGCTAGAGAGAAAGGCAAAAGGTGATTCACGTTTCTTGTATATTTTCAGATCTATCAAAGAATCACAGTTATAATTACGTCTCGTGTGTTCGGTCTCGTTCGTGTACGGATTCCGTACGTCACACGTTCGGTTCGCAATCATTTCGGAGTCAAAACCGGGACATAACAAGAATCACGGTAAATTGTACGTTCTTGTGTGTTTGGTCACGCACGTTCACGGTTTTCGCACGTTGAACGTGTCGTACGCAATCATTGGGAGTCAAAATAAGCACATAAATGGAAAATGACACATAAAACACATATAAAATCGGCAACTGACTTTGAAATGCTAAAAAATAGGGAGGTAGATCGTCTGCGGCTAGTAGACTTCGGCTACCCAAAGTGGTTCGACTATTCACAAGGATCCGTTGTGCACATTTTAACCTCCAGTACTATGCCTTTGCCTCGAGTCTTGGGCGTTTGGCACACATCCCATTGATCATATTGTGACCTCAGGTCGTTGGAGTCCGTCGAGACTTTTGGTGAGAGTTTTGTATAGAAGCGGAACAAGTCGTCAAGGTTAGGGTTTCACCCCTGGCTTAACAACTTCGTTCTCGTTTTGATAAAATTGAGGAGATTATTCATCAAAATATGGATTTCACTCCTGGTTTGGCATAATTCTCCCCGTTTGTAGTTTAAAATGCGAGTTGGTTGAGCAACCTTAGTCGAGAGTTTGCGGTTTTCACACCTATTCTTGACTTTATTGCCCACTCATAATTAGAAATTTCGAGTGCAGTGAGAGTGTAGAGTAAGCGAGTATAACGAGAAGTAAGCTCGTACTTAACCCATACTGGTTAAGCACAAGTCGGTCTGCTGGTTCTTAACTATAGTCTAGGTATCTAAGCCTTCGACCCGGACTAGGTCGAGTCTTGCCTAATTCCCTATAGTTATGGCTCTGATACCAATCTGTCACACCCCAACCGATGGCGGAAATCATCGGGGCGTGGCACTGAGCGAAACAGATTGTCCAGAAGTTTCCATAACAACTATCATTACCATTTAATTTAAGGTAACATGTCCCATACCACGTCATAAATAGTAAACAAGTTATTACAGTTAAACACCAAGACAAATATCCTGTTTCGACAACTCAGATTCAAATAAAGTGAAGATAGTTCATTTATTGGTTTCTATGACCCCATTTCCTAGCTTCGATTTCATCACAGCGCAGAGAGCATCCTAGACCTTTCCTAGCCTCAAGTTCACAGCATGCTAAGCATGTAAACTTCCTAAGCACCTGTCACATACGTTAAAATAAAATCAATACATAAAATGTAAAGGTGAGCATACAAGTTTGATAATAGCATATAGAGTTCGAATTCGTTTACGCATAACCAGCACGTACACATAGTGAAATGAAGCACGTTAGTTATCGACACAGATCCATCGATACCAATGACTGCGGGTTGACTGCCTGAGGCAGTTCACAATACATGATTACCACCGTAATCCATGCAAGTAAAAGATCCTTAACAACCCCCGTGAGAACGGGTGCTGAGTCCAAACTATAGTACTGTCGTTGCTGAGGCAGGTAGACAGCATTCCATGTGTAAACATAACAACAAGCATTCATTGAGGAGTCAGACAGCTGGTCGATCGGACGGCAGTTCGATCGGACGGCTGACCGTTCGGCTGACAGGCCGTACGGTCTGCTGTTCGATCGGTCGGTAGGCCGATCGGATGGCTGTACGAGTGGATTGTTCCTTCCTCTGAGAAGGATGTGTTTGTGTATGATGGCTTGACCTTTGAAGTTTTCATTGTAGCATTTTGAAAACATTGAAGTACCTTTGCCTTTCAGGTCGGTCGATCGGACAGCTGTTCGATCGGCCGGCAGCCCGATCGGTTAGGCCTTCAACAGAAATTCAAGGTGAAGTCTTTGGATCGAACACCTGTCCGATCGAACACCTGTCCGATCCAAAGACTTCACCTTGAATTTCTATTGAAGGCCTAACCGATCGGGCTGCCGGCCGATCGAACAGCCGTCCGATCGGTTAGGCCTTCAACAGAAATTCAAGGTGAAGTCTTTGGATCGGACAGGTGTTCGATCGGTTGGAAAGTCAACAAGTCAAAGACTTTAATGTATTATTAAGTGGATCGGATGGTTGGTCGATCGGATAGCACAACTGCTGTTCGATCGGACAGCAGGGTGTCACCTGATCGGACGGCTGTTCGATCGGGTGGCACTTCTAGTGCATTAAACATGTTAAAAGTTGATTAAGTGTTGAAGCATAGTATCTCATGATCCGAAGAGTAGTCCGATCAGTTAGTAGTTCGATCGAACAACTGTTCGTTCAATACCATTCTTCAAAACAAGTTGTTTGTGTGAGACCATGTGCTAGCCGATCGGCTGGCCAGTCGATCGGCTGGTTTATCCGATCGGCTGGCTGTCCGTTCAGACAGCAGTCCGATCGGTCAGCATCCAGACCTGATCAGTGTTGCGTCTAACACCTTGGTTGTTCTGTTTGTTTGTCGTTTTATCGAGGTACTTTGACAGCGAGTAACACCATAGATGCCTCGTTCTTACTTGGTCTCCCGGGTCGGACAGGAATCACCCAAGTCCGGTCGGTGGTCTGTTCGGAACGAAAGTTTAATATTTAACCCGAAGTCGGTTAACCTCGTGGATAGAATCCAGATCTTGAGCCGTATAACCACTGAAGTGCTTTGTAAACCGGCTCAGGTTCTGTTTCTACTGGTTCGAGTGAAAAGAGTTGAAGAAAGTTAGGAAAATCCATCCTTCAATCCTTTTCACCACGTATATGTTTAGATCTATGAGAGATCCTTGTTTGTTTATGTGGAAATCTGCTAGATCCAAGTCATTCTTGGTGGATTGAGGCCAAAACATGAAGTTCTTCAAGAACTCATGATGACATCATCCTAGATCACTTGATTCTTGATGATTTCACGGTGAAATGTTTAGATTCGAAAGATAGAAAGGTGTAGGAGTGTGTATAGATCAAGAAAGTACAAGGTTTAGGACGAAAACTTACCGGAATCGAGAGAAATCTGAGAAAAAGCGAGTTGAGCGTGCTGGTCGAACAGAGGTTTCCAAAAGTGGTAAAGAGTGATAATGACAGGGGTATTTATAGGAAGACAAAAGAGGAAATGGCTAGCCGATCGGCTGGCACCTCGATCGGACAGCAGTCCGTTCGGCTGGCTGTTCGATCGGCTGGGAAGACTGGTCGATCGGTTGCCCCTTTCGAGTGTTTTGCGCGACGTTTTCTGATATTACGATTTCGGTTGAGAGCGGTTCGATACGATAGGGTTTCCTAGTCAAATTACTTTCAGTCTGAACTACTTTGTATCTCGCGTAATCTTTTCTCCACTATAATTCCTAGTTCGATCGTGATTCGAGTTCGAGTTCGATTGCCTTCGAGTTAGATTTCGAGTTCGATTGAGTTCGCTTGGTTACCACAACATAACAAAAATAAGCATGCACAGGTAACACGTAAGGCACACACACACGTATAAACAATAAGTAAAATTACGTAGTTCGAGTTACGATTCGATGTCGATTTAATTAGTATAGCTTGATTAACTTTATCGCATTGTTACTTCCTATAGTTCACAGTCGTAGGTCGATCGAGTAACGATTAGCACAATTTGATTATTGCAATGAACGACACTTACTCCACATAATACAATCAGAATAAAGACATTTCTACAGGTCAAGTCGCGCGAATCGGTCGTTGACTTTGACCTTGACTTTGACTTTCACTTATGAAAACACGGGGTGTTACACCAAACCCTAACCCTAGCCGCCTACAGTGGCGAATCTGTCGCTATCCACTACCACCGGAAAACTGAATCAACAAAATACTCATCCCACCACTCTCTCTCTCTTTCATTCACACCTCTCTGCTACTTTCAAGCAAAATGTCCCACAATCAAATAATTTTTATTCAATCAATACTCTAACCCACTTGCACAACACCAATCTTCTAGTTCATCCCTAATTTTGAAGCAGAAGATGACGAACAGGGTACCGATAAAAACCCAATTGTTCAAAGCAGAAGATGATGAACAGGGTACCGATAAAAACCTAATTTTGAAGCAACAAAGGAACCAAGAACGAAAAACCCAACTGTGTGTGAAGAGTTTGAGGAATCAACAACGGCAGCGAGTGTCCAGCAGAAGCAGCGGCAGCAGCAACTCCGTTTAGTTTTCCGATTAGCGAGTTTTTTGGCTTTGCGAGAGTTTTCCGGTGGCGGAATGCGATAGATCTGGTCTTTAGGGATCTGGATGACGTAAGTGCCTTGCGAAGCTTCACCGCCAAATCTCCGTGATTGTTTGCAGCGACGAGGAGAGAGAGTGTTTGCTCTCTCTACGAAGCAGCCATGGCGGAAACACAAACTCGTGAGTGTGTGTATATCGTCGATAATAATATATATAGACCTAATTTGTGGATGAAATTGGGGATTTTGCTCTGGTTTGTGTTTGTAGGGTTTTGAAGAAGAAATGGTTGTGCTCGTCTGGTTTATTAAAATAGGATATTGGAGATTTGGAACTTTATAAAACAATAATAATAATAATAATAATAATAATAATAATAATAATAATAATAATAATAATAATAATAATATGGGGTAAGATTACCAAAATACCCTTATCTGTAAGGGTCAAACAACTGTTGACTGACGGCAGGGGGTAAGAGTACGACATAACAACAATGTTGGGGGGTAAATTGCAATTATTTCCATGAAGGGAGTCAGAGTGCCAATTGGCTTAAACCCCAGAGGGTAAAATTGCAGTTTACTCATTTCTTTATTTACAAGCTGTGATTTAAATGGTAAAAAAACACATTACGGTAAACAGCAATCTTCGTCAACATTGCTGTTTTTGCTATTAAGCCGATGCTCGTTATAAGACCCGCTTCACTAATAGCGAGTTTAAAAATGAACTATCCTACACTTCCAACGGTATGCAATCTCAGATATAGCAATCTCTCATACTTTGTCTAAGCCAAGCCTTTGACTAATTAACATGGTTACCTATTAGAGGTTCAAATTGGAACGGATTGAGTCGATCAAAGCTTCTTTTTTTGTCTAAAAAGTTTAGAAAAAATAAAGATTTAGTGGGTCAACAAAAGTTGCATTATTTCAGTGCTGGGTCTTTTTTTTTTTTTTTTTTCTTTCTGAAATGGATGGATGTCTCATGGAGCATAGACCGAACAAGTTACTATAGGCTTGGTTTAGTTACCGTTCGACCTAGTCTCAAGTGATTTAAGTGCATTTAACCGGCCGTCTCCGTTGGTCTTTACACCATTTTTCATCCTTGTCTATAGTCAAATTACCAACTACACTTCATTTAGCCGACATTTTGGTCTTTGGATGGATAGAAGGAAAAAATGCATGTGGATCTAACAGGGGTTTCCCCGCTTGTGGGCTTTCACGGTGGGTCAGGCTGCTTCAGGCAAAGTGACCAAACGCGAGAAAGCGTGTCTTGACAACCAGCACGTGTTTATCCCATTTGCTTTGATACTTTTGGTTTCCTTACGCCAGATGATGTGGACCTACTTACTCGAGTCCAAATGGTCATGTATAGGAATGTTATGATCGTTTATACTGGGCCAATTAAATGGACTAGCAAAATTGTTTTATAAAACAAGGGATTGTGCTCTATAAAGATCGATATACTTATATGTGTCTAATAAAAGAGTTCCAGTTTGAAAAAAAAAATGAAAGGTAAGTAACCTAAAATGCACATCTTTTCATGAGATAACTATAAAATTTTATATCTAATTACACATTCACGTTACAATAACCTGTATTGGACAAATATATCTTTACATTGGATAATTATATAATTTATATCTTATTACACCCTCACAACTTGAACATAAGCAAGCAAATCAAACATTCAAACTCAAGCGAAAGGCACTTAAAAAGATTATAAGTTCTTTATTGTTATTGAAATTGTCCGTTGTATTAATGTCTAACCAAAGAGTTACAATGAAGAGCAATTAAATAGAGAATGAAATGTAACCAGCCTAAAAGTCATTTAGGATGACATCATAAACCATGGATGATACATATTAGAGTGACACGCATAGTCTCGCTTTGCATATCACCATCTCAACGCTATATCAGATTCCAGGTTCCACGATTCCACTCTGTTTTACATCTTAATGATTTCAAATTCTAATAACTTCCTAAATCCACAAGTTGCTTTATATTGTTGGCAAATATGTTATTATAATAACAATTCTAATCCGTTTAGACCCGTATAAAACTTTACCTATTTGACATGTTACCCAACCCACCCATTTTATCAACTACTATATATGTAGGAACTAGGTTCACTTTTTATTAAAATATTAATAAAATAAATAATAACGAGACTCTCGTTATTTGTGGGAAATTCATCAAGTACAATACCGGTTACATAAACCAAAAGAACGAAAATAAAATACACAATAATTGTACCAAACTTGATTCAAGCAAGAGTCTTTGGAAACTTCAACCGCACCTTCCAGATCGAAACTCCGCTGCAAGACAAGCAAAATATCGTTGACAGTTTTGGTTGAGGTACGTGTTCAACACGCTTCCCTTAAAACAGATTCCGCGCCTCCTCTCAGACGGTCTGTCTCCCAGGGTACAACAACCGGAACAGTATGTGTACTGCCGGAGATGGCACTCGCGCCCGAGATTACACCGGGTATAAATTGGTGTTCATAAAAATTGGAACAATGTGAAGTTGTGTAAAATTGAGAGTACTCCTCTCATTGAAACATCGAGACTAAAGAGAATGTCTATTTTCTTGTGTATCTAGTATGAACCACCAAGTTCATATTTATACACCCATAGTTTTAATCTAATTAAAACTAGTAATAAAATAGACATTAATCTTGTCATAATTATAACATTAATCTTGTAATAAACAAGATAATGAATATGACATTAATCTCGAATTAAATGGACTTAAGTGGTTAGTCAAAAACGGTCATATACATCATGACTCGCATTAAACGGGTTGTAACAGCTAGCTTTGACCAGGTCCTGCCAGTTGCTCTGTTACCGTTGCAGGCATGTACGCGCGCCAGAAGTGCCTCTTCAGTTTGTGCGCCACATTGTATGGAACCCGCGCATGCGCATGGTGTGCCGACCAGGGCTCCTAGTTACTACTGTAACCTGCGCGCGTGCCATAACTGATCCGCAAACCCATGCAACACACTACATGGACCTTACGCTAGACCATATGGAGCCGCGTGCCACACATATGCTATTGCGCATACCAGGACGCCACCTGGTCATGCGCCATCTATACTTGCGCGCCACACGGATGCCACTACGCATACCAGGACGCCACCTGGTTATGTGCCATCCATACTCGCGCGCATATGTGCGGGTGCGACACACCCTTTGGTCCACACTAGTGTTTGCCTTTAAGGAAACAATTACAAGGAGTGCTCCTCCTTATAAACCACTTTAAGTTTTGTCATCCCACCTATGTGGGACAAGTTGACAAAACTAATCCATTTTATTCATCTTTGTTTGTTCCAAACATACAACTTCAAGCTTCGATATCTCATTCATCTTAGCTCTATTTGGACATAGTTTGAACACAAACCATAAATAATTATTTATACAACACATATATAAATATTATTGATGTCCAAAATATTTAGTGAAAAACTCATTTTCACTAAAATTTCCAACAATCCCCCACATGAATGGAGATCGATTAAAACACACAAAATTCCCCGATGAAAACTCGACAGTAGAGTATTGCAGGATAGGTAGGTTTTGCCTTTGAACCTTCCTTTGTGAAGCATAATTAGTCTACTAGGGTTTTGTAGACGTGATGTCCTTGAACAACCCCCCATTTGTGTAAACGACAATATACATTCACACAATACTTTCCCTATCCGGGCCATCCCCTCACTATCGTGTCCTATAATGGTCATGGAGCACTTTCCTGGTTCTGCGGGAGCTCTAGGAATTATGCCCTAATTCCATTCGAAGCGACCACACTTCTCTCCAACATAGGTGATTTCCCTTTAAATCATTAAAAGCATTATGGTTTACTATGATTCACACAAATCATAAAACCACATATTATGCTTAACCTCACAACAATGTCACTGGACTTATAGGAATGGACTAGGACGTATTTAAACACCCTTTTATAGTTTTAGGGGGATATATGAAACATATAAACTAGCTTATATATAAACATATATATTAGCTATGCCCCCACAGTGACTACCCTTCGGTTCATGATTAAGTTGGCCTATTGAACCTAGATCTTGGGATCTCCAGTCAACTAGGTTAGGTTTCCCTCATGTCCCTTTTTCCATGGCTTTAGTCCCATTCCACAACCTGATCTGTTATCAACCCACTGGTTGTTGGATCCAAAATTATCTTTGACTTCGCTGAGTCAACAACAATAATTTTCAGTTTAGATCAGTTGTTCTAACGTGTTCTTGACTCGCTAGTCACTTTTGCCTTTTAGTCGATTCATAAGACTTATAACTCGTGATCTCAACCTGGATCCAGTTATGTACCTTGTCTTTAGAATGACATGAAACTCAATTCATGGCTAGACACGTTTTTAGCATGCCTTTGGTGTGTCATGAATGACATCTTACTAGATTGAATCTAACCAATTGGCATTCGAGTCCAATCTACTCGATTGACTCCATATAACCATTGTGTACTCCACTTGGTCATGCGTTTGCAATATAAGCAAATCACCCCCACATTTAAGTGTAATTGGATAGCATCCAAATGGGGCGATGAAGGGTTCTCCCTTTCATTTCGAGTTTGAGAAAACTTCTCAACTACCATTTCCACATTCAAATGCAAGTCACCCCCACATTTAAGTGTAATTGGATAGCATCCAAATGGGGTGATGAAAGGTTCTCCCTTTCATTTCGAGTTTGAGAAAACTTCTCAACTACCATTTCCACATACCCTAAAGGGTTTGTTTCTTAAATGGGCTCCTCCCCCCACATTACTTGCATTTTAATGAAGTTGTATTTATAGTTTTGTTTAGCACAAAATTCGTTCTTGTGTCATCACATATTTTGAATGTTTTAACGTTAATTTAATCTCCGTCGAGCATATAAATTAACAAGTAATAGTCTAGCATGCTTTAGACCACAATACTCTAGCATGTGAACAGAAGATGCATCATTCTGATTCTTCACAGCCTTAAGAGATAACGCACTATCTCTTTCGAACATTCGTTTCTTAGTTTAGACACAATAATGAAATTTTATTTCACCATTCCAAAACCATCGGTTTTTAGGAAGGCCTCAAAACCATAGTTAACTTCATCCATTAGGATCATAACTCGTTTGCCTTTTTATCTCCAAGGCTTCATCATTGACTTCCTAAAGACTTAAACATAAGTCTTAATCCAAGTCACTTTGATGAAAGATCTTTGTATAAAATCACTTGAGTCTTGAGATATAGCCAATTAGATTGACTCTCAACAACAGAGCATTCACGTATGCCTATAGTGATATATACTTTTTTTTTGTTGTTTCATTAATACCATGTATTGGGATACTCTCCCAAATTGAGGACCAAGCATCCACATAGTTTAAACAACATTGATGGTGGTAGAAGCATCTACAAGTCCATCACTATTGTAAATTTCCATTAATAAATTTCCAAAATTTATTAAAACATTTACAATAATAACATATATTTCTTTCATATGTTATATTCTTTGAAAACTTACATGTGCATTTCCATGTTGATGCTCTCAACATTAGATGACATATCTCGTTTTCGTGTATTCCATCTCAAACCATACACCACATTTCTCACAACGCCGTTATGCATTTGATGTTTGATTTGTGACTTATTACATAAGTCATGATCACAACCCGCTCGTTGTGTTTGTGTAAATTTCTTTTTACACTTTGTATCAAAATGTGTATCCTTTTGACAACTTATTAGTAGTCCAAAATAACGGATACACCAATGATATCTAAACATCAAAAGCCAAAGTGTTATTATCTTCAACACTTTTTACCGAAATAAACGCAATTATTTCGTTCGGTGTCATGTTTTGAGGTACTCCCTCTTCTTGGAACTCTAAACTTGAATAATCACAAGTCGTCCAAAATATAAAGTTGTTTACAATAACTACTCGCAAGTAGTTGAGCAACTTATTATATTTATAACAACATCGAGTTGTTTTTCACCAAATAGTCTCTCCAAGCTATTATATGGTTCAAGACGTTATACTTTGTAAAGACATGTTTTATTCGTTCAAAACATTTTTCGTTTTTGCAAGTGTTTTAATATTAAACTATATATTTATGTTTTGATTACAAATCAAGACAATAAACCTTATAATAGTTTAATAAATAAAACAATTTCAAATTCGCTCGTTTGAAAATAAAACGAATACACATCGTTTTAATAAATGGTTTATCGTATTCAAACCATTTCTAACCGCTGTTAGATAATAACGATTATCAATCGTTAAAATGAGTGGTTTGTATGAAAACCAATTCTAATATGCTAAATTAGAATTTAAATGTTTAACAAACATTCAAAATATTCGGTTTTTATAAAGTAAACCGGTTCTAACGCCCTCGTTAGAAATAAAACGAATACAATTATTCACTTTTGGTTTAAATGGACGTTTTCTAACACGCTCGTTAGAAATGAACACAAATCTTTTCTAACACGCTCGTTAGAAAATATATAAAACGATTACAAATCATCTTAAATAGTTTATCATAGTTAACACGGTTCTAACCCGCTCGTTAGAAATTAACGATTGCAAATCGTTAAAATAGTTGGTTATAAGATAAACTAATTCTAATACGCTCATTAGAAAATTAGACGATTATTTATTGCCATAAGCCATTTTTGGTTTATATAAAATAAACGTTTTCTAACCCGCTTGTTAGAAATAAACAATTGACAAAATAGTTTCTAACACGCTCGTTAGAAAATAAGCAACTATCAAACTCTTTAAATCGTTTCTAACACGCTCGTTAGAAATAATCGATTATAAAATTTGTTTCGAAGTTTATAAAAAATATAAACTATTTCTAATACGCCCATTAGAAATAAACAAATAAAATTCGTTTAAACGTATGTGGAATAAAATCCGTTTCTATCTCGCTCGTTAGAAATTTAATAGTTTAGAAGAAACCATTACAAGGTTTATTATCCAAAATAATTGTCTCCAACACGCTCGTCGGTAATTATTTGAAATAATAATATTTTCTAGCACGCTCGTTAGAAAATCTAAACGTATATTTTCTAGCACGCTCGTTAGAAAATCTAATCGTCTTTTAACAAGTTAGTTTTACACAATCATCGTATCTAACACGCTCATTAGATATAAAGGATGATATTAAAACTTATTATTCTATAAAATTCTAACACGCTCGTTAGAGATATAAAAAGTTTTAAACTTGTTATTCTTTCAACCTCAACGTTTCTAACACGCTCGTTAGAAAAAATTAAGAACTTGTTATTTTCTAAAATAATTACTTTCTAATATGCTAATTAGAAAATAAATATATATCAAGAGTTTTAAAACCAACATTAATATATCAATTATGGTTATTAAAAACTTGTTATAAATAAAATAACCGTTACAAATACTTTGTAAGGGGTTACAAAATAAAGTTTTTCTAATACGCTCATTAGAAAATTTAGTATTTCAAAACCTATTGAAATACATATTATTTTGTGTATTGTTCGGTTTATCTAAACACACGAACAAAAACCATGAACTCCAAAACTTGAATAAAAAAAATCGTTTTGCAACCCGGTATTCGGATTAAAGATTGTACTCCAATCATAAAATTAATCCGACTCATTGTACTAAATAAATATTTCCCAAAAAATATTTCCAAGATTTTAACAAAAATCCCATTAAATATTTTAACTTTCGTGAACCTAAATCCTCGTAGAGAAGGGATTTAAGATTGTAGCAACAATCTTCACGAAAGTCTGTTTTAAGATTGTAGGAACTAGGTTCACTTTTTATTAAAATATTAATAAAATAAATAATAACGAGACTCTCGTTATTTGTGGGAAATTCATCAAGTACAATACCGGTTACATAAACCAAAAGAACGAAAATAAAATACACAATAATTGTACCAAACTTGATTCAAGCAAGAGTCTTTGGAAACTTCAACCGCACCTTCCAGATCGAAACTCCGCTGCAAGACAAGCAAAATATCGTTGACAGTTTTGGTTGAGGCACGTGTTCAACACGCTTCCCTTAAAACAGATTCCGCGCCTCCTCTCAGACGGTCTGTCTCCCAGGGTACAACAACCGGAACAGTATGTGTACTGCCGGAGATGGCACTCGCGCCCGAGATTACACCGGGTATAAATTGGTGTTCACAAAAATTGGAACAATGTGAAGTTGTGTAAAATTGAGAGTACTCCTCTCATTGAAACATCGAGACTAAAGAGAATGTCTATTTTCTTGTGTATCTAGTATGAACCACCAAGTTCATATTTATACACCCATAGTTTTAATCTAATTAAAACTAGTAATAAAATAGACATTAATCTTGTCATAATTATAACATTAATCTTGTAATAAACAAGATAATGAATATGACATTAATCTCGAATTAAATGGACTTAAGTGGTTAGTCAAAAACGGTCATATACATCATGACTCGCATTAAACGGGTTGTAACAGCTAGCTTTGACCAGGTCCTGCCAGTTGCTCTGTTACCGTTGCAGGCATGTACGCGCGCCAGAAGTGCCTCTTCAGTTTGTGCGCCACATTGTATGGAACCCGCGCATGCGCATGGTGTGCCGACCAGTGCTCCTAGTTACTACTGTAACCTGCGCGCGTGCCATAACTGATCCGCAAACCCATGCTGTAACACCCCCAAAATACCACCTGCGGGAACTCCGCGAGGCGTGTTACTCATCAGAGTTCGAGCCACCAATCACATTGAACCAATGATAAATATTTAAATAAAACATGTCATGAATTACCAATAGAAAATATCAAACATAGAGTTACTCCCAAAGAGTTGTGTAGCGGAAGCGTATCATAAATCGTTTAACAATTGTTTCATAGTAAATGTTCAAAACCAACGTTTCACTTTTAAGTTAATCCAAGAGCCTCGATCCATGACCACTCCAGCACTCCCAGATAGCAAGTCCACGTCCCGAATTCTAGCGACCTGCAAGCATGCAGACAAGTGTGTCAGACGACGCTGGTGAGTTCAAGGTTTTGTTAACGTGTGTAGTTACCAGATATATGTTAAGCCAATTCAACGTTGTGATATGATGTTGTTTATGACTTGTTGAGATACCCTAGGGAGTGTGCCCATATGTATCCGGGAAGTGTGTCCCTTAATAACCTGGAAGTGTGTCCAGTCCCCAATGCCCCTAACCAAGCATTGGTAATGATGCCCAGATAATTAGTTCGCGCCCGTCCTTACGGCCCGGTGCGAGGTATCAAACCTAATAGCGCTATCAACTAGTTACCCCATTGCCTTACAGGCAACACGGTAGATGATCGATTCTGTGTTCAATAACCAACATCCCAAATAACAGTTTACCCAGGATTCCCTTCCAAATGTTTACTAGTTGTCCCAAACCACCGGGACGCATGCTTGAGAAATGTAGTGAACTCACCTTGGTTTGCTCGGTAAGATTAACTACTTGTTCACACTTAATCAGTCAACCCTAAAGTAGGCACGTGTACCAAAAATCAGTTTGCATTCACGAAGTTCACGTATAGATACAATCAATGATCACCAAGTACTAAATATGTATTCACTATCATACAAATCATGCATACCACTTAACAACAGTTAATTAGTTCAGTTAACTTCTAACAAGGTTAAATCAGGTTACTGTGCAAATCATTCAAGTCGGCGAAACACACTTATTGGCGAAACACATAAGTTGGCGAAACACATTTATTGGCGAAACACGTCTCCTGTTTCGTCGTGGTCATGTTTGGCGAAACAGAAGTCTAATTCGTCGACTGCCTTTGGCGAAACACTTTCTGTTTCGCCGAGAGTTCTGTTTCGTCAAACAGATCAGTTACGTCATATCAGTTACGAAATCATACAGAAAACCCTAGTTGCCGTCATCATCTAAACAGCAATCATGCAGAAATCATTTAACGTATCATCATTATCCAATCATTGATACAATACAGTAATCATTCATATTCATGTATCTTAGTCTCATGTATTACCTCCAACGCATCGTATCATATCAAGTTTACGTAATACGTTCATGCGAAATCCTTTCCTATGTATATATGTGTATTATCAGTTTAACGACGAGCAAAACATATGATATCTACAGAATAGCAAACCCTGATAATGAACATATTAATCAGTTTCACAAACAACATCGATACGTGACCTCCAATTCTGCAAACCCTAACTATGATTATCATGCGGATCGATTGATAGAACGGAATACACATTTAACACATAACAATCAGAACATAAACAATCGATCAACATCCGATATAACTCAAACAAATCAAACAAGAATTAACACTAACCGCAATGACAAAGTATGATCAATCTAGTGGGTTTCGGAGTAACACAAGGTTACCGTCACAGTGAGGGAGCTCTAGGGTTTCGGTTGTTATGATGAAAGTGTGAAACTGATGTTGTTTTACGTATTAAAACTCGAAATAACATGTTGGGCCCGAACTGGGCTTCGGCGGATCTGGGCTTGGCGAAACACACTGTTTCGTTGAGATGTAGATGGCGAAACAGGTTCTGTTTCGTCGGAACTGGTTATGGCAAAACACTCTTGTGTTTCATCGGGTTCTTTTATAGTTTAACAGTTTAAGTTTCTCAAACAGTATACATGCTATACAATCAAACACATAATCATGTAAACACAATCGTTTATTATAACACAAGTGCACAGTTACAAGTCAGTCAAGTCAATCAACCAAACAGTCAAAGTCAACGTGCATTAAATGCGAATATGAAAGTCGGAAACTCGAGTTGTCACATTATCCCCCCAACTTGAAAGAAATTTCGTCCCGAAATTTGATAAGCCATCCGCAACACAATGCGATGCTAATCAGGACAACTGTGCATTTTCCGCGGGTGTCACATCATCCCCAACTTGAATGGGAATTTCGTCCCGAAATTCACCAGTTACTTGAGATCTAGAATTGCTAGGCTTGGTCTTGTCTTTGGGGAACAAATGTGGATACTTAAGTTCCATTTGGTCCTCGCGTTCCCACGTGAACTCCGGACCACGTCTTGAGTTCCAACGAACTCTCACAATAGGTATACGGCTGTGCTTACGAACTTTAACGTCTCGATCCATAATCTCAATTGGTTCTTCGACAAACTGCAACTTGTCGTCTATTTTCAGCTCTTGATATGGTACCACTAATGGGTCGTCAGCATAGCACTTCTTTAACTGTGATACATGAAATACGTCGTGAACATTGCCCAGCTCAGTGGGTAACTCCAACCTATAAGCCACCTTACCGATACGCTCAAGGACTTTAAACGGTCCAACATAACGTGGATTCAGCTTGCCACGCTTCCCAAAGCGTACAACCCCTTTCCACGGCGAGACTTTCAGCATGACGCGGTCATTCACTTCAAACACTACTTCCTTGGCACGCTCGTCAGCATAGGCCTTCTGGCGGTCACGAGCAGCTGCCATACGTTCCCTGATTTTCACAATCATATCTGAAGTTTCGAGTACCATCTCAGGACCTGTGATCTGACTATCACCCACTTCAGCCCAGCAGAGAGGTGAACGGCACTTTCTCCCGTACAGTGCCTCGAATGGTGCCGCTTTGATGCTGGTGTGGTAACTGTTATTGTAGGAAAATTCTACCAACGGCAAGTGCTTCTCCCATCCTTTCCCAAAATCAATAACACATGCCCGCAGCATGTCCTCTAGTGTATGAATAGTACGCTCACTCTGACCATCTGTCTGTGGATGATAAGCCGTGCTCATATCGAGACGTGAGCCGAACATCTTATGCATAGCCTGCCATAACTCCGAAGTAAAACGAGGATCTCGATCAGAAATAATAGAAGTCGGCACCCCGTGTCTAGAAACCACCTCCTTAAGGTACACTGCTGCGAGCTGCGAATACTTATCTGTCTCCTTGATTGCTAGGAAATGCGCTGACTTTGTGAGACGGTCGACAATCACCCATATAGTATCGTTCCCAGCCTGTGTTCTAGGTAACCCTGTAACAAAATCCATAGCGATCTGTTCCCATTTCCACATGGGTATCTCTGGCTGCTGGAGTAGACCCGAAGGCTTCTGGTACTCGGCCTTGACCCTAGCACAGGTCAAACACTTACCCACGTAGGTGGCAATAATAGCTTTCATGTTCGGCCGCCAATACAAAACCTTGAGGTCCTGGTACATCTTATCAGACCCCGGATGAATAGAATATCGCGACTTGTGTGCTTCGTCCATCACCAGTTCTCGAAGATTACCAAATGAAGGAACCCATATCCGTTTCATGAAGCAGTAAATATCGTCAGACCGTTGTTCGAACTTCTTCTTGTGTAAACCTCGTAATCATTCAGCTTCGATATTTTCTTCCTTTAACGCTTCAATCTGAGCTGAACGAATCCGGGCAGGTAAATTAGAGTGAATAGTAAGCTGTAGGGCACAAACACGCTTCTGTTTTGGTTCCTTGCGACTAAGAGCATCTGCTACCACATTAGCTTTACCCGGATGATACTTGATAGCACACTCATAATCATTAAAAAGCTCAACCCAACGCCGTTGACGCATATTCAATTCCTTCTGGTCAAAAATATGTTGAAGACTCCTGTGATCGGTATAGATGGTATACTTGGTACCGTACAGGTAATGCCTCCAAATTTTCAACGCGAAGACTACGGCTCCTAACTCCAGGTCGTGTGTCGTATAGTTCTTCTCGTGTACCTTCAACTGTCGAGATGCATAAGCTATCACCTTGTCTCGCTGCATCAACACACAGCCGCGACCCTGAATAGACGCGTCGCAATAAACCACAAAATCTTCAGTACCCTCTGGTAGAGATAAAATCGGTGCGCTGCACAACTTCTGCTTTAAGAGCTGAAAGGCTTCTTCCTGGTTCGATCCCCAAGAATAAACAACTTTCTTTTGAGTCAGGGCGGTGAGAGGCTGTGCAATCTTCGAAAAATCCCGAATAAAGCGACGATAATACCCCGCGAGACCAAGAAATTGGCGCACCTCTGAAGGATTCTTTGGTGCCGCCCAATTTCGTATAGCATCGATCTTGGCAGGATCCACATGAATACCCATTTCGTTAACGATGTGCCCGAGGAAATGCACTTCCCGAATCCAGAAGTCACACTTAGAAAACTTTGCGTACAATTGCTCCTTCCTCAGGAGCTCCAAAATGAGACGAAGATGGCGCTCGTGGTCTTCCTTGTTCTTGGAGTAGATCAAGATGTCGTCAATGAAAACGATAACAAAGTCGTCAAGGTAAGGTTTGCACACGCGGTTCATGAGATCCATGAAGACCGCTGGTGCGTTGGTCATCCCAAATGGCATAACCAAGAACTCATAATGGCCATACCGCGTTCGAAAAGCCGTTCGGGGCACATCCTCCTCTCTAACCCGTACCTGATGATACCCCGACCTCAAATCAATCTTGGAATAAAAACTGGATCCCTGTAGCTGGTCAAACAAGTCGTCGATGCGAGGCAGAGGATAACGATTCTTGATCGTCACCTTGTTGAGTTCACGATAGTCGATACACATACGAAAAGACCCGTCCTTCTTCTTTACAAATAATACAGGGGCTCCCCAAGGAGAGGAACTAGGACGAATGAAACCTCGGTCCAATAACTCCTGAAGTTGATTCGACAGTTCTTGTAACTCTCCTGGTGCAAGACGATACGGAGCACGAGCAATCGGCGCTGCTCCTGGCTGAAGGTCAATCTGAAATTCCACCTGACGATGTGGAGGTAAACCGGGAAGTTCTTCAGGAAAGACGTCAGGAAATTCTCGAACAATAGGAAGGTCTTCGAGTTTCCTTTCGTCAGTCTGCGAATTAGTAACTAGAGCGAGAATGGAAGGATAGCCCTTTCGTAGGAAACTTAGGGCCTTTATGGCTGAAATAATACCTACTGTAGCACCGCTACGATGACCCTGGACCGATAGAGATTCACCACTAGCAAGGGGAATACGAACGACTTTCTCCTTGCAATGAATTTTCGCCTGATATTTGGATAACCAATCCATTCCAACAACTACATCGAAGCTCCCGAGAGTGACAGGAAGTAGGTCAATGTCAAATACTTGACCTAAGAGATCTAATTTGCAACCCATGAGAACATGTGACGCTTCGATAGTTTTACCATTCGCTATTTCTACTATGTGCTTAACAACAAGAGGCGTAGGACTCAATCCTAGACGTCTACTGAATCCCAAAGACACATAACTCCAGTTGGCACCTGAATCGAATAAAATAGAAGCATAAACACCATTTACTGAAAACGTACCAGTAACCACGTTGCCGTCGTTTCGAGCTTCACCAGCTCCAATCGTAAATCCACGACCACGTGCCACATTGCCCCCATTGTTGCCATTGTTGTTGTTCCCATCATTATTGTTATTCGGGCGGTTGTTGTCGTTAGCATTTTGATTTAACTGAGGGCAATCCTGCTTAAAGTGACCCTCGTCACCACACTGATAGCACCCCTTTCTGAAGCCCTGATTCTGCTGGGGTGGTTGTCCCTGCTGCCTCTGGTTCTGCTGGTTCTGTTGCTGCTGGTGTTTGGGCTGTGGGGCCCTACAATCTTTGGCCTCGTGGCCCGCCTTACCACACCTGTTACATATCCGTCCACACTGCCCGAAATGATGATAGTCACACTTGTTGCACCGTGGCTTCCTCCCTACATACGAACCCTGACTTTGGCTACCTCCCTGGCCTTGATTGACAGAAGACGACTGGCTGATGCTGCGATTGCTATTGTTGTCGGGCCTTTTCTGGGTCTGAGCCGCACTAGATGCTTTGTCGTAATCGTTCCACTTCCGCTTGTTATCATTAGCGGACGCAGTGGTAGTGGGTGCAGCAACAGTAGTGGTTGAAACACGCGGTGGTAACGAGTTACTCTCTACCTCTTGATCTACAATCTTGTGGGTCAAACGGACAATCTGTGTCAAATCATTGAGATGGGCTGTAGTGACCAAATTCTTCACACGCGGAGGCAGCCCCTTGATGAATAACTCAATCCTCCGAGACATAGGCCGGGACAAATTCGGGCACATGTCGGCCAGTTCATACGATCGCTTCACATACGCTTCGACTTCAGATCCTACCATCTTCAAGTCATAATACTCGTTTTCCAACTTCTGGATCTCATCCCGAGGACAATCCTCCTCCCTGATCAGTTCTTTGAAATCATCCCAAGTTGTGGCATTCGCTGCCTCGATGCCCAGCAACTGCACTTGGGCATTCCACCATGTTAGGGCACCATCCGCCAAGGTACCCGCAGCATATTTCACTATGTCCCCAGCGAGACAGTTACATATAGCAAACACGGACTCTGCTTTCTCGAACCATCTCAAGAGTCCCACAGCCCCTTCAGTCCCGGTGAAGGTCTGTGGCTTACAGTCCATGAACGTTTTAAACGTACAGACTGGCTGGTTGTTCTGGGGATGCGCTTGCTGACCTAAAGGATGAAAGGAAACACATTATAGGAGTGAAAAGACGTGTACGCGATATAAGAGTAAAGAGTACTTGGTACATTCCGTACCAGCTTGATAGGCTGCTAAAGCCTCAGCCACACGGGCGTTGATTAGGTCAGTCAACTCAGCCTGAGTCATGTTAATGTTGCCACGTCCGTGTCCTCGTCCACTCATGATTCTATATATAGAGATGAACCGATTCAGAAAATCGAAACGAGATAGAAATCAAGTATCATGTTGATATCTATGTACTACCAAGTTCACACATAATAAGGCAGAACCCTCCTCACGCTTGATAAGCCTCACTGGGACTTGCATGCACCCCACGTTATTACTAAGTGTGCACCCATAGTAATAAGGCAATTTGCATGCTTATCTCAGTGCCTCTTAGCTCGCGCTCGAAGTTTCCCCCGTTCACACAACACAACGATTGGAATCACAAGTTTACCATTCACATAAGTCGAAGAGTAGTGTCACACTATCAAGTCACCATAGTATCAAGTGTATCGTTTCATACAAGTTATGAGTGTGAGACTACTAAGGAAGTAATGCATAAACTAAACAGAAGACGAACCTTGCGATCTGGAGCTGAGTGTCATGATCGATTCTTCGAAGGTATTCGGTTATAGTCTGGTTTTATAAAACGTTTTAAAACCTAGTTCGCTATAACCAGTGGCTCTGATACCAACTGTAACACCCCCAAAATACCACCTGCGGGAACTCCGCGAGGCGTGTTACTCATCAGAGTTCGAGCCACCAATCACATTGAACCAATGATAAATATTTAAATAAAACATGTCATGAATTACCAATAGAAAATATCAAACATAGAGTTACTCCCAAAGAGTTGTGTAGCGGAAGCGTATCATAAATCGTTTAACAATTGTTTCATAGTAAATGTTCAAAACCAACGTTTCACTTTTAAGTTAATCCAAGAGCCTCGATCCACGACCACTCCAGCACTCCCAGATAGCAAGTCCACGTCCCGAATTCTAGCGACCTGCAAGCATGCAGACAAGTGTGTCAGACGACGCTGGTGAGTTCAAGGTTTTGTTAACGTGTGTAGTTACCAGATATATGTTAAGCCAATTCAACGTTGTGATATGATGTTGTTTATGACTTGTTGAGATACCCTAGGGAGTGTGCCCATATGTATCCGGGAAGTGTGTCCCTTAATAACCTGGAAGTGTGTCCAGTCCCCAATGCCCCTAACCAAGCATTGGTAATGATGCCCAGATAATTAGTTCGCGCCCGTCCTTACGGCCCGGTGCGAGGTATCAAACCTAATAGCGCTATCAACTAGTTACCCCATTGCCTTACAGGCAACACGGTAGATGATCGATTCTGTGTTCAATAACCAACATCCCAAATAACAGTTTACCCAGGATTCCCTTCCAAATGTTTACTAGTTGTCCCAAACCACCGGGATGCATGCTTGAGAAATGTAGTGAACTCACCTTGGTTTGCTCGGTAAGATTAACTACTTGTTCACACTTAATCAGTCAACCCTAAAGTAGGCACGTGTACCAAAAATCAGTTTGCATTCACGAAGTTCACGTATAGATACAATCAATGATCACCAAGTACTAAATATGTATTCACTATCATACAAATCATGCATACCACTTAACAGCAGTTAATTAGTTCAGTTAACTTCTAACAAGGTTAAATCAGGTTACTGTGCAAATCATTCGAGTCGGCGAAACACACTTATTGGCGAAACACATAAGTTGGCGAAACACATTTATTGGCGAAACACGTCTCCTGTTTCGTCGTGGTCATGTTTGGCGAAACAGAAGTCTAATTCGTCGACTGCCTTTGGCGAAACACTTTCTGTTTCGCCGAGAGTTCTGTTTCGTCAAACAGATCAGTTACGTCATATCAGTTACGAAATCATACAGAAAACCCTAGTTGCCGTCATCATCTAAACAGCAATCATGCAGAAATCATTTAACGTATTATCATTATCCAATCATTGATACAATACAGTAATCATTCATATTCATGTATCTTAGTCTCATGTATTACCTCCAACGCATCGTATCATATCAAGTTTACGTAATACGTTCATGCGAAATCCTTTCCTATGTATATATGTGTATTATCAGTTTAATGACGAGCAAAACATATGATATCTACAGAATAGCAAACCCTGATAATGAACATATTAATCAGTTTCACAAACAACATCGATACGTGACCTCCAATTCTGCAAACCCTAACTATGATTATCATGCGGATCGATTGATAGAACGGAATACACATTTAACACATAACAATCAGAACATAAACAATCGATCAACATCCGATATAACTCAAACAAATCAAACAAGAATTAACACTAACCGCAATGACAAAGTATGATCAATCTAGCGGGTTTCGGAGTAACACAAGGTTGCCGTCACAGTGAGGGAGCTCTAGGGTTTCGGTTGTTATGATGAAAGTGTGAAACTGATGTTGTTTTACGTATTAAAACTCGAAATAACATGTTGGGCCCGAACTGGGCTTCGGCGGATCTGGGCTTGGCGAAACACACTGTTTCGTCGAGATGTAGATGGCGAAACAGGTTCTGTTTCGTCGGAACTGGTTATGGCAAAACACTCTTGTGTTTCATCGGGTTCTTTTATAGTTTAACAGTTTAAGTTTCTCAAACAGTATACATGCTATACAATCAAACACATAATCATGTAAACACAATCGTTTATTATAACACAAGTGCACAGTTACAAGTCAGTCAAGTCAATCAACCAAACAGTCAAAGTCAACGTGCATTAAATTCGAATATGAAAGTCAGAAACTCGAGTTGTCACACATGCAACACACTACATGGACCTTACGCTAGACCATATGGAGCCGCGTGCCACACATATGCTATTGCGCATACCAGGACGCCACCTGGTCATGCGCCATCTATACTTGCGCGCCACACGGATGCCACTACGCATACCAGGATGCCACCTGGTTATGTGCCATCCATACTCGCGCGCATATGTGCGGGTGCGACACACCCTTTGGTCCACACTAGTGTTTGCCTTTAAGGAAACAATTACAAGGAGTGCTCCTCCTTATAAACCACTTTAAGTTTTGTCATCCCACCTATGTGGGACAAGTTGACAAAACTAATCCATTTTATTCATCTTTGTTTGTTCCAAACATACAACTTCAAGCTTCGATATCTCATTCATCTTAGCTCTATTTGGACATAGTTTGAACACAAACCATAAATAATTATTTATACAACACATATATAAATATTATTGATGTCCAAAATATTTAGTGAAAAACTCATTTTTGTTATGAATGCATCCATTATTTAGTGACTACCCACATTTCTAACTCCCATGTCACAATTATGTTTGTATTAATGTTATAGCCTATATATAGTGGCTCATGTATTTTGTATGGAAATATATCAATAAGAAATTTATCTCTTGTACTCCCATTCCCTTCTATACATTGCTAATAGGTTCTAGTTATTACACAACACGTTATCAGCACGAAATGCTTTTGAAGTTGGATTGTATCAACACAAGACACCATGTCGTATCAACGTTGGCGAAAGAGATAAAAGACAAAATTGTTGATCTGGTATGAAAACCCTTAATTGTTTTAATTTTATTTCCTCTTTTCTCATCGATTGTTGGTATGATAAAACTCTAAAATTAACTTACGTTTTTCTTGATATTTTTTATTGGTTATGATTTAAGATTAAAATTATCATGACCAACATTGATATCATCCTTATTTAACAAGGATCATAATGTTTTTACTTCTTTGTTTACTTTCCTATGTGTTAACATATCTGAATAGTTTTCTTTCACAAACAAACACCTACGAAAAACATTGAGATGTGAAGAAAAGAAAGCAAAAGTAAACCAGAAACACAATGGTTTTTCTAGTTTCTCTAATTGATTATTTACAATATTGTAACTAATTTCTTACACATCTTGGTTATCTCCCTTTTATCATAAAATATTTTATTGGATTTCAAGGGAAGTTTTGGTACACTAAACTGAATAGGTATGTTTCATTAACGGTTTGAAAAGTTGAAGTATCTAGTGAATTTATGCGTTAATTTAGTTGTCCCAAATATGCAATATATATTTAAATCTCCACAATTGGTTATTTTGAACCTACTCTAAAGATTTTAATAATATTATTCTACTTGTATGTCAACTAACTCTTGGAAGATTTAGTTTTGGTTTTTGAATTGAAATCGATTTATTACTTGTGGGATAAATTGTTTTTATTATTATGGTTATGAGTTTTGATATCATTATGTGTTTTTATTATTATGGTTATGAGTTTTGATTGGTCCATTAATTAGTTTTTGGGGTTTCAAAGAGACATTACAAATTCTAAATCATTATGTGCTTTTATTATTATGGTTATGAGTTTTGATATCATTATGTGTTTTTATTATTATGGTTATGAGTTTTGATTGGTCCATTAATTAGTTTTTGGGGTTTCAAAGAGACATTACAAATTCTAAATCATTATGTGCTTTTATTATTATGGTTATGAGTTTTGATATCATTATGTGTTTTTATTATTATGGTTATGAGTTTTGATTGGTCCATTAATTAGTTTTTGGGGTTTTCAAAGAGACATTACAAATTCTAAATCATTATGTGCTTTTATTATTATGGTTATGAGTTTTGATTTGTCCATTAATTAGTTTTTGTTATTAGTATTTAGACAATTTATGATGAACTACCAAAATACAATTGGTATTAAAAGGTGATGTCTAATAGTTCTATTTGAAAATAATCATTAGTGCAATTCTGTTAATGAATTTACAATAATGCACTTGTTTATATGATAATATGTTATAATATGACAACTACTTAGTCAACTTTGTTGTATATCATTGTTATTGCAATTGTATAAGCCCTTTAGTTGCTATTAGATATTTAAATATGTGATTTGATTCTATAAAATATTTGTGTGGTAAAAGACATTATTTGCAAATTAACATGACACAAAAATTCTCAAGATGCCTGTTATATTTTCTTGAGCAACAAAATTTATTAGTATAAGAAAGCTTATTTACAAGTAATAAAGATTCATATGTTATTATATGATCAAGAAAGTTGATAGTGACATTTGTTTATGTTTTAAATTATAGTGACATAATATAAAGTGATGCATTATATAACCATCACTTTTACATATTACCATAAACCTTTTTTTAATAGTGTTCTTGATATATTTTAATATTCAATCATGACAGTAAGGAAAGTTAATTATATGTATTTTATTATATTGTATTTGATGAGAAGACATCTTATATCAATTATATATTGTACAATTTGACTTTGTACATTAATATGCCATTGTTTATGTATATAAACAGTCTTCAATGAAACAGCTAAATTAAAGTTGTGCATATGATCACACGTTATAAACATGACTGAATGGTGATCAAGATTTATTTATAATATGACATTCGAAGTTTCAAACTCACTAAAGCTTATTGTAAAATTATTGATGCTTGTAAGATTTTGGGCTGATAAATCTTAATGATTCGGTCATATAATTGATGTTATGTGGTGAAAAGATTAGTTAAACATGTGGAATAAAACAATTTCCACTTGTCAAACTTCAAATGCGCTATTGATATATAAGGTCTGAAACAGTCACCAGGAAAGTTGTCTGACTCTATTCCATTCCTTGAAGAGAATGTGATGAGAAAAATATATATCATAATCTATTGAACAAAAAACAATTTCCATCGTCAAATATCATTAATTGTTAAAGAATATATATAAAGTTTGAAACAACAAGCATGAAAGTTCTGTGGTTCTAATCCATTCCCTAATATGAATGTGATGATGATCAATTCAAAGGTTATGATCATATACATAACTAAGAAAATTGTAATGATGCCACCATGAATGTTGTATGGGAGTATAGCAAATATAGCCAGAAGACTATATTAGAAGTTACTAGAAATGATACTAATTTTCCACAATATTCCATTAAATCAAATATGGTGAGTAACCAGAAGTTACTAGAATATTTATGCGTTCACCACATGGCATGACCAAATAGGTCATCAAGATAGCATCATGATATGCTAAACAATCAAACATGCTAACCGGCACCTTAGCACCTCTAAGTAATCTAAAAACATTGCTCCCAAAATGCCTTATCATATGTCTAGTTAGTTTTTTTTTTTTTTTGGCAAATAAATTTTTATGCCCATCCAAACAATAAACTCCTACAAACAATCTCTCTTATATGGGACCATTGAAATGTATAGCTGTGTGGATTGTGGCATTCATACATGGTTACATATGAGTTTTTAGCTACCCGTATGTAGCATATGCCCAACACTATGGAACATTGTTTTTTTACATGGTTTAACATTGTTCTTTGACAACCCAATTGTAGGGATCATTGTTGGGCACAATGTGAAATATAGTGAGAGGCATACGTAGTTGAGACGGAATTCGTCGATTGATTATATCAATTCAAAACCAACTGCTTATCACAAATACTCCCCATTACAACTGGTCTCCTGAAGAGAACCAAGTTTCCATTTTTTTATATATTTTGTTGTGCAGCCTATGTACCAATAGCACCACCATAATATATAAAATGGGATATGTACATCATATTCCCAGTCTTAGGGGGAGACAAGAAAATGAAAGACTGGTAACATAAAAAAATGCATCATATTATATATCGACCCCTGAAGTGGTCAATGCCAATCTGAAGTCCAAAAGAAAGAGCGTGTATTTGCAAATAATAACAAATGAAATACAAGATGCATTCACTAACACAAATAAGGTGACAAAGTCACATATACCAGCTTAAACTTATCTGCTCGAATGGAAGTACTCACAAAATGATTATCATATTAATAAATTGTGAGAGATAAATCGGTTCCAAAAAGATAAAACCCACAAACACAAAAAGAGCAGATTAACGCAGTTGGTGTAACCCCAAAAGAGGTGGCACATAAAACACCATAAGTGGTTGCATAGAAAACCCCAGAAGTGGTTGCATACTAAACCTTAAAGAAAGTTGTTGTCAAAACCCCAAAAGAGGCTAATGGAGTTTTAAAAGAAACTCTAGTACCAAACAAATATGAGATCGCGATGAATTATGTACAAAATAAGTACAATATGGAACCATAATGAAACACGTGTAAAATGATATATTTGATTATGCTATAGCAATAGATGTAATCGATGAAAAATAGGGATTACGTATATAGAAAGTGTGCAAGAGTGTACGCACACAAATAGCCAAAAAAAATGGCTACATGACTTAAGGTTGAACTAAATTTGCTCGACAAACTAAACGTTTTCGAACCAGCAGTTCGAACACCCATAGACGTCAAACCAGTAGGTTATAAATGGGTGTCCTTAAATAAAAGGAAACGTAAATAATGAGTTTTTGCGATGTAAGGCACGCATTTTAACATAAAGATTTTTCCCAAATCCCAGCAGTTGATTACGAGGAAACGTATACCCCTGTAGTGGAAGCGATAATCTTTAGATGTTTAAGCGGCCTCGCAATCTCAGAATGACTTCAGATAAAACAACTTATGGATGTCATCACCGTATACATGTATGAGACAATTGCAAATGACATCTGTATGAAAACCCCCTGAAGGATTAAAAATGCTCAAAGCATTATGAAACAATAACCCCATAGGTGTTATATATATGAATCTTAAAGGAAACTACTCGTATGTGGTACAGTCGACTATACTCTGAAAAGAGAGGTATAATTTTGATAAAATGAGCTACATCTATTTAACAAGATTTCACTCTTACAGTGATAATGTAAACATCATCGAGAGGGAACTCTCAAACTAAAAAGGAAAATTTTGAATGACCTTTACAAAGTGTAGTTATTCTCGACCTGTAGTTCGAGTATATATGTACTATTTTTGCTCATCAATCTGACTACATCTAGAAGATGTTATATAGAAAAAGCTCATTCGTTGAGTACATGAACGATTGTCTGATCGCTTGACATAGAAAAAAAATTCTTATCAACCCCAAGAAAGGGATGTTGAACTACTTAGTCAAGAAGTACCATACTTAATTGCGATCAGAGCATTGACATATCTTACAAACAAGACGACATCTGATATTACGTTCTTGCTAGATGTATTGGTTTTTAACAAGACAACATAACTGATCCAGTAGTATCAGTTTATCTTATAGGTCCCGAAGTACTAATTTAATGTCATCATAAATCATGTTGTTAATTATGTAAATGCGTAGTGTATTTTTTTTCCTTAGCTACGGTTTTGTCCCATTGGGTTTTCCTGGCATGGTTTTTAACGAGGCAAAATTATAAAGCGCATTAAATAATTATTTGACATATTTACAAACTCGAGACACGAGATAGTTCCACAAGAACAATATGGCGTCCTGGGTTATGATTGATATATATTAGACTCGCATAGAGTTCGATCTCAATCCAGATACAAGTTATGAAGGTCGAAGATTTCAGCATATTTAAGAAGTATGTAGATTAGAGTTGATCAAGAGAAGTTCAAGTCATACTATATGAAGACAATGTAGAGAACAACACTCAAATCAAAGAAGACTACGCCAAATATCAAGTCAAGCAATTGTCACAGAAGATTGGATTCAACATCATCAAGATATACAAGTAAAATTGAGGGGGAGTAATGTACCCATAATATACACAGTGTATGTACTCTTTTTCCTTGACTAAGTTTTGTCCCACTGGGTTTTTCTTAGTAAGGTTTTAATGAGGCAACATAACTGGTCCTGCAGTATCAGTTAACATCGGTCCTGAAGAATCGTGTAAACATTATCTAGTAGTATAATGTTAATAGTGTATGTGTATTTCTAAATGTCTGAGGGGGAGACAATACGCGCTGCACTATTTTTCCCTTAGCTGAGGTTTTGTCCCACTGGGTTTTTTAGCAAGGTTTTTAACGAGGCAGCATCACCAAGCGTATTAAAGAATAGAAAATCATCATGTGGATAGTCAAGGGGGAGTGTTATGAATGCATCCATTATTTAGTGACTACCCACATTTCTAACTCCCATGTCACAATTATGTTTGTATTAATGTTATAGCCTATATATAGTGGCTCATGTATTTTGTATGGAAATATATCAATAAGAAATTTATCTCTTGTACTCCCATTCCCTTCTATACATTGCTAATAGGTTCTAGTTATTACACAACAATTTTCACTAAAATTTCCAACAATATATGTATGACAATATTCCTTTGGTCTTACTTTGATAGATAATGCACTTACATAAACACGCAAGGAAGCACGAACAAGAAAAATAAGAAAATCACTAGTCTTTAATAATAAGATGTGCGCTTATTCAAATTTGGTACTTATATATTAAAGCGTTCACATCAACCCCTATGAAACACGCAAGGAAGCACGAACAAGAAAAATAAGAAAATCACCGGTCTTTAATTATAAGATGTGCGCTTATTCAAATTTGGTACTCATATGCTAAAGCATTCACATTCAACCCCTATGTATTTATGAGTGAGTTTCTTATATTATAAGAGAGGGTTGTGAGTTGGAAAGAGAGAATGTTATTTTTTATCTGTATATTTGTGGGAACACCTTTTACCCTTATTATTTTTTTTTATTTTTGAAAGCGGTTGTTGAGGAAAGAGAAAATGTAACGATAAAGATATAAAATATATTATTTAATTGAAAACTAAAATGAAAAATACTAAGCTTTAATGTAATTATATACGTAAAGCTAGCGAGTTATGGTCGACGAGGAGCTGGATTGGAGAACCACCCTCAATTTTAATAATAACAATATAATATTATAAGGTGATTCAATGAGAAAGTTGGACTCTTATCAATTTATAAGTGAAACAATAAAAACAATATCTAGATAATGAGAATGTAATGCAAAGACATTAAAAAATGAAACAATTTACAGATTGTACTCATTACTTATGATTGGATGGGAATACAGTACCTAAATAATTTAGGGCTAGGTTGATTTGCACATTGTTTCTCAGCGAATGCTCAACGGTTTACCGAAGCTGTTGGTTGAAACAACGCCGCTCCCACGTTCATCCGGATTAGTGGCGGTGATGTTCTCTCAAGAAAGAGAGGGTGGAGATGCTTAGAGAGAGAAGGTACAAAACTTTTGGTATATCGAATGGTTATAAGGTAGCTTCGACCGTGATGTATACCAACGTATGGAAACGTGTCACCTGTTTCCGCTTCCCATCGTTAACATCATGGTCGATCCGTTACATTGGGATTGTTTCCACTTCCCATTCATTGCAGATCCATTATGGCCGATCAATTATAATTCTTAACTAGCTAGATTGAAGAGAAATATAGTAGGGGTAGAGATGGAACAAAATGGTAAAAAAAATTAGGCATTTTAACTTGACCATTCACATATCATCTTAAAAATTGATGAGAATGTACTATTTTGTAAATAGGAAATGTTTTATATAATATTATAGATTATAGAAATAGATAGATAAGGTGATTCAATGAGGAAGTTGGACTCTCATCAATTTAGTAAGAAATGGCCAATAGGTTGGACTAAGCCTTACTGGGCCTAATTTAGTCAGCAATGGCCAATAAGTTGGACTAAGCCCAACTGGACCCACAAACTCTTCCAAACAAATGGAGTTGACTTCGTCGCCGATTCAAAGGAACAAAAGAAACCTAAACCCACAAACTCTTCCATCTTCCAACCACTGTCGATCTTCACAGTGGTCATACCGAGAGACGAACGTGTGATACTTGTAAATACAATTTCCATTCACTTCACCACCACCGCTCTCACTTGAGGTCTGAATTTCATCGATTTAATGTAAGTTTGCTTAACCTAACTTAATTAATTGTCATTCTGTATTTTGTTAATCAAGTGTTACTGGTTTTACTTTATGATTTTAGCGATTTATAGAGATGACTATACAATGCGTATTTGAACTGCTTAAGAATTTAACCTAAATTCTACTGTGTTACTTCTGGTTACTTGGAATATTCGTACTAACTTATAAGCAGAATGCCTGTTTCTTTTTTACATGAATTTCTAATTCATATATCTATATGTGTTTACGTATGTACTAACCAGTTTATATGTATGCCTGTATGTCTCTGTTTTCGACCTAATAGATCCAAATTGGGGGTAGTATCACAAAGCATTTTTATACTTCTTTATTTACAAGCTGTGAATTAAATGGTTAAAAAAAAATACACATTTGAAGGGGTATAGTCCCAAATCCTGTGCCGGTCATATGAGTTAACATCAGGTCGCATGCGAGACCATACCCATAGTAAACCAAAATAAGAGAAAAATGCCCGGATAGTCCTTGTGGTTTGCCAATTTTTCACCTTTAGTCCCTAACTTTCTAAAATTACAGCTATAGTCCCCAACTTTTGCAATTTCGTTCCAGGATAGTCCCTGGCGTGGATGGAGGTTAGTTTTTGGTGTTAAGTGGATGTGAAATTACTAAAATACCCTTACTACAAAACAAAATAATAAAAACAATAAAACATTTATAAATTCAATGGGCCCCACCCAACCCCTCACGCAATCAAACACCTCCAGTTTTTCTTTGTGGGACCCACCATCTACATAAAATCAACCAACAAATATAAATTCAAAAGCTTATGTTTGTGTTAAATGGGTTAATGTGAGTCGAGACATGTCCTGTAAAGTGAGTTTCATACCAGCAAGTATAGGAGGAACACCATCGCCACCAAGAATACCTTGATCCCATCCTTTAATCACCTCACCAATACCGATTCGAAACGTGAGAGGCTTTCCCCGATTGTAGCTGCTATCAAACACCTTTCCACTCTCAAGCTTTCCGACATAATGGGCCTGTTCGTTCCAATAATAACCTTAACAAATTTACAATCATCCAATTATAATAATAAATTCGTAAAATGTTGCTGACCTTGATGACTTGACCTTTCACAGCCTGCGATCCATATCCAACAAGTTTATCACAAAATGAAAGTCCTGAATCCGCCACCGTGAACTCACACGGGGGGTTGATTCTGCTCTGGCTAGTTGAGGAGATGTGACGGCGTCAAAAACCGTTAGAACCAGACCGAATCCGAGGGTTTCTCTTCTTGTCAAGTTGAGTTTCAAAGTGTGGTTGCTGATTGAATTGGAACTGATGGTTTGGTTGTGAGAGGGTGGTGTTGTGGTGGCAATGGTGGTTCTGGTGGAGTGTGGTGGCGTAAGGGTGAGGCAGGTGGGTGGAATAGGTTGAAGATGGAGATGGTGGGTCCCACAAAGAAAGATTGGAGGTGTTTGATTGGGTGAGGGGTTGGGTGGGGCCCATTGAATTTATAAATGTTTTATTGTTTTTATTATTTTGTTTTGTAGTAAGGGCATTTTAGTAATTTCACATCCACGTAACACCAAAAACTAACCCCCATTCGAGGCGTACGTTTTTTTTAGACCGAAAATTCGATGAAAATGGGGTCGGGCCGGAGCTGTTAGAAGAGATGAAGAACAAACATCAACCAATTTCAAATGCTCTCTGCAAGCTGCTGCAATTTCAAGATGAAAATGGTGGTTGGCCGGAGCTCTTTGCTCTTATAAACTTCAATAGTCAATTTAAACAATATATAAAAGATGAAATGTGAAATTATGAAAGTTCATTGGAACTTGTAATGTTCACTGCAACAGGAATTAAAAAATGGAGTACAGCTGTATAGTGTATACAATTATAATAATTATTCATTTAATTTGTTTTTGGTTTTAAATGTTTTTTATTATTACTTTAAAAATCTAAAAGTTATAATATCTTCACTTAATTTGTTTTTAGTTTCTATTATTTTAAAAATCTATTAATAAATTTATCCGGTTCTTATTATTTTAATATTTTTTGATGTTAAGTATTTATTATTTTATGATATATATAATTTTAATATTTATTTATTAATACCGCCTCAGCCTTACGCCTCATTCCGCCTCAATACTTACGCCTCGTGAGGCGAAGGGAAAACGCCTCGATACTCGTTTCCGTTTTTTTAAACCTTGCTTACTAGTTTACATTTGGTCCTTAAACTAATAAACTTATACATAAAAAGTATAAATTAAGATTATAAATATATAACATTTAACCAAATTACATCAGTTTCTACTCCTATTCAATATCAATTTTTATCTTCAACCTTCAATGTTTATGTTTGGTAATTTGAATTTTGGAATTTGATAATTTATGTTTTAATTTGTGTACACTGAACCGGACTCCATGGTACACCGTACCGGTTCGTACTGAAATGAACCTACCCACCTTCGTACCGAAAACGTCACCTCTAGCGAATCGCGTACCCGAACCGCGTACCCGTACCAGAGCGAACCGCGAATTAGGTAACTATGCGCTCAACAGACTGTATTCTATCGTGCTGCATGATGATCAATCGTGCATGGGACAATAAAGTACACAAGGACACATACGTGGCACCAATCAGCTTGCGCCGACCACTGCTCAACGATCTCCACTTAACTTCTGATGACAGACCAGACAATAAGGACAACCGTCAGGACACGTGGATCCATTCAGCGTGCGCCAGCTGCCCTCTCGCCTGGAATCACTAATGGTCGTGACAGGGGAGGCTGAACAGATATTTCTTGTTGACGGTCTCGGGCCCATCTGCCCATCTCCTTCACAATTCACCTCAGCTATAAATAGAGAACTTCATCTCCAGGTTTAACCATCGCTCTCTTGCTCTCTCACTTAATACACACACTTTTATCCTCAAAGCAAGTTCTTATTCTCACGCCGGATGGTGGTTACAAGAGGAACCCCCCCTATTCTCCTCCTTGTAGCGAGCTTCACGGTGTGTTGATTGTTTTGCAGGATCCACATAGCTGTTCATCAAGTTCAGAGGAAGATTAACCTTATTTGGACCAGACACAATCCACAAGCTAATCACTGTATTAGATTGGTGTTTCTTCATTGGCGGCACTGATTTTTTTACAATCACTTTCATCTTCTTTCTGAGCTGTTACTCTGAATCAATGGCTGACCAGGGTATTCCTTATCCACCTCTCGACTCACACTCTCAAATGGGTATGGCAGCGAACAACGCGCACGTCCAAAACCAACCCATTGACGAGTATGCCGATGGGGACTTCACAGAAGTTGGAGCAATACGCACAAGTGGTACTCGTACCGCCCAAACGGTGACTCCAACAAATTATGGTGCTGGCCCTTCAGCACCTGCACAATCAGGACTACCGGAGGGAGAGACTCCCACGTCGTGGTTCGCAAAAAGTCAGGTGACGCTAAACGCCATTTACGCCCACCAATACGATAGGTCACCATCGCCAATAAGGCAAAGTGCTCGCACCACGCGCGACACTTATGACGAAACAAAGAGTTACTATGACACCCATACTCAGTCCCATCGAAGAACTACGTTAAATAGCCGGCTCGGGCCGCGCAACATGAATGAGGAATGGGATACAAACACAGGCGAATCTAATCCAACTTATCAGCAGTAAGAAACTTCGTCAGTTTTCAGCCGTCTCCCGAAGCATCACGAAGCTTACAAGCCACGGACGTGCGCAACTTACAATTCGTCGGTTGAGCACGACTACAGTCTGATCTACAGACCAGCAGCAGCTGCAGAGCAATCGAAGTTTATCCGTGAGATTGCTCTCGCGCCCTTGGAAAAAGCTAAACTTTCGCAAACGCTTGGCTTAAACAAGGTAACTTTTAACATACATATTAAGTTTTCCTTAGAAAATTTTAATATATTCATATCAATTCCAATTTTGGAAAATTGTTGTTTTGACCTTTATAGTCAAAGTAGGAGAGGTAAAAGAGAAAAGATGAAATATATGACTTCGCTCACCTCACTTTGTTCAACCTTTGACCAAAGATGAAACATCTAGCCGACACGACATTGACTTCACTTTTGAGATTGTAAATCCGTGGATGCCGCCGAAATCTTGAAGAAAGGTGTAATGGAAGAGGCATAGTCACAGGAAACGCAGATCCCCCCTCGAATCCCCAATTGGTTCTGCCGTACCAGAATCGGGTACATAATCGAACCATTCGGCCTGGGTTCGCGAACTGGATCGGAAAAAAGGTCGTACCCGATTATCACAATACTTGTTCCGACTTCCGATTTACTGAAAAACGTGTTTCCGATTGAAAAATCCGCCGTTTCGGAACGATTCGATTCGCGTACCAGTCAATTGATGCACGAATTGCAAACGTGTTTAGACACTTTTCCCGCCTTTTTAATGGAGCCTAATTGCCGACCTATAATATTTGTAATTGATATTATTATTTAGAAGATATTGTAGGAGATATATTTGTAATTGATATTATTATTTAGAAATGCTTTTGAATTTTGGATATGATTATCAATTTTTTTTTTTCAGATTTGATTTTTTTTATAAACTATATTGTAATAATTGTTTTATATACGATACGACGTACCAAACTATATGGTACGCCGTACTGCGTACCGAATTGGCGTTCCGAATGAACATACCCCCTTGTACCGAATTTTAAATTTCACGAAGTACTTACCCGTTTTCGTTTCGCGAACTGGAGCGAACCGCGACCCATGTGACTATGGAAGAGGCTCCCACTACTGCCCTCCCCTCATCTGACATCACTCATATCCCCTGCATCAACACAAGAGACTACTAATGGTACATGTTTACTAAATACCCTTTTGACTCTTACAATATGCATAAATTAGATATTTTGTTTTGTTTTGTTTTCATTCAGACTAGACAGCAAATTTTACAGCATGACAAATGATTTATTCGGAAAATTATGTGATACATTTAATACCTTTTTTTTACTTTCTTTCAAGGTATATATTGAGCTCCTTTTCAAATAAACCACCTTGCAGAAAAAGGAGATTTATAGAGACCAAACAATGCTTATTTGTACTGCATAAAAATTTAACCTAATACTACTTTGTTACTGGTTACTTGGATTCAAACTAACTTATAAGTTTATTGGTTCAAGTTGGATGTATGTATTTTTGTGTCTCCATTTTGAACCTAAGAAGTCCAAATTGGGGGTAGTATGGCAAAGCCTATTATATTTCTTTATTTAGAAGCTGTGAATTAAATTACAAAGAAAATGGTGAAAAAACACATACATATTTAAGTAAACATTAACCGTCATCAGCATTGTTGTCTTTAATTGGAATATTCACACCCAACAGATTGTTTACATCATCAATACCAAGTCTAAAAAAATATGCAAGCTATGTGTTAAATTGGATTTCAGTTTTTTAGGATCTGGTTTGTTGCTTCATTCATTTGATTTTTTGAAACTTGTTATTCTAATACCAAATTTGGTTTTTAGCTTTGAAAGCTTTGTCAAACATTTTCTAATTGGATGCCAATTTCATTAATTTTCCTTTCGCAGTTTATGGAATTGAGTTTGATCAATAATTTTAGAGTGAATTTCAAGGATTGTCCTTTATCTTTCTACCCATTTTCAGGTGCTGTCCTTTATATTCAAAATTGACGAGTTTTGTCCTTTATGTTTTCATATCATACACGTTTTGTCCTTTAGGCCTAACCCAGTTAGTTTTTTCAGTTAAATTTCGTCATGTGCTTTGCACATGAGGAGATTTTTGTCAATTCAAAGGTTGCAGAAGCTTTGAGCTGCAAATCTGCCGTTGAACTTACCTTTGAATTGACAAAAATGCCCTCATGTGTAAAGCATATGACCAAATTTAACTAAAAAAACTAACTGGGTTAGGCCTAAAGGACAAAACGTGTATGATATGAAAACATAAAGAACAAAACTCGTCAATTTTGAACATAAAGTACAACGCCTGAAAATGGGTATAATGATAAAGAACAATCCTTGAAATTCACTCTTGATTTTAAGGAGTTGCAATGAAACTACGGCCTATGAAAGTTCCCTAATCGGATTTCAGTTTATTTGATCCCTTTTACTAATTTATTGATTATCAAAAGTAGATTTTAATTCATGACTTCTTAACTTGAAAAGTACACTAATGAATCTAGTTTTTGTTTACTGGATTTCGATGTTTTAATTCCCTTTTACAAACGTATTATATAGAAAGAAAGGGGATAAGGATTATAGATTTTGGAGTTACAAAACTCCTCTGACTACTTTCATTTCACTGAATTAATCATAAAAAAGTTATTTAGGCAGCTCAACTAGGAACATGTATTAAGGGGGTGGTATACCTACGCAATTGTGTTTGTTTCCCCTACATCAAGCCAAAAAATGAATGGCATTTATGCCTTTTGAATTACAGTTAACATTAAAATTAAACACCGAATGAAAACTAAAACAAAGTTGAAGGGCCAAATATGCCAATCATACAAACCTAAAATTAGTTTATCGTCATTCAAGCTCAATAAAACAATTTCTTTAATCGTACTATGGGTGTGACATAGCAATAAAACAATTATCTATATATTAACAAATGTGCAACTTGGCATTATTAATTATAATATAATCCATGAAATATTATAAAAATTACTAACCAAGTCGTTATGTGGTGACAGCTACATATACCTACTCCTAACAAAATAATTGTTAAAATACATTACCTACTCCTAACAAAATAATTCTTTTGTAAACACATTACCTACTCCTAACAAAATAATTGTTAAAATATGTTGATAAAGTATTAAGTGTTAGAATATAATGGGAAGGCTTATTAGGGTGAGAGGGGCACTCCCCTCGTAGGGGAGTCCCCTCTCTTACGCACACCCAATCAGGTTATGACACGTCAACTCCCCTCTTAAACTCCCCTCACACCCTCAATTTCATGGCGGCACTCCCCTCTTAGGGGACTTGCTCTTTTTATTCAAAAAGAAAAAAAAAATGTTTTGATTGGTTGAAAAGAGGATGGCCTACCATCTCCCTCCCTCCATGCGGTGACTCCTCCCCGATCCCCCTCCCTGATTTGCCTCACCGCAGGGATGGCGGCGGTGTTCCCGCTAGGGGAATTGGGTCACCGATCCCCCTCCCCGCTGGTGCCCCGTATACCCTTAGTGTAGGAAGTAACCTTGATTATCTATTGAATAATTAAGGGTTTTAATTAAATGGGTTGAATTGAACAAAAACTAGAAGCGCGTGAAATTGTTTAAGGGTATTCTAGTCAATCAAAGACAATAGTTTCTATCTCCTCAAATTCCTTGATTTTTAAAATGTTAATAACTCTTTCATATGATTTTATTTTTTATAAAAATTACACAAAAAAAGAGTGTTTTTTTATCTTCAAATGTATACTATTATTATACTTTTGAATTTTTAATTAACCAATGTTCAACTTGGCATTATTAATTATAATAAAATCCATGAAATATTATAAAAAGTACTAACCAAGTCGTTGTTATGTGGTTACAGCTACACATACCTACACATTACCTTCTCCTTACAAAATAATTGTTAAAATATGTTGATAAAATATTAAGGGTCCGGAAGATGTATTAGTGTATGAATAATATAATCCATGAAATATTATAAAAAGTACTAACCAAGTCGTTGTTATGTGGTGACAACTACACATACCTACTCCTTACAAAATAGTTGTTAAAATATGTTGATAAAATATTAAGGGTCGGAAGATGTATTAGTGTAGGAATATGTTGATTAAATGGGTTGAATTGAAAAAAACTAGAGGCGCGTGAAATTGTTTAAGAGTATTCTAGTCAATCAAAGACAATAGTTTTTCTCTCTTCCAATTCTCCCCCAATTTTTAAAACGTTAATAAGTATTTCATACGTCATTATTTTTTTTATAAAAAATGCACCATAAAAACAAGTGTTTTTATATCTTCAAAACGAGTATACTATTGCTATACTTTTGAATTTTTTTTTCTTAAAAAACCCAGATACGTAAATAGCAATTGACAAAAAACATTTTTTTTATTCTTTTGTAAACACAGTGGACAAAAAAAAAACACAAAAATGTGTTTTTTCATTCTTTTGTAAAACGCAATGGACAAAAAACATTGTTTTTCATTATTTTGTAAAACGTAATGGACAAAAAACACACAAAAAATGTGTTTTTTTTTGTAAAACGCAATATACAAAAAACACACAAAAATTGTGTTTTTCATTTTTTTTTTGTAAAACGCAATGCACATAAAACACAAAACAAATATGTTTTTTCATTCTTTTGTAAAATGCAACGGAGTAAAAACAAAATTAAGAAAAGGCAATGAAGTAAGACACTATTAAAAAACATAAATTAAAAAAATAATCATTTATTTGAGTATATTTTCAAATAATCTAAGTTACGCGTTTTAGAAATGTAATGCGTAGACCTGATTGATATCTCAATTGGAGAAGATAAAACCATTAACTTGTCATCATCTTTAAAGTCGGTGGTGTTTTATATTGATTGGTCTCCAAAATTTGTGAAGAGATATGAGATAAACATTTGGAGAATTTGCAAAGGTTTCTAGAAATGGGCACTTGGCAAAGAAATTCTCTTTGTACACATGTATAGAAGTTTTCTTGCGTGAGGAATCCATAGTCCACACTACGAACGGGAAGAGACGAAACCAGCGTTGGCAGAGGGGTGGGTGGCGGAGCGGAGGTGGTGGGATGAAGTATGATCTAGGTTTTTTAGATTAGGGTTAGATGGGACTAGTTTGTGTGTAGGAGAAAATGTCCCTCCAAAGTTTTTTTATGTTCGTCATGTGTCACTCTATTATTGTTTTCTACCCTTGTCACCTAAAACAAACTTCCTATTTGATCCTCTTACAAAATATTAAAAGGAAAAATTACAAGTTTTGTCCTTTATCTTAATACCACTTATCAGGCGGTGTCCTTTTTAACGAATTTTGACAAGTTTTGCCCTTTACAAGGAATTTTGTTGCACGTTTTGTCCTTTAGACTTAACTCAGTTATATTTTCTTGTTAAATCTTGTCACCCAAGGGTATTTTAGTCTTTTTACCCATTTATTTAATATTAATTAAAAGAATAAAACAAAATATTTTAGGGTTAACTCTTGAAATGAATGGGTAAAAAGACTAAAATACCCTTGGGTGACAAGATTTAACAAGAAAATCTAACTGGGTTAAGCCTAAAGGACAAAACGTGCAACAAAATTCCTTGTAAAAGGCAAAACTTGTCAAAATTCGTTAAAAAGGACACTGTCCTGATAAGTGGTATTAAGATAAAGCACAAAACTTATAATTTTTCCATATTAAAATCACAATAAATCAAATGCCGCAATAACAATACCTAAACGCGTATGCAGAAATCTCAATCATTCATAGCACATACAGATTACAGACCAACTACTACTCTCATTCCAATTTCCTGTTTACATTTTCACTGTTTACAATGGCTGAAACCGCTGTTACTGCCCTCTTCAAAGTCATTTTTCAGAAGCTAGCCGACGAAGCCTCCAGCAAATATGATCTCTCTCAGCGAATCCAATCCGACCTGAAGATTCTGGGAAAGAAACTGTCCCAGATCCAGCCTCTGCTCAATGATGCTTCTCAAAAGGAGATAAAAGAAGAAGCTGTTAACCGGTGGCTAAATGATCTCCAACATTTGGCTTACGATATCGAAGACGTACTCGACGATGTAGCTACTGAAGCTATGCATCTAGAGCTGACCCAGGAGCCAGAATCAGTCATCGGCAAGATAAGAAATTTCATCCTAACTTGTTGCACGAATTTCTCTTTAAGTCGTAGATTGCATAAGAAGTTAGAAGATATTACCACCGAGTTAGAACGTCTATATAAAGAAAAATCTGAGCTCGGTTTGATTGTGAAAGGTGCAAACCCAATATATGCTAGTAGACGAAACGAAACCTCTTTGCTAGAATCTGATGTTGTTGGGCGAGAAGGTGAGAAAAAGAGATTGCTCAACCAGCTGTTAGTAGGTGAGTCATCTAAGGAAAACTTTATCATTGTACCCATCGTTGGTATGGGTGGGGTAGGGAAAACCACTCTTGCAAGAATGTTGTACAACGATACGCGAGTGAAGGATCACTTTGAACTCATGGCTTGGGTTTGTGTTTCTGACGAGTTTGATATTTTTAAAATAAGTCAAACCATCTTTCAATCTGTGGCTACAGAAAACAAACTGTTTAAAGATATAAATCAGCTTCAAATTGCTCTTAAAGAGAAACTTGAGGGCAAACGATTTCTAGTAGTACTCGATGATGTGTGGAGTGAAAAGTATGAAGAGTGGGAAAACCTAGTGCGTCCATTTCATTCTGGGGCTACTGGAAGTCGGGTAATCATGACAACTCGCAAGCTGCAACTGCTCGAAAGGATAGGTTTTAATCATCTAGACCATCTCGAGCATTTGTCGCATGGTGCTGCTTTGTCTTTATTAGCTCGACATGCATTGGATGTAGATAACTTTGACTCGCATGAAACACTTAAACCACTAGGTGAAGGTATTGTCGAAAAGTGTGGTTGTTTGCCTTTGGCTATAAAGGCAATCGGAAGGCTGTTGAGAATGAAGACAGATGGAGAAGAATGGGATGATGTCTTAAACAGTGAGATATGGTATTTAGAAACTGCTAATGAAATTGTTCCAGCCCTCAGGCTAAGTTACCATGATCTTTCTGCCGATTTGAAGCGATTGTTTGCTTATTGCTCTTTGTTCCCTAAGGACTTTTTGTTTGAAAAAGAAGAGTTGGTATTATTATGGGTGGCTGAAGGGTATCTGAATGAGTCACTTGCAAACAAGTCACCAGAATGCTGGGGCCATGAATGTTTTGAGAAATTGCTATCGAGGTCCTTTTTCCAACATGCACCTAGTGGTGAACCCTTTTTTGTGATGCATGATCTCATGAACGACCTGGCCACATTTGTTGCTGGAGAATATTTTTTAAGGTTTGATAATCAGATGGAGATGACAGAGGAAGCTTTAACCAAGTACCGACATATGTCATTTATTCGTGAGGAGTATGTAGCTTTCCAGAAGTTCGGGGCATTTGAAAAGGCCAGAAGTTTGAGAACATTGTTAGCGGTATATGTTGGGGTAGATCAAGGCTGGAAGGATTTTTACTTATCCAGCAAGATTTTGGTTGACTTGCTTCCTCAGCTACCACTGTTAAGGGTTCTTTCTTTGAGGCGTTTTAACATAAGAGAGATACCAAATTCCATTGGTACTTTGAAGCACCTGCGGTATCTTAATCTATCTCGTACAAAAATAAAAGAGTTGCCTGAGAATGTTGGCAATCTTTATAATTTACAGACATTGATAGTTTCTGGATGTAAAAGTCTGACCAATTTGCCTAAAAGCTTCTTTAAACTCAAAAGGCTGAGGCATTTTGACATCAGAAATACTCCACTTTTGAAGAAGTTGCCTTTGGGAATTGGCGAGTTGAAAAGCCTACAGACTCTCACTAGGATCATCATCGGAGGAAACAGTGGCTTTGCAATAACTGAGCTAAAGGGATTAAAGGATCTGCACGGGGAAATTTCCATTGAGGGGTTGAACAAAGTGCAGAGCTCAATGCATGCACGAGAGGCGAACTTATCTTTCAAAGGGATTAACAAGTTAGAGTTGAAATGGGATGATGGGTCTGCAAGTGAAACACTTGAGAAGGAAGTTCTCAATGAGCTAAAGCCCCGCAGTGATAAGTTGAAAATGCTTGAGGTTAAGTGTTACGAGGGAATGGAGTTTCCAAAATGGGTTGGGGATCCGTCTTTTAATAGATTGGTTCATGTGTCGCTACACGCTTGTAGAAAATGTACATCTCTACCGCCACTTGGGCGACTACCTTCACTTGAAATTCTAAGGTTTGAAGATATGCCGAGTTGGGAGGTATGGTCAACCAATAGCGAGGCAATGTTTCCATGCCTTCGAGAGCTTCAGATAAAAAATTGTCCCAATTTGATTGATGTCTCACTTGAAGCATTACCTTCACTAAGAGTTTTAAGAATATATAAATGTTGTGAAAGTGTGCTGAGAAGTCTGGTTCGAGCAGCTTCATCAACCACAGAGATAGAAATCGAATCTATTTTAGGGCTTACGGATGAGGTGTGGAGAGGTGTTATAGAGAATTTTGGGGTGATGGAAACAGTAAAAATCATGAATTGTGATGGAATAAGATACCTGTGGGAATCAGATGCAGAGGCAAGTAAAGTTCTTGTAAATTTAAAGGAATTGAAGGTAAGGGAATGTAAAAAATTGGTGAGTTTAGGAGAGAAAGAGGAGGATGAGGATAACATTGGGAGCAACCTCCTATCATCTCTTAGGAAGTTGGAGATACAGTATTGTCATAGTATGGAGCGTTTGCGTTGTCCAAATAGCATTGAGAGGTTAAACATCACTTTCTGTTATTCACTTAGACATGTCTCCTTCCCAAGAGCAACAACAACAGGTGGAGGAGGGCAGAATCTCAAGTCACTTACTATAGATATTAGAAATTGTGGAAATCTAAAATCAATAAATCAATTGAGTCACTCCACTCACCTCACCTCTTTGACAATATGGTTTTGTGAAAACATGGAGTTATTTTCTGATCTTCATCAGCTATCAAATCTCACCAGGTTGGAAATAACAGGTTGTGAAAGCATAGAGTCATTTCCTAACCTCCATCTGCCAAATCTCACAGAACTGGATATATTACATTGCAAAAACATGAAGGCATTTGGTGACCTGCAGCTACCAAATCTAATCACTTGGAGCATATGGAGTTGTGAAAATCTGGAGTCATTTCTTGACCTTCAGCTATCCAATCTCACCATGTTAAAAGATCTACAAATCAGCAGTTGTCCAATGATTGATGCTTCCTTTCCACGTGGGCTTTGGCCTCCCAATTTGTGTTCCCTTAAGATAGGGGGGTTGAAAAAGCCCATCTCAGAATGGGGCTATCAGAATTTCCCAGCTTCCCTTGATGACCTAACGTTATGTGATGAACGTGATGTGATGAATTTTAGTCAATTGTCCCACCTTTTCCCTTCTTCTCTTACTAAACTCAGTATATATGAATTTGATAATCTGGAATCCATTTCAACGGGACTCCAACACCTCACATCCCTTCAACATCTGTACATTTGGAGATGCCCAAAGGTGAATGATCTACCAGAGATGCTGTTACCTTCACTTTTGAGTTTGACAATCAGAGGATGCCCAAAATTGAAAGAAAGGTGTGAAGGAAGAGGCTCCCACTACTGGCCCCGAATCTCTCATATCCCCTGCATCGACAATTGAAGACTAATTGAAAGAAAGGTACATACATGTTTATTAAATTAAATATGAGTTAATTATTGCTAGACGTTGTTTTAAATAAATAACCCTACCTTCTTCTTCTTTCTCTGTAGTCACTGAAAACAGATTTCCTGTCGTGAATACCAAATCACCGGAGGTAAAACGATGTTGTACCACCATCTTCACACATCATATCGAATTTACAAAGCCATCAAAGCCGATGACTTCGTTGACGGCTGTAATTTTTCCGTCAGGTAATAATTAACATCGTCAAACCTCTAATTATTTATTTTCAAAGACTGGTTTCTTTCTAGTTTGGGCCTGTTTTAATGTTGGAAGCCCAACTGGTTTACAATTAAGGAATGTTATTTAGCCCAACATAAACTATTTCATAATTCATAATAGTCTTCATTTGGGTGTTTACCAAAACCAGCTCGGTTTGGTTAAAACCGTTTTGTCAAAATCGGTTCGGTCGTAAGCCGGTTATGAAGTAAAATATTTGATCCCATACAAATCGGTTTGGGTCGCGTTGAAAGCGTTTCACCCTTTTAAACCCCTAGTTTTCTAATATTACCATGGCAGGCTCTTAGGGGTCGATGGGCCGGGTTACCACCCGAGGCCCAAATCTCCTGTGGCAATAAATTTAAAAAAAAATATGATTTTTAATATATATATATATATATATATATATATATATATATATATATGTTTTAAGCTTTTTTATATAGATAGTTCTTTTAAAATACATATTTTAGGGCTCGATTTTCACTACTCGCCCAGGGCCCAAAGTTTTTTTTTTAGAATTCTTAGGGACGACCCTGATTATACCTATTCTTAGGGATGACCCTGATTATACCTGATAGTTCTTTTAAAATACATATTTCTTTCTCCATGACAGGCAATCTAGGCTGTATTGTGAACTCTAAAGTGTGAAAAGGAATTAACGGGGATTGAAGACCAAGATTATCACACCAGAGGCTAAGCTAGAGTAAAAGGGTCATAGTGGTTGATGAGTTTCCAGACGAAGACTAAAACAAATGAACAAGGGACAAGATGAGTTCTAGTAAGCATATGCTTTTTTCCTACAAAAATTATGGGTGGATTGCGTAACGAGTCGAAAGAGGTCTGGGTTAAGAAAAATGGTTAACTTTTTTTAGTAAGGGTTGAAATGGGTCGGGTCAGGTTGGATTGTTGGACTGACATGCAAACACTTTAATTTCTTTTAACCTCATCTCTAGTTAATGTTTTAACTACGATTATAAAAAATATACTAATGTTTAAAGTAGTCTAACTTTCTTTTAATAGTGTTTAGAAGGTGTTATGTGTTTTGGTTATATTCTTGTTAAAATTAATTTTCAAAACAATGGTTTGGCCACTAATGTCAAAGTGTGTTGTTTGACCCTTGACAAGAGTTGAAGAAAGAAGACATTCTACCAAGGTTTCTGCATATCAACAACACACATCCAAAGTCACAGATGTTGAAGAATTTGCATATAGTACGAGTGAAGAAAGCCTAGAAAAGATACAGTATCTTCATGCAGATTTTAACTCAACTCTCAAGACTCGTATCATGCAGTTCCAGTGGTATGCAATTTCAAATCTTTATCAATTTCTCATACTTCGACTTAACTGGGCCTTTGACTAATCAACATGGTTAGTAGTAGTTATTTGAGTAACAGATTCAAAATGGAACGTGTTGGATCAACCCAAAAGCTCCTTTTGTCTAAAAATAATTAGCATGTCAACAAAAGACGTATCATGTCAATGATAGTATAGTTTTTTTAATTAAAATAATTGCAAGGGTATTTATGCATTCAAAAGTAATTTTACATATTAAAAGGTAATAAAAAAAGTGAAGTAATACAAATGTTGCAGTTTTTCATATGCACTTGTTTACTAGGATGGAATTTTTAGGTGGAAGGTAACAAATGACGCTTAATCTTTACGTTGATGGTGATATGGAGTTGATCCATGATTTACCAGACTCGTATTTGGAGCAACTAGACACACAGAAGTGAGCTAGAAAATGGTTTAAAACTGAAAAGGGCATAACTTTCATCACATGTGGAGTTATACGTCTCAACGAGCCACGCGCTTGGACAAATGCAATAGACAAAACCCGACTCACGGGACCCAATTTCGCCATCTAGAGCTCCGATTTTGAACTCAAGGTTTTCCCTGATTTTAGTTATTTTCAATGGTTAGTAAAAACGTATGGATCTTGAATTAAATAATTATACGTTTATTTAGGCTGTTAACTTAGAGGGAGCCTTATTATTGACAAGAGGTTCATAATGAAGAAGACTTGCCACTAATAAGGTTTTGTTGCTAATGAAGAAGACTTGCCACTGAAGGAACCCCTAGAGCTTGCGTCTGGTCGCTCATGGGCTAAGTTACCTCTGATGGTAACTTATAACTGATGAAGACTAGGTGGAATTTGCCTCTGATGGCAAGTTACCATCTGATGAAAATAAAAGGAACTTCCCACCAATCTGGTGAAGATTGATAAAGATTTCTCGTTAAGGAACAAGAGATGCCACATGTCAGTCTATCATTGGAATAAGACAGTCAGTTAAGAAGATGTTATACGTAATTATCACTTATGTAAATCTTAACAAGATTATGAATACACAAGTCCGCATTGAATTTATTGCCACTTGACCCCATAGCTTCTTGGGTCAAGGAGTTAAAGTGTGAATTCGATGTGTCTAACATGTGTGCATATTTTAGAGAAAATTTGCAAGTAACCCTCTTCATAGCTACAGTGTTAACTAGGAAATCGTCTGTAGCTTTAGTTGTATTATGTAACATTCAATTTGATTGATACCTTGTGCATAAAACAATTGTTCTTCTGCTCTCGTTTACTGTTTTGTTCAAATTATGAAATGCCTGGCGATGAAACAATGATACCTGACACTGATTAACTAATATTCCGTTGCAAACTAACTAATAATCAATCTAGGGTATTAGCTAATTCTTATTTTGCTTGGAATCCACACAAAGTCAATCCCAACATTGTGTCCTAGAAAGATGTAATTCCCTTGGTGGTAACTCAATAGGTATCCATCCATTCATGTTGCAATATCTTATAAAGAACCGATATATAAGGCAGACATGGCCGGTAAAGTTTACACAAATATTGTCCTAGGTGGTTAATATATGTATGTAACAACTAGTGATTGCGATTTAGATGGTAAGAATGCACAACCACTATTACGACATGATTGTTTGATAACCTTATACAGCTATACTATTGCAACTTCAGTTTACAACTTACAATAATAAGTTTAAATGCAGGTTCAAAAAGCCACATGTATCCAATATCCTGAAAAAGAAAGGCAAGTAATGAGGTAACAGAACAAAGGAAATCATTTAAGTCAAACCTGAATTAAAAAAACATCAAAACATTTAAACTACTGTGTTCTATTTAAATGATACAAAAGTTCAACCAAATAAATTTTGCTCTATTAGTCACGAATCCAACAATAATACTACTAGAATAAATTACATTCGAGCTAGTTAACAAGAACGCAAAGTTCTCAAATGAAGACCACGATGGACCACAAAAACTTGTTCATCATGTGAGATCCCTCTTTCCTCCTTACTTGATGCAACATCATATACCAACAGTTGAAAACAAGATAACTTGTTTTCATAAAGTGTAGGATTAACAAATCAATCATGCGAAATATATCAAAACAAATAAGAATTCAAGAACAAGTTTACCACTTTTTGCCTCAATGATCACTCTTCTTTCCCGAACCATAATACTTCTCATACCATCTAACAAACTTGTCGTTGGTTTATACCCAAACTCCCTTTGCGCCAAACTAATATTCGCATGAGTAAACGGGACATCACCATTTCTAGGCAACTTCATCACACGTTGTTTCGCTTTCACTTTCAACAACTTCTCCAAAATACTAACAAGATCCGAAACCGGCACAGGCGAAGTATTCCCTAAATTAAAAATTCTAAACTGTGCATCTCCTTTCTTCTTTCCACCACTTCCTGTACTCTTTTCAGTGGTGTCTAAAGCACCTAAACAACCCTTTACAATATCATCAATATACGTAAAATCACGCGCAACCGTTCCATGATTACCCGATTCAAAGACGGGTATCGGTTTTCGTTTCAAGATATCTTTAGTGAAGAAAAAGTAAGCCATGTCCGGTCTACCCCACGGTCCATAAACCGTAAAGAACCTCAAACCCGTTAAAGACAACCCATAGATATGATTATATGTATGCGCGATTTCTTCACCCGCTTTCTTCGTCGCAGCGTATAGGCTCGCGGGTTGATCCGTTCGGTCTTTTTCTGAAAAGGGTACTTTTGTATTCAACCCATAAACAGAACTAGAAGAAGCCCAAACAATTGCAGGTTGTAGATTTGCATTTTTGCATACTTCAAGAACATTAACAAAACCAGCAACGTTACTATGAATATAAGATTTCGGATTCTACATTGCATATCTAACACCAGCTTGTGCTGCTAAATGCATCACATGAGTAAGATGTACTACCTCAAAGAGTTTGTTTAGCAAAACGGTGTCGTTTACGTCCCCTTCCACAATGAAGATCCCCCTTTTTTTCCAACAAAACTTGACGAGCCCTTTTGAGGGTGGGATCGTAATAATCGTTGAAATTGTCCAACCCTAAAACGCCGTCACCACGGCGTTTTAACGCCGTGCTGACGTGGCTTCCGATGAAGCCGGCTGCACCGGTGACTAACACAGAGTACCCTGTTTTTGATCGGATCTTTGCTGATGATTTGACCCGTTTTTCCCATCCGGGTCCGCCCCAAGATTTGATTTTTAAGGATTTGTGAGAAAGATCTGTTGATAGTGTTGATGAATTAAAGAAGAAAACAAAGATTAACCCAAAGAAAACAAAACTCCAAAATGTGACCTTTGCTAGATGTGGATAATGCCATCTTAATCTATGATAATAATTTGATTTTTCCATCTTGAATTTCCCAGGTGTTGATGGGATATTATCATCTAGATAAGTTGACTTCATGATTTTCAAGAAAATCTTGAAATTGAAAACACCCTTTTGGGGTCTAAAACAGATATACCAAAAAAAAAAAAAAATCAAATGTTTGATGGGATACTACTATCCAGATGAGATGGCTTGATGATTTTCAAGAAAAGCTTGAAATTGAAAACACCCTTTTAGGGTTTGAGTAAATATACAAAAAAGATAGTTTCTTTTTTCAAGGGTTTGAAGAATGATCCAAATCTTTTGGAGAAAATTGATGATTAATGAAGAAGATTAACATGGTGGAATGTAAAATCTTGAAATGGGAAACACCCTTTTAGGGTTTGAACAAATATGCAAAAAATATTGTTTTTTTCTTGAAGGGTTTGAAGAATGATCCTTATCTTTAGAAAAAAATGATTATTTGATGAAAAAGAACAGCAATTTGTTGCTTAATGGATCAATCTTGTGGGAGTTCTTGATTGTAAAGATTGATTGCAAGAAGATATGTGTGAATGGGGTGAGAAAGAAACACAGAGGCGGACTAAAGAATATGATTTTGAATATTCAAAGTGGGAACTCATCACAGATGATAAAAATCAAGAAACGGTGATAATCAAAAGGGTTAACCTCTGTAAGATGAATTGGGGGTAAAATTAGGGTTTTCTTGGTTTATAATTTAGGGTTTTGATTGGAGAAAGAAGGCAATGAATGTTTAATTGGTGATTTTGAAACATGAGGAGGGTAGTTTTTATTTTTTACACAATTGGGATTATTTTTTTTCCCCAAATTTAACTTGCATATATAACTAGAAAATAACTATATTTCCTCCTACCTTTCAAAAAAAAAAAAAAAAACTATATTTCCTCCTAGTTTTATTTTATATTAGGAAAAATTACACTTTTCGTCCTTTATGTTTGTACCTAGTTGCAATGGATGACCTTTACCTTTAATATTTACAGCCACAGTCCTTTTTTTTAAAACATGTTACAGCTTTCGTCCTTTGCCTCAAACCCAGTTAAAAAAGTTGGTTAAGTTACATCACGTGCACAGCATGTGAGGGCATTTATGTCCATTTATATCACCCAGCTACCCACCATTTAAAAGCCCCAATATCTCCCCCTAATCCCTCATTTATCAGTTCACTCCTTATCTTCTCCCCTAGGTCTTCGAAATGGTATAACATCCCCAAATTCATCTGCTGCTCTGCTCGATCATCTTCTTCAGCAAGAAATTTTACTTGAACGGTCATGACGATGAATCAAGAACCAGTACCACCAACGTGGTTTATACGAGAGACCATGGATGGAGATGAAGTTGTTCAGTTGTATGGTAAGTTTAGCTCTAACCTAAATTCTGATCTTTTTGAATGATTCAAGACAACCTATTGTAATGTGTATGTTTCTAACTAGTAAAAATTTGAAATTTGCAGTTGGAATGCCTCATCTATTCAGTATTAGGTTTCATCATGGTGGTAGGTTAACCAAGAGTCCTGGTCGGGTATACGAAGGTGGTAAGGTTAATTTTGTTGACATGATCGACGTTGATTTGTTTTTTGTTCACGAGATTTCAGATATGATGGATGAGCTGGGTTATTCTGTTACTGATCATATATACTATTTTTTCCAAAACCCTAAAAAGGATTTAGATAATGGTATTGAATATTTAAGTAGTGACCAAGATATTTTGAACTTTTCTAGGTATGTAGAAGTTCATAAGATTATCAATGTGTTTACGTTACATGGTTTAGACATTATTAAGGACTTCTTTCAGTCACCTATGAAGCCACAAAAGGGCATTACAATTGAAGAAATTGATGAGCCTGGCCCTTATGCAATAGTGCCTTCAAAACTAACTGTAACAAGAAGGTTGCAGTTAGATGAGCAGGGAGGTTTGAGTGTGAATGAGCAGGGAGGTTTGAGTGTGAATGATCAGGAAGGTTTGAGTGTGAATGATCAGGAAGGTGTGAGTGTGCAGGAAGAACATGTGGACATGTTCTTGTATGATAATGCACCAGTTGACATTGAGGGGATTGATTTAGATGAAGAGGGTCCTGAAAATGAAACAAGCACTGAAGAGGAGGATAGTGACAGTGACTTTGTGGTTGATGAAAACAATTGCATGCCAGATCATGATGTAGATATGAGGGACTACACTATGAATGTTGACATGGAAGTAAATGACATTGTTATTCATCAAGATGAAGATATAGAAGATGAAATCTTAGACAATGAAGCATTCCCAAGTGGGTCAGAGTCTGATGACAATCAAACAAGCACTAGGAAGAGACAAATACATCAACAAAGGAGGAGAAATGAGAATAGAGTGAACTTTTATTTGGGACAAGTGTTTGGAACTAAGGAAGAGGCAAAGAAGCTCATAAAGGTTCATTCAGTTGAGACAAGAAGGCACATTGTTATTGTTAAGGATGATAGCACTAGGGTGAGGGCAGTGTGTCATGGTAAGTTACCTCAATTTGATGTAGATGATAGTGGAGTTCATATTGAAAGTCAAGCAAAGGGAGCAAAGGGAAAAGGGGCTGCTGTGGACAAAGGCAAAGGTAAAGGGCCTGTTGTGGACAAAGGCAAAGGTAAAGGGCCTGCTGTGGACAAAGGCAAAGGTAAAGGGCCTGCTGTAAAGAAGGGGAAAAGTCAAGGGGAAAAAATGCCAAAGTTTAAAAGAACTGGGCCTCCTGTGAATAAAGGCAAAGGTAAAGGGGCTGCTGGTGAAGGATCCAATGTACATGTTGGGGGAAGAGGCATCAAAAAAGATTCTGCAGAATACCCATGTCCATGGGCCATACTTATCTCAAAAGTTAAAGGTGAAGAAAGTTGGATGGTCAAGACTCTTCTTGAAGAACATAAATGTGTTTGTACCAGAAAAATACATGCTTGTACTTCAACCTTTCTCTCTCAACAAATGGTTGAACAAATTGAAGAAAATCCAGATATTCCGGTCAGAGCTGTTCAAGAACAATTTCAAAGAAAGTATGCTGTTGGTGTATCCAGGATGAAGGCTTACAGGGCTAAATCAAAAGCAAGGAAGATGGTGGAAGGTGATTACTCATCACAGTATGGTCTGTTGAGGGACTATGTCCTTGAGTTGCAAAGTAAAAATCCTGGTACCACTGTTAAGATAGATGTAGAACCTGGTCATCCAAGGGATCTGACTAGACAGTTTAGAAGGATCTATGTTTGTTTAGGGGCTTTAAAGCAGGGGTTTAAAGCATTAGGCAGGAATTTACTTGGTTTGGATGGTGCATTCATGAAGGGGCCTTATCCTGGACAACTCTTAAGTGCAGTGGGTGTTGACCCTAATAATGGGATTTATCCAGTGTGTTATGCAATTGTTGAGGCTGAAAATCTAAGTGCTTGGACATGGTTCCTAGATCTGTTAGCTGATGACCTTGAGATACCAAGAAACTCAGCCTTCACATTTATGAGTGATAGGCAAAAGGTTAGTGATTTACTTGCATTCTGTTTTAAATTCAGTTCTGAGATTTGATGTGGGAACACCGGATACAATCAAAGGACTTGCAAGGGGCAATGTGAAAAAAGGAAGGACTAGATCTGTTGGCAGGGGTTTAACTTTTGACTTTTGGTTTGTTATGGTCTTTGACTTTTGGTTTGTTAAGGTCTAACTTAGTACTTTATGGGATATGTATTAACTCTAGATGTTTGGAACATGTTTAAGACATGTCTTTTATAACTTGGTTATCTATGCCAATGTGGCAGTTTTTGTTTGCAATTTGCATTGTGTTTGATGTCTACAACACTTGAATGGGTCAAAACAGCAGTTGCATTGTGTTTGCTGTCTACAACAGTTGAATGGGTCATTTGTCTTGTTTGTTTGCAATTTGCAGCCATTGAATGTGTCTAAATAGGTTATGTGCTGTTTGCCAAACATGTTATGGCCAAACAGGTTATGGGTCAAAATAGAGACTGTTGAAACAGGTCAATTATGTGCTGCTTACCAAACTGGTTATGTCCAAACAGGTTTTGGGTCAATATAGAAACTGTCAAAACAGGTTATGGGTCAAAAGAAAGACAATATCATTTGCCGAAGCCAAAGGTACTGCATTACATTCATTATATTCATACAAAAGGTACTGCATTACATCAAAACTACTTACATATCACATTTCATACAAAAACTACTTTGCATTACATCTAGACTGCTTTGCATTACATGGACAAATACACGATGAAGCAAACCCAACTCAAAATCAACATCTTTTTCAGCTTCATTGTCTCAGATTTAAGTTCTTTCACCTTCTCCTCTAACATGTTTCTGTTTCGTAGCAGACCTGGGATGATGTTCACACATGAATGGCAATTGGACTGATCTACCCATCCTATGAATCGACATGTCGATCCTTGATCAGGACACCCATAAAAACGGCAACCTGGGTTCCTATCTGTCCAAGAGGTGAGGATAACAGCTTCTCTTCCACAATCGCATAACACCATCTTCTTATTGTATTGTTTGGTAAAACAACCTAACTGCTGCCCCAACTTTTTAGAGGAGCTGGAAATGTTAATTCTGTGTAGGTAACTATCATCACTTGTTTTGTTCTGTCTTTGATATTTGTTGGAACTTTGAGGGTGATTCAGTTTGTGGTTACCCTACAGGAGTAGTAGTAGTAGGCAGGGGCAGAGTATAGGACTTCGGGCTTGGTGTGTTTAGGCCCGAGTCTTCTCTTCCTTCTTCTCTATCAGTGAAGCATCAACCATAAATTCAATCTTTCTCTTTGTAATCGGTTCTCCGAGTTGTTCTTTTTTATTATTGAAGCTATTTTGCAATAAAGTATACCATATATATTGATTGACAGAGTGACGATTATGTCTAAGGATATGCAGCTTGCACATAAAATTAGGGGTTAGAGTGCTTAGGGTGTGATTTGTAACCCTAATATGTAGATCTGAAACTAATTTGATTTTTTATGGATGGTCCTATCTGATTATATTTAATGAAAATTTTGAATTAGTGGTGCTAATTGGTATGTCAAATTGCTGTTTTCTGATTTGACCACTGAGGATTCATGAATTCTCTTATAATATTTGATCTTGAACTAATTGTGTCTTTTTGTATAATAGATGAACCTGTCAGTTTCAAAGTAAGTATTTACTGGTTTATAATGAATTAGAAAGTTGAATTGAGTTGATTTAGTTAGATATAACTGATAACATCTTAGATGTTAAGTTTTTTAGATCACCAAAATTTAGAAAAGCTTGGGACCGTTAATCGCGGTGGTTAATTTGACTAAGAAAATGAAGTAAAAACCAAAATTTCAATTTTATAACTGTTGGAAGATTTATAATCAAGAAATTTAGAATTTTTGAAAGTCAATTATAAAAGTCAAACTTGTTCATAAAAAAGTCAACTACAGAATTATAACGTTATGAACAAGAAATTCAGTTATGTAGTTATGTAAGTTAGTTAGTTAGTTAGAAAATGGTTAAATAACTGTTCTACTGTAAGGGTATAAATACCCACTGATGTCTTCATTTGTATGTGTGAAATTTAGAAGTTTATATTGCATATTTTCTTTGTCTCTTTTCACCAAATGAGTCCCTACACATATTTTTTGCATACTCAAACTCACAATTGTTCATCCTATGTTTGTGAATGTTAATTGATCCCGATCCAACAATAACCAGTGGGGCCAGTTGCCAGTTGCCAGGCTGTGATTTTGTTATGGTTTTCTTTGTTCACGTAATAGAGCTTGAAGTATTATTTCTGCATCTCGCTGAGTGCTAACCAAATCCGCCCACATTGGACTGGTGAACCTTTCATTTCCAGAGTAAGTAATTTGTGAACCAAATCATAGGAGGAGCATGTTGCATCTGCACGTGATGTGAAGGTCTATCAACATTCAAAATTTTGTAGGCAATTTCATAAAACAATTATTGCCAAATCCAGGTCACCTAAGCAAAAGCTGCTCCTTGAACAATGTTTCCTTGCCATTCTTTTCGTCTATAATTCTTGCTATAAATGAACACCTAACTTTTACAAATTCAGAGTTGGGTGCCCAAAAGTTCCTCCCTGGCATCAATCATCTTAGGTAGGGGCGGCTCGACTATAACAAAATATATGCTGAAGTTTGGTGTCCCCAATTTTTTTAGGGCTTGACTATGTTCGATTCGCATTCAATTCTTCCTCTCCAATAACAACACCCGTAATTCTCTAACTATTGAATTTTCAAATGGAGTTGTGTGGTTCTGTGCCTTTTAGAAATCATATACAAAAAATGTGTGTCATCATATTCCTACATGTTAGGATCCAAAAAAAAAGACAGAGAAGGCATTGATTTTGGAACCCGCTTTAGGTCTCTAAAGAGGTTAAGCCAATCTTGTCTATTGTTGCTTTTTTTACAACTTAAATGATGACCGGTGAATAAAAGATGGAATGCATGCAAAGTTTCCATGAAGAAATTATGCAAATGCTCTATACTGCTAAATTACGTAACAACAAATTCGTCAATTAACGATGTTGATTGAATGATTTTGACATCGTGAAATCTCCTTTTGCAAAATACATTACCATAAGAAGTGTATTTTTTGTGAAATATAATAAGATGTTTATTAACTGTTTCGACCCGTATCGTTTCATACAACACTTGAATGGGTCAAAACAGCAGCTGCATTGTGTTTGCTGTCTACAGCAGTTGAATGGGTCATTTGTCTTGTTTGTTTGCAATTTGCAGCCATTGAATGTGTCTAAATAGGTTATGTGCTGTTTGCCAAACATGTTATGGCCAAACAGGTTATGGGTCAAAATAGAGACTGTCGAAACAGGTCAATTATGTGCTGCTTACCAAACTGGTTATGTCCAAACAGGTTTTGGGTCAATATAGAGACTGTCAAAACAGGTTATGGGTCAAAAGAAAGACAATATCATTTGCCGAAGCCAAAGGTACTGCATTACATTCATTATATTCATACAAAAGGTACTGCATTACATCAAAACTACTTACATATCACATTTCATACAAAAACTACTTTGCATTACATCTAGATTGCTTTGCATTACATGGACAAATACACGATGAAGCAAACCCAACTCAAAATCAACATCTTTTTCAGCTTCATTGTCTCAGATTTAAGTTCTTTCACCTTCTCCTCTAACATGTTTCTGTTTCATAGCAGACCTGGGATGATGTTCACACATGAATGGCAATTGGACTGATCTACCCATCCTATGAATCGACATGTCGATCCTTGATCAGGACACCCATAAAAACGGCGACCTGGGTTCTTATCTGTCCAAGAGGTGAGGATAACAGCTTCTCTTCCACAATCGCATAACACCATCTTCGTTTATGAGCAGATGATTTAAGATCCAAACCCTAATTTTGGGTCAGTCGCGCTGTAGAGAGAGTTGCAGGTATGGGAGCTGTAACAATGGGGAAGAAACCCTAATTAGGGATTAGGGGGAGATATTGGGGCTTTTAAATGGTGGGTAGTTGGGTGATATAAATGGACATAAATGCCCTCACGTATTATGCACGTGATGTAACTTAACCAACTTTTTTAACTGGGTTTGAGGCAAAGGACGAAAGCTGTAACATGTTTTAAAAAAAAAGGACTGTGGCTGTAAATATTAAAGGTAAAGGTCATCCATTGCAACTAGGTACAAACATAAAGGACGAAAAGTGTAATTTTTCCTTTATATTAATTCATTATCCTAACATGTCTCTATATTTTCTCTTCTTGTTTATCGTTTGATTCGGTCATATCTTGAATACTATTAAAAAAAACAACAAAGGAAATGTAGATAGAAAAAAAATTAATAATATGATATGGGAACTTGTTTATGTTTATATTTGACATTTTTGATTGTTTATTTAACGTAAGGATAGTATAATTTGTACCCAAAAGAAATTGAGAATAAGGAATATGAGTGAGGTCATGTTGGTATTAGCAGAAAAGGTATGAGGATTTAGTTATGTGTTTCTTGTAAAAGATTAATGAAAAACAAGAAATATACAGTAAAATCTCTATAAATTAATCCTTGATAAACTAATAATTTCAGAGCCGGCGCTTAGAATTCGTGTACCATGTTCGAGCTTGAAAAAATGTGTCTTTAGGCTTTAACGAAATTGGGTATTTGGCTCACTAAAGGTCTAAACCTAATGTTAAAGAGGTTAATAACTAATCTAAACCATAAGAATAGTTTTGTAAGGGGCCTATGTTGGTGTTTGTATGGATATATCCGATTAAAAAAATATTTTACATATACATATCGGGTTTTTTTCATAAAAAACGTGTCCCTCAAAATATCGGGCCCTGACCGGTGGTCCTCCCAGTCCACCCCCAGGGCCGGCCATGAATAATTTGTCAAATTTTAACTTGAGACCAATACAAAATTGGGTTCCAATCGATAAAATAATACGATAATAACTTTTTTGAAATCTCAATGTATATACATTGGTCTAACGAAACTATAAATTAATAATTGCTAAAAGATTTCAAATTCTAATAAATGTGCATTTAAACTTGTTTTTGTAATTTATTTTTTTGGTATAATGAACTAACTTTTTGTATTTAAAAACAATGAACTTGACTCAGTTAATTTGTGAATGTACATTGGATTTTGAAATTTAAAGGTCATACGTATTTCTTTAAATTGATAAATTATTAATTTAACGTTATAATAATATCACACTAAATTAATAAAATATCTCGATCCCAACCAGCGGCGGACCCAGAATTTTTTTCATGGGGGTGCGGAACATTTTTAAAAATTTTAGGCCCCTAGGTATATAAGTAAAAAATCGGTTCGTATCGGGTCGGTTCAGGTCGTGTCGGTTCGGGTCGGGTCGGGTCGGGTCATGTAAAACAAAATAAATCGCGCCATAACGTCCCTACTCATGGTTCCTATCACAAACAAATTGATCCATAAGTTCATCGCTTCATAACATAATGTTTCAATTTTAATTTTCAACCATAGAAATCGTGTGTAATCACCCTAAAAATCATCTAAACAACATAATCACCCTAAAAATCATCTAAACAACCATAAACAACATCAAAACACATGAAATTTCAAACCTATTTAAGAATTTTGTTACCCTTTGGTGTCGGACGGCGGTGGTTCGCGGCTGCTGATGACGTGTTGTTGTGGTTGTTGTTGTGTTCGATGATCGCTGGCAGGAGACGACCCAAGAGAGGGAGGGCGGGAGGAATTCTAAGGGACTATTGGGCTTATTTTAATTATTATAGTTTGAACTTAGGTTGAGTTTGGTTAATAGGCTAGTAATTAGTGGGCTAATTATGTTTAATGAAATAGTGGGTTAAGGTATTGGGTTAAGTTGTGTAGTATAAGTTTATATAATTTAGGTAGTTTTTTATTTTAATTAGAGTTTACTAAAAAAATTTAAAATATAAATCGATAACATTTTTTACCTAAGGTGTGTAGACGAAAAATTCCAAGGGGTGCGGATGAAAAAATTCAAGGGGTGCAGACGAAAAAATCAAAGGGGTGCGGACGGAATTTTCAACGGAAAATAGCACTAATTTTTTTTTCCCGGGGGTGCGCCCGCCCACCTTGGGCTAGGGGTAAGTCCGCCCCTGATCCCAACATTATTAATTTATAAAGGTTTTAGCTACGGAACAATGTAATTATGGGTGTCAAGGATGGTGCACCAAGTTAGAGTGTTAAGACCGTAACAAAAAAGACACATTATTTAGTAAAACATGCGAGTAAGTCAGTGACTTTTGTCGAAGAACCGATCAAAAATAAAGAGAGCTTATAATCCTTTTTACATTAGACTAACTAGGATAACGATTAACAAGGGTGTCAAATTCACAAGTAGTTAGTGTGTGGTATTTAGTTCAAGTTGATTAAACAGCGTAAGTAAAATTTGATTTTTGAGTTGATTGTTTTAATAGCATTGCATAAAACAGAAAGTGAATGAAATTCAAATAAGTAAAAGATGATGGATGGGCCGACACATCTCATACAAGTCTAAGCCCAAAAATTGAGCCCAATACAAACATACATCATCATTTATCATACCTATAAATGCTTCTTTTTTAACATCATAAATAAACATCAATAACATTGTATATAATAGATACAATGTATCAATGTTTAATAAATCTTGCCTGATATTAAATATAGGGTACATTACATTTTTCGTCCTTTATGTTTATACCGTATTACAATGGATAGCCATAATCACATTCACAATCTTTTATTTGCAAAACCCGTTACAATCTACGTTCTTTAGTACTAACCAAATTAAAATTTTTAGTTAAGTTTATTCGCTTAAGGGTATTTTGGTCAATTCATGTTTTTATTTAAATGTTTAATAAATAAAACAAAAAAAATCGCATATACACTTCATCTTCCCCAAACATTTAATCTGGTTAGTTCTAAAGGACGTAGAGTGTAACAGATTTTGCAAATAAAGTGTATATGTGATTTTTTGGTTTTATATTAATAAACATTTAAATAAAAACATGAATTGACCAAAATACCCTTAAGTAAATAAATTTAACTGAAAATTTTAATCTGGTTAGTACTAAATGATGTAGAGTGTAACGAGTTTTGCAAATAAAGGATTGTGATTGTAATTATTGAAATTAAAGAATGTCCATTGTAATGTGGTAAAAATATAAAGGATGAAAAGTTTAATTTACCCTTAAGTATAAATTTTATTTTTTATAACAAAAACTATATTTGTTTTATTAAGTGTTGTCTTGTTTTTCTTTTCTCTTTTTTTAACGCCAAAGTGTTGTCTCATTCACATGACAAATCCTTTTTGAAGGTTTTTCTAAAACTTTTCTTGGTGCTTTTCAAGCTCCAAATATCAGAGCATAGTATTCTTTTTTTCCTAAAAAGATGACACACGACAAAAGGAAAAATCGAAAGAATATCTTATTTTGAGTTACAATTACTAATGGGAATAAGATTGGCTTTGAACGACATGATAATATTTTTTTTTTCATCACATATTTTATGAGAATAAGATTGGCTTTGAACGACATGATAACATTTTTTTCATCACTTTTTTTGTCACTCGTATAGTACAATAACATTTTACTCTGTCAAATATTGTATAACCGGGTCACATTTCCGTCGCATGTATATTACAATAAGATTTTATTGTATCTAATAACAGTGGCGAAGCTTGAAAAAAAATTTCGAGGGGTCGGAAGGCATTAGACCTAAAAAAAATTTCTATGTTCGGTCGAGCAATGGTGATTCGATTCGGGTCGGATCGGGTAGGGTAGGGTGTCGGTGATGCGATTCGGGTCGGGTCGGGTAGGGTGTCGGTGATGCGATTCGGGTCGGGTCAAACATTAATATCAAATTAAAAGCCGTTCTCAAACATTAAAACGTAAACATTGTTTAACAAACAATTGAATAAAGATACCAAAACATTAAAAAGAAGAGGAAGGTGGGTACCCGGTTTAGTTGGATGAAGAATTATAGTTCTGCTCGTCTTCCTTTAAGATTTTTGAATTCTTCAATTATGGACTCCGAATCAAAGTTCTCAGCAATCTCCTTTTCTATGTAAATCACCATACTGTTTGCTAGATACTGATCGGACATCTTATTGCGAAGGCGATTCTTAAATATTTTCATTGCTGAAAATCCTCTTTCCGTTGTTGCAGTCGAAACTGGAAGTGTTAAGATTAGCCGACACACTCTTTCAACTAATTTGTACATGTTATTTTTCTGACATTTCACAATAGTTTTGCAAAGTTCAGAAAGAGTTGATACCCCACTTAGCTTAGGATTATTTATCCTTTCAACTTGAAAATTATCCAACTGACCACGTAACTGCTCCCTCTCTTGCTCTGTAAAATCTTTAGGATAATATTTCTCAACAAGAAGAACAATCTGATCAATATTAATCTTTTTTGAACATAAAGTCGCACTAAGAGATAACAACTCTATCGCTTGCTCATTGAATCTACTATCCAGCTCATGTAGTTGTTTGTCCAATGTCTCTGTAAACAAATCTACCCGATAATAATGCTCGAATGTAACATGAAGATCTTTTTTACGAGGCCGATACCGAGTAGAAGTATATGGAGCACTCATATCAGGCATATCTATGTCATGCCTTTCACAAAAAAAACGAACCTTTTCAAATAAAGAATCCCATCCGCTGTTTCTAAAATTAGTTAGACTAGCCTTTGTTGCAGAAACTAACTCCATTGCATTAAGGATGTCTTGGGATTTCTTTTGTAATGCTTGACAAAGCGTATCAGTTTTTGCCAATACTTCTTTCATCAAGTGAAGAACAAGCACAAACTCAAATGATTGCAAGTAACCGTAAGCTATATTGTCAAGGTGTGCTTCTTGATTCAACAAGTTCGTATACAATAGAAAAGCTTTTTTATGATTTGAAGATTGAATGTGCTTCAACAATGGGCATTTATCCCTATCATTAACCTTTTTCCAATTGTCAAAGCCTTCTCTAGTAAACGCACTATGACCGTGGCTCTCATTCGGTTTATCATTACATAAATAACAAAGGAAACAATAAGCCTTGTGTTTCGTTGGAGAATACTCTAACCAATTAGGGAACATATCAAACCAAGCATATTTAAATCTACGAAGATTGTTCTTTGGACCCCTAGGCTTATACTCATCTAGCTTTATTTGATACGCTCCTAATGACATATAAACTAGTCTTACTTTTTCCCGTATATTAACTGGATACTTCCACATTGGGAGTCGCTTAGCGGGATCTCTTTCTAGACTACTAACATCCACTTCATTGATGTTAGTCGGATTTTGAGGAATGTTTTGATTCGCCTCATTATTCGCCTCATTATTCGCTTCATTATTCGCGTCATTATTCGCTTCATTAACCGGTGGAATGTTTTGATTCGCCTCATTATTCACTTCACTAACCGGTTCACTTGTTGAAGCTTTTTGACGTTTGTTCTCATTGTTTCCATCAACAATTCCTTGATTTCCCTCTACTTGTTCTTCATTTTCGTTCTTTCTTTTGAAAAAGGAGGTTATGCATTTATTCTTCCCCCATGGCAATCTAATAACAAATGTGAACAAATCAACCTAAGTTTCAAAAATTCTAATAGCTAGAGAAAGATTCAACAAGTTTAGGGCTAAAACTCACACCTAATTTCAACCTAATTCATATAAATTGGAGCCCTAAATCAAACCTAAACATAAAAAATTAACATACCTGAGAAAGATTCAACAAGTCTCGAAGTCGAAGTCGAAGTCGAACAGTCGAACAAGCAGCAGCCCAGCAGCCAGTCGCTTTCCCCCAGCCCCTGCGTTTTTCTTCTGTTTCTTCTATCTGCGCCCTGGTCGAACAAGCAACAATTGAAATCAGATGATTATTTGGGCTTACATTCATATTGGGTTTAATTTCTTAAATGGGCCATGAGTTTTGATTTGGTTATTTTGGGCTTATGATAAAAATACATAAAACACTCTTTTATTTGGGCTAATTTAGTATTTTATTTGGGTTATATAATTTATTTTTTAGAAAACCGGAGGGGTCGAACACTATACATAATTTTTTTTTAGAAAACCGGGGGGTCTAACACGTATATACATAATTTTTTTTTTAAACCGGGGGGTCTAACACGTATATCCCTAAAAATTTCTATACGAAAAACACATACGTAACACTACTAACCGAAAAGTTCGGAGGGTCGGGCGACCCCCCCCCCCCCGCCCCTCACATGTTGCGCCCCTGTCTAATAATATGTATGTGTAACTGTATTAGGGTGGAGGGAGTGGGAGCCGGGTAGGGTTCAATGACAACCGGCCCCGTCCGGGAACACCGCCACCCGGTTCCGGGTTTTTTCTCACCGAAATTCGGTGGGTTCTCAGTGATCATCAGGAGATAGGAAGAGCAGGGCCGGCCCAAGGGTAATTGAACCCAAGCAAGGGCTTTGGGCCTCCATGTGAGAAGTCCCCCAAGTTTATACAAAGACTGCTAGTATATATATATAAATAGTTAAGTTAGAGACTCTAAAGTTAAAATAGTAAATTGGTTCAGTGGTAAACTCCCTCTCTATGTATAATGAGTTCAGTGGTTCGAGACATTTGGACACTGAATTTTTTGTTTGTTTATTTTTTAATCAAAGATCTATGTTTGTTTTTAAAACAAAGCCCAATATGTGTTTGTTTCTTCTTACTTTTTGTAGGGACTCACATACTTGCACACTTTTACCTCCAATTTTTATTAATGGTGAAATCCTCATCTTTGTTTTCATCAAAATCTTTTTGTTTATCAAATAATTAGTTAAACGAGAGTGTTCTAGTTCTTAATAAGTTACAAAATCTAAAAATACTTGATTTATAATGTTCATTTTGGCAAGAGTGTAGGGCCCTAGATCTCTAGTTCGCTTTGGGCCTCCTAAACGCTTGAGCTGGCCCTGAGGAAGAGAGTAGTCATATAATCGTTATTTAAAAAAATATAAATCAACAAATTAAACCTATAAAAAATATACTCTCTCCTACATTCTTCACACCATTTTTCTCACAAAAAGGTTTCTACTCTTCTCCCACGTCTCAAAATCGATATGTATTTCAACTTTTACTATTTTCTACAATTCATCAAGCTCCGACAACGAAGATAACGATACGGAATTTTGATTTTTTTTACTACTGTACTTGCATTATCTATAAACCAAAGTCAAGACACCGTGTGAGTGAAGAAGGCACCGTTTGTATGTCCAAACTGATGTTTAGTTATTTTTTTACTTATATTAACTAGTTATTTTCCGCCCGCGCGTTGCGGCGGGACCCAATGACTACAAAAGGCGTGTAAGCAACGGCAAACAGATACCGAATATCAAAACATAAATAAAATGACGTGGTAAGAATAGTCACTCCGTCATAAAAAAACGATTTTAAATAACCTAATATATAATAATAGGACCCACACGTCCTACACGTTGGAAATTCGGTTGTTTTCAATTCAGTTATTACGGTGCTAACACGTTAAAATATGGATGAGCTCGGTACCGGTAACGGCAGCGAAAGTACCGATCTGGAAAATTATCGAAATTAGGTACCGGCACCGAAAATGCTCGGTACAATACGGTATGGTATTTGAAGGTAAAAATCAATAAATACAGGTATGGTGCTAGACCGGTGTCAAACCTAAAGTAACGATTCTGAAAACGCCAAAAGGTGGATACCAAATTGGTACCGAAAATGATTTGGTACTGATACGATACCGGTTCGTTTACAGTATTTGATACAATTTGCTCATCAATATTCTAAATATCCAAGTTAATTTTACATGCTACAATTCATTCAAACGAAAAACAGTTTACTTACTGTGTGTATGAAAAGTAATCTAAACAGTGCAATTACTTGCATTGCTGCGTTGCTACAGGATTTGTGAGCTCGGTACCGAATATACCTAGTATGGTATGGTTCGGTACCAGACGGTACTGGTACGGCACCAGTATTTGAGGGTAAGAACCGGTGAATACCTGTGCAGAACCGGTACCGAAAATACACCGGTTTGGTAAATTTAAGACCGGTACCTATACCCGATACCATTTGCTCATCTCTTAATTCTAATTTTAAATAATTCTAATAATTCTAATTCTAATTTTAATTTAATAATAATATTACACTGTTCATTCAGTTTTAAAAATGTGAGAATTATAATATAATTCTTATTGTCACACGTTAAAAAAATGAAAAAAAAAAACACAATCATATATTACAAAGTTTGAGCCCCACGTTAATGGACAAAATACTCTCATGCTGCAAAAGGAAAAAAAGCAATAAGACTATGAAGAAAAAACAATAGATATTGCCAAAAAGGCTGAAATAAACACTGAATTTGCCACTTAAACATATGATCGAGACACTTGTGAATTCATTTGCTTCCTTCCCATATTCACATGTTCAATAAGACGGGTGTGGGAAAAAAGCTGCCATCATCATGCACAAAATAATACGTCACCATCCCACATTTGTAAAATGTTTTTTTTTGTCTCAAAATTTAGGAGTTAGAACAATTAGGCTGGAGGGTGTAGAATGGAGCCTTCAGGGCTTTATCAAGACACGTCAGTGACATGTAGGATCCACGTCAGCCAATGGGCTTTATAACGTCTCCCTTTAACTTGCACGGTGTGGGATGGAGCCCCCTACAAAACAAAATTAAAAAAAAAAATTGATTGGATGACATATTATGGGCCCCACCTGAACACATTCATCTGCCTCGTTACCATGGTAGCGCTTCAACCATGGCGCCCCCCTTTGAATTTGATGGTATGGATGATGGCGGAGGGGTGGTGCTATAGATGGCTGAGGTGGAGGGATGGCGCCTCCCACACCCTCCAGCCTAGTGTGTAACAAAAGAAAAAAAACATATTATTATTTTTCTATTTTTTCATCTAAACTTGTGATTAAGTTTTCTATGTTTTTAATTTGTTAACTTTACAAAGTTTGTTTGACTGATAATACAATCATGTATTTTTGTATTTGTTAAAATAAAGTGGAAGTTTTAGCGGATTCTGTGATGTTTAATTTTTAAATTAGAACTAGAAATTTGTCCATGCGCGTTGCGTCACGGACACAATGAACGCAAAGCATTTATAACATAGACTGACCGTCAATGGTTGTTATGTATTGTTACTTTCGAATACATAACACTTTCATACAATATAAAGTAATAAAGTTGTTTGCTTTTCTAAAACAAAAGCCTAGTACAACAATAAGCATAATGTTTTTACAAAAATAAAAACCCAATAACCGAATTTTTGTGTAATACAAAAACACAAACATCATAGTGTTGCAGAAAAGTCTTTTTCCCAAGACGGTTCCATCCGGTTGCAGGCACATCACCAAGGACCGTTAATGGTTATTACATATTGTTACTTTCGAATACATAACATTTTGATAGCTAGCTCTGAAACACGTTTTTTGGAGTTCCAATTGAAGTTGGAAAATGTGAATCATGTGGTGGGATACCTTTTCATTGTGGGTCAATGATGTTTTCATATTTTCACTTGACTCTGCATTGTGGGTCAGTGATGATATCGCGTTTCCTTGTACCTGTACATATTGGCCTTGAACTTCATTTGACCTTGACCGTAGTCTAAGGCTTCATTTGTTTACTTCCGGGCTAATCCTCCGACTTTATGACTTCTGACGTTATTTACGCGTCAGTTTGTCTCAAGCTTACCGTTATCCGGCTTGCGCTTACTTATGCCATTAAGCATTTATACTTTATTCAACCCGTTCAACCTCAAAATGGTTGAATATAATTATCAAAATTTCTGTTTACGAAATTTTATGGTCTTTTAGTCATAACTCATAATCCGAGTCTTTTGACTTTAAATTCATGTTCCCGTCTCTCGGTTTACGCATGTGTTTAAATCCTTACCCATCAACCGGGTGTTTTACCGAAGTTGTTATTATTGCAACCCTTCCGGTATGCATTAAGACCTCGCTTCATTTTTATATTCCGACTTTGTCTTTAAGTTGGACGTTTTACAAAAACGACCCGTTAAGGGACTCATTTGCAATTTCCGGGTTCGAGCGTAAGTACACTCCCTCCCAATACTTGTCTAATCATGCTTGCGTTTTCTGGGTTCGAGTGTAAGTACACTCCCTCCCAATACTTGTCTAACATGCTTGCGTTTTCTGGGTTCGAGTGTAAGTACACTCCCTCCCAATACTTGTTTAATCATGCTTCTTTGTCCCTTCACTCGGGCTCATTATCCTAATGTAATACGCTTCCGTCACTCGGTTGTGCGTTTACATTATTATCAAATATTTTGCTTGTCTGATTCATTTGGGTACTTTTTACTTAGTCCCATTCACCCCGCCCTTACTACATCGGACATAACTGCGCTCATTATAAGAAGCTCATGCTATCATGTGTTCACTACTTACTTGGCCAGAGTAAGCGATCAACACGTGGTACGCGTGACCTTATTATAATTACCACATCACGTCCCATGTAAGTAACTCCTCAAATTATCCTCATGTTTATGGTTTCATTTGGTAAAACTTTATTTAATTGTTAGTTAACAATTATTAGTTTTAATCGTTTATCCTTGAACATGTACAATGTCCCTTTTTATAAACATTTATTCACATTCATTGATGTGATCATTAATTTTCTCAATAGGATTTGTATTGAGAATACTTACTTGGATGATCACTCTCGTCCAAGTTTCTATATAAATAAGTCTTGTTATTCATTTGTTATTCATCATTGTGAATAACACATTTCCTATTAAATTTCTCTTGGAAATCAGGTTTTCCAAGTTCTGTCATATGTGTATGCAACCGTTATTACTTACGTGTTTGTTGCATATAACGACTCGTGCGATTAAATTTAAAAGTGTGCACCTGGTGATGCTTGCCCTAACGGGCTTCTCTTGTCATTAGTCTTGTTCGCGACCGTTACGCGATTTTGGTCCTTAATGAGTATGCTCTTCCTGTCGTACCTCGGACCGTTCCATCATCATATCCATAATTCGTTTGACTCTCGTCATCTTCAAACGCGAGTGTCCTTCATTTAAAACATTCACAAAAGTTAGTAAAGTCAACTTCAATAATCGCCCGTATTATAATACAAGGCATTTTCTACAATACACGTCAACGCGCGTATTTTCGTCAACTACATCAATCGTTTAATTGGGGTAACGTGTGTTACACGATAGCCCTATGTGTTATTTACAACAATTAGCATACTAAGCTATTAGCATACGTGTACTTACCGGAATTGCGATCAAGCCTCGAACCGAACACCCATCTTTATTAAGAGCATAAGGTTTAAGTCCAAGCATAGTTTTCCCACCATACTTGAATCTCTTAAACCAGCGCTCTGATACCAACTTGTAACACCCTAGTTATTTTATATGTAAATACCAACAATTAGATGTGTAGTTAAGACTACACACGCTATAAAAATACGGGTTTATTAAAACTTTTACAAATCATAAGTTATTCTAAAAAAATAACATGGTTGAATTCGTTGTTTAAAATTTACAATGTGTCAAAGTGCGGAAGCGTGTGTCATTATCGTGTTCGGTTCTTCGTTGAGCTTGATCGTCTTCCGGCATCCCAAAGTGTACCTACATTTCATTAAACATGAAATGCTTTAGTCTTACGGGGTCTAAAACGTATTCAAACAATCCGGGAAACAATTTATTCTAAAAACAAGAAATTTAAAATAACCTCCACCGTAAATTACGGTGGAACCGTAATTTACGGTGGCCCTTTGGTTCATATTCTTCTGCCGTAAATCAGCAGGTTACTACCGTAACCACATCAGGTCCACCGTAAATTATGGTGGCACCGTAATTTACGGTGGCACCTGCATCCCACCTTTCCATTTCGCCGTAATTTGACACGAAATCTTTCGTATCTTTCAAACCGCTTATCCGTTTGACCTACCGTTTCTTCCTACATGATTGTAATTTAATTCTCCATCATATGGAGTTAAAATCCGATATTCGGCTTAACAAAATTTAAGACCTTTAAGTCTTCGGCTTATTACTCTTTTACCAAAATTTGACCCGTTTACGCATTTTATCAAACAAACGTATTTGTTTGATTCCTATATCACATACAACTCTTTAATTTAACATTACTTACCATTTTAGGTTCTAATCATAGGTTTATTACACAATTTAAACCCGTTTTCACTCGTATGCTTATTTTGACCCGTTAAGGGTTCTTAAGCACTTTCGAGCCTAAAATCGCTTTCAATTGCTTCTATAATTAATCTAAGTATTCATTTAATCATAAAACTCATTTCCGAACAACTTTTAAAAGTTGTTTGGTCAATTTAGCCACCAAGGGCGTTTTGGTCCATTTTAATCCTTTACTAACAATGAAGGACTTTTGAAAGTATATTGGACCCATAATCCCTCTTTTAACCTATAATTATGTTTGAAAAGTCATTAAGCTTTCCAAACGCCATGTTCATTACATAAAACAATTTGGTTTACCTAACAAGTAACCAAATGTCCGTTTTGACCTCTTTTAACACTCTTGAACCATATGTTCTAAATGAGTGTTACCTTATTTCACATACCTGGCGCAGATCAATATATTGACCCGTTTTTAATACCTTGCTTTTATAACCGCTAATTCATAGCGTTGCTAACACCAATTTGACATTTACACCTGAAATAATATAGCTCGACAATAATCATTAGTCGCTATCGGCAAAGGGTGATATCTTCACCTTTTGACCCATTTGGTCTAAGTGACCGATTATGTTGGCGAGATGATATTTATTACCATCTCATCTATACAACTTGCTTCGGTTTACACCGTGTGGCCATTTCACTTATTAATTGATTTTCTTAACGCTTTTTAGCCTGTTATGGCTTACGCCTTACAGTGTCTTTCAAAACCAATAGTTATGGTCAACGCATGACCAATTTACCTTTTTACCCTTATTGTTTGTTTTGGTTTACCCTATAAGGTAACCATTCAAAGGCTCATTTTCCATTTGTCATAAAATGATCGAATTACCGATTTAATTCCTTTTAAACCATCAACATGGTTTCTTGTCGTGCTAGACTACCTTGTTCCGTACGTTTACACGTCGGAACATCATACCTCAATTATGTATTTGTCTTTTTCGTAACTAATACGGTAAGGGAGTATTCTAACATATAAGACTAGTGTAAGCTATACTTACCTTGCATCCATGTCACGCCTTTCTTTCCGTACGCGTTCCGTTTGACCCGCTTCATCCACAAGCTTCCACCTAGCTTGTTAGGCGTCAAACTATCATCATTCACAAGGTGGTTAGATTAGTCATTAACAAATACGACTATTCCACCTTACGTATTTTCTATGTCGAAATCATTATTCGACTTCGTCATTAGTAAATTTTTAACTTTCTACTAGTTAACTACCTCTGATCATATGATACGTGAAATTAACTAAAATCTACATTATGATTAGATTCCGTATTATCACGTATCACCCCTAATTAAATAAATTAGGAAATTACGCGTTTCATTCATAGTTTCAACATATGAACTTTGTGGGCATAATTTATAACATCAACAATCAAGTTTCGTATCACTGAAAATAGGCTGTTTTTGGTGACCTGTTTAACCTGTTTACAAGTCTTCAAAAATTATGATTTTTTTATGGGGTGTACCACTCGAAGGGTTAGACCTTGTGTTAAAATTTCAAGATCTAACTCTTTACCAAAAACTCGTAAAAAATTCATTTACTAAGCTGCAATCAGATTCGTCACTTCTGACTGCAGCTTACGGAAAAATTCATATAAAATTCCTCGTTTATCCGATTGACGAAATTCCAATTGGCGATTTTTGGAATCACTTAATACTTTCTACTGTAAGAATTTGAGATCATAACTCAATTCCTAAATTGAGTTATGACATTCGTAATGGGCTGCAGATTCTGCCAGAAAACGCAGCTTGAACCTTTGATACGGAAAAATTCATAAAACGCTCAATTTTCGTCGAAAAAATGCGATTCCAGTGGGGTTTTAAAGATATTTCCTGGAACTACATTTTAGGCTCAAGAAACATATGTTTTTATCACGTTTTATCCAGGTTACAGCCAATACAAATTGGCTGTAAATTCTGATCAAGAACCGTTTGAATTCAGCTTTCAAATTAAGCATGTTCTTGGCATCCTAACACTATTTCTTTAGCGATCAAAACCCTAAAACATCTTATACATCAATTTAGCATCAATAAAATCTGAATTTACTTGAGCTAAGCATGATTTCAATCTATACTTGTCTAGGGTTTACTCCTAGGCATTTAAATGTTCCTATTTCATCTACATATCATACATGCATCATCAAATTTCAGATTTTCCAAATTCATGAGATTTTCAAGTTTAGAGATTTCATCAGATTTTACATACCTTACAATCCTCTTGCGATGAGGATCACGATTCTAAGCTCGGATTTTCGTTTGGACCAGATTTGCACCTCCAATTTGAGAGTTTAAGTTGAATTCTAGGGTTTTGAAATTTGGATGTCGCCCCTGATGTTTTAATCGACCAGACACTCCCAATTTGGGGTGTTTGGTTAGTTTTATTTGTTTAACTTCATTTAAGTTTCAATTGTTACAACTTAAACCCCTCGACTTTGATCAATCGTTTAATTTAGTTGCTTTTAACCCTACTTTGAGTTATTTCTAGACTATTAACTGACTAGGTTAGAATTCCTAGTTAGTAAATTCTCGTTTATTTATACTTTATATTTTTAATATAAAGTTTTATATTTTCGGGGTGTTACCGGGTTAACTTTACTGCTAATGGTGCTTTACCCGTCTTTTAGTGCTAACGTGGTTTGATTACCAAACCCGTTTTTGGGGTGTTACACCGACCCTTCTCAGGAAGAAACCTAGGAAACCCTACAAGGCTGTTATGATTACCGACTGTTAGACTTCCTCTCAGTCCTCTAACGATTCTAAAAGCGCCCTAATATGACTATCTACCTCTCAGCGCGATAATCTAAGGTAATTCTAGGTTCTGACTTGGTTTACTAGACACAAATGCAATTAGGGAACTAAGATCGACTTCTCTCAAAACCTATCTTAGATATATACTGCACAGCGACCTAATAACTAACTCGAGCCTCTCAGCGACAAGTTAGGCAGAATACTTGATTTTATTAAATTACCGAATATTACTTCTAAGGTTACTTACATGATTTTCACCCTAAAGGATCAAAGGTTTATTATGTGATATAGACACTCACCAAAACCTAAAACCCTAGCTCGATTCTATTCCGTGATAAAGACCGTCACCAAGATTCAAGCGAAGCAATAAACAGTAGTAAAACAATCGTCAAGCATGCATGTACACCAAATCAGAAATTCTAGAACACTTTACTTTCAGAAATCAATCCATAAACGAACAATAAATAACCATTAAAAATCCAAACTTTAATCAAACTATCATCTTGTCTAGGTAGTATCTAGGGTTTAGCCAAGCATCTTAAATGGTGAAATCAAATCAAAGTAATTGAATGAAGAATTCATCATGACAAGTATCAAACAAATAATCGACAAACAAAGGATTGGAAAACCCGATTGATCTTCGATTCTTCACTCTCAACTCGTACCGATGATTCCCGTGCTTCAAGATCTCCGATTGCTCCAAAAGAATGCTCCAAACTTGCTCTCAAAGTCTCCTAATTCGTAAGTTCGGGTTTTGATTAAGTTTCTTAGCTTTTTATACCAAACCCTAGCTTCAAACAAACAAATCACGATCTGCATACCCGTCGCGTAGCGCGACGGGTCTTTACTTCAGGCTCGCGCTACGCGAGCGCCTACAAAGTCAGAAATTTCATGTTTAATGCTGGCGTAGCGCGACTGATGTGCCTTCCACCCTAGCGCTACGCGACTGACGTGTTTTTCACAGAATGTTTGTCCAAATTCCAGCTTTAACATCTCAAAACTCCTCAAAAATAATTCTAACACTTTTCACTTCATTCCAAGACATACACTTTCAGCATCAAGCTCGTTTCCACTCAATTTCCAGCCATTTATCATATCAAGACCTGAAAAACCGAACTTTCATCAATAGCACGTAGTTCTAAACAAAACTATACTAGAAATAACGATAAATTGTACAAACTATACACGATATAATAATGTATTTTGCAATACATCAAACATCCCCACACTTACACTTTTTTCGTCCCCGAAAAAGAATTGTGCAACGGAATCAGAGACGAATCATCATTTGGATCAAAAAGTATTTATATCTTATTAAAACCAAGGCTTGCGTTAGCCGCGATTGCGAATATACTGATCCTCTTAAACCCGAATCCAATCCTAAGCCCTTATCATGTGAATTTAATTTAAGTGCAGTCAATCCACCTAGGGTCTCACACTAGAATCTACGGTCCATCTATTCCCACCTCAAGCTTATAGGACTAAAAGAACGATCACTGGATCAATTCCTAACCGTTTTATATCAAAACCAAGAGAGTAAACAATCAATTTTTTTTTTCTTTTCCATTTTTTTTTCTTGCTTGCTTTTTCTCTTTTTTTTTTTTCATTCGTGAGACTAGACGATGCTTTCCCTAACCCAGAGGTAAACCGACTGTAGAGTCGCTATCCCCAATCACAGAATACATAGGCTTCGGTACTTTTATTCGGCAAATCGATTTCACACATCCCAGAGGCAAACCGGCTGTAGAGTCGCTATCCCCAACTCGGAATACGTAGGCCTGTGTTACTTTCATTTAGTTTCTAGCTCACTTTTATTCTATTTTTTTTTCATGATCACAAACTCTAACAGTTTTAACTTATAACGGTGCCCCTTATACTATTATCGGTAGTTTTGATTTCCCATATTTCCCAGGCGAAAACCCACTAGCGGACCGACAATTAAAGGTATATTAGATCAAAGGGACTTAAAACCAAACCCGGGCCTATCCACATATCCCAAACTAGACGCAAGATCGATTTATTATCATCTCATATTATTATTATTCAAACCAAGCAACAAATCACCTTTTCTATCATTTTCCGCTTTAATTGCAAACTTCTTTTTTATTCGAAAGACATTTTCTGATTTTTCAATTTTTTTTTTATTTTTTCAAATTTTTTAATTTTTTTTTGTGTTTTTCAATAAAAGACTCAAATATTTACAAGTATCCCATCCCCACACTTAGAGATTGCATTGTCCCTAATGCAAGAACGAAAATACGACTCAACAACTACCTACGAAAAGAAACTGCAAACGAAATAAAATAAAAACAACAACAAAAAGGGAAACGACTTAGCTGGTTAGGACAAAAGTCAGTGCCAGCCGTACGAATCATTAATCCCACGAACGATCGTATAGCATTTCATTCGCGATCGTTGCCTAGTCTGCTTGGGTTTATCAATATAGCAAGTCCGAAATCACCCGAATGGCAATTGAGTACGGGTGGAACAATCCAAAACTGCATAATCAAAACAAAACAAAACCCAACGCAGTACCGACTCTAAAAACGACTCAAAAACTACTAATTTAGACTCATGATACAAAATAAAAGACTCAAAAATACAAACTCTACAAATTGGTCAAACCTCTCACATACTTACGGAGGATCATGGAGGCGCAGCTCACCTTCCAACATCGCTCTCACCTTACGGGCTGTAGCACTATCATTCCTAAAACTGCCCGCATCGCTCACAACTCTCTCATACTCTCTCGACTCATCATCGGGCGGTTTGAATCTAAACGTATCATCTTTATACCTATCCCCACACTGAGCCTTGCTCAGTGTCTCAATCCTAGATTCTAAACTCACCACCCTCTCTTCTAATTCTACCAACTTCCTATCCGGTGGATCCCCACACTTGATTTCTATTACCTTCTCTACACTCACATCCCTCACATCTTTCTCTTCATTCTCACACTCTCCCACTACCGAGATTTCTTCCACTTTACCACTCGAACCTCTCGAATTCATGACGTTAAACACTACCTCTTCCTCGCCCGCTCTAAGTGTGATAGTGCCTAAAGAAACATCTATTAAAGCTTTTGCGGTGTTTAAAAACGGGCGACCTAGAATTAACGGTACCTTCTCGTCGGCTTCCATGTCGAGAACGACAAAGTCGGCCGGAAAAACAAACTTGTCTACCTTAACTAACAAATTCTCAACTATACCCCTAGGGTACTTAACAGACCGATCGGCTAAAGATAGTGTCATTCGGGTAGGTGCAAGCTCTCCTAGGTCTAGCTTCTCATAAAGAGAAAAGGGCATCAAATTGATACTAGCTCCTAAGTCGGCTAACGCTCGAGTGTTGGTATTACTACCGAATAGACACGGAATAGTGAAAATACCCGGATCGGTAAGCTTATCGGGAAGCTGATTTGAAACAACGGCCGAACAACCTCCATGCAATGGGACATTCGACAACTCACCTAATTTCTCCTTATTCCTCAGAAGGTCCTTTAAAAATTTTGCATATTTTGGCATGGACTGGAGTGCCTCTATAAACGGAAGATTAATCTTCAATTGCTTGAAGATATCTAAGAATTGTCCGTATTCCTTCGAATATTTTTGATTCTTAAGACGTGAAGGAAACGGAGCATATGCATGGTTCACATAAGGTGAAGGCCTAACAACTACGGGAGGTTTCTCAACTTTCTTCTCACTCGAAAACTCACCGGGCTGTGCGGTACTTGCTGGGCGCAGCCTCGATTGCACTTTGCCGGGAACCTCCATCTCTATCACCTCATCTATCACATCACCATCCTCATCAACCTCTCTTTCCTCTACAACTCTCGGGTCTCCTACGGTCTTACCACTACGAGTAGTAATGGCATTTACTTGGGCATTAGGGTTTTGTTGGGTGTTACCCGCAAATTTACCGGGTAATCTCTCCTCTAACTTCTTAGCAATATCACCTACAACCCTAGAAAGGTCCTGGACCGCAGCTTGGTGATTCCTAAGCATGAGATCATGTTCACTAAGTTTCTTTTGGTTACTTTGATCTCTAGCAACTAGCTGGCTCATCATAGCCTCCATTCTTTCCATGCTACCCCCTAAATCGAAACTCGAACGTTGACCCGTTTGACCTTGATCATTTGACCCTCCATCCTTAACCTGCCCATTCGAACTCCCATTAAACAGTGAACCTAGACCCCTATTTGGATTTTGAGCTATTTGAAAACCAGGAGGTCCACTTGAGCGAAAATTATTATTATTATTAGAGTTATTATTATTATTATTTCGCCAACCCGAGCCTACATTATTATTACCAAACCCACTAGACTGCCCTCTACCAAAACCTCCTCCTACAAAACCAACTTGCTCCTCACCGACTAACAAAGGACACGCACTAGTACCGTGACCGCCTCGACACAACTCACACTTATCTATCTTAGCCTGAATTTCCTTAAGTTGCCTATCCATATTTTCCAAAACAGAGGCCAAACTAGGATCCATAGTGACATGGTTCACCCCATGGGCGGGTGCACTAGTAGTGGTATTTGAATTACCACTTTTATACCTCTGATCGGAACGTGATTGTGATTGAGACTGAGCAAATGCCTCAAAACGCTCTAGACACTCAGGAACTGTAAGAATACCCATCATATGCCCCCCCGCATTCGTATCAAACCTATCTCTACAATCTTGGGTAAGACCATTATAAAATTTCTCGCATAAAGCCCAATCAGAAAGACCATGTTGGGAGCAACGAGCGGTTAGGGTTTGGAAACGCTCCCAAGCAAGGTAGTAGGGCTCGTCGGGCCCCATGCGGAAGGAATGGATTTCGTCTCTAAGCCGTGAAGCTTTAGCGGGCGGGAAATACTTATTCAGAAAGGCTTGACGAAGCCCCGCCCAAGTGGTAAAAGTACCGGTTGGTTGAGAGTCCAACCAAGTAGCCGCACGGCCGGCTAGTGAAAACGGGAAAAGCTGTAAGTAGGTAGCATCGTTGGGTGCACCACTAAGGCTAAAGGTAGCTAGCATCCTAGAGAAACGGTTAATGTGGGCCGGGGCGTCCTCATCGTCTCGACCGTGGAATTGGATACTATTGGTGATGGCCTGCATGGCATACGATGGAATCTGCCATGAATTTTCATTAACTATGGGTGGAACAGTGATGGGTGAAGCAAGGCCTGTGAAATTTTGAGTAGCCTGCTGATGGACGGTTTGTCTAGGGTTAGCCATTTGCTCTAAGTTCTCTAGATTACTAGAGGTACTAGAAGTAGGGCTATCGGGTGGAGAAACCTTAGGTGAATGGTTTGGTGAAGGTGGTGGTGTAGGAGGTGGGGTGGGTAATGGGGTGAAATCGAACTTGGGGAAACTAGATGAAGATGTAGAAGTAACCTGAGATGATGACTGCTTGACTGGTGGCGGTGGTCCGTGCGATCGCAGATGTGGCATCCACTACGAGCAAAAACCTGAACACAAGAAAAGCAAAGACTAGTTACAACGACTCAAGACAAAAAGAAAAGACACAAAACAAAGTAAACACGTAGCACGTATTTGTCAAGTAAATCTATCAAAGCTAATGAACGCAATTACCAAGAGTCCCCGACAACGGCGCCAAAAACTTGATGTGTGCTAAACAGAATATAAAAACTACCTAAATTAGACTCTCTAAACTAGACACTCTAAGTTTTAAATTTATAAAAACAGACTCTCTAAAACCTAAACCACACAACCGGCAAGTGTACCGGTCAATGTAGTATAGCCTAAGCAAGTCCGAGTATCGAACCCAAAGACTCTATGTATTACGTAAACTAGACTCTAACAGACACTGACTGACGCGACTTAAACTTGTTTAATTGTTTTGGGGGGGGGGGGTTACTGAAAAACTAGGAAATCTATATTAACTAAATTAATCAACTAGACTTAAGACTAAGGCACGAACGAAAACTAAGGTTTGTATGCAGATGAGATTAAGGACTACCTAGACTCGAATTCAGTTTGAATGGGAATGGACTTCTAATGGTACTATTGTCGTATGGAGCCGGGATCGTAAGATACTAAACCTTAAGGTATTTCAATGCTAAGACTTCCCGACCCTTCTCAGGAAGAAACCTAGGAAACCCTACATGGCTGTTATGATTACCGACTGTTAGACTTCCTCTCAGTCCTCTAACGATTCTAAAAGCGCCCTAATATGACTATCTACCTCTCAGCGCGATAATCTAAGGTAATTCTAGGTTCTGACTTGGTTTACTAGACACAAATGCAATTAGGGAACTAAGATCGACTTCTCTCAAAACCTATCTTAGATATATACTGCACAGCGACCTAATAACTAACTTGAGCCTCTCAGCGACAAGTTAGGCAGAACACTTGATTTTATTAAATTACCGAATATTACTTCTAAGGTTACTTACATGATTTTCACCCTAAAGGATCAAAGGTTTATTATGTGATATAGACACTCACCAAAACCTAAAACCCTAGCTCGATTCTATTCCGTGATAAAGACCGTCACCAAGATTCAAGCGAAGCAATAAACAGTAGTAAAACAATCGTCAAGCATGCATGTACACCAAATCAGAAATTCTAGAACACTTTACTTTCAGAAATCAATCCATAAACGAACAATAAATAACCATTAAAAATCCAAACTTTAATCAAACTATCATCTTGTCTAGGTAGTATCTAGGGTTTAGCCAAGCATCTTAAATGGTGAAATCAAATCAAAGTAATTGAATGAAGAATTCATCATGACAAGTATCAAACAAATAATCGACAAACAAAGGATTGGAAAACCCGATTGATCTTCGATTCTTCACTCTCAACTCGTACCGATGATTCCCGTGCTTCAAGATCTCCGATTGCTCCAAAAGAATGCTCCAAACTTGCTCTCAAAGTCTCCTAATTCGTAAGTTCGGGTTTTGATTAAGTTTCTTAGCTTTTTATAACAAACCCTAGCTTCAAACAAACAAATCACGATCTGCATACCCGTCGCGTAGCGCGACGGGTCTTTACTTCAGGCTCGCGCTACGCGAGCGCCTACAAAGTCAGAAATTTCATGTTTAATGCTGGCGTAGCGCGACTGATGTGCCTTCCACCCTAGCGCTACGCGACTGACGTGTTTTTCACAGAATGTTTCGTCCAAATTCCAGCTTTAACATCTCAAAACTCCTCAAAAATAATTCTAACACTTTTCACTTCATTCCAAGACATACACTTTCAGCATCAAGCTCGTTTCCACTCAATTTCCAGCCATTTATCATATCAAGACCTGAAAAACCGAACTTTCATCAATAGCACGTAGTTCTAAACAAAACTATACTAGAAATAACGATAAATTGTACAAACTATACACGATATAATAATGTATTTTGCAATACATCAGTTGAACTACAAAATTAATAATTAATTATCTATTAAAATAACTAAAAATACGTAATAAATAAAACGATAAGCAGTACACTTACCATGATGTAATCAACTCCGACACACGCATCCTAGGCCGGCGTGTGAATATAACAACCCTCCTGAATTTTTCTGACACCATAATATATTTTAAAATACCCCTATATGTCTTAAAATACACCCCGTACGTGAAAACGGACCCCGAATACCTTTATTTTTATAAAAATTAAATAAAAACAAAATTTTAGGGGCCACGCGGGTCGCGACAGCTACAAGATCAGGCGAGCCCCGGTGCTGCCACGTGGCAACACGTGTCAACCCTACACTCGTGACCCAGACAAGCTAGGGCCTACTTACCCCTACTACGCGGGCCGCGTAACCCGAGGTCTAACCTTACGCGGGCCGCGAGAGACTCGAATTACAGCCCTATATAAGAGGGCATCGGGCCTTTAGTCGAAACTCGCTCACGATCTTTTCTTTCTCTCAATTTCTGAATAGTAGGTATAATACTTGGGCATAATACCCCCTAATTAACGAAGTTCTGCTCCGTTGTAAGTATTATAACCCCAGTTACGTATTAGATACGCCGCCTGATTGATCCAGGGTTCCGTAACGACTGTCGTGGTTCTGCCCGACGTAGTCGTTGGAATGCCGTCTCGGGGAGGGCATCGTTAATATAAATAAAGGGTTATTATACTAACATATGTACATTTGTGTAATTAATAGATTAATACCAGGAAACCCTTAAACGAAGTCTAAGACAGCAAAGTGAGTTTATCCTCTTTTCGTAAACCTTTTTGTAAACTGTTTTTACAAAACCTTAAATGTTTTACAATGTGATTAAGCAGTGATTGAGTCTTTGTAGTTCTTCAATTACTGCCGGTATGTTGGGGTTTTGTATACAAAATGTGGAACACGTTACCATTGGACAACGAGTTAGCCAATGGGTAATATGACCCACCAGTCAGGATTGACAGTACCGAATGAGTAATTGTGTAGAAATAAACAATGTGATAGCTCTCAATACTGTGTTAATTGATAAAACTCTTCTTGACAAATGTTTTTAAATCGCGTTTCAGGTAACAAAATGTGAAAGCCAATTAGGAAAAAGCCAGCTGGAGAGCACTGGCGGCTTGGAAAAATGTGGCTATAAAAGTTACCTAAAAGACGATGTTTTAAATAATATAGGGTTGATCCCTATAAACATGTTGTAATAAGAAACTTGGGTTTTACCCATGTGGTTATTAATATAAAATATGGTGGTTTTACTCTGATAAATATTTCCTAACTACGGTCCTGATGTAATTTCCGCTGCCAAAATGATAAACAAAATGATACCACCACAACTGGTCTCGCGGCCGCCCGTTCCCGGGACAGATAGGGGGCGGGGGTTGCGACAGAAGGTGGTATCAGAGCTAAGCCACTGATTCAGCCACAGAAGTGTTCTGCTGATATCAATATATTATCCAAATTGTTAGGAAATAAATTATGAAAATATGTGCATATCTGTATTTTATTGTTATGTGTTATTTGACTATTTGTTAGTTTACAGTATGAGTGATCAAGGACCCTCAGACGTTTATCGTCAGTTGTCTGATTCACCTAGGAGTGAAGGTACTTCTTCCCAGCCTACCCTCTCTGGGTATTCAGCTGATCAGGAAGAAGGGATGTTTGCCTTTAAAGCTCAGTCTGAAGAGCCATTCACTCAGAAAAAGAGAGGATGGTTCAGTAAGGGAGCATTCGAGCGTAGGAATAGAATGCGAAAGTTGCAACAGCAAAGAGTGCTAGCAGCCGCTAAGGAGAGTCAGATGCCCATACACAGGATATGCTTAATAGGTGCTTAGCCAATTTTCATATCCTAGCAACAACTGTTGCCGACCCAAATCTGGAACAACTAGTAGCCCCACAACCCTTACATTTATTTTCCACTCAGCCGATGGAGATAGAAATGCATGATTTCAACCCTGAGGAAATATCTAGGATACCAGCCCCTAATCCCTTAGACCCAGATTATGATCCATGGTTCGATGATCATAGGGACTATGTGCCACGCTACCACCTAAATGACGAAACCATGCCAAACTTAGCAGCTTATCCAGGTCTGGACCCTCTAGATCCCTACTATGACAACGATGAATACATTAGGGAGATCTTAGAGAATCTGTACCTCAGGAGAATCCCATGCCCCAGTACCCAAATCCAGTACCAGCACCTGCACCCCCAATGAGTGCAGAAAATGTGCACGAGCTCCGAACTTTTGGAGAAGAGATCTTAGAGAGTAGTGAGAGAATGAGGCAGGTAGGAGAGCTACTCGTCTGAAAATACGACGAGCGCAATATGGATTACTGGATGAATCCAGACCAGTGAAGGTGATGGTAGAGTTGGTAATAATAATATAATAATATATAATATGTTTGTATGAAAAAAAAAATATATAATATAATATATAAATATGTGTAATAATAATAATATATGTTGTAGTATAGACCACTTCGTGGTTAACGATGCATAGTAATGTTGTAATTTTAATTCCAGTCTTAGTGTGTATTTGACGCATACTATAATAGAAAGAGTAAAGTCGTAATGCTCGACGTTTTTTTTATCAAGATGCGTGTCATGTGATTGATTGTATTAAGATATTATCTTGTGATATTAATATGTGGTAAATGTTTAAAATTCAGATGGCCGACCAAGTGAATCAAGAGAATCTGGATAATAACCCGGAAAACCAGAATGATAATAATCTGAATAACGATAATCCGAACAATGATAACAATGGAAACCAAGTGGACAATAGTGCCATCCAACACGTCGTGGCACAAGGAATAATAGATGCGATGTCATATATTATTCAAATGGTTAGGGAAGCAGAAAATAAAAGTAAACATGATAGCAAGCGACCCTCTGAACCTGAACACAGTGTGAACAATGGACCCGTACTTCAAGCACCCATTCCCAAAAGAAGAAGAACCGTGTCTTATGGTTGTTCTTACAAAGAATTATGGTCTTGTAAACCAATGGAATTCTCGGGCAATGAAGGGGCCATTGCAACTCTACGCTGGATAGAAAAGACTGAGGCAGTCTTAAGAATAAGTAAGTGGGTGGAAGAGGATAAGATCATGTTTGCCTCTAATCTGTTTAAGAATTCAGCACTAGAATGGTGGAACACTATCCTCCAGTCTAGAGGAAGTGATAGAACTTACAATATGGAATGGGAGGAGTTTAAAAACATGGTATAAAGGAAATTCTGCCCTCCTAATGAAAAAGAACAGATAGCAAACAAGTTCCTAAACCTTAGAATGACTGGTGTGGATAGTAAGGGGTACACTAAGTTATTCTTTGAATATGCTAGAATAGTGCCAACCCTTGCTTCACCTGAACCAGTATTAATCTCCCGTTACATCTGGGGATTAATCGGGGAGATAAGGCATGTAGTCAAGGCAGCTAGACCCCAAACCATAGAAGAAGCTGTAGAACTAGCGAACACCTTGACAGATGAATTAGTCCGTACACAAGAAGATGATCAAAGGAGGAACCTAACCCAGAAGCTTACCCAAGAATTCCGTTCTGGAAATTCTAACCGTGGAAAAAATGTAGGTTCCACCACTGCACCCTACTGTAAGTATTGCAAAAGGAAGCATTCAGGAAAATGCTCCATATACTGTAACTTCTGCAAAATATCAGGACACAAGGAGGAAGATTGCAGGAAAAAGATTAGCAACAAGATATGCTATAACTGCGGAGAACAAGGCCACATCAAGCCAAACTGTCCGAAATTAGCTCCAGCCACGAACACCAAGAATAATAAAAATGCTAGAGCATTTGTTCTGACTGCAGAAGAAGCAAAGATGATCCCGGATGTGATCACCGGTACGTTTTTAGTTAATGATGTTTTTGCTAAAGTATTATTTGACTCTGGTGCAAACCAAAGTTTTATTAATACTTCATTTTGCAAACTTCTCAATCAATCATTAACTAAACTTCTACAAGAATGTCTAGTAGAGACAGCAAATGGGGAAACCATTAAGACTTCTGAGATCTTGCAGGGAGCAAGAATAGAAATTCTAAATGAGAAATTTATTGCAAACCTTTACCCCATGAATCTGGCAGGATTTGATGTCGTGTTAGGAATGGATTGGTTAATAGCCAATAAAGCCAGTATTTTGTGTGATCAAAATTCAATTCAAGTAAATTCACCAAGGGGTGAAAAGATCACAATTAAAGGATATAAAACCCTTAAATCCACAAAATTCCTCTCTGTGATGAAAACAACAAGTTACATAAGAAAAGGATCATTAGTGTATTTGATTTCTATAATCATCACTAACACTAAAGGAAAAGAATTAAAGGATATTCCAGTAGTATCCCAGTTTTCAGATGTATTTCCAGAAGAGTTACCAGGGCAACCTCCAAATAGGGAAGTTGAATTTAGAATCCACCTACTACCAGGGACAACACCAATTGCCAAAACACCTTACCGTTTGGCACCCGCAGAAAGGCAGGAACTAAAGAAACAATTAGACGAATTGTTAGAGAAATGATTCATACAGCCAAGTTCATCGCCATGGGGAGCACCGATTTTATTCGTCAAAAAGAAGAACGGATCAATGCGTATGTGCATTGACTACCGTGAATTGAACAATGTCACAATTAAGAATCAGTATCCATTACCAAGAATAGATGATCTGTTTGATCAGTTGCAAGGAGCACGATTTTTCTCAAAAATCGATTTAAGGTCAGGATATCATCAATTAAAGGTACAGGAAGAGGACATTCCTAAGACCGCTTTCAGAACAAGGTATGGTCATTATGAATTTACTGTCATGCCATTTGGTTTAACCAATGCCCCAGCTGCATTCAAGGACATGATGAACCGAATATGTAAGCCATATTTGGATAAATTTATAATTGTCTTTATAGGTGATATTCTCATTTACTCTAAGAGTAAAGAGGAACATACAAAGCATTTGCACGAACTTCTAAGTTTATTAAGAAAAGAAAACCTTTATGCTAAATTTCCGAAGTGTGAATTTTGGTTAGAACAGGTACAATTTCTTGGACATCTAGTTAATCATGAAGGAATTCATATGGATCCCACCAAGATCGAAGCAATAACCAAGTGGAAAACCCCTGAATCACCAACCGAGGTTAGAAGTTTCTTAGGACTGGCCGGTTATTATAGAAGATTTATTCAAGATTTTTCTAGAATAGCCATTCCCTTAACGAAGCTAACATGTAAATCCGTTACGTTTGAATGGGGACTAAAACAAGAAGAAGCCTTTAGAATCCTTAAGCAAAGATTAACCCATGCATACATACTAGCGTTACCAGAAGGAACTGAAGATTTTGTAATCTATTGTGACGCTTCTAAATTAGGTTATGGATGTGTGTTGATGCAACGTCAAAAGGTTATAGCTTATGCATCCAGACAACTTAAGAATCATGAAGAGAGTTATTCAACTCATGATTTAGAATTAGGAGCTATAATTTTCGCCCTTAAGATTTGGAGACATTACCTATATGGTAGTAAGTTTACCATTTTCACAGACCATAAAAGTTTAAGGTATGTCTTCTAGCAAAAGGAATTGAATATGAGACAAAGACGCTGGATGGAGATGCTTAGTGATTATGATTGTGATATCCAGTATCATGCAGGAAAGGCAAATGTAGTTGCTGATGCTTTAAGCCGAAAGTATCATGAAAAGCCAAAAAGAGTACGTTCTCTTAAATTAAATCTACAAGTAGATTTAAATGAACAGATTAGAAAGGCACAAGAATCAGTAATCAAGGATGATACTGAAAAATTGAAAGGAATGATTAAGGAACTAGAACAGGGAATAGATGGAATTTGGAGATTCCATAAGAAAAGGATGTGTGTAACACCTCGTGTTTCGGAAGTCAAAGTCAAGATTGAAGTCAAAGGAAGAAAAGATTGCTAATTGCGATCTGTCTCTCCTTGCTCAATTCCTGTTTTGACTTCTTTGACTTGTAATTAGTCTATTTTATTTTCGCTTTAGTTGTATTATGTGGAGTATCTATTAATAATCGCATAGTAATCGCTATTTATCGCTTGATTAATCGCTTTATCGCTATCGCAATCGCACTCGCAACTCGAAAGACGCATTTTTGGTTATTGTTATACGTGTGTGTGTGCCTTATGTGTTACTTGTGCTTGTTTATTTATGTTATGTGAGGAAATCAATCGAAACGCAATCGAACTCAATCGCAATCGAATCACAAACGCTAGACGAATACGAAATAAAGATGCTTGTATGTTGATATAGTAGTTGGGATTAAAAGTAATTTGACTAGGAAACTCTAACGCTTCGAAACATTCGCAATCGCAATCGAAACAGCAAAACTCATCGCACCGAACACTCAAACAAGGTGACTGATCGACCAGGCGACCAGTCGATCGAGCAGCCGATCGATCGAGCAGCCGATCGATCGAGCAGCCGATCGACCAGCCCCTCTTCACTCCTTTCCACTTTGGGTAACCCTATAAATACCCCATGTCACCATCAAACTTTCCACTTTTGGAAACTGACGTCCGACCAGCGCTTTAACCTTGCTTTTTTCTCCGATTTCTCGCAATCCCGGTAAGATCTCGTCCTAAATCTTGTACTTCCTTAATCTACACGCATTCCTACACATTTCTATCTTTTGAATCTTAACTTTTAACCGTGAAATCATCAAGATTCGAGGTGTTCTAGGATGACGTCATCATGTGTTCTTGAAGAACTTCATGTTTTGGCCTCAATCCACCAAGAACAACTTAGATCTAACCGATTTCCATATAAACAAACAAGGATCTTTCATAGATCTAAACATATTCACTACAAGAAGGATGGAAAGATAATTTTTCAACTTTCTTTCAACTCTTTTACACTCAATGCACTCAAAACCGATAGAATCGGAGCTTGTGCCGAATTACTACTCATTCTTGTGGTTGTGTTGATTCAAGATCTGGATTCTATCCACGAGACTACCGATTTCGGGTTAAACATGGAACACCATCTCGAACTGTTAACTGACCGGATTTGGGTGATTCCTATCCGATCAGTGGTACCAAGTATTGACAAGGTTTCTGTTGCTTAACACGTTACCAAAACATCTCGATAAAACAACAAACAATCAAAACAACCAAGTGTAAGGCGAACAGGCTGACCAGGCGAACTGCTGTCCGATCGAACGACTGGCCAATCCGAATGACTGGCCAATCCGAACGACTTACACCTTGGTCCCACACTTAACCTTTATTTTCAAACCTCGAAGGATGAACATTGAACTAAGTGCTGACCGATCGGATTACCATCCGAACGGGCTGTAACTTGACCATGTAATGATCAAACTTCAACACTTAAACAATTTTCAACATGTTCAATGCACAAGGGATGCCACCCGATCGAACCACCATCCGATCGAGTGACAACTTGCTGTGAACTTGTTCTCACTAAAGTGTCCAACCAATCGGGTTGTCGTCCGATCGAACGACCGTCCGATCGACCGACCTGAGGGGTAGAAATACTTCTATGTTTTCAAAATACTACAACGAAAACTTCAAAGTCAAGCCATCATACACAAACACATCCTTCTCAAAGGAAGAAACAATCCACTCGAAAGGTCACCCGAACGGATGACCATCCGAGCGGACTACCACTCGCACGACCAGCTGTCCGATCGGATTACCATCCGATCGAACTGCTGATCGACCCAACCTTCACTTGTTCCATTTTACGCGTCGCTTATCGTTATGCTATCAATCTGTTCAGGCTAACCCTACTCTCTAGCGCTCCCTTCAATCCATCAACCGCTGTGAGTATACTCGATCCCTTTTTGCTTTACGCACTTTTAGGTGTTACATACGTTACTTATACAAAATCACATCGAACACACTACGCAATACTTTAACCGCTAACCGTTATCGCATGTATACGTGACTTAATGAATGCTTGTTTGTTATGTTTACATACGGAATGCTGTCTACCTGCCTTAGCAACGATAGTACTATTAGTTTGGACTCAGCACCCGTTCACTCGGGAGTTGTTAAGGACAATTACCTACATGGCTCACAGTGGTGAGTGTGTATCGCGAACTGCCTTGGGCAGTCAACCTGCAGTCATTGGTATCGATAGGTCTATGTCGATAACTAACGTGCTTCATTTCACTATGTGTACGTGCTGGTTATGCGTAAATGAATTCGAACTTTATTATGCTATTATCAAACTTGTATGCTCACCTTTACACTATGTGTATTAACTTTTACTTTAACGTATGTGACAGGTGCCTAAGTTGTTTATATGCTTAGCTTGCTGTGAAATTGAGGCAAGGAAAGGTCTAGGATGCTCTTTGTGCTGGTGATGAAATTGAAGCTAGGGAAGAGGTCCTAGAAACCAATAAATAAACTATCTATGTATAAATCTGAGTTGTCGGAACAGAACTACTTGACTAGATTTTGTCTGTAATAATTATAGTATCACTTATGACATGGTATGGGACGTGTTGCTTTAAATATTTGGTAAATATAGTTGTTATGGAAACTTCTGGACAATCTGTTTCGCTCAGTGCCATGCCCCGATGTTTCCGCCATCGGTTGGGGTGTGACAATGTGGATACCTAAATTAGGAAACCTACTTTACCGTATATTAGAAGAAGCCCATAAGTCTAACTATACGATGCATCCTGGAAGTGATAAGATGTATCAGGACTTAAGAAAGAATTTTTGGTGGATAGGAATGAAAAAGGATATAGCAGCATATGTTGCAAAGTGTTTAACATGTTCACAAGTCAAAGCTGAACATCAGAAATCTTTAGGTTTACTACAACAGTTAGAAATGCCTGTTTGGAAATGGGAATTGATAACAATGGATTTTGTTACTAAATTACCCAAGACCAAGAAAGGTAATGATACAATCTGGGTGATTGTAGACAGGCTAACCAAGTCAGCTCATTTCCTACCGATGAAGGAAACTTTCAGTATGGAACAATTAGCTAAATTATATGTAAATGAAATAGTTTCTTTACATGGAATTCCTTTATCAATTGTTTCTGACAGAGATAGTCGTTTTACCTCTTATTTTTGGACAAGTTTCCAAAAAGCAATGGGAACCAAGTTAAATCTAAGCACAACTTATCATCCTCAAACGGACGGACAAAGCGAAAGGACCACACAGACAATGGAGGACATGCTTAGAGCTTGTGTAATTGATTTCGGAGGTAATTGGGATGATCACTTACCATTGATAGAATTTTCTTATAATAATAGTTATCACACAAGTATCAATGCTGCACCATTCGAAGCACTTTATGGACGAAAGTGCCGAACCCCAGTCTGTTGGGCAGAAATTAGGGAAAAGCAACTATCTGGACATGAGATAGTACAAGAAACAACAGACAAAATCATTCAAGTCAAGGAACGACTGAAAGCAGCACGTGGTCGACAAAAGAGTTATGCTGATAACAGACGAAAGCCGTTGGAATTTCAAGTAGGAGACAAAGTATTATTGAAAGTCTCTCCTTGGAAAGGAGTGGTAAGATTCATCAAAAGAGGAAAGCTAAGCCCCAGGTATGTTGGACCTTTTAAGATTATTAAAAGAATAGGACCTGTAACCTATCAGCTACAACTGCCAGAGGAAATGGCAGGAATACATGATGTATTTCATATATCTAATCTCAAGAAATGCTTAGCTAATGAATCACTCGTAGTACCTCTTAAATATATAGAGGTAAATGAACAATTAAAATTTGTAGAAAGACCTCTACAAATTGAAGACAGGAAAGTCAAGAACCTCAAGCATAAGAGATTAGTTCTGGTCAAAGTGAAGTGGGACTCCAAAAGAGGACCAGAATACACATGGGAGCTTGAATCAGAAATGCAAAGGAAATATCCATACTTGTTCCAGTAGACCTCGAGGACGAGCTCTAAAACAAGGTGGGGAGGATATAAGAACCCTCCTGAATTTTTCTGACACCCTAATATATTTTAAAATACCCCTATATGTCTTAAAATACACCCCGTACGCGAAAACGGACCCCGAATACCTTTATTTTTATAAAAATTAAATAAAAACAAAATTTTAGGGGCGCTCGCGGGCCGCGTAGCCCTTGGCTACACCTTATGCGGGCCGCGACAGCTACAAGATCAGGCGAGCCCCGGTGCTGCCACGTGGCAACATGTGTCAACCCTACACTCGTGACCCGGACAAGCTAGGGCCTACTTACCCCTACTGTTGGTGCATTTTATGTGACAACAGCGTTGGATTGGTCTTTGGATATTAAACGAGTTTGGGCCGCGAAGACTTATGAAGACTGAATGGAATTCGAGTTTGTTAAAGCCCAAATCGTCCAAGGTTGTATCAAGTTAAAGTCCATCTAGTTTTAGCCCGAATTGTATCTAGAATTCGTATGGGCTTGGCCCAGTTCAAATTGTATGGTTGTGTGTATATAAACAACCTTTACCTAGAGTTTTAGGGTTAGACTTTTGGAGATTATTGTGAGCATTCGAATTGTGAGAGTTTTAGAACAAACAGAAATCGGCTGTTGGTTCGTGAAGATCTTGAGTGATTGTAAACGTTTTCGTTGGATAATCATAGAAGATTGGTTTGTAAAGCGTTTCGTGTTCTTGTTTCTGTTTTGCTAGGTTTATCAAGGGGATTCCGCACCCTTGGTAGATTGTCAGTTTCGTTACGATCCACGGGATAGGGACCTACAATTGGTATCAGAGCATTTGCTCTTGTGTACGGTTCAAAACTGATTTTACAGATTCAAGGATTTTGTTCGTTTGAAGATTTTCGGATTTTGTGTGAAGAACAGTGAAGAACATCGAAGAACATTCAAAATTTGTGAGTGTTTGATTCGTTTTGATTATTGATCTGATTTGTTTGCTTGTTTTTAGGAGTTTCGGTTGGAAAGTGATCAATCAGAAGATTCTGCGGTGTAAAAAGTGCTGATTTTTCGGGATTTTGATTGGAAAAAAGCTGGTCTCGACTCAAGGTTGCTGGTCTCGACTCGTAACAAGAGGTTTCGATTGGGTACTGTTCACTCGCAACCGTGGTTTCGACTTGTACTGATTTGACTCGCAACCGTGGTTTCGACTTGTGCTGGTTGACTCGCAACCGTGGTTTCGACTTGTACTGGTTTGACTCGCAACCGTGGTTTCGACTTGTGCTGGTTGACTCGCAACCGTGGTTTCGACTTGTGCTGGTTGACTCGCAACAGAGATCTCGACTCGCAACAGTGATCTCGACTCGCAACAGTGGTTACGACTGGACTGTGTGGTTTCGACTGGACTGAGTAGTTGAAAGTTTCAAAGTGGTGGAATTTTTCTAGGCAATCGTAAGAAAAATTTCACTGTTTCGTGTTTAGAGAATTATCCGTAACTCATCTGGACAAACCGTTTGCACCGTTGGACTCCTTGGATTTTTAGGACAAAAAAAAAAAAAAAAAAAAAAGAAAAAAAAAACGGTTTTAGACATTATATATCTTTGGAATCGTAATCTCGAGACGAATCTAACGGTATAATTTGGTAAAAACAGGATTCGGACTAAAATTGTACGGTTTTACCAGTCTGATTAACTTAAAATGTCGAACATGTCTAAATTAAACGAACTCTTAAGGATGGAACATGAGGTAGGCACAACGAACAAACCACCTAAGATGATGAAGGTGGAGAACTACTTGACATGGAAGGATAGGTTTCAATCCTTCATTGAATATCAGGACACACGCATGTGGATCTGTATTGAAGATGGGTACACAAACCCAACACATGACTTTGAAGGCAGACCGCGTGTCACAGCCTATGTTAACATGCAAGATAATGATAAAAAGATGTATGAGGCTGAAAAGAGAGCCCTGGCTGCTATCAAGATGTCCCTACCTGATAGCATCAAACATACCTTTAAGAAGTACACTACTTCAAAGGAAATGTGGGATGCGCTAGAGAAGAGATATGAGGGAAATCCTGATGTCAAGAAGAACAAAGTTGATCTACTGAAGAAGCAGTTTGCTGTGTTCAAGTACATGAAAAACGAGTCACTTGAGGACGTCATCACTCGATACTACCATCTGATGTCAGAATTGGACAATTATGATATAGATTGCTATACTGACATAGAGAAAAATGACAAGCTGCTGGATGCTCTACCTGCAAAATGGGATATTTACACTCTCATGATAAAGGGAGAAGCTGATTATGAAACAAAGGAACTGGAAGAAGTGGTTGGAAAGCTAAGAGCTTATGAGCTCAACATGAAGAAGAAGGACACTGGTTATGATCAGGTTCAAGATCCAGGGATTTACAATGGGCTTGCATCTTCTTCATCTCATGATGCTTCTAGCGACTCTGCTACTGCATTCCTTTCATGTGATAATGAGCAGGTCACAGTAAATGAGGACGGTGATGTATGTTTTGTAGCTGCTTCAGGAGGATCAACAGGAGTCAAGAGAACATCAGCCGCTAAGCAAAGTAGTAGTGCAAAGTCGATGCCAATGAGTGTGAAGTCTGCTGAAGAACATCTTGCTCTACTTGCTTCTTTTGTTGCGTCTTATGAGAACTACATTCAGGGGAAGATATCTGATCCTGCTACATTAGATGAAGATTATGATCAGATTGACCCTGATGATCTAGAAGAGATGGATTTGCAATGGCAGATGGCCATGATTTCAAGACGTGTGAAGAGGTTCATGAACAGAACTGGAAGAAAGTTTGTAGGAAAGAGTGTTGGTTTTGATAAGGCCAAAGTCAGGTGCTTTAACTGTCAAAGTTATGGTCATTTCGCTAGGGAATGTCAGAAACAAAAGCATGAGACTTCGAGTCAGAGTTCAAACAATAGAAGTTCATCAAACAACTCTAACTCAAGGGCGTTGATCTCTACTGCTAGAGAGGGTTCATATGACTGGAGTATTCACTTGGAAAATGATGAGAATGTCACTCAGGCTTTCATGGCAGAGATTGTGCCAATTGATGGAGGTGAAGCTACAGTAGATGAAGCTAAGGTTGATAAGGCTGATCAGACAACAGATGCTGAAAAAGAAACACCAAAGTCTGAGCATGAAAAGGAAGCTGAAGAGAAGGATGAAATCATCAAAGGATTGGAAGCTCAACTTGCTGCTCTTATGGCCAACTCAGACAAATCAACAGGAGAGGTAAGTAACTCTGCTACTTCTGTTTGTTTAAAGTGTCGTGAATTACAGGGTGAAGTTGACAGGTTGTCAACTCAAAACAAAAGTCTGGTGAGCGAGATGTCTAATGTAAAAGAATCAAATTTCTTTGCTAAAAGAAATGAGTCATCATATTTGAAAAAGATAAAAGGCTATGAAGCTGAAATTGAAGTTTTAACCTGTAAACTAAACGAAAAACTTCAAGTCATAGACTTAGCTCATGACATGATGGCTGAGAAAACAAAAGAAATTTCTGAAAAATGCAAAGAGTTGTCAGATGCTCAACTCAAAATTGTTGAACTTGAAAAGAAATTAGGTCAATTCAGGGATTCTACTTTTGTTATGAAACACATGATGGGTGGATTAAAGAAGAGTAATGACAAGACTAGTGTGGGATACCAGAGCTTTAATGAAGTCCCACCTCCTCTTAGTCATGACTATTCATTCCTACCTGATGAAGAAGAGTTCACAGACTTTCTGTCAACATCACCAAGTAGTTTCAAAACCAGTCAAGGTGATGTGTCTGAACATAATGATGCTAAGAAGGAGAATAACAGCAAACCTGTTTTAAAACAGAAAAATTCAAATTCTAAGAATAAAAATTCAACTTTTGTTAAAAGGGTTAATTTTGTTCAAGGAAGTGACATGAAAAATGAAACAGCTGTTATTGAAAATGAATCAAATGTAGAGTTTGCTAAAAACAAAAACATAGAAAATCTTGAAACTAAGCAAACTGAACCAAATCCTTCTAAGGCATCATCAGAAAAACCCGAATCTAGTTCAAAGGCTTCAGATAAGAAGTCTTCGAAAAAGAGATCGTGCTTCAAATGTCACACAAAGGGACATGTAGCTAGCTGCTGTCCTAACAAAAAGGTTGAAGCACAAGTTAGTGAGAAACAAAGAGGGAAATCACCTGAGAAGCAAGGTGATAATGAGGAGAAAGTCTCAAATTCTCCAAAGAAATCTGCTCCAAAGCAACAACCGGGTGTTGCTGGTGGTGTAGATAAGGCTGAAAAAGGAACTCCACAAGTTCCTCGTTTTCAAAGAAATCAACCAAGATTTCAGCCTGAATCTACATCAGGCAGATATGAAAGACCTAGGAGTAGTTCACCAAGAATGAACAACCAAAATACAAATAATTTCAGAAGTCAAGGTCAATATCAAAATCGATACCAAAAATATGGTGGTCGAACCTTTTATAACAATGGCTTTAGAAATTATAACAATCAAGGTTCTTGGAATCAAAATCAAAATTTTCAAAGGTCACATAGTCCAAACACAAATAGGTTCCCTCAGGACCAGAGACCTTATGGAAATCATGCCCCATTACCATCAACAGGTCCAAGATCCAAGACTCCAGTTAGGAGTGATGGATACTGGATGGATGTTCCTGTAGTTGATGAATCTGGAAGACCCAAGACCATTAAGGCTTGGGTCCCCCAATCTAACTAATCTTTTGGTTGGTGTGTGCAGGAGCTGCTAAGGAGGATTATCAACTTATGGTATGTTGATAGTGGCTGCTCTAGGCACATGACGGGGGATGCGAGGTTGTTTTCTGAATTTGAAGAATATGATGGTGGACATGTAAATTTTGCTGGTGCTAAAGGTGGTAGGATAACTGGACGAGGAAAAGTGACGAATGGGAAGATCACTTTGGACAAAGTGAACTATGTTGAGCAGCTTAAGCACAATCTGATGAGCGTGTCACAAGTCTGCGACAAGGGTCACTCGGTCCATTTTACAAATACTGAGGCATTGGTGTTGAAACCGGGTTTGGTCATTCCGGACGATTGGATAGTGATGCGTGCACCGAGGAAAAATGATACTTATGTCATGGACATGGGTGCCAAGGATCCAACTGCTGCGGTGGCGTGTTTACTGTCAAAAGCATCTGAAGCTGAATCTATGTTGTGGCACAGACGCATGGCCCATATTCACTACCGCAAAATGAATTATATCATAAAAAATGAGCTAGTGAAAGGGGTACCATTGCTGAGGTTTCAAGTGGAAGATAAATGTCTTCCATGTCAAAAGGGAAAACAACACAAGAAACCTCATAAGTCCAAAACTGTAAACTCCATTAATGCCCCTTATGAATTACTTCACATGGATTTATTTGGTCCAGTGAACGTGAGGAGCATAGGTGGAAAGTACTACTGTCTTGTTGTCACTGATGATTACTCACGTTATTCATGGGTTTTCTTTTTAGGTACAAAAGATGAAACAGCAGAAATGTTGATAGATCTTTTTACGAAATTGGAAAACGTCCATGATGCAAGAATTAAGAGGATAAGGAGTGATAATGGCACGGAGTTCAAGAATCGGATTCTGGATCTCTACTGTCTTCGAAAAGGAATTGAACATCAATATTCTGCTCCTTATACTCCTCAACAGAATGGAGTCGCTGAGAGGAAGAACAGGACGTTGATTGAAGCCGCTAGGACGATGCTTTCAGATTCAAAGCTACCAGTTCTTTTCTGGGGAGAAGCTGTGAATACAGCTTGCTACGTCCTAAACAAAGTTTTAACCGTTAAACGTTTTAACAAAACTTGTCATGAACTTATGTTTAACGAAAAACCAAACTTAACAGGCTTTGAACCATTTGGATTACCCTGCACCATTGTGCGAAACAAAGATAAACAAAAATTCGGTGAGGTGGCTGACGAAGGCTACTTTCTAGGTTACGTGCCTGGCACACCGAATAAAAGGGTTTTTAATCTCAAAACTGGTAAAATTGAGGTTGTTTTTAATGTGGAAATTACTTCCTACAAACCTCAACAATCAACGAGTGGTCCTGCTATATTATATGATTATGAAAGTATGTTTAAATCATTTAATATTCCTGAGGTTTCTGATGCAGATGATTCTCAGTTGATTCAAACAGTGGTATGTGAAGATGATGAAGGCGAGTTCATGCCTAGATCGAATGTTGATATGTCAGATGCTCCGGAAATTTCCCAAGGTGCTACTAATCCTGATTCAAGCGATAGTGACTCTGAACCAAATCAGGGGGAGGAGTTTGTTAATCCGTTTGCAAATCAGAATATTCAGGGGGAGGTTGGATCAAACCTGGGTGATAATCTAGAAGTCGATGTCGTTGCTACTACACGAGCAAATAAAGATCATCCGGTTGACATGATACTTGGAGATCCTACTGCAGGTGTTCAGACGAGAAGAAGCATAGCAGCGAATTCTGGGTTATTTGTTTCGATTGAGAAGACTGGGATAGTGAACGAGTGCTTGTATAGTTGCTTTATTTCCCAAGAGGAGCCGAAGAACATTCATATGGCTCTTAAAGACAATTCATGGGTTGAAGCAATGCAAGAGGAATTAGCCCAGTTTGCAAAGTTGAAGGTTTGGGAGTTAGTGGACCTTCCTAAAGGTGAAAGAGAGATTGGCACTAAGTGGGTGTTTAAGTGCAAGAAGGATGATAGAGGTATTGTCACGCGCAACAAGGCTCGGTTAGTGGTAAAAGGTTTCAATCAGCAAGAAGGGATAGATTACAATGAGGTGTTTGCACCAGTGGCAAGGTTGGAGGCAATTCGTTTGTTTCTAGCTTTCGCTTCATTCAAGGGCTTTAAAGTTTTCCAACTAGACGTGAAGAGTGCATTTCTTTACGGGAAAGTCCAAGAAGTGGTGTATGTCTCACAACCAGATGGGTTCGTTGATCCAGACTATCCAGATCGAGTGTACAAACTTGATAAGGCTTTGTATGGCTTACATCAAGCTCCCAGGGCGTGGTACGAGACACTGTCTACACATCTGATCAAGAATGGTTTTGAGAGAGGTCAGATTGACAGTACACTGTTCATCAAGAGGAAGAAGGAAGATTTTCTGCTGGTACAGGTGTACGTGGATGACATCATCTTTGGGTCATCAGATGAGAACATGTGTAAAGAGTTTGAACAGGTGATGAAGAGTAAGTTTGAAATGAGCGCTATGGGTGAGCTGTCTTACTTTCTGGGATTACAAGTTGAACAGAAGGAGGATGGGATGTTTATTCATCAAACGAAGTATGTGTATGACATTTTGGATCGGTTCAAAATGAATGATTGCTCTACTTTCAACACACCCATTTGTGAAAATCACAATCTAGGCCCAGATCATGAAAGTACTGAAGATGTTGATCCTACTCAATACAGGGCGATGATTGGTTCTCTAATGTACTTGACTGCTTCAAGACCTGACATCATGTTTGCCGTATGCTTGTGTGCCAGATATCAGGCGAATCCGAAAGAGTCACACATGAAAGCAGTGAAGCGTATTCTTCGTTACTTGAAGGGGAAACCTAAACTTGGGTTGTGGTATCCAGCTGATAGTGATTTGAGGTTCGTTGCTTACACTGATTCAGACTTTGGAGGATGCAAATCAAACAGGAAGTCTACAACAGGTGGTTGTCAGTTCTTAGGAGGCAGGATCGTGTCTTGGCAATGCAAGAAACAATCCTGTGTGTCTACATCTACGTGTGAAGCTGAATATATTGCTGCGGGTAGCTGTTGCTCTCAGGTTCTCTGGATTCAACAACAGATGCGCGATTACGGTTTGGATTTCACTCGTACTCCTATTATGATAGATAATAATGCCACTATATCAATCACAAACAATCCCGTAAAGCACAGTAGAACTAAACATATTGACATACGTCATCACTTTATACGGGATTGTGCTGAAAAACGACTAATTGAATTACATCGAGTCGACACAGAAGATAACCTTGCTGATCTTTACACAAAAGCTTTTGATAGAGCTCGCTTTGAACACTTAGTCGAACTCAACGGGATGAGGAATCCTGAATAACTGGTTTTTCATAAGAATTTTGTAAATAGTTTACTGCTTTCTTAAAAATAAAAAATACAAAAACATTGAAAAATAAAAAACATAAAAAAATAGAAAATCAAAAATGAGTTATCACTGTGTGAAAAAGAAGAAATGATAGTACATCAGCAAGTTAGACTGTCACACTGAAACTGAAATTAAATTGCTTAAGTGTGATAGCAGCTTCATCATATGATGTACCAGTAGGCAAAAAGCATGAAATAATCAACTTACCAAAGTGATATAAACCTAAATGAACTGAGTATGAGTGGGGAACACATCAGTGGTGTATGGTTTAATGACCTTAAATCTTGCGTTGATAGATTGCCAAAATCTGAAGTTTTGGGTCTTTATACTGTTATTTCATCTGGGGATATCAGGGTTGTCCTTCTGCTGCATCCAGATATATGCTGACCTAGACACACCCAGGATATCTTAAAAGAGCTAAAAATGCCAAAACCCTGAAAATGAAGAAGCTCTCATAGAGAGTCATTCAAATGTGCAAAATGCATAAATCGTACCAAAAATGGTATTTGTCTTAGCCCTCGATAAGATATTTTGGTCTCTCTGTTGTACGGAAGTACTGACCTGTTCACCAAGTATCTATCGTTGAAAAATAAAACAGATGAATTCAGTATACTCACCTACTACGATGAATCTTTGTGCATACCTTGATCGCGGGGGTATATCCTGAAGTGGGACACACTAGTATATCAGAAATAATATTACCTTAATGTATCATACGGTAATGGTACTTGAAATGTTCATGCATTTTGTTTAAGTGGACAAACATACTGGTAATCGTCTTGAACTGCTTTTCACGAAAATAAATAAAAAAATTAACTACAAGTGTGAAACAGTTTGATTTTGTTGATATGATCTTCTTACCAGTGATTCTCACAAAAATAGAGTGTTTATTGCTTTTCGTATTTATTTGCTTTCAGAAAATACAAAAATACAAAAATAGTGTCTTTTTCTGTTTAAAATTCTTAACGTACAGAAAACTGTTATTCTTGGAGGAGTTGTTACCGATAGGGGGAGACGGTGTTAGTAAGTGGGTTCAAAATTTTGAAATGATGCAAGTTATAGCGTGTTTGATTAAAAATTGTTGCATGTTGGTGAGAAGTTGAAAATGCTTAATCTGATACAGTTTAACTATCTCTTGAATAATAATAATTTATTTAACTTTGTTGAAAAATTCTTATGGTTTCTCGAGATGTTTGTTTTATAGTATACAGATTGAAGCAGTTTGTTGATGAGAAGTTGCTTTGAAGAGATGAGGAGTTTGTTGCTGCTTGGTAGAATCCTCCTTCTACAATGCAGAGTGGATGCTGTGAAGATTTAGTGAGAATGCTGAATCACAACTTGGAAGATCTGGTGATTGGATACATCAGCTTAGGGGGAGTCTGTTGCTGACAGAATTCATGTTGAAGCTGACACTATCCAAAGACCAAAAACTGTGATATTCTGAAGACTAAAGTTTCCTTTGCAAGCTATTGTCAAGGGGGAGTTTGTTGGTGCATTTTATGTGACAACAGCGTTGGATTGGTCTTTGGATATTAAACGAGTTTGGGCCGCGAAGACTTATGAAGACTGAATGGAATTCGAGTTTGTTAAAGCCCAAATCGTCCAAGGTTGTATCAAGTTAAAGTCCATCTAGTTTTAGCCCGAATTGTATCTAGAATTCGAATGGGCTTGGCCCAGTTCAAATTGTATGGTTGTGTGTATATAAACAACCTTTACCTAGAGTTTTAGGGTTAGACTTTTGGAGATTATTGTGAGCATTCGAATTGTGAGAGTTTTAGAACAAACAGAAATCGGCTGTTGGTTCGTGAAGATCTTGAGTGATTGTAAACGTTTTCGTTGGATAATCATAGAAGATTGGTTTGTAAAGCGTTTCGTGTTCTTGTTTCTGTTTTGCTAGGTTTATCAAGGGGATTCCGCACCCTTGGTAGATTGTCAGTTTCGTTACGATCCACGGGATAGGGACCTACACCTACTACTCGGGCCGCGTAACCCAAGGTCTAACCTTATGCTGGCAGCGAGAGACTCGAATTACAGCCCTATATAAGAGAGCATCGGGCCTTCAGTCGAAACTCGCTCACGATCTTTTCTTTCTCTCAATTTCTGAATAGTAGGTATAATACTCGGGCATAATACCCCCCTAATTAACGAAGTTCTGCTCCGTTATAAGTATTATAACCCCAATTACGTATTAGATACGCTGCCCGATTGATCCAGGGTTCCGTAACGACTGTCATGGTTCTGCCCGACGTAGTCGTTGGAATGCCGTCTCGGGGAGGATATCGTTAATATAAATAAAGGGTTATTATACTAACATATGTACATTTGTGTAATTAATAGATTAACACCAGGAAACCCTTAAACGAAGTCTAAGACAGCAAAGTGAGTTTATCCTCTTTTCGTAAACCTTTTTGTAAACTGTTTTTACAAAACCTTAAATGTTTTACAATGTGATTAAACAGTGATTGAGTCTTTGTAGTTCTTCAATTACTGCCGGTATGTTGGGGTTTTGTATACAAAATGTGGAACACGTTACCATTGGACAACGAGTTAGCCAATGGGTAATATGACCCACCAGTCAGGATTGACAGTACTGAATGAGTAATTGTGTAGAAATAAACAATGTGATAGCTCTCAATACTGTGTTAATTGATAAAACTCTTCTTGATTAAACTGGGATTCACTCACCAGTATTTTCCACTGACAAATGTTTTTAAAACGCGTTTCAGGTAACAAAATATGAAAGCCATTTAGGAAAAAGCCAGCTGGAGAGCACTGACGGCTTGAAAAATGTGGCTATAAAAGTTACCTAAAAGACGATGTTTTAAATAATATAGGGTTGATCCCTATAAACATGTTGTAATAAGAAACTTGGGTTTTACCCATGTGGTTACTAATATAAAATATGGTGGTTTTACTCTGATAAACATTTCCTAACTACGGTCCTGATGTAATTTCTGCTGCCAAAATGATAAACAAAATGATACCACCACAACTGGTCTCGCGGCCGCCCGTTCCCGGGACAGATAGGGGGCGGGGGTTGCGATAGTGAATCTGAAATACGCACCCAACTCGGTAGGCAATAAGGAAATAACGAATCAAACACAATTCTACATAAGGTGTAAAAGCCTATTGCATAAAAGGGAAAAAATGTATAAGTTACACACCAATAGAAGTCCAATGAAACTAAAAAATGTTCTAAACAATTATCAGTCACAGTTGATCATAGGCTTAGATTTAAATAGACGTGGTTGCTTATTTGAAGTCTTCTCAAATGCCTAAAGTAAAGAGCCTCATCAAGACGATCAAACAACATACGGCAATGCCGAATGGAAATACTAAGCGACAATCACCGGAAAATCAAAATCTTTAAGACAAACCCACCAAAGAAAATTGTAAACCTAGGAATACCCAAAAACCAACACGATTAAACAACATATGACAACAAATAAACAGAATACTTACCTACAGTCACCGGAAGATAGCCGAAGAAAATGCAAGAAAAACAACCTGCGTGTAGAGAGAGAGAGAGAAAGCGTAAAGGAGTGACAAGCGATGGGGGATCAACCTTTTAAACCCCCCACTAACCCCTGACGTTTTTAATTTCAAGTTTTTCAAGCGTTTCTGGCCTTTGTTCGAGCAGGATTTTATAAATATCATGTCGGAGTTCTATCAAGACGGGGTTATTCAACGTGGATGCGGATCCTCTTTCATAACGCTTATTCCGAAATGTAAAGACCTGGTGGTTCTCGGTAATTTCAGACCGATAACTCTCGTCGGTGCCATTAGCAAGGTGGTCTCTAAAGTTTTGGCCAATCGTTTGAGGAAGGTGATAGGCAGTGTTGTTTCGGAGTTCCAATCGGCGTTTTTATCCAGGAAGCATATTTTGGATGGGCCTCTTATAATTAACGAGTTGTTTTCTTGGATAAAAAAGGAAGGCCAAATCCTTTTTCCTTAAAATAGATTTTGAGAAAGCTTACGACAACGTCAATTGGGATTTTTTTATCTCTATCTTGGATCAAACGGGGTTCCCGACTTGTTGGCAAAGATGGATTAGAGGGGTGTTGGTCTCGGCCAGGGCCTCGGTTCTTGTTAACGGGTCTCCTACGTTCGAGTTCCAATATGAAAAAGGTATGAGGCAAGGAGACCCCCTTTCCCCTTTTCTCTTTTTGTTAGTCATGGAGGCCTTGTCTTGCATGGTCGAGAAAGCGAAGGAAGGTGGTGTGGTTCACGGTATTCAAACTCCTAACGGGGGTTCGTCTATGTCCCATATTCTGTATGCGGAGGATGCTATCCTCATGGGAGTTTGGTCTCGTGAGGAAGTCCAAAATTTTGTTAGAATTCTTCGATGCTTTCGTTTATGCTCCGGGCTCAAGATAAATTTGGCTAAGTCCAATCTCTTCGGTTTAGGGGTTGACACTATGAAATCACAATGGTCAACTTAAGTTTATTGCATACTTTACAATCCTTTAAATACAAGAAGAGAGACAAATGATAAGGAGAGAATTTCTCCTCTATACAAAGGTTACAATTGACTACATAAATACAATTAATGAATTTAAGAGGTAGGAGGATATTGCTCCAAGAGATTTGTTATTTCCTAATACCCCCCGTCAATGCGAGCTGGAGGTGGTCCAAGATGAAGCATTGTTCGAAATTTTTCAAACAACGGTTTTGGCAAACTCTTGGTGAAAATGTCCGCGACTTGTTTATCTGTTGAGATGAACTTGGTGTGAAGCTTCCCGGCGGTTACCAATTCACAAATGAAATGATAATCGATGTCGATGTGCTTGGCTCGTTTATGTGAGATTGGATTTTGACTTAAAAATAAAGCACTCTTATTGTCACATAATAGTGTCAGTCGACCCGGTGGAAGAGCATGAAGTTCCCGAAGAAGATGAGTTAACCAAATAATTTCTACTGCCGTATTTGCCATGGCTCAATATTCTGACTCACAACTTGACCGTGAAACCGTTGGTTGCTTTTTAGTGCTCCAAGAGACTAAATTTCCTCCTAAATAGATACAATAGCTGTATGTGGATCTTCGTGTGTCGATACATCGTGCCAAATCTGCATCTAAAAAACCTAATAAATTAGTGTTAGGAGGACGATCAAATGTTAGACCATGTGCTAAGGTGCCTTTAACATAACGAAGAATCCTTTTTATTAGCTGGAAATGATTGGTTGTGGGATATTGAAGAAATTGGCTAGCTTGGTTGACGGCGTAGGAGAGATCAGGACGGGTGATGGTGAGATATTGAAGAGCGCCTACAAGAGACCGATAAAGAGTGGGATCATGAAATGGTTGGCCTTGGGAGGTGAAAACATCTTTAGATGTAAGAGGAGTGGCAACCGGTTTGGATTCAAGTAGACCGGCCCTGGTGAGAATGTCATGAACATATTTGGATTGATTTAGAAAAAGACCCATTTTTGTGTGATGAACTTCTAAGCCGAGAAAGAAGTTAAGCAAGCCAAGGTCCTTAATTTTAAATTCCTTGTTTAGACATGATGTAAAGTTGGTAATGAAATGTTCATTATTTCCGGTGATAATGATGTCATCAACATAAACAAGGAGATAAATTAAGATGCCTTGGCGATTGTAACGAACAATGATGGATCGGCTCGACTGTTTTGAAAGCCACGATTAAGTAGAAAGGAGCTTAAACGGTGGAACCAAGCACGTGGTGCTTGTTTTAAGCCATAGAGAGCACGATTGAGTTTGCACACATAGTTGGGTCGGTTGGAATCCTCAAAACCCGGAGGTTGTTCCATGAAAATGGTTTCGGTGAGATGACCATTGAGAAAAGCATTATTTACGTCTAATTGATGGAGAAAGCGAAGGAAGGTGGTGTGGTTCACGTGATTCAAACTCCTAACGGGGGTTCGTCTATGTCCCATATTCTGTATGCGGACGATGCTATCCTCATGGGAGTTTGGTCTCGTGAGGAAGTCCAAAATTTTGTTAGAATTCTTCGATGCTTTCGTTTATGCTCCGGGCTCAAGATAAATTTGGCTAAGTCCAATCTCTTCGGTTTAGGGGTTGACACTATGAAATCACAATGGTCAACTTGATTTTATTGCATACTTTACAATCCTTTAAATACAAGAAGAGAGACAAATGATAAGGAGAGAATTTCTCCTCTATACAAAGGTTACAATTGACTACATAAATACAATTAATGAATTTAAGAGGTAGGAGGATATTGCTCCAAGAGATTTGTTATTTCCTAATACCCCCCGTCAATGCGAGCTGGAGGTGGTCCAAGACGAAGCATTGTTCGAAATTTTTCAAACAACGGTTTTGGCAAACTCTTGGTGAAAATGTCCGCGACTTGTTTATCTGTTGAGATGAACTTGGTGTGAAGCTTCCCGGCGGTTACCAATTCACAAATGAAATGATAATCGATGTCGATGTGCTTGGCTCGTTTATGTGAGATTGGATTTTGACTTAAAAATAAAGCACTCTTATTGTCATATAATAGTGTCGGCCGACCCGGTGGAAGAGCATGAAGTTCCCGAAGAAGATGAGTTAACCAAATAATTTCTACTGCCGTATTCGCCATGGCTCAATATTCTGACTCACAACTTGACCGTGAAACCGTTGGTTGCTTTTTAGTGCTCCAAGAGACTAAATTTCCTCCTAAATAGATACAATAGCTGTATGTGGATCTTCGTGTGTCGATACATCGTGCCCAATCTGCATCTAAAAAACCTAATAAATTAGTGTTAGGAGGACGATCAAATGTTAGACCATGTGCTAAGGTGCCTTTAACATAACGAAGAATCCTTTTTACTAGCTGGAAATGATTGGTTGTGGGATATTGAAGAAATTGGCTAGCTTGGTTGACGGCGTAGGAGAGATCAGGACGGGTGATGGTGAGATATTGAAGAGCGCCTACAAGAGACCGATAAAGAGTGGGATCATGAAATGGTTGGCCTTGGGAGGTGAAAACATCTTTAGATGTAAGAGGAGTGGCAACCGGTTTGGATTCAAGTAGACCGGCCCTGGTGAGAATGTCATGAACATATTTGGATTGATTTAGAAAAAGACCCATTTTTGTGTGATGAACTTCTAAGCCGAGAAAGAAGTTAAGCAAGCCAAGGTCCTTAATTTTAAATTCCTTGTTTAGACATGATGTAAAGTTGGTAATGAAATGTTCATTATTTCCGGGGATAATGATGTCGTCAACATAAACAAGGAGATAAATTAAGATGCCTTGGCGATTGTAACGAACAATGATGGATCGGCTCGACTGTTTTGAAAGCCACGATTAAGTAGATAGGAGCTTAAACGGTGGAACCAAGCACGTGGTGCTTGTTTTAAGCCATAGAGAGCACGATTGAGTTTGCACACATAGTTGGGTCGGTTGGAATCCTCAAAACCCGGAGGTTGTTCCATGAAAATGGTTTTGGTGAGATGACCATTGAGAAAAGCATTATTTACGTCTAATTGATGGAGATTCCATTTGTTAATAGTGGCGAGACTAAGAACAACCCGGATGGTGGAAGATTTGACAACCGGACTAAAGGTGTGAGAGAAATCAAGTCCCGGTATTTGAGTGAAACCTTAAGCTACAAGTCGTGCTTTGTAGCGATCAATAGATCCGTTTGATTTATATTTGATTCTATAAATCCATTTAGATCCAATGATGTTGGTGCTAGTGGGGCGAGGAACAAGAGTCCAAGTTTGATTTGCATGAAGAGCTTTTAGTTCATCATGCATTGCTTGAATCCATTTAGGATTTTTAAGAGTGGTTTTGATGCCTTTTGTGATATGAGAGGAGAATAGGGAGTGATGTAGGGGATGAGTGGTGGTTTGTGAAAGGTTGGCAAAGTGTATTGGTTTGAAAATCCCATCCTTTGCACGAGTGGTCATTGGATGAGAGTTGGGGGTTAGGTTATGGGTGGAGGGTGCGGTTGTGGATGGTCCGGATGAGGGGATTAGGTGAGGCGTGGGTGGGCCGGTTGTGTGGGAGTGGTTGTCATGTGGGCCGGAGGCAGTGGAATGCGTTTGGGCCGAAGATGTTTGGGTAGCGGATTGTGGACTGGGTTGATTAAGAGTGATTGGGCTTGAGAGATTGGAAGTAGTTGGACTTGATAAAGGTGAGGGGTTTGGGCTGTTAAGTGGGTCGGTTTGTGGTTAGGGATGTTGGACAGTGGGAATATCACAAAATGGAAGGCAGGTGTTGGGATGGTTTGATGATGTGGTGAAATTTGGTGAGGGAGTTTGAGGCGAGGTAGGAGCGGGTATGTGTTCCTTGAAGTTGGTAATGGGTAAGTTGGCATTATTGGTGGTTGTCGAATTTTTGTGAAAAGGTAATACGTCTTCCTCAAATTTTGCATGTCGAGTTGTGTAGACACGACCCGTTGTTGGTTCAAGACATCGAAAACCTTTATACTTAGGACTATAACCAATGAATATGCACGGAGCACTTCTCGGTTGAAGTTTATTTTTTGTATAGTCTCTAAGGTATGGAAAAACAAGTAAACCAAAAATACGCATGTTGGAGTAAGTAGGTGTTTGGTTGAACAAAACTTCAAAAGGTGATTTGTTGTCAAGAAGTTTTGTGGATAGACGATTAATAAAATAGGTGGCGGAAGTGAAGGCATCAAACCATAGTTTGGGTGGGGCATTTGCATTGAACATCATAGCTAAACCGGTTTCGGTTATGTGGCGGTGTTTCCGCTCGGCCCTCCCATTTTGTTCGGGTGTGTGAGGGAATGATAGTCTATGATGTATGCCATGTTGTTGAAAAAACATTTGTACTTGGTGATTCATGAATTCGGTTCCACCGTCACTTTGAAAAACCTTAACATTGGATGAAAATTGGTTTTGAACAAATGTTAAAAAGGTTGTGAGGATGGTAAAAAATTCGGATTTGGCTTTTAAAGGATAAAACCAAGTGAAACGAGAATAGTCATCGATAAAAATAACATAATACCGATAACCATCTGTGGAAGGCACAGGTGCGGGTCCCCAAAGATCACAGTGGATTAAATCCAAAACATGTTGTGCGCGTTTAGTGTTTTCAATAAATGGTAGATGTTTTGCTTTTGATAATTCACAGGATTTACATAATCCTGGTTTTGGTAATATAGATGTAACAAAAACACGACCAAGTTTATTCAAATTAGAAACTGTATCAAAAGAAACATGTCCTAGGCGACTATGCCATTTATTGAATGATGCACGAAGGTGCGATGCAGAAAGCGCAGCAACAAGTGATTTGTGACCCTGGGAAAGAACATAGAGACCATTTTCGCACGTGCCTTTAGCTAGAACCTCCGCTGTTTTTTGGTCCTGGGTTTGGAAAAAAATCATTAGAAAACAACACATCAACCGGTGAATCATTCGTTAATCTACTAATTGAAAGTAGATTTTTTGTGAGATTAGGAACTACTAAAACATTTTTTAAAGTTATAGATTCATTTAAATTAGTTTTCCCAATGTGAGTAACGGGTGATGATTTTCCGTTCCCAAAGGTTACACGAATGCTACCGTTGTGGGATTTAGAGTTATTTAAACCGTGTTTTGAAGGTAACATATGTGTTATAGCACCCGAGTCTGCAGTCCAATCAGGAGAGTCGGAGGCTACATTACATTGAGCATGAAACGCCTCGGCGAGATTGGCATCAAGGGAGACGGATTTTTGGGCATAAGAGGCGAGTTGAGGACATGTACTCGCATAATACCCAGTTTGGCGGCAAAGTTGGCAATGAGGAGGTCGCTTGGTGTGGGAAAGACCATGGCCACGAGAGGAAGAAGAGGAATGACCTCTTCCGCGAGAGGAAGATGGACGGTTGTGAGAGGTTTTGTTCGGGTGGGCATAGAAGGCGGCTTGAGGTGGTTGAGAGACATGTAGTTGTTTAACAAACATTTCTTGATTCTCGGCGTTTGCCAAGAGATCTCGAAATGAGGGAGCCGGGTGGATGGTTCTTTGAGAGGTGGAAAAGTTTTCAAAGGAAGCGCCTAGGCCACAAAGGAACCAATGGCGCTTGTCCTCGTCACTTATGGGATGTCCTATAGCCGCGAGTTGGTCGGCCAAGGCCTTAAATTTTCGACCAAATTCCGAAACAGAAGAGGTTCTTTTTTGTAGGGTTCGAAGAGAGTCTTTGAGATTGTGAATTCTTTCAATAGAGGAGTGGCTATAGGCATCGGCTAGTGCTTTCCAAACGGCTTTAGCCATGGTATGACCAATAGTTTCGGCCATGGCTTCTTCGGTTAGGGTAGACTTGATTAGAAGAATAACTTTTTGATCGGCTAGTTGCCAAGCCAGAAATTCGGGATTGACAATGGTTTTGTCGTCGACAATAATAGTTTCGGGAGGGGAGGGTGTGGTGCCGGTGACATGTCCACGAAGTTTAAGGTAAGAGAGGAGCGGAGTAATTTGTTTCTCCCATGGGAGATAGTTTGTGGAGGTTAATTTGATGATAATGAGGTGGCTAAGAGAGTGGAGAGGGATGGAGGAGAGATCGGCAGCCATGGGAAAGGGTTTGGAAGTGACCGAAGGTAAGAAGGAAGAAGAAGATAGGCTAGAAAAGAGGATCTTGCAATGTATTAGGCTGATACCATATGAAATCACAATGGTCAACTTGAGTTTATTGGATACTTTACAATCCTTTAAATACAAGAAGAGAGACAAATGATAAGGAGAGAATTTCTCCTCTATACAAAGGTTACAATTGACTACATAAATACAATTAATGAATTTAAGAGGTAGGAGGATATTGTTCCAAGAGATGTGTGCAACAGTCTGACACCACAGCAGGACGTGGCATCACCACCGTAACTGATAGATCTGACACACCTACAAAAGACTGTGCGATGTCAGACTAGCTACTCAACTACCCTCCTTCACTCATCGGCTATAAATACCCATCCCAAACCAGGTTTGAGGTATCACTTCTCAACTCTCTCACTACTACTACTACTATCACACTTTGCTTCCCAAGCAAACTACTGATTCTCACGCCGGAGAGTGGTAACAAGGAGCACCCCCCACCCCATCCTCCTTGTTGCGAGTCACGGCTTGTTTCCTTGTGCAGGGAACCAACCAGCGGACGATCCAGCCAACGATCCTCGGAAAGAAGGGATTAACCCTACTTGACGAGACCAGTGAGTTAACCCCACCCGGTTAACCATTGTTTCATCATTGGCGTCCACCGCTACTCTTAGCACTTTTTTCAACCATCCCTCTCTCCAAAGATTATGTCTGATCGTCTAAACAACACTACCGGGGATAACCTAAACCCCGCAAACCAAGGGCCTACGGGGACCATTCCCCTAGCCCCAAATGTTGAACATATTAGCACATCAACGCAAGGGGGCGCATCCCTTACGTTTGGACACGATCTGTCACAATACGCTTCTGTGATACCTCCAGGCATGAACCTTGATGCCTGGTACGACCAACAAGCAGCTCTGCTGGCTGCAACATACAACAGAGCTTGCGCAGAAGCGCAAGTACCGGTCGGGCCTACCCCGGCACCGTATACCCCTGCGGGTCATGTTTTACAATACGACGGCAGGGCCCTCACACACCCTGCCTCCCGGAGTAGGCATGATGACCGCGCCTCCTCTTACTGTCAGGTCCGCACGATTGATGAGGATGATTCCTCATATGGGTCCGGTACCAGGGGCCCAATACAAAGCCGCCTGGGTCCTCATGGCGATAACAGGCGGCAATCCACAGCCCACCGAGGTCCTGGCATTCAGAGCCGACTGGGACCTCAGTCCCACTATGAAGGGCAGGGTCGTACCGATCCTGACGACGGTACATACCGCGGGGAATCCCACGCCACTAGTTGCAGACCGGGAGGACGCAATTACGCTCCTCCCAATCACCCCCGCACCACATACCTCCGCGCAGCGAAGCGCCACCAGAGCCAACCCTATAGGCCGAAATCTACGGCCAAAAACTCCAAATTCGCCCCGGAAATCGCCCAATCCGATGTTACGACCACCAAATTCCCATTGAACATTGGGAAATACAATGGGTCGTCCGACCCGGACGACCACATGAACATCTTCATCGGCGTAGGGTGCAACGACAGGTGGGACGAGCCCCTACCTGGTGTCATTTTTCCCCCAGACCCTCATGGGTCTGGCGAGGGCTTGGTTCGATTCTTTTCCAGTGGGATCACTGGCTTCATTTGAGGACTTACAAGAAAAGTTTCTCGCACATTTTAGCCAGCAGCGACGTCATGAACGTGATTCTATGGACGTCATGAACATCTGGCGCAGAGACAACGAATCGCTTGAGGCATTCGTTGTCTGTTACAATAAAGAATGCCTGGAGATAGGCGACGTGGCAGACCAAATGGCACGAAACCATTTCATTGTTGCCGTCAAGGACGAGCAAATGGTTATGATTATCTCCGGCAAGGATGGTGTTAGTGAATGCGTCTGTCGACTTCGTCTTGTATCGAGTCTTGTATATAGAATGATAGATCAGGATGTGTCATACGAGAAAATATGAGATTTTAGGGTATGTTGAAGGTGATTTCGCTTGAAGGAATTGATTTCGCTTGAAAAAGGCTTGTACAGTCTCAAGCGAAATCATATGATGTGATTTCGCTTGAACTGATGTCTTGCAATATTCAAGCGAAATCCTATCACTATATATATGCGTTCCAAGCGAAATCTAGATCTTTATTCCGGTCAGAGCAACGAAGTGCTGCCGAAGTGTCGTCTCATTGTAAAACGTTTGATAATCAATACTACGACAGTTTAAAGTGATAATATTGCTGAATTAACCTCAGTTTGTCTGTTTCCGCCTTTCAAACTGAGCAAAACTCTTCTGATCGACTCATTTGGGTCTGAAAACGATCCTACAAGTGGTATCAGAGCTCAGGAAGAAGAGTTTTTACCAATTCAGCTGCATATTCTGATTTCTACACCTTCTTTTTCAAAATTCAAAACTTTTTACGGTTAAAATCAGCTAAAATTCTCACAGAATGTGCACAACATTGTTTTAACAAAGCCTTGAAAGTTTCAGGCCTAAATTCGATCTAAAACTTACCAAAATTTGTATTTCCGCTTGAAAACATGTGCGAGATGATGACGTCAGCAGCTCTTCTAGCGAAATCAGTCTATAATTTCGCTTAAAACCGGTTATATCGCTTGAAAGATTCTATTGATTCCGTTTGAATTGTGCTATTTCACTTCAGTTGTTTGATTTCGCTTCAGTGATTCAGCTTGAATCCCTGATTTCGCTTTAAGAGTCTAATCCAGTTTGAATGTGTGTTTCTTCAAACGAAATAGGGTATTTCGCTTGAACTGGGTGATCTCGCTTGAACAGGAATTTCGCTTGAGAACTGTGATTTGGCTTGAACATTCAGTTTTTGTGAACTTTGAAAATTCGAAACATGGACGAGGAATTTTATAACGCATTCGCTACTCCGGTTACCCCGATCACTTTGGCACAGAACACGATGTTGGAAAACGAAACGGGAACTATGCAAAAACCACCTAAACTCATGAACATCGAGGAGTATAAGGGTTGGGAAGGACGGTTTGAGAATTGGGTACAAGCGAACTACTTAGATGCTTGGGAATGTGTCGAGACAAAATACATTAGACCGACGAATGATGATGAAGAGGTTATAGCAATTAAAGATCTAAGTGCCGATGCTAGAAAGAAGTACAAAGATGAGAAAATGATGCTAAGTCTTTTACAACAAGCTGTGAAGGAAGGTATTTTGGTTCTATTGCAACATAATGGTACTTCTTACTCAATCTGGAAAGCATTAAGATCGAAGTTTCATGGAAGTCAAGAGATGGTTAAGAACAAGAAATCGCTTTTGAAGAAAGAGTTTGATCTGTTTCGTGGGTTGAAAAATGAAAACACAAAACAAATCATAGAAAGATATTGCAATTTGCTAGCAAACATGAAGAGATTGAGCATTGAGAAAGATAATGAGGAATTGATTGAAAAGCTAGCTGATGCGTTGTCATATGAAACTTGGGGCACCTATCTCATGATGCTAAGGAACAAGAAAGGTTTTAGTAGTTTGACATTGAGCAAATTCATTGAAAAGATTGAGGCTCAGGAGATGGAACAGAGAAAAGTTATAAGAATGAAAGATTTCGATGGTGAACAAGACATCGGACTTTATTACAACGGTGGGGTCAGTGATAAAACCACCAACTTGTCACCGAAGGTTCAAACAGCATTCAATGCAAAGAGTTCATTAGAAAGTTCATCCAAAGGATCAAACAACAACACAAGTTTTTCATCATATCCATCCTTTGATTCGAACATTTCAACAACAAAGAATGGCAAGAAGCTACAGTGCAACATTGTTTTGAATCTGGAGAATGATGAAGATTATTCAGTAGATATTGCTAAGAGTCATATGTCTTTGTTGGGAACTGTGTTGGAATCATATGGAAGTTTTGTTGCAGGTCGGATCAGAAATCCACTGCTTACAAAAGAGGATTACGATCAGATTGATGCTGAAGAGATGGAACTGTTGGACATAAAGTGGTGTTTTGCAAGTGTGTTGAGACGAGCTGAGAAATTTAAGCAGATCACAGGAAGAGATGATTTACGTGAAGCTAATATTTCTACTTTAGGTTTTGATAAATCTAAAGTCACTTGTTTTCGTTGCAGGGAAAAAGGACATTTCAAAAGGGAGTGCAAAAACCGCGAAGCAAGTGGATCTCAAAATCCGTTTAACAATAACAGTGATTACTATCGGAAGGCTATCTATCATGAAGTTTCCCAACAACAACAAGAACCGCAAGTGGCACATGGTAGAAAAGTGATTGAAGAATCATCAAAGAGAGCTTGTATGGTGAATCAGGATGATCAAAAGCCAACGGAAGGTTTTAGTTGGAACAAATATATCTCAGCTGATAACAAAGCATGCCTGATAAACCAAGATGATGAAAAATTGCCTGAAGGTTTTAGCTGGGCAAATTTCAATTGGAATGATTATGATCCAAACAAAGATTCAAATCATAAAGCATATGTTGTTCGAGTTGAAGAGGATAGTGATGATGATCGTGAGTATTGGGCAAGGAAAATGGCAGATCATTTGAAAATGATGGCTGAAAGTGATAGTGAAGATGAAAAAGTTAAAAAGAAAAAGATTAAAACACCAGTGAGTAGTGATGATGAAGATGTTCCAGTGATAAGGCAAAAGATGAAAGACGTTCCAAAGTTTAAAGTTGATGAAGAAGTTGATGCTAAAAAGATTTTTGTGAAGTGTGACACTTGTGAAGCTATAAAGAAGCAGAACAGCACATTGATTTATAACTTGAACAGTTTGAAGGAATCTTATGATGTCCTGAACAAAGCTATGAATCAATACAATCAAACAAGTGAAGAACAGGCAACGGCAATGAAAACACTTCAGGGAGCTTTTATGATAAAGCAGAAAGTTGTGAATAATTACATCGAGAAGTGTGCTGTGCTAGAACAGAAACTTGAAACACAAAGAATTGAAACTGAAAGAGTTAATCGTTTGTTGAAAAGTTACTCATGTACTTCTTATGTTATTGACAGGATTTATCCAACAGTAGAAGGCATGAAGGCATTTGAGGAAGAGGAGACTTCTGAGACAAAGAATTCTGAAGAACAGAAAGTGTCTGAAGAAAAGACTTCTGAAAAGAAGAAAGAAAAGAAGAAGGATTCTAAAGAAAAGACATCTGGTAAGAAACAAGATTTCAGTTACAACAAGTGTCCACCCCCGCTTGAAAATGGATATTCTCCGAGAAATCCAAATTCAGAAAGAGTCCAAAAGGCAACAAATTTACAGTGGGAGTCGGAGTCTACAGTTAACTTGCTAGAAAATTTTGATGTCACGTTTACATCGTCTGACACTGATCATGAGTCCGAGTTAATAAAGAAAGTGGTCGATCAGGTGTTGGATAAAGATGAATCCGAGGAGTCAAAGTCTGAGTCCAGCATTCCGAGTAAAACTGACAAACAGGGCAAAAGAGTTTACAACAAAGAATTCATGTTATCAAAGTCTAATTTGAATGATGAAACGTTTAAAGTTGCATATACTTTGAATGGTTCTGACAAATTATATTTTGATGAGAAATTTCCAATAAGAGGTGTCAAACCTGACATGATTAAAAAGGTTTTCAAATTAACAGAATTCAATATTTCTGAAATAAAAGATGTAAATCTTAATGATAAACCTCAAAAATACACCTCAAGAGTTCAACAAAGAGAAAACAAGAAAAAAAGTTACAGTTCTGGTTTAGGTTATCGAAAGAAACCAAACCATAACAGTAATTTCAAAAAGAAAGGTCTTGGATTTATTCCACCAGAAAATCATAAAAATGAAAAATATGTTCGAGATTTTAAATCCAAAATGGTATTTGTTTCAGGAGGTAGTGCTGAGGAAGAACAAAATAGACCATTCTGGAAGCAATCTAACAAAGAATTCCTTGCAAAGAAGCAAGAAGAGATGGAGTTTGCTGCTCGGATGAAAGAAATGAGAACCTGTTTCCAATGCAACATTATTGGACATATTGGCAAAGATTGTTCCAAGGCAATAAAATCAAAACAGGGAGTTTCTTGTAACTTGAAAGATAAAAAGATTGAATTTGAACCACCAATTGATAGAACAAAACTATTCAAGAATTCAATTTTTGAGATTGGTGAATGTTTAAACAGGTTTTATAAGAAGAAAGGAAATCTTGACAACCAAAAATGGGTTGTTAAGAAGTCTGTTGGTAGTTCTAGCAATGATTCTGATTCATTAAAATCAGAGGAGCTATCGTCTGGCGATGAATCTGATTCCACAAAGTCAAAGGAGCCACAGGTTGAGGTAAAAGGTGAAAAATCAGTGCCGACTGTAGATGATGTGAATTTTCCATCACTTCGGGCTGAAAATTTTAAAAAGAAAGTTGGAAAAGTTGAGATTTCAAATCAATTTTTCTCAGAAAAGAATGATTTTGATGTTGAAAAGACATTTAACTCCAAAGTTCACCATATTTTTGGAAAAATGGTTGACAGGAAGGTCAAGGGAGTCAAGGAATTTTATGAGAAGAAAACAAAGAAACAAGGTAAAGTATCATCCCTGGTTCGTGACTGGGATGGTACTTACTACAAACAGTAAAATTCTGGACTTGCCGGAACTCCCAAGTTGGTAATCGCGGAGCATGAATCGGCATCATTCTTATATTGTTTTGAAAAATTGAAAATTGGTCACAAGTATGACTTGCCGAAACTCCCAGGTTGGTAAGTGAGGAGTAGGTATCGGCATCTTGAGAATTCAACTTACATGAGGTATTGGTTGGTAAGCCATGTGGGTTGAAAAAGAGGTTGTATTTTTAATTGAAGGTTAATCAAGGTCATTAGGTTGAACTTGATTGAACTATTCTTACAAGTGGTAAATCAGGGACATTAAGTTGTATCTGATTTCCTACAAGTGATTGAGAAACAAAATGGTGAGTTTATCCCCTAACCTACAATTGGTTAAAATCAATCAACAAAACTTATTTTCCGGAAAAACCATTTGATTAAAACAAACTTAAGTGTTTTGAGATCACAATGGGAAAATGTTTTGTTGTGAGGGGGAGTTCTGATTGTTTATGCCAAGTGGATGGCGATTTGAAGCAATTTGGTATCAGTTGTCATATTGTTTGTACAGTTTGTTTTCAAATTTTCTTTAATTGTATTTGTATTTTAGGGGGAGTAAGAATTTCTGAAAATCCAAAAACATTTGAAAATTTGAAAAAGTCAAAAACATGATAAAATTCAAAAATGGGTTTTGTTGTATAAAAGAGGAAATGATAGTACATCAGTGGACAATCACAGCATGCTAAAGAAATGGAAAGTAAAAATGTGATAAACGGTCTCTCTGATGATGTGCCAGTAGGTTTTTATACATTTAGTAGATTGTAACGAGATATAAACCTAAATTCAAACTTGCTTATATCATGGGGAAACATCTCTCGGATATATGGGTAACCCCCGAAATCTTGTTTGAAAGGTCCCTCTTTCTGAGATACTAGGTCTTTATACTCAGTGATATCTGGGGTATTATCCCGGGACTTCTGATAATGCGGAAGCAATGGCCTAGTCCCCGGAGAATACTTTACTACTTGCTTGAAATATAGCGCCGCCCTCAGCAAAAATGATGAAACAATAAAATTGATAATCATTGTTGTTGTAAAAAAGATCCTCTAAAAGGGACACACCAAAAGTCGAGCCGTCATCTCTCTGCTGAACGGAAGTTCTGACCTGAGCTCTCACGGTTTTCGCAATTAACCTCTTACAGATATCATCTGTGGCATACTCACCTGTAAGACTGAATATTGGGATCTGGATACGGGAGTATATTCTGAGATGGGACACGCGATTAAGTTTAAGTTCTCAAGACATTAATCTCGTATCTCGAAGCAATTGAACTTTGTGTGAGAATTTAAGTGGATCAGTATACTGACAATCTAAGTGAATCGTTTAGAACTTAAAATGTTTAAAAGCTTAACGGTGTTGGTGATTTGCTTCAAAAACTGATATGATCCTCTTACACAAACTCACAAAAATATTGTTTGTAGATATTTCTTTACTGCATTTCTTTACATTTAAAAATCCAAAAATATTTTCAGTGTGTTTTAGCATAAATTTTAAAAAATTCAAAAAGATTTTAGACAACTGGTGTTGGAGAGCTAATTTTCAAAATTCCGAGTGCTAGACATGATGAACAGATGGTTCGGGAGAGTGTGTTGTTTTGATAAGAAAAACGATATTTCTTCAAATGTTTCATCAAAGATTTACATTGTAAAATCATTCTTTGATTGTTTTATTCCTGCAAATGGTTTATTAGATGGTGAGATTGTTTTTACAAGTGATCATCAGAAAATTTATTTTGAGGTAGAGATTGTGCAGGTAATGATAGAGTCAGGAATCGATCTTGAACCTATGGAAAGAGCAAAGAGCCAGGTTATGATCTTGGAAACAAGAATTCCAGACTACAATCCTAGTTTACTGAGAGGGGGAGTCTGAATGTCAAAGAGCCAGGTTCTGATCCTGAGGTTGAGATTATGGATAGAAAGAGAAGAAGAGAATTGAGAATATTTACAGCGTCAGATACTTCAAAGAGTTCGAAAGGACTGATAAAGACTGAAGATGCGAAGACTCGACACTTTAAGACTCGTCAACATTCGAGGGGGAGTCTGTTAGTGAATGCGTCTATCGACTTCGTCTTGTATCGAGTCTTGTATATAGAATGATAGATCAGGATGTGTCATACGAGAAAATATGAGATTTTAGGGTATGTTGAAGGTGATTTCGCTTGAAAGAGGCTTGTACAGTCTCAAGCGAAATCATATGATGTGATTTCGCTTGAACTGATGTCTTGCCATATTCAAGCGAAATCCTATCACTATATATATGCGTTCCAAGCGAAATCTAGATCTTTATTCCGGTCAGAGCAACGAAGTGCTGCCGAAGTGTCGCCTCATTGTAAAACGTTTGATAATCAATACTACGACAGTTTAAAGTGATAATATTGTTGAATTGACCTCAGTTTGTCTATTTCCGCCTTTTAAACTGAGCAAAACTCTTCTGATCGACTCATTTGGGTCTGAAAACGATCCTACAGATGGCTTGCCTAAGAAATGGGAAGATGTCATGGCTGCGGTCAAGACATACGCCCAGACTCAGTGGTCCCTCAAACCGCACGTCTTAAAGGCACAACCCCAAATGGAAGGCCAGTCCTCCCACCAAGAACACAAGCGCAACAACAAGCGCAACCGGGACACAGGGAATCGCGGCAGCGATCCCAGACCATATGTCTCGCGGAACCACCAGCCCGACGCAAGGGCTACAATCAACGCCCAGCGTGAAAACCGGGCGTCGAAGAAGGAGTCTCGGGACCGTAGCTGGACCGAGATCAACCAGTCGCCAAGAAGAACCAAGATCCCGCACTCTATTGCGAGTATCACAAGGACTCGGGCCACACAACAAACAACTGCATCAGTCTCCGACTGGAGATTGAGCGAGCCCTAAAATAGGGGAAACTGCAACATCTGTTGCCAGGCGCGCAGAAACCTACCAAGCGCATCACCCCCCACAACGAGGGCACCTCCACGGGTAAAAGGGCCATGTACGTGGCCTCAACCCACATGATAAATGGAGGACGAGGAAGACCGCGCAAGGAGGCAAGAAGACCGGACAATGACTGGAAAGACGAGCAAGTGGTCTTTCCAAAAGTCCGAGTTGGCGCATGTGCGTCGATTATAAAGATCTCAACAAAGCCTGCCCCAAGGATTGTTACGCACTTCCGGAGATCGACGAAAAGGTCGATAACCTCGCACCATTTCGGTGGAAGTGTTTCCTCGATTGTTACAAAGGCTACCACCAGGTGCAGATGGCAATCGAGGACGAAGATAAAACGGCATTCCGCACTCCTACCGGGAACTACTACTACACAAAAATGTCGTTCGGGTTGCGCAACGCGGGCGCAATCTATCAAAAGTTGATGAACGACACTTTTCGCGGTCAAATCAGCAAAAGTGTCGAAATCTACATGGACGACCTGGTCGTCATGAGCATGGAGGAAGACACCATGCTCAACAATATTGAAAGAACATTCCAAACTCTGCGAAGCGTCAACATGAAGCTCAACCCAGGGAAATGCTCGTTTGGAATGGAAGAAGGCAAGTTCCTTGGATTCATCATAACCAAAGATGGATTCAAGGTAAACCCGGAAAAAGTTCAGGCGATCGAGCGCATGCCATCGCCCTCTACGATGAAAGAAATGCAACGACTAGCCGGCAGGCTAGCCGCACTGAATAGATTCTTAGCCAACCATGCAGCTAAGTCTTACCCTTTCATCAAGACCCTGCGGAGCTGCTTAAAAAAGGAACAATTCCAATGGACCGCAGAGGCCGAAAAAGCTTTCCGGGAGATGAAAGAGTGTTTGATTCAACTCCCAACTCTAACCGCACCACGTAAGGATGAGCCACTTATCTTGTACTTGTCTGTCGCGGACAACGCGGTAGGCGCGGTACTCATAGTGGAGCGGGAAGGAGTTCAAACACCCATCTACTACATCAGCAAAATGCTCAACGACCCAGAGACGAGGTACTCCATCATGGAGAAGTTGGTATTAGCACTGGTACACGCATCAAGACGATTGCGACGTTACTTTGCAAACCACGCCATTACAGTGTTAACCAACTACAGGATCGGCCCGATCCTATCAAAACCCGACATCTCTAGTAGATTAGTAAAATGGGCAATTGAGCTGGGCGCACTTTCATTGAACTATAAGCCGCGCCCCGCAATCAAAGGCCAGGTCTTGGCTGATTTCGTCGCTGAAGTACCAGCAAATCGCATTCAAGAATGCGAAGAAGAACAGAACCCTGCATCGCCACCATCCTCCGCAGAAACCTGGGCGCTATATACAGATGGTGCATCCAACGAAGATGGTGCAGGTGCAGGTCTGTGACTTATCAGCCCCGATGGCCAAGAGCTTACCTATGCAATCCGCCTCGATTTCAAAAGCACGAATAACGAGGCAGAGTATGAGGCTCTATTGGCAGGGCTGCGTCTGGCAGTCAAAATCGGCGTCCAACATTTGGAAGCACACGTCGACTCACTATTGGTTGCAGGGCAGATACGCGGCGACCATGCCGCAAAAGGGGATATCATGATCCTCTACCTCGAACAAGCCTTGCAACTGAAATCAAAGTTCACTTCCTTCAATATTCTCCATATCAACAGGAGTGATAACAAACCCGCGGATGCACTATCAAAACTTGCATCCACCAACTTCCAACACCTGGCAAAAGAGGTACGCATCGAGGTTCTGCAAAATCCCTCAGTACCCCTGCGCCAAGTCAATGTCATCCAGTACGGTACAACATCCTGGATGACACCAATCATTGCATACTTACAATCAGGTGTTACTCCCGAAAGCAAGGCAGAGGCACGTAAGTTGCAACACAAAGCGTGTCATTATCAGATGGGAGACGGTATCTTATACCGTAAATCATACCTGGGGCCACTCTTACGATGCGTCGACCCCCAAGATGCCACATACCTTATCAGAGAAATACACGAGGGAATATGTGGCATACACGCGGGCCCACGCATGGTGGTGGCCAAAATCATGAATGCCGGGTACTACTGGCCCGGCATGCACCTAGACGCGGTCAAAGTCTTGCGCAAGTGTTTCAATTGTCAGCAGCATGCTCCTAAGACCTTGCGCCCCAAGAACAACCTGATCCCTGTCACCACTGCATGGCCATTCCAAAAATGGGCAATCGATGTGGTGGGACCATTCCCAGACGCACCAGGTGCAGTGAAGTTTATCATAGTGGTTGTCGATTATTTTACAAAATGGGTAGAGGCAAAACCGCTCGCCTCAACCACCGCTATGATAACAAGGAAATTCGTCTGGGAACATATCATCTGCCGTTTCGGTCTACCAATGTGCATCGTTACCGACAACGGTACCAACTTCGCTGCGGATGACTTCCAAAAATGGCTAAAGGAGCTAAACATTAAACACATATTCTCCTCAGTGGCGCATCCGCAAGGGAATGGCCAAGTCGAGAGTATTAATAAAAGTTTAGTCGAAGGCATCAAAGCACGATTAGGAACAGCCAGACGTGGCTGGGTTGATGAACTCCCAAGTATCTTATGGGCACACAGGACAAGCCTAAAGACTAGTAACGGTGAGACACCCTTCAGCCTGGTCTATGGCACCGAAGCGATGATCCCCGCGGAAGTAGGCCTCCCCTCACCTAGAATGTTGGCTATCAACAAGATAGACAACAATGAAGAACGCAGGGTTGACTTGGACCTCCTGGAAGAAAGGCGTGAAAACGCTGCCATCAACGAGGCCAAGTACAAAACCAAACTTGAAAAGTACTACAATGCACGCGTCCGCATTTGTACTTTCAACCCGGGAGACTACGTCCTTCGTGACAATGAAGCATCTAACGCGGAACGCCCAGGGAAACTTGCCCCCAGGTGGGAAGGACCCTACCTCATCCAAGAGGTCCTGGGCAAAGGCGCGTATAAACTGCAAACATTAGAGGGCGAAACTATCGCACGCACATGGAATGCACAACAGCTTTGACTCTGTTACATGTAAGCCATGTTTTTTACATTCACCATGTAACATATCGGGTCGCAGGCCATTTGCAAATAAATAAATGAACGATTCAATGCAATATTGTTTATTTACTTCTATTACAAATACGTGTCCCACTTTGTGGTATTTGCAAAAACAGATTGGCAAAATCTTCATTCGCGATACCCACACAGAGTGGTGACCACACGCAAGTATTGTAATAGGCCAGCAATGCAAATACGGTTTTCATAAAACCTATACAATTCCTAAACCCTAACGAGATAAAAACAGGAATTGACTAATACTCATACGAAATTGGTATAGAGTATACTTGCATATCATCTAGACATGCAAAGGGAAAATACAGACTTAGTGTTATTCACAATAACATTAACTCATACAAGTTCACGCATGCAAGTAGTAAAAAAACTTGTATAACTTGAAACGGTTAAAACTTTATATTCAAAAAGTGTCTACACCCACGCGGTGTATAAGATATTTACATAAGGTTTCTAACATTTACATGGAGGAAAACAAAAAAAGGGCACGCAGGAGATCCTAGTCTTTCTTTGAACCACTGGTACCCGCATCACCCTTGCCATCACCAGCAATCTCTTCCTCTTCATCTTCCTCATCAGCATATAATAACCGCAAGCGGTCTACATAATCTTCTGCGTCCAGGCATTCGTCAAGTTTCTCAAGGGCGGAAATGGATGTATCGTTATACGCCTCAAGAGCGGCAGCAAGAAGCGCTTCAGTATCCACGCCATGGAAACCGGACCTTTCATCAGTATATTTGCCCTGGGCCAAAATATTCATATGACTGATGCACCAGTTGTAGCCAGCTTTAAAACCAGTGTCACGTACACGCAGCTTAATCTGCTCTACACCAGATGCGTTCTCAGGCGCGTCAAGGATAGACCGAACAATCTGCAGAACACAGACAATAAGGTTATCAAATGGCAAACCTAAAAACATAGAAAAGGCAACGGGTACTTACATGCCCGATACCATGGATACGCATCCATTCACGATCTTCCTTGAGCTGATCGAATGAAGAATCAAGGCTATCCCTAGCCTCAGCAGCCTCCCTTGCCCGCGCCTCAGCTTCAGCAGCACGGGCAGAGACCTCTTCAATAATGGCCACCCGGCTCCGCACTTCAGCCTTTTAACAAAGAAAACACAAGTACACAAAGATAATCAACATACTTGTGAGATATATATACAAATTCAAGAGCAAAAGAGATTCATACCTGGAGGCCCTGAACAATTTTGTCTAAGTTGCTGCGGTCAGCATTTGCCCTTTCAAGAGCCTTCGCAGCACGGGCCTCCGCCTCCTTGGCCTCTTCAAGAGCCTTTGCAAGGTGAGCTTCCGCCTCCTTGGCCTCTTTGGCAGCCGCATCAGCTGCGGCTTTCTCCTTAATCAAAGCAGCATTCGCGGCCTTGGCGTTGGTAAGCTCCTGCCGAACACGAAAGAGAGTTTCATTCTGTTTGGCCCAAGATTCTTTCCAAGTCTTGCGCTCATCAGAAAGTGTCTTGCGCTCATTAGAAAGAGATTCTTTCCAACTCTTGCGCTCATCAGAAAGCAGTTTTGCAAGGGTACGAACCTGTTTAAGCTCAACAGTTGCAGCCCACTCCTCAGTCTGCTTATGATTCTCAAAAGCAGCCTTCTGCCTTTCTAGCTGCTCTGCACCCTCACGTGCAGCCCTCACCAACTTTTCGGCCTCAGCCCGCAAGCGCGCATTTTCCTCCTCCTTGCGCCCCAGCACCTTGTAGTTTTCCATAATGGCATTTGCCATTATGGAACTCCCCACAAGCATGGAGGAGAGTTGATTAATCTGGACCTCACTTGGCAAAGAACGGGCCCGATTGACTTCAAATGGGGTGCCTAAACCACCCAAAATCTCCTTACATGCGGAAGGGTCAGCAAAAATATCATCCCCTTGCATTACAGTCCATGGGGGGCGGTGATAGGTCATGGCCCGGTCTTCAGTATAGGTGCGGTAATAGAACTCCAATTCAGACTCTTCAGGCTGAATAGGAGTCCCTTTAAAACCCGCACCCCCAGAAGCAGAACCAGAAGCTTTCTCAGCAGCAGGAGATTTCTTCCTCTCGGTATAAGCAAACTTCAAGTTCAGATCATCAGTGTCCTGCGGGGAGATCAGATTATCATGGGAGTCCACCGTGTCATAGATCTGAGCCGCAGGCCCCTTCCCAGTATCCTCTGCCCGCACAGAGGGCTCAGGCGCCACCTTAATCGAAGGGCTTCTGGTAAATTCTTTATTAATCCCCGCATCCGCAGTTGTGTCATGCGGGGGAGAATGAGGAGCATCAAACATGGAAAACCCTTCATCTTGCGGTTCTGTAAACAATGCAAAAACACTTTAAATACAAGTACAAAGACAAAGTACTTGTAAAAGTTATGAATTACTTACCAGAAGCAACCACAGGTTTCACAGGTTTCGCAGCAGTTGTCCGTTTGGGCTGTATCTTCGGACGCTTCGCCGCACCAACACCAGCGGCCTTATCATCCATCTTTCTCTTCTTCTTCTCATCAGCAGGCTGTGAACCCGCAGAGGATCCACCTGCTGCCGCACCACCACCTAGAACACCCAAACCCTCAAGGGTGTCAGATACTACCACGTAATCGGTATATCTGCGGAAACGAGAACGAGAGATACCTACCGCCTGCGGCACCAAAGGAGGAACAACCGTAACATCAGGTTTTTTCTTGCCACGACCCCGTGCAGCTTTCTCAGCATGCTTCTTGGGTGCACCCTTCACCTCAAATTTACCCAGGGCCCCAAGAGTACCTGCGGTTACATCATCAAACAAATAAGTAAGAAAGGTGAACTTCTTCCTAAAGAGGGTTATAGAATATACCTTGGCCTTGTGGCAGGGGTGCATTCAACCCATCGCGATCCGTAACGCGGAAGTTGTTGACAATAATCACATTATAACCTATTTCACCTACCGCAAGCGGAACTAATTCAACCTTCCCCGTGAAGGTCGGATAAAAAATCCTCCACAAAGCAGCATCCGCTGATAGTACAATTGCAAATCAATAACATATAAGGAAGTAAGGAAACCGCACTAAGGGTAAGAATACTTACCACCACTCTTTTCCCGCACAACGGGCCTTGACTTCCTATCAGGCCTGGTCAACATCATCCGCAGCACCTACAGCTGCGAGTTGTCCAGCTTCTTATATTCAACAGTTTTCAACCGTGGAAACCACTCCACCGTATCCGCACTAGGAAGATCAATATCTTCCACAGGAATCGCCTCGTTCACGTTGCGGAAGGTCATCCTGGCAACGACCGCGGCTGCCTTAATGTAGAAGAACTTTGTCTTCAACTTTGAAATCCCCTTCGGAGGGGTCATCATCTTTGGGCTCCCGTACCGTTAGCTAAAAGAGAAAAACCCAGTATTTACAGTTAACTGGTAAAACCGCCAGAAGTTTTCAACAGAAATTTCCAGACCGAGAACACGGAAAGTGTACTCAAAATTTCTAATCCGAATCATCCCAAAAGGACTCATTTGGGAGATATGAAGCTGGTAATATTCCAGAACCTCAGCAACAAAAACGGTTAATGGTAAACGAAGGTTACCATTAATAAAGGAATCGGCCCACATGGTGACATAACCGGCCGGAGCATTGGCACCGGTGTCACCCTCCTGGGGGTACTCAGCCCCAAACTCCTGGGGCATTTGAATACTAGTCATCAAAGTCTTGAACTGATTCTTCGACCACTTCAGCACCGGTAGGCCCCCACCGGGGGCACTACCACCATCTCCTTCTTCTTCTGCCGCCACGGGCGAAGACTGTTCAGGGTTTTCACCCTCAATATTGTGAGGATTGGATGGTTCAGCCATCAAGAAACGTAATAAAGAAGATAGAAGGATGGGTTTATAAGAAAGCTCAGAAACTTGACCTGAATTTTAGACAAGTATATCGGAGAAGACGAAGGAATCACTCTCTTTCACTTACCGGAAAATTTTCAAATTTTGAAAAAGTGAAGAGAATTAGAACGGTTTCCCCTTATATACTCATCGCAATTAATGCGATGCAGTAACTAAATCATCACGTTCAAAAATGGGCGAATTACGCAACGCCACGTGTTCAGCGACGGTTACACTGACAGTTATCACGCGCGCGTGTCCGTCCACGCGCCTGACAGAAGTGACTTTTTCACTACTTGCTACAGTGCATTTATGACCTCCGGCAGTGCAAACGTCCTTTCGATTCAGCACATGACAGAATCCTACCAACTTTCACCAACCCACACGTGCGTTTAGCCACGTATGCAACGCAAAAGCGACAACATTATCCAAATATAAGCGGCATGCGGTTTCTCTGGTTTACCGCACCATAACCCATACCGCATGTCGTTTTTTACATACCCCTCAAAAAAGGCAAAAATATATATATCTACATTATATAAAGGGGTATAAACAATAACCGCACTTACCCACGAGCACACGTGGAATATGCGGAGATGACACACACGAACCCGTACAGGTGTGTCAGATACTCAGAACCAGTATGGTTCTTTGGACTGCGAAAACTGCTTCTCAGGATGCGGCCAACCGCGTTCCATACAAGCTTCTTCAAGTTTCAAATCCCTCGTGTCCGGTTCACAACCACGGAGGGAACGCAAACAGCTTCTCCTTAGGAAAAAGGACAAGTATGCTGAGCAACCGCACATCAGCAACCCTGACTCCTGATCCTTCAAGAGCCACATCCAAGCTTTAAACTCTCTAGAAGCGAGTTCTTTGATGCAAACCGCAGACACTCACGAGTAGCTGCGACAGAATATAATTACCCTAACGGTAGCTACGGAAGAGCCACGACTAAACCGCCACGCGGTTTATCAAAGCTACTTCTAGGAAAACTGCTTTCCAACTAAACGTGAAGGAAAGTGGTTACAGAATGAATGCGGAAGAGTTTCACCCAACTTCCCAAGTATCTAAGGTGATCTCCTCCGGAGACACCACTTAAAGGAAAACTACTTTCCACCAAAGCGTGAAGGAAAGTAGCTCCAGAACAGTGGTAACAAGTCTGCTTATGACTACTTACCCACCTATGGACCGCATAGAATAAACAATGGTGGGCACAGCCATGCCTCTGACCATGTTTATCTGCCCATAGTCCAGATTCACATTGTTCGACCAAACACGGCCAACAACGACGCAACTACCCCACGTCGCTCAAACGCACATGGCCAACAAGGTGCGACATCAAGGTAACCGCAAAGGACGTGCGGTTACTTAAGAGCTAAACCGCAGAGGACGTGCGGTTACTAGAGAGCTAAACTGGAGAACACGAACACCCCACAAAGCAGGGATCATCGTTGAATGTCCAGTTGAACATAGAGCTTGAGCAAAGTACTTACAAACATTGCATAAGCTGACACAGAGGTTACAACTAGAGTTGCGGTAACGGACACCTTCCGTCACCATCTCAAAGGTTGGTTCGAACCCTGCGGAACACCTTCCGTCACCATCTCAAAGGTTGGTTCGAACTCTGCTAACATCTTCAGTCACCGTTTCAAAGGTTGGTTTGAAACACCAACAGGTGGCTGATGACATCAGAAAACGGTGGACCATATTACCGCATCAAATCCTCGGCTGAGAATTCTGCATCAGACGGAACTTGCTCACCAGTGCGGAATTCAATGTTTTCAAATGCTACAACGAAAACTTCAAAAGTGAAACCATCATACATAAACACATCCTTCTGAAAGGAAGAAATAATCCACTCGAACGACCTACCGACCGGACAGCGGTCCGAACGAACAGGTCGGCAACTTGATTTACTGAAAGTAGGAGCCATCTGCATGGCCCATATTCTACCTTCTAGACACCATAGTCTAGTATCCCTCCCACATGCAACTTGCATAATGAAGGAACACTAGACTGGGGGGACTTGAAGGGGTATGGTCCCAGATCTCGCATCAGCACGACCGGGAGTGACCATTACCCTTATCAAAAACCCCCACCAGCAAGAACTTATCTTTGTCCGTCCGGGCACGCGCGAACACATCGGTTGAAACCAATCTGTCCATTGATGAGACGACTTACCTTAAGTACGAGAACACATGTTACGCATAGAGATGCGGCCTGGCACCGCATCATATGAACATTTTCGTCACGACAAGGGATCTGGACAACAGTAACAGTCACTAAACGGCGATGCGGCACGACACCGCATTTCGCATACATCTTGGACAGAACAAGAGCGCGGGAACAACATCAGTTACCGCAAGCAGCGATGCAGCTTAGCACCGCATCCTGCCTACAAGGCAAGTGGGTCTGACACTACAGTCGCCTACTAGCCCACATGTGTGCAACAGTCTGACACCACAGCAGGACGTGGCATCACCACCGTAACTGATAGGTCTGACACACCTACAAAAGACTGTGCGATGTCAGACTAGCTACTCAACTACCCTCCTTCACTCATCGGCTATAAATACCCATCCCAACCCAGGTTTGAGGTTTCACTTCTCAACTCTCTCACTACTACTACTATCACACTTTGCTTCCCAAGCAAACTACTGATTCTCACGCCGGAGAGTGGTAACAAGGAGCACCCCCCACCCCATCCTCCTTGTTGCGAGTCACGGCTTGTTTCCTTGTGCAGGGAACCAACCAGCGGACGATCCAGCCAGCGATCCTCGGAAAGAAGGGATTAACCCTACTTGACGAGACCAGTGAGTTAACCCCACCCGGTTAACCATTGTTTCATCAGTGTGGGAAAGACCATGGCCACGAGAGGAAGAAGAGGAATGACCTCTTCCGCGAGAGGAAGATGGACGGTTGTGAGAGGTTTTGTTCGGGTGGGCATAGAAGGTGGCTTGAGGTGGTTGAGAGCCATGTAGTTGTTTAACAAACATTTCTTGATTCTCGGCGTTTGCCAAGAGATCTCGAAATGAGGGAGCCGGGTGGATGGTTCTTTGAGAGGTGGAAAAGTTTTCAAAGGAAGCGCCTAGGCCACAAAGGAACCAATGGCGCTTGTCCTCGTCACTTATGGGATGTCCTATAGCCGTGAGTTGGTCGGCCAAGGCCTTAAATTTTCGACCAAATTCCGAAACAGAAGAGGTTCTTTTTTGTAGGGTTCGAAGAGAGTCTTTGAGATTGTGAATTCTTTCGATAGAGGAGTGGCTATAGGCATCGGCTAGTGCTTTCCAAACGGCTTTAGCCATGGTATGACCAATAGTTTCGGCCATGGCTTCTTCGGTTAGGGTAGACTTGATTAGAAGAATAACTTTTTGATCGGCTAGTTGCCAAGCCAGAAATTCGGGATTGACAATGGTTTTGTCGTCGACAATAATAGTTTCGGGAGGGGAGGGTGTGGTGCCGGTGACATGTCCATGGAGTTTAAGGTAAGAGAGGAGTGGAGTAATTTGTTTCTCCCATGGGAGATAGTTTGTGGAGGTTAATTTGATGATAATGAGGTGGCTAAGAGAGTGGAGAGGGATGGAGGAGAGATCGGCAGCCATGGGAAAGGGTTTGGAAGTGACCGAAGGTAAGAAGGAAGAAGAAGATAGGCTAGAAAAGAGTATCTTGCAATGTATTAGGCTAATACCATATGAAATCACAATGGTCAACTTGAGTTTATTGCATACTTTACAATCCTTTAAATACAAGAAGAGAGACAAATGATAAGGAGAGAATTTCTCCTCTATACAAAGGTTACAATTGACTACATAAATACAATTAATGAATTTAAGAGGTAGGAGGATATTGTTCCAAGAGATTTGTTATTTCCTAATAGACACTAATGAGGTAAAGTCGATGGCTCTGTCAGTTGGTTGTCAAGAGGGGTCGGCTCCGTTCAAGTACTTGGGGCTTTTGGTCGGGGCTAGTATGAACCGTATTTGTAATTGGAAACCGAACTATGATGTTTTCGAAAAAAGACTAGCGCTTTGGAAGTCTAATATTTTGTCCATCGGGGGACGTTCAACGCTTATCAAATCGGTGCTCAAGAGCCTCCCTTGCTACTATTTTTCTCTCTATAAAGCCCCTACTAAAGTCATTAAAGATTTAGAGTCGATTATGAGGAAGTTTTTATGGGGAGGATCGACGGATGGCAATAAAATGTGTTGGGTCGCTTGGGACCGCTTGGCTTCCCCTAAATTCTTTGGGGGTCTCGGCTTCGGGAAATTGAGTGATTCGAATGTGGCGTTATTAGCCAAATGGGGATGGAGATTCAAGGTGGAATCTGACAGCCTTTGGAGAAAAGTGGTGGCTGCCATTCACTATAATCGTCGTTGTTGGGAGTTTCTTACGATCAAAAAGGGCCAAGGGGGAGTTTGGGCTAACATAGTCAACGTCCTGTCTAGAACTATGATTGGCGATATTTCGTTTCAGTATTTCTTTAAAGGGATCGTCGGTAACGGCCTAGATATCAGATTTTGGCTCGATCCTTGGCTTGCGAATGAACTTCTCCGTGTTAAATTCCCCCTATTGTTCAACCTGGAGTCTGATAAACATTGCCTTCTTGCCGAGAGGATCAGGCCTGCTGGGTTCGTCACTTGGGCCTGGAACAGGGAGCCCAGCTCCAGCGCCGAATTGGCTGATTTATCGGACATCGTTAGGCTACTTCTCGGTTCGTCGTTGTCCAACGTCAGGGATAAATGGTCCTGGTCTGGTGATGCGTCTGGGGTGTTCTCGGTGAAAGGAGCGAAGAAGCCTTTGCTTTCTGGCTTTGATTACAGCGATAGGTATGTTCCGGATTGGTGCAAATGGGTGCCGAGAAAGTGTTCCATTTTTGCTTGGCGTGCGGAAATGGGTCGTATTTCGACGTTGGTAGCCCTCAGGAACAGGAATATCCCAGTTTCTAACGTCGAGTGCGTTTTGTGTTCGGAAGGGGAGGACTCGGTTGAACATCTTTTCACGGCTTGCCGGGTCGCCACATTACTCTGACAGCATATTAGTATTTGGTGTAAAGTTCCAAGTACTTTCGCTTTCTCTGTTCGAGATCTCCTCGAGATGCATAATGGGGCCGATCTGAAAGGGAACGCTAAAGTCCCCTTCCAAGGTATTATTTTAGTTGGGTGCTGGAGCATAGGAGGGCCAGGAACGAAGCAAAATTCTCGAACAAATCCGTTCGGGTAGAAGAGGTTGTTAGTAACGTCAAAGCCTTGGGTTTTCTTTGGTTCAAGAGTAGATACAAGTGTATAGATTTGTCTTGGGATAAGTGGTGTGATTTTGTAATTATGTAAGTGGTTGTTTGGCCGTCCCGGTTTTGGGTCGGTGTCTTTCCTAATGAAATTTTCCGTTTCAAAAAAAAAACCTAAAAGGTACAAAACTAGAAACCCAAGGAACAAACCACCTAAAGCAAGTAAAACCAACAAAGCAAAATATACAACCAAAAATACACACAAATCTTGTAAATTAACATTACATAAATACCTTTTTACGTAGTATAAACTTACACTGCAATGTTTATGTTGGATAATACTTTCCCTATGCAACACTCTTTAGTTTACTAACTAACAAGTATTTTGCTGTGTTAAATTTATATTTTCCTTTATCATTATTATAAATTATAAATTAAACTTGATCAATTTTAATTTTTTTTCTTCTTATTGTCTAACTAAAATTCAACTAAAAAACCAATGAAGTGAACACGTTTTAAGCCTATTACGACTACATTGTTAAGGCTTTTTCTATCGTTTGTACAAGCGTGCTGAAACCGACTGTGTTCCTGCAATCCTGCCCGTCAAAACGCGCGATAAAACTATAGATGTTATAACACAAGAGCACACTGAAATCTGAATCATACTCGCTACATGTGAAGTGTTATGCAAAAAGAGGGAGGACCACAGTCTACAACACAGGGACTAATATTAACACATACAAAATACTACAAGCTCTTAACTGCAACAAATTCAAACAACAACAAAGGCGTTTCAACCTTGACTCCATTTGTCTTTCACATGTGACTTTTGTCAGCATCTCTGCTCACCATTTCAAATCCTCACTCATTCTCTTCATTACTTCTTCACCAACCCCAAAACCCACAAATTCTTTCACCAAAACAACACCACAATGCACCCCCTCTCTCTCCTCCTTTCTCTCTCTACCCTCATTCTTGTTCTTCTTTCCAACCCACTACAAACCCTAGCCAAAAATGAACATACCCACAATAAAGAACTTGAAATCTTGTTAAAAATCAAATCTTTTTTGGACCCAGATGGTCAAACTTTAAGTTCTTGGAGTTCAAATGGTACTGGTTACTGTGATGGGTCATTTGAGGGTGTTGCTTGTGATGGGTTGGGTCAAGTGGTGAATATTTCTCTTCAGGGTAAAGGGCTTTTGGGTCATATACCTTCTGTGATTGGTCAGCTTGAAAGGTTGTCTGGGTTGTATTTGCATTTTAATGGGTTGCATGGTGAGATTCCTAAAGAGATTGGTGAGTTGACTCAGCTCACTGATTTGTATCTCAATGTGAATAATCTTTCTGGTCAGATTCCTACTGAGCTTGAGAAAATGGATAATCTTCAAGGTTAGATTTTTTTTTTTTTTTTTTTTTTTTGGGATTTTGTTTAAATGATGGTTTTAAAGTTATAGACTTGATTAATGCATCTATACATAGACTCATAATGTATTAATGTAGCCCTTATTAGTGTAATTTGGATCTTTTAAATATTTATTTGCATTTAAAGTAGGTATAATCATTTATGTGTGCGTATAATCATTTGTGGGCTGTTTCTCTCCATACCTTCAACTGATTTTTTTTTTTTTTTTAGTAAAAAACTGAAATGATTTTTTAATACATATTTGGATTTTGGATATTTATTTGCACTTAAGTGTGTCAATTAGGGATGTAACAACTCAAGCCATGAAAGCTTGAATTGCTCCCAACCTAAAAATAAGTTTATTTAAGAAATGAGCCCGAGCTTCACATATCGAGCTCTAGTCTGAACAAGCTTATTATTTATATAATTTTTATTTATCATATTAATAATATATTTAGATAAAAGCTAGTAGTATGATGTATAAAACTATCATAAAAAATAACTAAGTTATGTTATATATAAAGGAACTGTATAACAAATGCATATAACTAGTTAATAAACAACAAACGACCCGGCCCCGAGGCAACTTGAGCTTGAAAAACTAATCATGATCAGAGCTCGAGCTCTAGTAAGCTAAGCCGAGCTTAAGCCTAGTTGGATATAGGCTTGGGCTCGGCTCGGCTTGTTTACATGGGCGGAGCTTTTAAGGGGCGGGAGGGGGCGGCCGACCCCCCGAACTTTTCGCTCAGTAGTGGAGAGTATGTAGTTTTCGTATAGAAATTTTTGGGTATATATGTTTTTGACCCCCCATTTTTTTTAGAAAATTTTAGGTCCGTTGACTTCCGCCCCCGGTCGGAAATCTCAAGCTTCGCCACTGCTTGTTTACACTCGGTGTTAGGGTGTGGGGGGACCCTCGGTGACCCCATGCGGGGAGGGTAAATGCCGTGCGGGAAGGGTGCCGCCATCCAAGAGGGGAGGCAAATCGGGGAGGGTGTGAGGGGAGTATTCACCGAAGAAGGAGAGAGGAGATGGTGGGGCCACCCTAATTTTCAACCAATCAATTATTTTCTTTTTCTTTTTTTTTTTTAATAAAAAAACAAGTCACCTAAGAGGGGAGTGCCGCCATCAAATTGGAGTGTGAGGGGAGTTTAAGAGGGGAGTTGACGAGGCATAACCTGATTGGGTGTGCGTAAGAGAGGGGACTCCCCTAAGGGAGTGCCCTCTCACCCTTAGTAAATATGAGTATGAGTGTATTAAGTAAATAAATAACATGAATATCTATCATAATTAAAATTCCTGCATGTTTGTATGAATTGGTAAACATTAAGTGACATGTCAGGAAGAAAGAATCAATGTTTGGTTAACCAGTAGAAGTTCTATAATCCAGAACACGTTACAACTCTCGATACATAATTTACAAGTCATCACACATGCATTATTCTGGGTCAAGAAGTTTCTGATCTAGAAGAAAGAGTTACCCAATTGTTTTCTTGTAAAAATTTGGTTTCTTGGAAGCTGAGAAACAAATTTCTTTAAATTGTCTTGATATTATTATAATTAAAAAAACGAAAAAGAAAATCATGTGTTGCCTTGATTCCAACAATGTTGTCGTGTTACAAGATTCGTTTTTGGATAGGGGTGTACAAGGTTGGACCCAAGCCGGATCTATTTTGTAGGGTGTGAATTTCTAATACGAAAACACGACACGAACAAATTTGTAGATTTGGGTTTAGTATAAACGAGTTTGGGTCAATTTCAGGTGGGTCGTGTTCGTGTCAACTGATGGGTTTGGTCACTTTTGCCACTTTAGTCCAAAACTCAAACCTTTTGAATCTGGGTGCTGTGGTTTCAATTTTATTGCCATTTTCTTCAAAAAGCAAAATCTGGTCAGATTTTTCGGTTAACATCCAGTTTTTTTGTCTTTTTCCTCCCTTTTAATGAAGGGCAAAATGGTCATATTTTTTTAATTTGTTATAATAAAACGTTAAAAGACCATTTTGCCCTTCATTAAAAGGGAGGAAAAAGACAACAAAACTGGATATTAACTAAAAAATCTGACTAGATTTTGATTTTGGATGAAAATGACAACAAAATTGAAACCACATGGACCCAAATTCGAAAGGTTTGAGTTTTGGACTAAAGTGACAAAAGTGACTAAACCTCAGAGACCATTTTGGCAGTTTACTCTTTTTAAAATGTGTTTTATATCATAAATTAAATTGATTGGAAAGATAAATCAACATATATGATTTTAAATGTAACATTTTATATACATTTGTATTTTTTCTTGTAAAATTGCAATTTTAAAGTATTAATATGCGAAAAAATAAATAGAAAAGTAGTGTTAAGCAGACCGTGCTCGTGTAAATTTTTTGGATTCACGTCGAGTTAGACCCATCAACCTCCAAACACGACCCGTTTTGCAAAACCATATGATTTGTGAATCCTTAAGTGAAAGATGTGGGTCCCGTTTGCATTTAAAAATGTTAAGAACAAATCCTTAAAACAATATAATGTATCTAACGTTGTATTTTATTATATTCTATAGTTTTGCAACTATGTTACAACCAACTGAGTGGAAGCTTGCCTACACAACTTGGTTCTTTAAAGAAGCTAACCGTCCTTGCTCTTCAATACAATCAACTAACCGGTGCAATCCCCGCTACACTCGGGAATTTGGGGACGTTACAGCGGTTAGACTTGAGCTTTAATCGCCTCTTTGGCTCGATCCCATCGAAAATAGCAGACGCACCGTTGTTACAAGTGTTGGATGTGCGAAACAATACGCTTTCAGGCAATGTCCCGTTAGGTAATTATACTTTATGTTTGTTTAAGGGTGTGAATTTCTGACACGACCCGAAAATACGACTTGAGCCTAACACGAAATTCGTGGGGTTGGGTTTAGTCTAAGCGGGTTCGGGTCAGTTTCAGGTTGAACCCGCGAACCCGTTTAGCTAAACGGGTCGGGTTGGCGGGTTGACCCATTTAACCCATTTATATTGTATTATATTTTTTATAATATGTTTTATTTCATAAATTAAACTAGGTGTGTATTTTATGCCATAATTATAACTTAAAAAGAGAAACTGACATAAGATTTTAAATTTAAATGTACTTTTATTATATATAATTGTGTGCATTTGTAGTAATTTTAACTTTAATATATTAATTGGCAGAAAAAAAATATATATAAAAAAACGGGTTAAACGGGTCGTGTTTGGGTCAACCAATATTTGGGTCGGGTGCGGCTTCATACCCATGACACGATTTTCGGGTTCGGGTCAGGTTTGTCTAAAATTTTCGGGTTCGGGTAGGGTTGAACCGGCCAACCCGCGAATACGACCCTTTTAGCACCCCCTAACTTTGTTGATCCATTGAAACATAGTTAAACTTTTCTAATTAATTTTTTTTTATTTTCGAAGTTTTGAAGAAACTCGACGAAGGATTTCAATATGCAAACAACCTAGAACTATGTGGATCCGGTTTCGCGGATCTAAAAGTATGCAATGCGTCTTTTGATCCTGAAAGTCCTAATAAACCCGAGCCCTTTGGATCGCAGTCGAAAGGACTCACACCCAAGGCCATTCCACAGTCTGCAAATGTAACCAACGATCAGCCAAAGTCAAAGTCAAAGTCAACGAATGCCGGACTTGCTGCTATACTCGGAGTCGTGTTGACCACCATGTTATTAGTTGCCGGAATCTTTACTTTCATTTGGTATCGTCGGAGAAAACAGAGGATTGGGACCGCCTTTGAGTCATCCGATAGTCGAATTAGTACGGATCAGTATCAAGTCAAAGAAGTAGCCAACAGAAGAAGTGCTTCACCTCTCATAAGCCTCGAGTACTCAAACGGGTGGGACCCAATGTCAAACGGTCAAACGGGAACCGGGTTCTTGCAAGATATTCCCGAGAGCTACGTGTTCAACGTCGACGATGTTGAGTCAGCAACTCGGGTTTTTTCCGACTCGTATTTGTTAGGGAAAGGCAGTTTTTCGGCTACTTATAGAGGGATTTTACGCGACGGGTCTATAGTTGCTATTAAACGGATTGCGAAAACGAGCTGCGTGTCGGATGAAACCGAGTTTTTGAAGGGGTTAAAGATGCTAACGTCATTGAAACACCAAAATCTTCTTCGGTTACGAGGTTTTTGCTGTTCGAAAGGTCGGGGTGAGTGTTTTTTGATCTATGATTATGTTGCTAAGGGAAACTTGTTGCAGTATCTTGATGTTAAGGCTAAAACCGCACCCGTGAATGTTCTTGATTGGTCGACTCGGTTTTCGATTATCAAAGGCATTGCTAAAGGTTAGTCACTATAATCCGTTTTCATGTTTGATGTTTGGTTTCTGAATTTGAGTAAAGTACAGTAGTAGTACCTGTGTTTACCAAACTGTTAGATTTGGTCCCTAACTTTTCAAAAGTACACAAATGGTCCCTACGGTTTGCAATTTGTAACGCATTTAGTCCCTAGCTTTTTCAAAAGGTACATGAATGGTCCCTGTTGTTTGCACTTTGTAATGCATTTAGTCCCTAACTAGGACATGCTAAAACCTTTAGATTTGTTGGATGGGGACTAAATGCGTTACAAAGTTCAAACCACAGGGACCGTCCATGTACTTTTGGAAAGCTATGGACCAAATCCAAAATTTTGGTAAACCACAGGAACAGTACTTTAATCTTTGAATTTTGATGGTTGATTTGTTTTGTGTTTGTTGTTTTAGGTATCGAGTACCTACACGAGATCAAAGGAAACAAACCGGCTCTCGTTCATCAAAACATAGCAGCCGAGAAAGTGCTTATCGATCACCACTACACACCGTTGCTCTCGGGTTCAGGCCTCCACAAACTACTAGCCGACGATATCAGATTTTCGACTCTCAAAGCCAGTGCTGCAATGGGATACCTTGCCCCCGAGTACACAACAACGGGCCGGTTTACCGATAAAAGTGACATTTACGCGTTCGGGATGCTCGTTTTCCAAATTATCTCGGGAAAAACGAGAATCGGTTCATCCATTCGTCAAGGTGCCGAGTTGTGCAAGTTTGAAGATTTTGTGGATGCTAATCTTGACGGTAAATTCTCCGAGTCTGAGGCTGTTTTGCTCGGGAAAATTGCGTTGTTGTGCACTCACGAGTTAGCAAGCTCGAGGCCTACAATTGTGACCGTGGTTCAAGAACTAAGTGGTGTCGGTTCTACGCATTGATTCACTAACCGATAGTTATTAGGTTCGAGTTACTCACTCGAACCAGTTAGGGTCTTGTTTTAACTTGCCTTTGGATCGTGTAAAGTCACGTGTTTGACTTTATGCGATCGGGCCTTTCGTTTAGTTTTAACGTAACGTCTGACTGTAACCGTAGTCGGATTATTTTAGACTATAAGGTAGCGTTCGTTTCATGGAATGGAATGGGATGGAATTGGGAACCTTTTCTTTGTAAAATTGATCTTGGTTGGGGGAGGGAGGAATTTGAAATCCAATGAATTTCTTTAATCAATGAAATTTGTGACTATTTCAACATTCCATTCCATTCCTTCATTAGAGTGAAGGATTTCTAAGGAATGTTGAAATAGTCACAAATTTCATTGATTAAAGAAATTCATTGGATTTCAAATTCCTCCCTCCCCCAACCAAGATCAATTTTACAAAGAAAAACTTCCTAATTCCATTCCATTCCATTCCATGAAACGAACGCTACCTAAGTTTCTTATTTCAGAAGTAAAAGTTCCAAGATCTCAAATTCTTCATATTCAAAGGCAACGAATCAAACAACTTGCTCGCCAAACGTACAATTCCACACTTGACATATCCCGATAAAAGTTTATCAACGAGTTAAAACTCTTTGAAGCATTTTATCAAACACTTGGTGCGCAATCTCTAACATACCCACGCTTTTTATATATACAATTTTGTATACACATATCACTAGGTTATAACCCCGTGTATTACACGGGTTAAGTAAATAAAAAATCAAATAGTTAATAAGGAAGGTTTAACAATTATAAAACGATATTTTTAAGACGATTTTCTGATATCCAAACAAAATTTTGTGTCATGTATGGTCAAATCTTATGATGTTTGTCAAGTTTATAAATATGAAAGCATTTGAACCATCGATTAGAAGACAGACTGTATCGTCAACTTTCTCACGAGTTTTAACAGTCATGTGAACATACATTTAACAACCCAAGTTTTATTTAAATGAAAGTGGTCTTAATTTATTAGTTCGAAAAAATGTACTCATCCACTTAACTGAGAAAACTAACCCCCATATTGAAGATCCTCAAATTTATATTATCTTATATTAACTAAATAAATAAATATAATAAATTAATATTAAATCTTATAATACTTTAATAAAATATTATCCTTAAATTTAAATTGTTAATTTAATAAATTTTTAAAACAAATACCTCTCTTTCCTACTTATCTTATATTAAATATATAAATAATAAATTAACATTAAATGTTATCCTAATTTATAAAAACTATAACTTTTTTTATTATTTGGTGTACAAAATTATATTTATTTAACTCGTGTAAAGCCTAGGGTTTTTAAAAATATAACTTTTTTTATTATTTACTATACAAAATTACATTTATTCAACACGTGTAATACACGAGATTTTTAAGGATACATTTTTTTTATTATTTGATAGATTTTTAAGGATACACGAGTTTTTTAAAAGATACGACATTTTTAGTATTTAATATACAAAATTACATTTACTTAATATGTGCAATACACATGGTTTTTAAAGATATAATTTTTTTATTTGATATATAAAATTGCATTTATTTAACCCGTACAATATACGGGGTTCATAAATATATAACTTTCTATTATTTAATATATAAATTACATTTATTCAACCCGTGTAATACACGGGTTCTAACCTAGTATATTTCTAAATAAATTATGTAGTAGTATATATATCTTAAATAATAATCTAATATAACGTGAGTCTTTTTATTATCAGAATTTTCATAATTATATTTATCCACCATTACTAAAAGGATTTTCTTCGTCTCTCTCATAATATATAATTTCCATAAACAATTATTTAATTTTAATGGATTAATACTTAAATCAAGATAAATGAATATAAAAAACAAAAGAATAAAAGATAAAAAGATATAATTTATGTGATTAAAAGAATATATAGAAGTCATTCCTTATCTCTATTTTTTTTTGTTTTTTAATGGATTAACACTTAAATCAAGATAAATGAATATAAAAAACAAAAAAATAAAAGATAAAAAGATATAATTTATGTGATTAAAAGGATATATAGGAGTCATTCTTTATCTCTAATTTTTTGTTTATCCATTTATTTAAGCGGGAAAAAACAATTGAGAGCACTCCAGAAAGCGCCATGTGTCCTTCAAATGGTTTACTTTATTATATGTATAGATTTGAAATTCGGATCTTTCTTGAAAACCCATGAACCTTTGTTACTTCTCTAATCAAGCCACATTAAAAAGATATTCTTTTAAATTTAACAAAAGTATATTGATCAATTATAATCATTTAAATTATTATATTTTTTTGAGATGGTATGAGAAAATTTGTGATAATGGTTGACAATATATGTCTACAACAACAATCGTACCCAGTAAGTCTCACAAATAGCAAAGCTATTGGTGGGGTAGTCAAACTTTACCTCTATCCATATGGATAAAGAGGCTGCTTCCAAAAAGATCCCCGGCTCGAAACCAAACATCAAGCAAACAATGCGAACTACAAATATAGCAATAGGAATCCATCAATCACAGAATAAGTGGTAACCGATTAACATAATAGAATAGAAACAACTATAGCCCCTACAACAATATACACACACACACACACACACACAAGATGATAAACACATGTAAAGTCCACCTGAAAAGTAGAAAATGTTAACCCCTAACCCAAAAATCTCAGACAGCTCATCACTCTCTCTTAAAAAACCTTAATCTTACGTCTTCACGAACTCCTATCCTGGACCATCTCATCAGAAAATCAGAATGTTGGTTCAGTTCTGTTTTGTACATGATAGAAAACATGAAAACATACCTGTTACAGCAGACAGTGCAGTGGAGAATCCAGTCAGAGATGATGACATCGAGTTCGACATGGTTGTCAGTGTGATCTGGTTCCTCCTTAGGGTGCTGACTGATGATGGTGACTAAGAAAACCGAATAGGGGATTCGGTATGGAGATGGAGGCCGATTTGTGATGTTATGATTATAGGGTTTTTGTGTCTAACTGTGTAACCCCTTAACCTCTACATAAGTCTCCTTATATAAGCATCCAGGAGGAAACCTAATTAGTTAATAAGGGTAATATGGTCCATCAACAATTACCAACTAATTATTTAATAGGTTATTATATATTTTGATCTATATTATGTAAATGATTATAATGGCTACTAGATTAAATATTAAACATAATATATTTAATCTTACATTCTCCCACTTAGCCGAGTAATCATTTACTATGAGTATTAGATAAGCCTGATCAGGAGTTAACACTCATTTTAGCCTTAAACAAGTACTATAGCAGAGAAATACAGCCGTTGAATCATTATGCGACTCAGGACCCCCATTAGTCATACTATAGCCTTAATTTAAAACTTAATCGTCATGATCAAAATACGCATAAGCCCTTTGTTTGATTTGTAACTTTATTTGTCTATATGCCATTATACCGGTTGAACATATTCTAAGGGACATACAAAATCAAACTGAGGAAATTTCATTAATCATAAAACATAAGCTAGTACAATATGTTTAAATAAGGTCTTTACTAAATCCCATATTCCAAACATGTTCTTCGTAAACCTTAGGAGGGAGACCTTTAGTCATCGGATCCGCAAGCATATCTTTAGTACTAATATACTCGATACAAAGATTATTTTCCTCAACTCGTTCACGTACGAACAGATATTTTGTATCGAGATATAAACCAGCTCCAGTCGAACTGTTACTGTTCGAGAAACTAATGGCAGCTGAGTTATCACAATAAAGCTTCAATGGTCTAGAAATGGAATTAACGATTTTGAGTCCAGTGATCAGATTTCTAAGCAACATTCCATGACAGGTTGCGTTATAAACAGCAATGTACTCTGCCATCATTGTGGAAGTTGTGGTCAATTGTTGTTTATGACTCTTCCATGAGATAGGGCCGCCTGCTAACATAAAGATATAGCCTGAAGTGGATTTCTTGTCATCTTTGCACTTGGTAAAGTCAGAATCAGAATAACCCACCACTTCTAAATGATCACTTCTTCTATAAGTCAGTTTATAGTCTTTTGTCCCTTGCAGATATCGAAGTACCTTCTTAGCTGCTTTCCAGTGATCTAGGCCAGGATTAGTCTGATAACGGCCTAGCATTCCAGCAATATAAGCGATATCTGGAAGAGTATAGACTTGAGCATACATCAAGCTCCCGACTACTGACGCATAAGGTATCTGGCTCATTTGCTCCTTCTCAACCTCTGTTGTTGGACACTGGAATGAACCGAAAACATCTCCCTTAACTACTGGAGCGATGGAGGGTTTGCACTGTTGCATGTTGTAACGTGTAAGGACACGATCTATGTAAGCCTTTTGGGACAATCCTAAGATCCCTCTGTGTCTATCTCGATGAATTTCGATGCCAATGACGTAAGAAGCATCTCCAAGATCCTTCATGTCGAAGTTATGTGAGAGTAACCGCTTCGACTCATGCAACATGTCTAAACTATTACTTGCCAATAGAATATCATCCACGTAAAGGACAAGTATAGTAAAGTTGCTCCCACTCATCTTGAGGTAGGTGCATTGATCCACTTGATTCTTCATAAAACCTTGTTTCTTCATGACTTCATCAAACTTGAGGTACCATTGACGTGATGCTTGTTTTAACCCGTAAATGGATTTCTTCAATTTACAGACTAGATGCTCCTGACCTTCAGGTTTAAAGCCTTCAGGTTGCTTCATGTAAACATCTTCGTGTAAGTCTCCGTTAAGGAAAGCGGTTTTAACGTCCATCTGATGTAACTCTAAATCAAAACGAGCTACTAGGGCCATGACAATCCTTAATGAATCTTTACGAGAGACGGGTGAAAACGTCTCTTGATAATCAATTCCCTCTTTCTGAATGTAGCCCTTTGCAACCAATCTCGCTTTGTAGCGTTCAACGTTCCCATTCGGATCTAGTTTTGTTTTGAACACCCATTTACATCCTACGGGTTTGACACCGTTGGGTAATTCTACCAAATCCCAAACGTCATTTTTCTTCATGGACTCAAGCTCTTCAATCATTGCTTTATTCCATTCAGAAGACTGATCACTGCTAATGGCTTCATTGTAAGAGATAGGATCATTGAGCTTTCCGGAATCCATTTCAGTCAGGTAGGTAACATAATCATCCCAATTAGTAGGCCTTCTTTGCCTAGATGACCTCCTGAGTGGATTATCGGGTTCAGCATTGTCTTGGTTTTGAGCGTTTGATGTGCCTTCGTAATGAGGTATAATGGATTCTGATTGTAGAGGTGAATTTGGAGTTGGTGCAGTAGCTTCAGGTGCAGTAGTTGCATTGGGTACAAGAGGAGTAATCGGAGTAATGGTAAGCGACGAGTCTCTCCCCCCCGCGTCTTGTACTTCTTGCAATTCTTCGTAAGGGTTGGTACTGCTCCCACTGACCTTGAAATCCTCCAGGAACGCGACACGCTTGGTTTCAACAATACGGGTGACATGGGAAGGACAATAGAAACGATAACCCTTTGAGTTTTCAGGATACCCGATAAAGAAACAGGTAACTGTTTTTGTAACAACTCTCATTTAAAAGTATTAATTTTTATCTTAACTTGGAAACCCTAATTAAGACCCTCAAGTAATCCTGCATAAACCCTAAAATTTTCAGAACAATTGGAATCAGGATCAGGGCCCCTAAAACTCAGGGGGGGGGGTAAATTCCCGTTAGTATTATCCTTACAGTTTGTTGTCTAAATTGAAATTCGTCGAACCGTCAACTCAGCTAAGCTACTGAGACATGAGGCTAGTCTATGCTAGAAGTGGCCTGTCACGCCACGCGCGGGAGCCAGGTCTCCCTGGCGCGCCACGCGGTGGAACCCATTTTTCAGCATATAAATCAGGGCATTGGCACTTGCATTTTGGCGTTGATTCGACGTGAAAATTCATTTCGTACGTTGAGATATCGTTTGTATACCACATAACACGAAGTTTTGCCACAATAACAGGGTAATAACTCGATCGCTACTACGATTCAATGTCCGATCGATTAAAACTATCCAATGGATGTTTAAGTGCTGCCCACATTGGGTTTATGCTTTGTCATTCGTCGTGAACTCGATGGATGTTTAAGTATCGCACTTTGTCATTCGTTGTGAGGGTTTAATCTCGTGAGTTATCGTAAATGCTGTATTAGTTACTGACCTAGTTTCGTGTGCATTATTGTTAAATTAGGTTAACAGGCTTATCAGTAGGCTAAACTCTGCCCGAATAAATCTGCGATGTAAGTCATTCTCTTTTTATCAAACTGCTTTACAAAACCCTAAATATTTTCAAGGTTATAATTACAGGGATTAAGTCTTTGTAATCTTCAATTACAGCCGGTATGTGGGGTTTTGTATACAATACTTGATAACCGTCACCATTGGACAACGGGTTAGCCAAGGGGTGATATGACCATAATCACAGACACCATTGGACAACGAGATAGCCAATAGGTGGTCGAGTGATAAATACCGTGGGTAGATGGTTGATATGTATAAACATTGTAATCGCTCTTAATACTGTAAATTATAACAAACGCGTCGTTTCAGTAAAAAGAATGATTCACCAGTATTTCCCCGCTGACAAAAACCTTTTCAAACATGTTTCAGGTGATCTGTTGTGATCCAAGAAAAGTGCCGCGAAGCACTACAAGCTTAAGGAAGTGGCTCAATATAAATAAAGAAACATGTTTTGTAAAACAAGGATTTCCTAGTGAAATCATCTTATTATAAACTACCGGGGTTTTATCCCGAATTATGAAATAAGATAATCGGGTATTTCAAGTTTTAAAAGATCCTGTTAAAATCTTCCGCTATCGCATTAAACTAATTAATACCACAGGTTCCTGTCCCGCGGCTCTGGACCGGGTAAAACCGGGGCTGGGGCCGTGACAGGAAAATGTGGTATCAGAGCCGCGTGAAAGAGCCACTGATTTAAGCCTATTAAGTATTTAAAAATACTTAATTTTCCTAATTGCCATTATGTGATTATGTGTTTATATCTTGACTATCTGTTAATGTACAGTATGGGTAAGCAAAGAATTTCGGATATCTATCGTAAATTAGAAAATTCACCGAAAGAAAGGGAACTTCATCCCAATCAAATTCCTCAAGATACTCAGCAGATACTGAGGAGGGAATATTTGTTCGTAAGGCACAGTATGAAGAACCACTTACCCCTAATAAAAGAAGTTTGATTACTAAGAAAAGTCAAGAGAAAATAAAGAAGTCACAATCAAAAGGTGTAGGCATCAAACCACCATGGGAAGATAAATTAGATGAAAAATGGGCAGATCTCTATATGTTAGCTACGGTAGCAGTAAATGCTAACATTTAAACACCCTGACCCAGTCCTAGCACCCATATCACCTACAAGCCAGAAACTTTACCCAGTAAATAAATAAGTTTACAATAAACCCTAGTATGTTTTAATTGTCAGTTGTCCTTTGTATTAAATTAGTCACAAGGTATGCAATAATACTTGAATGTTTATTTGTGAAATTTTGTTATAAAATTTTAACTAAGCATTTTTGCATTTTTGCATATATGCTAAACAGCATGAATGAGTTATCTGAAGCCCTTCAGAATCTCAATCTTTATCCGGTGAAAATAGAAGTTTCCAAAGACTTTACTGGCTACATACCCGATGTGGAAGAACCTATGGAATTTTGTGCTCCACCTCCGGAGAAACCAAAGCCTAAGAAAAGGAGAAGATTCGTAGGCTGGAGGCGTGTACGCAGGAGGAAACCAGCAACTAGAAAGGTTCCCAAAATAGAAAATCCCATAGATAAAGGAAAAGGGATTGAGATGGAGGAAAATGCCGGGCAAGTAGAAATGGAAAATGGGGAAAGTTCTAAACAAGTCGAGGAGTTGCCATTACAAGAGGAGTTGCCATTAAAAAAGGAGTTGGATCGTATATTGACAAGCTGTGATATCATTAGACCAATCAATACCAACCTTTACCCTTATCCTGCCGAAACTCAACTTCCAATAAATTGGGAACCAGCCATCCCAGAACCTTTAATCCACACCCAACCTCAAGGAGAAATGGACAAATGGTGGACCAACGATTGCAGTTTCAAAACCTCCTAAATAATCCCTATACATTTTTCCCTTAGTTTGAACCAGAACCTGCACCAAATCCACCGATGAGCAACGAGAATCTGGCTGAACTCCGCCATTTTGGCGAGGAACTTATGGATGCAGGTAATCGAATCCGGGAGGTGGGAGAACAGATCTCCTGGAAATACGACGAGAGGGAACGTCGTTTCTGAAGTACCAACTAGCAGGGATGTGTGATTGTGTGATTGTGTGAATATATGTTTAATAATAATAATAATATAACTATGTAAAATAACTCAAAATAAAACTTGTGTAAGATACTGGTGTGTACGGAAGCATACTATGATATATAAAGAACGGAAGTCGAAAAGAAAATCGACAATTTTGGCTAAATGTGTTAATATGATTATGTGCAATTATCTTATTAGTTATTAATTATTTTGTGCTAATAACTTATATATATTAATTACCAGATGGCAAATGCTGGTAATGAACGAGTTAATGTGGGTAATCAATCCGAGCAACACAATGAAGATCAATTTCTGAATAGGCAAGATATAGAGAATATCGTTGCTCAGGGAATAGCCAATGCTATTCCAGCAATTCTTGCTGCTGCTCGAAATCCAGTTGAACCTCAACAAATTATTCCTAGCAAACGTACTGATGAAGACAACTTCAGTAATAGTATAAATGGAGGAGGCAACATTAATAATAATGATAACGATGTAGTGCAACCCCCACTTCCTAAAACGATGAAAGCTGCAACTCCTGGTTGCACATATAAGGAATTTCTTGCCTGTAAACCAATCAAGTTTGCAGGTAACGAAGGGGCGACTGCTGCACTACGTTGGTTAGAGAAAACTGAGGCAGTAATTACAATAAGTAAATGTGCCGAGGACGACAAGGTCATGTACGCGTCACATCTTTTCAAAGAAGGGGCGCTAGAATGGTGGAATACGGTACTTCAAGCCAAAGGAAGGAGTGTGGCGTATACCATGAACTGGGAAGAATTTAAAAGTCTGGTAGAAAGAAAATTCTATCCTGAGTATGAAAAGGAACAAATAACCAATAAGTTCCTAAATCAACAAATGATAGGTGTTGATTGTAGAGGGTATACTTCGACATTCTTCGAATATGCTAGAGTGGTACCAACGCTGGCTTCGCCAGAACCGGTACTCACTTCTCGCTATATTTGGGGATTAATTGGAGAAATCCGTAATATCGTTAAAGCTGCGAGACCTCGCACTATTGACGATGCGGTAGAATTAGCTAACACCTTAACTGACGAGTTGGTACGCACAAGAGATGAAAACCGGAAGAAGGAATTAGCTCAGAAAATTACCCAAGGATTTCGTGTGGGTAATAATAGCAACTTCAAGAAGAAAGGAACCGGGAAATTCTCAACTCCACCGTTCTGCAGGAATTGCAGAAAGAAACATTTTTGGAAAATGCAATGTAACCTGCAACTTTTGCAAAGTTGTAGGACATCGTGAAGAAGACTGCAGAAAGAAAACAAGGGTCTGCTATAACTGTGGAGAAGCTGGGCATTTCAAACCAGAATGCCCTAAGTTGATCAAACCAGCAGACAATAAAGCCAAACCGACTTACGGAGCTACCAAGAAGAATGCACGAGTATTCCAGTTAACTACCCAGGAGGCATAACTCATTCCAGATGTGATAGCCAGTACGTTCCTAGTTCACAACGTTTACGCAAAAGTATTATTTGACTCTGGTGCAAACCAAATTTTTATAAATACTTCATTCTGCCAAGCTCTTAAGCTACCCTTAACAAAACTTAGGCAAGTTTTTACAATAGAAACGGCAGACGGGAACTCTGTTAATATAAATACGGTTTTGCAAAAAGAAAATATAGAACTTTTAGGTCATAAATTTTCTGCAAACCTATTACCCATGAATTTAGCTGGATTCGATGTTGTATTAGGAATGGATTGGTTAGTAGCTAACCAAGCTCGAATCCTTTGTGATAAAAACTCCACAGAAATTCGTGCACCCACAGGAGAAGTAATTATGGTTACAGGAGATAAACCGCGAAAACCCATGAAGTTCATTTCAGTAATGAAATTTGCTAGTTATGAACGAAAGCAAGGAATAGTGTATATGATTTCGGTAATCAATAGCACTAAGGGTAAAGAACTTAAGGAAATTCCGGTAGTATCGGAATACTCAGATGTATTCCCAGAAGAACTACCTGGATTACCACCAGATAGGGAAGTAGAATTCAGAATTCATTTGATTCCTGGAACTACACTAGTAGCAAAGGCACCCTATCGATTAGCACCCACTGAAATGTTAGAACTGAAAAAGCAATTAGATGAATTGCTTAGTAAAGGATTTATACAACCTAGTTCATCCCCTTGGGGAGCACCAGTGTTGTTCGTAAAGAAAAAGGATGGTTCAATGCGAATGTGTATCGATTATAGGGAATTGAATAAGGTTACAATTAAGAATCAATACCCATTTCCTAGGATTGATGATCTTTTTGATCAACTCCAGGGAGCTAGATATTTTTCTAAGATAGACTTACGCTCCGGATATCATCAATTAAAGGTACAAGAAGAAGAGATACCTAAAACTGCTTTCAGAACTAGGTATGGTCATTACGAGTTTACAGTCATGCCCTTTGGATTAACAAATGCCCCTGCAGCATTTATGGACATGATGAATAGGATCTGTAAACCATACTTGGATAAATTCGTAATTGTCTTTATTGACGATATACTTATTTATTCCAAAAATTAGGAAGAGCATCGTGAGCACCTGCATACACTCTTAACCTTGTTAAGAAAGGAGAAGCTTTACGCCAAATTCTCAAAGTGCGAATTTTGGCTACAGGAGGTGCAGTTTTTAGGGCACATGGTGAATCACGAAGGTATTCACGTAGATCCTGCTAAGATAGAAGCAATCACCAAATGGAAGATTCCGCAATCAGCCACGGAAGTTAGAAGTTTTCTAGGATTAGCTGGATACTATAGGCGCTTTATTAAAGACTTTTCTAAGATAGCTGTACCATTAACCAAGCTAACCTGTAAAACCGTTAAGTTTGAATGGGGATCTAAGCAAGAAGAGGCTTTTAGAATCTTAAAGCAAAAGTTAACAAACACCCCAATTCTAGCCTTACCAGAAGGAATAGAAGATTTTGAAGTATACTGTGATGCTTCTAAGCTAGGATTAGGATGTGTGTTAATGCAATGCAAAAAGGTAATTGCATATGCATCAAGGCAATTGAAAAAGCACGAGGAAAACTATACAACTCATGATTTAGAGTTAGGAGCCATAATTTTTGCCCTTAAGATTTGGAGACACTATCTGTATGGAAGTAAGTTTATAGTTTATACAGATCATAAAAGCTTAAGATATATATTTGGGCAAAAAGAATTAAACATGAGGCAAAGGAGATGGATGGAAATACTAAGCGACTACGACTGTGATATTCAGTATCACGGAGGAAAGGCAAACGTAGTTGCAGATGCCTTAAGTCGTAAGTATCATGAGAAACAAAGAAGAGTTCGTGCTCTTAGATTAAATCTACAGTTAGATTTAATGGAACAACTAAAGAATGTCCAGGAATCAGCAATCAAAGATGATGCTGAAGGAATGAAAGGAAGAATAAAAGAACTGGAGCAAGGAGCTAATGTAATTTGGAGATTCCATAAGAAAATGATTTGGGTACCTAAACAAGGAGATTTAAGACATAAGATCTTAGAGGAAGCCCATAAATCTAGGTATACCATGCACCCGGGAAACAATAAGATGTACCAAGATTTAAGGAATAACTTCTGGTGGATAGGAATGAAAAAGTACATAACTAAATATGTATCTAAGTGTCTAACTTGTTCACAAGTTAAAGCAGAACACCAGAAACCCTCAGGTCTACTTCAACAATTATAAATGCCTGTATGGAAATGGGAACTCGTAACAATGGACTTTGTTACTAAGTTACCCAAAACCAGAAAAGGTAATGATGCGATTTGGGTAATTGTGGATCGATTAACCAAGTCAGCTCATTTTCTACCCATAAAGGAAACCTTTAGCATGGAAAGGTTAGCCAAGTTGTATGTAGACGAAGTAGTATCCTTACATGGAGTTCCACTCTCCATTGTATCAGATAGGGATAGTCGTTTCACTTCCCACTTCTGGAAAAGTTTCCAGGAAGCAATGGGAACCCAACTAAATTTAAGTACGACATATCATCCACAAACAGACGGACAAAGTGAAAGGACAATACAAACCTTGGAAGACATGCTCCGGGCATGTGTAATAGATTTTGGTGGAAATTGGGATGATCACCTACCTTTGATCGAATTCTCCTATAACAATAGTTATCATTCAAGCATTGAAGCTGTTGGATCTGAGTTTGGTTTTGATTGTATTTTCTGTTTGAATTAAGATGGAAATGGATGAGATGTGCAGCGGAATTAATATGGAAACAAACTTTGCATACAATCAAATGAGAGTATTGCTTTGATCAAGACATTTTCAACAGAGAACTGAATGATTGAATTTAATTTCAACAACGATTACAAAGTAATGCTTGAATACAAACTCCCCCTCAGCCAGAGCTCAGTGTTTGTTCGTGCAAGAAGACGGTGTTGCAAAGAGCTAATAGAACAGTACAGATGTCACACCCCGACCACGTAGAACATACAAAACGTGGCGGAAATGTCGGGGAGTGTTGTAACAGAATTAATTGTTTCAAATCCATGGCAATTGAAGTTTCGTTTTATTAATTAAAAGTGTTACAATGTCTAAACAAACAAAGAAATACAACGTAATTAACTAGTCTTGCATCTTTTATTGTCACTAAAGCCCAAGTCTGCCTATGTGTATCTTGATCATCTTATGCAACAGTTCCTGAAAAACACATGTGAAAATAGGTACGTCAGCATAAAAATGCCTGTGAGATACATAGGTTTTGTGAAAATAGGTTTCATGACTTATGTTTGAGAAAATGTTTAGTCATGAACCTTGTTATTTGCTTTGTTTTGTAAATCATTTGAAAAACAATGAGTTCAGATGATATGTATAAAATAAGTGAAAAATGTGTGGTTAAATGAATAACCATAGTAAAATGGGTATGTATAAGATAAGTTGTTTGTAAAAAAATGTCTTGTGGAAAATAAGTTATTTGTATAAAATGTTATATGTATCAAACTGAAATGATTCAAATAACGCTACGATATGTAATACCATACAAACACTTATATATAGGAAGTACCAGCGGCGTATCCACCATGCTTGTATCATATTACACACACATCGTTACTTAATCACTTAATCAAACCAAACCAAACAATGTAAAATGTCTATGTCAAAGTATCCATGTCAAGATGTAAATCATGTCAAAATGTCTATGTCAAATATCCATGTCAAATGTCTATGTCAAATATCCATGTCAAATGTCTATGTCAAATATCCATGTCAAATGTCTATGTCAAATATCCATGTATGGCAAGTGAAATGTCTCAACTAAACCATATGCACAAAAACAAAGTATTGAAGTAAAACTTGGTTTAAATCAAAGTTATGTTTTGTGGGAAATGCATGATCTAATGTCAATCATGTTAAAATGTCTATGTCGAAATGTCATGTAAAACGATGTACTAAGTAATGCACACAATGGCAATACATAGCATGAAATGTAATGAAATCATGTACTATAATGTACTAACGAACATAGCAGTATATGATGTGAAAACAGGAAAGCATGAAAGTAACAAGTAGGCACATGTGTTCCACCCCAAAACAGTTTGGAAAACAGTAAAAGAGGGGTCTATGTACTCACTTGAGATTGCTCAGAAGTCCTTGAGTAACAACCAAACAATGCTAGAGATCGCGGATATCAAACGGCACCTAATATAGGTAACTATGTTAATTAACCGGACCTAGATCGGAAGATCGGGTAGCATTAGGGTTTGTAAACCAAACGAGTGTAGAGACTCGTGTCATTTGGTTTAACAAAGCCTACATACTAAATGAAACTTAACCTAAGTGTCTACGACCCATTACGACCCGTTTAGGTAGCTTATGCTACTTTAACGCGTCGTTCGCGTGAAACGCGTTCGGACCGCCTCACTAGCCCTATGACAAGTGTTATATGCCTAAACATATTACATAATCAGTTATGTGACAAAGGTTTAGGTTACATATGCTTAATTACCAATTATACATGAAAAGGGTATTCTGGTAATTTACCTAAGGCATATAAACTACTTATCATACAACTACTTAAACGATGTGACCATAGGGTATAACCTCGGAAGGTTATGCCCTATACTAGGGTCACCTAATGTATTTGGTCGGATCCTAATGATCGAACAAACTGGGTCGGGTTCGAAGGTATAGGCGATTTATTAGATCGCTTACCCTACGACCCTAGACAACGTGGTAATCAGTGGGCATAGTCCCAAGGGACTATAACCAACGTGATTACACTCACGTTGCGAAGTTCAAACGAACTTCGCATTGACCATTACTGGTCAACGCTGAAAGTCAAACAAAGTTTGACTTTCTGACTCGAAAAGCAGTAAAATAAGGAAAAGAACGAAAGAATACTTACGAAGGGTCCCCGAATGCTAATCTCGATCCAAGAACTCAGGTATGAAACAATGGTTTCAACTTAGAGCTCTCAAATCAAGATTCTTGTGAGAAATGAGGTTGGGGTGGATGGGTATTTATAGTTTTCGGGTAACCGTTAAGATCGTTTCTTGGAAAAGGGGGCACGATCAAGGCCGTACACTTGTCGGAATGTTATGGTGTGTCAAATGGCCACTCACCATAGGGAAATGACATGTGGAAGAGGGATTGGAGGTGCTAAACAGCTGCAACCAGCTGTTAAATGCAGTTAATCTGGTCTGATAGTGGGAAGCGGCCCGCTTCAGGATCAGCTAAAGACAATGCGGGCCGCATGGCCCTTCTGATCTGCACATATGTTTGAAAAATGACAGTTTCAGTCCCTGCACGTGTTTAAGGCCATTTCCGACACTTCTAAGGCCCGTAAAGCCAACTTTAAGGCCCTAAAATGTTGCCTAAACATTGTGGACATGAAACATGCTCAAAAATATGCCGGGTGTTGGTTCGTTTGGTCGTACGAACGCGATGTTCGCTTAATTACGACGGAATGCGCATAAGCGCGAAAAACGATCCAAATGATGCGATGAATGGATTTTTCTTAAGGCGAACACTAAAATATAATGTATTCATGCTTTCATAAATTTTTGGATGTCCGGATGTATTCAGAACGTAAGTTATGCGCGAAAATGCAAACTTGTGCACTTTTTGACACTTTTAGTCCCTGAATGACCCAAAAGTTTATTTTAGCACACCGAACACCTCAAAGCCTATTTCTAAGCTATGTAAAGGATATTTATGGTATGTTTAACTTATGGTCATGTTCCGGAATGTCCGTTACAGTTCAAATTGACATACTTTCGCAGTTTGTCAAGTTTAGTCCCTGTAAACGAATTAACTTTGATTTCACCACACCAAACCTTCCAAAACTTATATCTAAGTTATGTAAAGGTTATTTAAGGTATGTTAAGCCCATTTCACTATTCCGGAGTGTTCGTTGCATTAAACTGGTTATATTTACGCATCAGTGCGTGTATAACCTTCCAGAAAGCGATTTAGAGCTTGAAATCGAACAAGAGTTGATATGTGCAAAAGATACACATATTTATACAAGTCCAAAGTATGAAATACAATTTTTCATTGGTTTGGCATTTGTTTGATGGTTGAAATGACACAGGTGTTACAGTCTCCCCTACTTTAGGAAATTTCGTCCCGAAATTAATTCGTAGGAGTCTATTTGTGACTTTGTGTTAAATAACCATCAAAGATGAACAAGACGTAATCCTGTAATTTCTCTTTAACGAACATTTTTCAGAAATGAAAAATGAACAGAGTTATTCTCAACAGGCATTCATTAGAAACTAAAATGAACAGAATAGTCATTTTATATCTTCAGAAACAAAAATGAACGGAATAGTCATTTTACATCTTCAGAAACAAAAATGGACAGAATAGTCATTTTACATCTTCAGAAACAAAAATGAACGGAATAGTCATTTTACATCTTCAGAAAACAAAAATGAACGGAATAGTCATTTTACATCTTCAGAAACAAAAATGAACGGAATAGTCATTTTACATCTTCAGAAACAAAAATGAACGGAATAGTCATTTTACATCTTCAGAAACAAAAATGAACGGAATAGTCATTTTACATCTTCAGAAACAAAAATGAACGGAATAGTCATTTTACATCTTCAGAAACAAAAATGAACGGAATAGACTCTAGACACATGACAAAATTCGCTGTGGTTTCTGTGCACTGAATTCCATAATTATGTATGCATCCATAATTATGTAATTCCTTGCATAGTCCGCACAACTTGTCTTGAAATGTTTGTGGGGAGGATAATCAAACCTGTGATGAGTGTGACTAGACTACCATAGGGTCCTTTTAATTAGATCAACAAAGGATCCTTTTAATTAGACCACCAAGGAGTCCTTTCAGCTATATCATCACATGATATTCCTAACCAGATTTTTGGATCAATCTGTATACCTAGACCCCTCAGGGGTCTAATTATGGAATGGTACAATATAATCCAAGGGACTTAACTACAACGTAAAAGCCCGTTGAGGATTTAATATAGCACCCAAAGATATGGAAGATTCTACGAGGATTTGGATGACAAGAATTTGGATCACACAAAAACATAAAAGGAAACACATAAGCACATAATCACATAGCTGTTTAACTTGGTTATTAATTTGTTATCTTTGGACGCGGATACTTAAAGTACACCAGGAATCCAATTCGTGGATTTCATTTGGTACTTTAATCATTTCAAGAATCCATCCATGAAGATAGGATGATCTACCAAAAATTCGATTTTCGTTTTCAGGAAAACGCAATATTCGAATTAAGGTACACAATAATTTAGGACATACGGAAATACCCTTAGGTACCCTATTAAGAATTTATAGTGGTACTTGGGGTATTCGTACAGAATTATAACTTGCACCTTGTACTTCGTCTCTTTACAAGAGACGGGTACTTAGGATCTTTGTGGAAAACGCAAGAGATTGTAAAATGGAAGAATTTTGGGAGTAGTTTGTTCTTCAAGGAATGTGGTTCCTTGATTGTCGGTATTGTAGGGGATATGTTGTTTATACATACAATCACATAAATACATTGTAATGTAAATAAAAGATTTATTTATAAACAATGTTAACAACTGTTTCATGGACTTTGACAACAAAAGAAAATAATACATAAGATATGATTATTTCTAAAGAGTGTTGTCTTCTAGTCGATCAGATGCTCATCTCTGTGCTGGATTAGCATTAGCAAGCTTTGGGCAATTTCTTCGGAAATGTCCCATCTCACCACACTTGTTGCAAGAACCTGGTGGAAAGCGAGCTCGAGCAGGTTTGTTGTCGGCTTGATTCGGTGCAACTGCTGCAACGCAAACTTTTGCCATATGACCTTTAAGTCCACAAATTTGGCATTCGCGGCACTTCACATTAGCATGATGATGTAGGCCACATCGGTTGCACAAGGGTGAAGTTCCATTGTATGGTTTCCTAGTACGGGGTTGAGCTGGTTGGTTGGGGACGGCTTGACCATTGTGAGCGACCATAGCGAAGTTCTGAGAAACCTTTTGCTTCTTTGACCGCTCAAGGGATCCAGTCTGCTCATCCATGGTCTTTGATTCCTCGATTGGTTTCTTGTCACCCTTCCGGAAAAGCTTACGTTTCCTGATCTGAGATTCAGTCAACGTTGCAGATAGCTCAATGGCCTGCCTAACCGTAGTGGGGTTACTACCAGTAACAATGTCTTGAACTGTGTCAGGGAGACCATCAATGTATTTTTCGATCGCCTTATCCAAAGGCGTAACCATGGTAGGACACAACAGGCTCAGCTCCTCATATCGATCAGTGTATGCTCGATGTTCACCGCTGTCTTGCTTAAGATCGTCGAATTCCCTTTCCAGTGCCCTGATCTCGTGACGAGGACAGAATTCCTTCATCATCAGTGCTCGAAGTTCTTCCCAAGTTTGGGCCAGTGCCACTTCGGCACCCCTATCTCTCACCACACCGTTCCACCACGTCAAAGCTCGTTTCTCAAAGACACTAGATGCAAAATCTACCTTTCGCTCATTTGGACATTGTACATGCCTGAAGGTGCTCTCTAGACTCTCGAACCATTGCAGAAGTGCTGTCGCTCCTTGAGACCCAGAGAACTTTGATGGCTTGGCCGAGTTGAACGTCTTGAAGCTGCAGAGGGCATTATTGTTGTTGATGGCTTGTATTATTTGAGCACAAAGATTTGGGAAGGCAGCAGCCATTTGCTGCGCGATGATTTCCGCCAGCTCGGCAGGCGTCATCTGATTTTCGCGTCGAGGAGGCATTCTAAAAGAGGAAACATGAAATGAAACGAGTGAGAGAATTAGACGAAAAGAATGAGATGAAACAAATTTGATGAAAGCAAGGATAGTGGTCATTTGATTGTTACTACAAAGCAACAAACGACCCTGGTGAAGAATCAAGTAAAATAGGTCAAAAATAACGTATCGCGAAGACATGCTCGCCTATAAGTGAACACTCATTCCAAGAATTCCCAGGTAAGCACAACTGGTCTCGCGTCTGGTTGAGATGTATACGAAGTGCTTGCCTAGACAGAAAACCCAGAATACAGGCGTTCACCCTTCCAGTTTGCACGTGTTCACATTATTTAAAACCCAAAACCTTGACGAGATTTTGAAACTCAAAGGGATTCAAAACCATATAACAGAGGGTTCAAAACCTAGTAATCAATCATCCTAGAACAGATGATTAGTTTTCAAAGCGGTTTTGAAATTTATGTTCTTGTTGTGGTCGTCGCCTAAGGATAGGCGACAGTATTGTTTTATGACTAAACGCAAGTAAACTCGCGTTAGTGTCCTAAGAAAGTTATAGACTAGGTCAAAGCATTACTAATAACCTAATTCCCTATAACCATTGGCTCTGATACCATCTTTTCTGTCACACCCCGACCACGTAGAACATACAAAACGTGGCGGAAATGTCGGGGAGTGTTGTAACAGAATTAATTGTTTCAAATCCATGGCAATTGAAGTTTCGTTTTATTAATTAAAAGTGTTACAATGTCTAAACAAACAAAGAAATACAACGTAATTAACTAGTCTTGCATCTTTTATTGTCACTAAAGCCCAAGTCTGCCTATGTGTATCTTGATCATCTTATGCAACAGTTCCTGAAAAACACATGTGAAAATAGGTACGTCAGCATAAAAATGCCTGTGAGATACATAGGTTTTGTGAAAATAGGTTTCATGACTTATGTTTGAGAAAATGTTTAGTCATGAACCTTGTTATTTGCTTTGTTTTGTAAATCATTTGAAAAACAATGAGTTCAGATGATATGTATAAAATAAGTGAAAAATGTGTGGTTAAATGAATAACCATAGTAAAATGGGTATGTATAAGATAAGTTGTTTGTAAAAAAATGTCTTGTGGAAAATAAGTTATTTGTATAAAATGTTATATGTATCAAACTGAAATGATTCAAATAACGCTACGATATGTAATACCATACAAACACTTATATATAGGAAGTACCAGCGGCGTATCCACCATGCTTGTATCATATTACACACACATCGTTACTTAATCACTTAATCAAACCAAACCAAACAATGTAAAATGTCTATGTCAAAGTATCCATGTCAAGATGTAAATCATGTCAAAATGTCTATGTCAAATATCCATGTCAAATGTCTATGTCAAATATCCATGTCAAATGTCTATGTCAAATATCCATGTCAAATGTCTATGTCAAATATCCATGTATGGCAAGTGAAATGTCTCAACTAAACCATATGCACAAAAACAAAGTATTGAAGTAAAACTTGGTTTAAATCAAAGTTATGTTTTGTGGGAAATGCATGATCTAATGTCAATCATGTTAAAATGTCTATGTCGAAATGTCATGTAAAACGATGTACTAAGTAATGCACACAATGGCAATACATAGCATGAAATGTAATGAAATCATGTACTATAATGTACTAACGAACATAGCAGTATATGATGTGAAAACAGGAAAGCATGAAAGTAACAAGTAGGCACATGTGTTCCACCCCAAAACAGTTTGGAAAACAGTAAAAGAGGGGTCTATGTACTCACTTGAGATTGCTCAGAAGTCCTTGAGTAACAACCAAACAATGCTAGAGATCGCGGATATCAAACGGCACCTAATATAGGTAACTATGTTAATTAACCGGACCTAGATCGGAAGATCGGGTAGCATTAGGGTTTGTAAACCAAACGAGTGTAGAGACTCGTGTCATTTGGTTTAACAAAGCCTACATACTAAATGAAACTTAACCTAAGTGTCTACGACCCATTACGACCCGTTTAGGTAGCTTATGCTACTTTAACGCGTCGTTCGCGTGAAACGCGTTCGGACCGCCTCACTAGCCCTATGACAAGTGTTATATGCCTAAACATATTACATAATCAGTTATGTGACAAAGGTTTAGGTTACATATGCTTAATTACCAATTATACATGAAAAGGGTATTCTGGTAATTTACCTAAGGCATATAAACTACTTATCATACAACTACTTAAACGATGTGACCATAGGGTATAACCTCGGAAGGTTATGCCCTATACTAGGGTCACCTAATGTATTTGGTCGGATCCTAATGATCGACCAAACTGGGTCGGGTTCGAAGGTATAGGCGATTTATTAGATCGCTTACCCTACGACCCTAGACAACGTGGTAATCAGTGGGCATAGTCCCAAGGGACTATAACCAACGTGATTACACTCACGTTGCGAAGTTCAAACGAACTTCGCATTGACCATTACTGGTCAACGCTGAAAGTCAAACAAAGTTTGACTTTCTGACTCGAAAAGCAGTAAAATAAGGAAAAGAACGAAAGAATACTTACGAAGGGTCCCCGAATGCTAATCTCGATCCAAGAACTCAGGTATGAAACAATGGTTTCAACTTAGAGCTCTCAAATCAAGATTCTTGTGAGAAATGAGGTTGGGGTGGATGGGTATTTATAGTTTTCGGGTAACCGTTAAGATCGTTTCTTGGAAAAGGGGGCACGATCAAGGCCGTACACTTGTCGGAATGTTATGGTGTGTCAAATGGCCACTCACCATAGGGAAATGACATGTGGAAGAGGGATTGGAGGTGCTAAACAGCTGCAACCAGCTGTTAAATGCAGTTAATCTGGTCTGATAGTGGGAAGCGGCCCGCTTCAGGATCAGCTAAAGACAATGCGGGCCGCATGGCCCTTCTGATCTGCACATATGTTTGAAAAATGACAGTTTCAGTCCCTACACGTGTTTAAGGCCATTTCCGACACTTCTAAGGCCCGTAAAGCCAACTTTAAGGCCCTAAAATGTTGCCTAAACATTGTGGACATGAAACATGCTCAAAAATATGCCGGGTGTTGGTTCGTTTGGTCGTACGAACGCGATGTTCGCTTAATTACGACGGACTGCGCATAAGCGCGAAAAACGATCCAAATGATGCGATGAATGGATTTTTCTTAAGGCGAACACTAAAATATAATGTAGTCATGCTTTCATAAATTTTTGGATGTCCGGATGTATTCAGAACGTAAGTTATGCGCGAAAATGCAAACTTGTGCACTTTTTGACACTTTTAGTCCCTGAATGACCCAAAAGTTTATTTTAGCACACCGAACACCTCAAAGCCTATTTCTAAGCTATGTAAAGGATATTTATGGTATGTTTAACTTATGGTCATGTTCCGGAATGTCCGTTACAGTTCAAATTGACATACTTTCGCAGTTTGTCAAGTTTAGTCCCTGTAAACGAATTAACTTTGATTTCACCACACCAAACCTTCCAAAACTTATATCTAAGTTATGTAAAGGTTATTTAAGGTATGTTAAGCCCATTTCACTATTCCGGAGTGTTCGTTGCATTAAACTGGTTATATTTACGCATCAGTGCGTGTATAACCTTCCAGAAAGCGATTTAGAGCTTGAAATCGAACAAGAGTTGATATGTGCAAAAGATACACATATTTATACAAGTCCAAAGTATGAAATACAATTTTTCATTGGTTTGGCATTTGTTTGATGGTTGAAATGACACAGGTGTTACAACAGAGCACTGTTCTATTTATAGGCACTAGCAAACCACTGAGCATCTTAGCTGACGTCACCATGAAAGTGACATCTAACCTCCTAACAAACTATAACCTCTTATCTATACAAACACTGCTATGCTAACTACTGCTATTACATTTCATTACATAAAAGACACTTAAACAGCTGCTGCATCCTTCCACTGTTGTGAACCCGACAGTGCTTGTCCGGATCAGCAGTACTTGACTCAAGATAATAGATTGAGCAGCAGAGCTTTTAGTCTTCTATCAGTCTTTACAAGAGCAGCAGATTGACGGTCAGTGGCTTGTACGATCAGTAGATAGGAGGTCAGCAGATGTTGAAATCACGTTCAAGGGGAGAGACTTGTATGTAACATCTGCTTATTCTGGATCCACTGCTCTGACCCAGTTTTGGCTTTAATTATCTGTTCCTCTGGTAGGGTTCAATCCCAACAATCTCCCCCTGGAACAGATAATGCCAAAACTCTTCATTATTGTGGAATTCTTTATTGCCTCATCAGCAGTTCCCTTACCTGACCTTTAAATTGTAGTTCAAAGTCTAGGGCATCTGTGTCTTCATTATCCCTGCGAAGTGGAAGATCAAGGAGATCCTGCAAATCTTCAAGACTCAGGCCAAGAGCTTGTTCCCTTGATATTTTCTTCACTTCTCCACCAGACCTGAGCAAAGTCAATACGTAGGTCTGTTTGTCAGTTTCCCACTTTTGTATTTTTGAGCCTGGTGGGTTGCTTGGGAGATGTTTATTTGCAGAGGTATTTAGTGAGGCTGGCCTATTCATGACTGGCTGAGCAGCACTTGCAGATTGTTCCAATTCAAGATCTTCTTTTATCATTAATTTCATGCCTGCTTTTACAATAGCATCTCCAGCTTTTAGATCTTGAATTGTTTCAGTACTCAACTGGTTTTGGCTCCTTCTTTTGTAGATGGCAGCACCAGCTGGAGCAGTGGTTCTTTTAACTTGCAGCTTTGGTGGTCTTTTTGAAACCTCTGCTTTAGAATAGTCAGGCTTTTGTGGAACTTTTGGATCTTTCTTTCTGAGTTCCTCTAACCTTTTGTAGGTAGCCCTGACCCTATCTTCTCCCCATTTTGACACAGAATTCTTTGACCCATAATCAGCTGCTATCAGCTCCTCTTTCATTCTCTTCAACTTTAATTCCTTCTCAGCTTTAAATTGTTTGAACTTTTCAGGGGGAGTCTACTTGACCTTCTTTTTGATCATTTCTTGAATCCTGGCTGCCTCTTTTTCAAGCTCAGGAATGGTCCAGTTTTTGTACATGTGTTTCTCCCCCTTGTATTTCTTGTAGGTCATGATATTCTCAATGTAGTCTTTTCTCAAGGACTCATCTGCCCTCTCAGAGATTTGCTGACATACATTTTTGGCAAATTGCTCCATTGCTCTGACCTGTGTGAGTAGAAACTGATAGTTTTGTTGAAATTCTCTATCAGATTTCCCTTGTTTATTTTTTATAGCAATATCCTCTGCTTGCTTGGCCTTGAGTTTCAAGTATTCTTCAATATTGTGAGGCCTAAGATATCCTTCAACTGATGGCAAACTCCTTTTAGCTGGGTCATCCTCATAATAAAAGGATTTGATTTCTTCCCTAACTGCAATGTGTTCTAGAGGAAATGAGACACCAGCAGGAGGTAGTGGTTTTAGGATTTGAGCTGAAGAGAGAGGTATGGGTTTAGGAATAGTGACAAGTGACAGGGATGTTGAAGATGTTGGTGGTGGTGATGGTGAATCATCATCTGATATGTAAATCCTTCTCCTTTTTTGTTTTAGAAGAAGCAGATGATGTTTTGGGTGGATCAGTGGTGGTAGATTGTATGGCAGTGGTTTGTATTTGACTAACAATTGTTGAAACAACTGGTGTCTCAACCACTGTTGTCATTACAACAGATGTTGTAACATCTGTTGTCTTCTGCTTTTTGGCAGGATAAGGTGGTGAGTTTGTTTTTGGTGGAGATGACAGTGGTGGTAAGGCAGTGGTTGTGGTGTGTGTTGAAGTGGTGTGTGTTGAAGTGATAACAGATGTTGAAACAACTGAAGTACCAGCAGTAGTTGATACAACAGGAGTTACAACAGCTATTTGGGTGGAGGTTTGATGCTGATGGCTTTTGGATGGTGGTTTTGGAGGCTTTGGAAATCTGGATGGGATGGACTTGGGTTTCCTTTTTGTCTTAGGATTTTTAGTATCCTTTGATCCAGAACAACCATGCGCATACAGTTCCATGAAAGCTCTTTTCTCCTCATTCCATCTTGAAATATCCTTTGCCATTCTATCCCTCTTTACACTTGCTACTCCTTCATCAAGTTCTTCTTGGGTAGCATCAACCTTTTTACTACCATCTGGCATAGGAATTTTTCTGGTCATAGCATCTTTCTCAGGTTCAATGTACAGACCATCATCTATTCCTTTCTTCTTCCATTCCTGAATTTTCTCCCCCTTTTTGGCATTATCTTATGGGAGTTGATCAATGAAAAGTACTGTTGGAGGAGCAGTGCCAGTGGTTTCCAATAACTGGGCCTTGATTGCCTTAATATCTGCATGAGTGTTCTTGTACCTAGACTCCATAATGTTTCTCAGCTCTTGGACATGAAGTTCATGTCGCTGATCAGCCATTTCTTTTTGTTGTTGGAGAAAAGGTTGGAAAAGGTTCCAGAGCTCATTTGTAGCAAAAGCTTGTGGTGGAGCAGGTGCTTGAGGTGGAACAACAGTGGATTGCATCTTTTGTGTTTTCAACACCTGCTGTAGCATATTTTGAAGATCTGCAACAGATGTATCCAACTTTTCAATTCGTTCCGTCAAATCCTGATATTTTAAATCATCACCCAATTTAATGGGATCATCTGATTTCCCACTATTTGTGGTTTTATCAGTGGTTGAGGTAGGGAGTGTACTCCAAACACTAACCACTGATGCCCCTTTTTCTTGGTACTGGGGTCTTCTTCCTTCAACACTTGACAACCTTTTGATGTTGCCAGTAGGATAAATAAATCCACTGGTGGTTGGCAGAGGTGCTGTGTAAGGAATTGCCTCCAAGGAAGTCTTATTAATGTAACCACTGTCCAACTGTAAACCAGTGGGTTCAACAGTTGTAGTGGCTGCTTCACTTGGACTACCAGCAAGAGTTATATGTAACTCAAGGGGTGTAACCTCCTCAGGTTGTGTTGGTGGGCTAGCAAAGATTGATACATCAGACCCAGTCATTTGTTGAGGTATGTTCTCATTGATAGGTGATTGAGAAGGACTGGTTAGTGCCTGGTTCAAATCAATTGCATCCAACAACAGTTTAGTTGGTGAGGGAATTGTGGATGTGAGGTTTGGTGTAGAAACAGGATTTGCTCCGGGCATTGAGCTGTGGATGATTAAACCAAGTGATTTCAGAGCATCATGATGTGGAGGCCCTATGTGTACAACCTGTTCTTTTTGTGAAGAAGCAGGAGGAGTATTGGTTATAGGTTGAGATATTTGTACCAACTGCTGTGAGGAAGAAGCAGCAGTGGTTTCTTGTGACTTTTGTGTTGTCACAGGCATTTGTTCTGGTATCTCATCCTCTAGAGATGCCTTTTTGATTGGTTTGGGGGGGGGGGTTTGAGTTTTTCTTTTTCTGTGGCTTTTTGGTGATTTTAGGTGTGGGTTTCAAAGCAGTTGTGCTGCCACTTTGATCACCTTGAGCAGTGGGCTCAGCAGCAGATACCTGAGGAGCAGTGGTAGCTGCTAAAATCTGCTCAGGCACCTCTGCTTGTGTTTTGCAAGGTGTTAACATTCTTGAAAAAGTTTCAGTAGTTAAACTGTTTATTTGAATATAATCACCTTGGTTTATTACGGCTATATCATCCTTACTGAATTTCTTTTCAAAATAATAACTTAGAAACCTTGGAAACAGTAGGAATGATTTTGTTTCAACATTATTAACCAAATCATTAAAGATTTCCTGGGAATAATTAAAATTTTCTTCTTGAAGAATAGCATATCCCAGATTTTGAATCTTTAATGGTATTTCATTAAAAGAAGTGGTTTTGTTTGAAACACACATTAGGAGGGTATGGAATAAAAATCTTGTTGCAGAAGGAAAGAAACCTTTTTGTAAGGTAGCTTTCTTCATCATTGTGTCTGCATACCCTCTCTCAATGAAGTCAATTTTCAACTCGTTTTTAGGGAAAGAAGTTTTACCTTGCTGATCCTCGAGTTGAAAGACCTCTGAAATTGACTGTGGCATAATCTTGACAGGTTTTCCCTTTAGAGTAGAGTTAATGGCTATTACAGCGTCTCCTTGTGTTTCAAGGGTTGCATTCTTCCAAAACTCCCTTTGGGTTGTCAAGTAAATTGGTGCATCGGCTGTTAACAAAGTTTTGTACTTTGATTTAGCCATTTTGGCGATGATGGAGTCGAAAGCATTTGTGGTGCCGGGTTTTGTGAGAAGACCCAGAAGATTGTGAGATGGTTTGTGTGGGATTTCAGTGGGATTGGCCTTTTGAGAGGCCGCTTTCGACGATGATTTGGAAGTGGGTTTTGCAGATGGCTTCGATTTTGTCATTTTGGAGATGATGATCGAAGAAATTTGTGAAGAAATGTGAAGAAAAACTGCTTTGAGAAAGGAATTTTTGAGAATTCAATTCGACAGTAAAACCCTGTTTTTGATGTGAAGTGGGGGTTTTATAGGGGAAAAAGTGAAGGCTGACGTGGCAGCGGTTACAAAAGTACTGACCACTATGTACTGCCCACATGCCAAACTCTGAAGAAATGAAGGACAGTACTTTTATGAAAGTTACTGATGAAGGCAGTGGTTTAAACGTTAAAATGGAAGCAGTGGATGATTTTCACTATCAGTGGATAAGACACTGCTTTTGAACAACAGAGGTTATCAAGGAAATGAGAGAACAGAGGATGGCTTTCAGCAGTGGACAGACTTTGAAGTAGAGCAGACTTTTGAACAAACAGTGGTTATGGCAGACTTTTAAGGATTTTAATGAAAACTTCATTTTTAGCTATTTTTAAGGATGGATTTTTGATTTTCTGAAAACATTTTAATGCTTTTATTCATAGAAAAACAAGATTTTGCTTGTTATTCCATGTTTAGCATGCCAATTCTAGAGACCAAGCTTTCAAAAGTGGTTGTATCTAGTGCTTTTGTGAGCACATCTGCCAGCTGGTCTTTAGTTGGAACATGATGCAGAGAAATCAAACCTTTTTCATAGCAATCCCTCACAAAGTGATGTCTGATGTCGATGTGTTTGGTGGTTGAATGGGAAACTGGATTTTTGATGATATTTTCTGCTGCCTGGCTATCCAACATGAGTGGTGTTTTTAAGGCAGTGATACCAAAATCCAGCAACTGATTTTGAAGCCACATGAGTTGGGCTGTACAGCTTGCAGCAGCAATGTATTCAGCTTCAGCAGTGGATGTTGAAACAGCTGCTTGCTTTTTGCTTTGCCATGAAACTAAGCAATCACCTAGAAACTGGCACCCTCCTGATGTGGACTTCCTTGTGGTGTTACATCCAGCAAAGTCACTATCTGAAAAGCCTGAAAGCTTGATATTCCCATTAGGTGGATACCAGATACCAAGTGTGGGAGCACCTTTTATGTATCTGAAGATCCTTTTTATAGCAATGAGGTTTGATTTTCTGGGAGCTGATTGACTTCTTGCACAGACACATGTTGCAAACATGATGTCTGGTCTAGATGCAATTAGGTACAATAAAGACCCAATCATGCTTCTATATAAAGTTTGGTCAATCAGCTCATCCTTTTCATCAGACATGACAAGCTTATTTGTTGCCATGGGTGTGCTGCATGGTTTACAATCATTCATATCAAATTTATTCAAAAGTTCTTTAGCATATTTGCTTTGATGAATGAAGGTTCCATTTTGCATTTGCTGAACTTGGAGACCAAGAAAGCATTGCAGCTCACCCATTGCACTCATTTCAAACTCAGCTGTCATGAGTTCTCTAAACTCTTCACACATTGAGTTACATGTGCTTCCAAAAATAATGTCATCCACATAAATCTGGACAATCATTAAATCCTTCCCTCTCCATTTTAGAAACAGTGTTTTATCAATGGTACCTCTTTTGAAACCATTTGAGAGTAGGAAGTTGGAAAGAGTTTCATACTAGGCCCTTGGTGCTTGTTTCAGGCCATACAAGGCTTTGTTTAGCCTGTAGACATGATCTGGATAAAATGGATCCTCAAAACCTGGAGGTTGACAAACATATACCTCTTCTTGAATTGTACCATAGAGGAAAGCACTTTTGATATCCATTTGAAACACCTTCATGTTGTGGTTGACAGCAAAGGCCAGGAACAGTCTAATGGCTTCCAATCTTGCAACAGGGGCGAATGTTTCATCATAATCAATCCCCTCTTCCTGTCTGTAACCATGAACCACAAGCCTGGCTTTATTCTTGACAACAATACCCCTTTCATCAGTTTTGTTCTTGAAGACCCACTTTGTGCCAATGGGACTAACCTCTTCTGGCAGTGGTACAAGCTCCCATACTTGTTGTCTTTTAAACTGTTGGAGCTCCTCTTGCATGGCTTCTACCCAGCTGTTGTCTTTCAGTGCCTCTTGGTACTTGACTGGCTGATGGAGTGATAGAAAACCAGCAAAAAGACAAATGTTTTGGGTTTGGCTTCTTGTGAGCACCCCTTCATTTATGTTGCCAATGATTTGATCAGGTGGATGAGATCTCAAGAAGATTAAATCTCCTTGGTATGGTATGATGGAATTTGTTGGTGAAGGCTGCAAATGTGTATCATCTGAGCTATCCACTTCTGGGGACTTTGATGATCCAGCAGTGGCATCAAAAGGTGGTGGAATTGGAGGTAATGAAGTGGACACATGCTGACTTTTATCCACTGTTTGGGGACTTTTGTCAGCAGTGTTTGAGGATGTGGAAGCAGTGGTTGATGGGCTACTTTGGTCAACAACTGTTGAGGTAGCAGTGGTTGAGCTTTGACAGCTGTTTTGAACATCTGATGCTCTTCCCAGTTTGACAGACTTTTGAGGAATGATGATTTCATATCCATAATCTGGTGTTGAATCCTCTGATGGACCTGCACTGTTAGTCTTGACAGCAGTATTTTCAAAAGTAAATTTTTCAAGATCAAACAGATCTGTAGGATTTGCTGGGATTTTCCTTGATGAAAGTTCATTGAACTTTACATTCAAGGTCTCCTCCACTGCCTTGGTCCGTGTATTAAACACTTTGTAGGCCTTGGCAGTGGTTGAGTATCCCAGATGATAACCACAATCAATTTTGGCTGCAAATTTTGAAATGGAATCTTTTAAGTTCAAAATAAAGCATGGGCAGCCAAACACCTTGAAGTATGAGATCAGTGGTTTGATTTTATACAGAATTTCATAAGCAGTCTTTTTGTGCCTGGGGTTTATTAAAACTCTGTTCTGGACATAGCAGGCAGTGTTTACTGCCTCTGCCCAGAAAGTTAATGGCAAACCTGAATCAGCAAGCATGGTTCTGGCAGCCTCAATCAATGTTCTGTTCTTTCTTTCAACTACCCCATTTTGCTCTGGTGTTCTAGGGATGCTGTACTGCCTTACAATCCCTTTCTTCACACAGAAGGCATCCAACTCCTTATTTTTAAATTCTGTGCCATTGTCACTCCTGAAGCTTTTCACTGGAAGGTCAAATTGCTTTTCAACCTGTGTCACAAAGTCTTGCAAAATGCCTGCAGTCTCATCTTTTGAGTGTAAAAAGAAAGTCCATGTAAACCTAGAAAAGTCATCAACAATAACCAAACAATATCTTTTCTTTTTGAGGCTCATGACTTGAACTGGGCCAAACAAATCCATGTGTAGCATTTGCAAACACTGGGTTGTTTTGGACTCTTCAATGGACTTATAAGAACTTTTATGCTGTTTTCCTTTTAAACAGGAAATACAATGTTCAGAACATGAAAACAATTTTTGTGGTAGGCCTCTCACTAAACCATTTTTTGAAATTTCAGTGATTGTCTTAAGATTTGTGTGCCCCAGCCTTCTGTGCCAAAGTTCTGTCTCTTTGTTAGAGGCAGCTGAGAACAGACAGGCATCAGCTCTGGGACATTCTTTAGACATATCAACAACATAAACATTGCCACTTCTTTGAGCAACAAGTTTAGTTTGACCAGTTCTGATTATTGCTTCAATCTTTTTGACCATTTCTGGTCCAACAATCCTACAACAATCTTTTGTGAAGAATGACCCAAACCCTTTGTCACTCATTTGAGATACACTCAGAAGGTTGAATTTTAGATTGTCTATCAGATTGACATTTTCAAATTTTACATTTCCAGACTGCACTGTACCAGACCCCAGAACTTTCCCTTTACTATTATTCCCAAAGGATATATCACCCCCTCCATGGATTTTAAAGTCTTTAAGGGGGGCTTTACATCCTGTCATGTGCCTGGAGCCTCCACTATCTACATACCAAAGACTATCAAAGCATGCAGAAGCTCCCTTGGCAGCAGCCATCATTGCACAATCACATTGATGATTTTCTTCATCATCAGCTCTTTCTTCTTTCTCACCTGCTTTCTCAATTTTCTCTTCTTCTTTGTCCTCTTTGGACCATGGGTCTGTCAGTGGTTCAATCAGGGTTTCTGAATTTTCTTCCAGCAGCAATTCACCAGCAACTGCACTAACAACTGCTTCAGTCACCTCATCCACTGTTTCATCACTTAGCTATTCACCTTCAGTTTCAATCCCCTCTGGTATTGAATCTAATGCCATCAAACAAAATTTATCATTAGAAGATTCATTAGAAGCATAGAGTGCAAAATTTTCATCACTAAGCTCATCAGGCATGCTGCTCCAGTCAACAAAGCCTTGAGTGAAAAAGCTTTGCTGATCTGGTTGTACCACTGCTGGAGCAGCAGTTTGAGGTGCAGGTTGCACTTGTGCCTGGGGGACAGGGGTTTGAACATATTGAATCTGTGGAACAGTGGTTTGGACATAATGCACAGGCACAGGGGCAGCAGCATAATGAGCAGTTTTAACATGAGCTGCAGGGGTATATTGGGTATAGTGCACAGTGCTTTGATTTTGAGGTCTAGGGTTTGAGCTAGGATGAGTGATTATAGGACCAGTAGTTTGACTCCTGCATTCCCTAGCGAAATGACCTAGCCTATTGCACTTGTAACACTTGATTTTCGATTTATCCAACCCAACCCTTAGATTCCCATGTAGCCCTGGGAACTTTCTCCCTGTTCTTTTGTAGAATTTGCTTGTTCTCACACTAAGCAAAGCCAGCTGATGCAAAATGTCCATCTCCTCTAAGTCAGTGGGATCAAAATGTTGCAAATCATTGAGTTCAAAGCATAAATTATCTGACATCTGGTTTTCAGTGTTTGCAGTGAAAACATAATTTGCAGAGTGGGGATCAGGGTTGGTAAAGTTACCACCAGCTGTTATATCAATGAAATGATCATAACCCTGTTCCTTACTACTGCTACCAGATTCTTCCTGACCCAGAAGAGCTGTGCTACCAAATGAGTAATCATCAGTAGCTTTTCCAGACTCTTGCAGCTTCCTTTTCTGGTTCAACTCCCTTTCATAGGTCAGGAGTCTACCATGAAGTTGGGTCAGGGTCAGATCTTTGAACTCAACAGAGTTTCTAGTCACAAATGCAATTGTGTCCCATTTATCAGGTAGCGACCTAAGAAACCTGCTATTTTGGGTTGATTTCGGAAATTCAACCTTAACAAGCCTTAGCTCACTGATGAGACAACTAAACCGTTCAAATTGTTGGGTCAATGATTCACCCTTAATGTGACAGAAGGTTTCATACTGCTGATTCAGAATTTCCCTATTGTTTTCAATAACTTCTTCGGTTCCCCCAAACTGTTCCTTCAAAGCATCCCATAGCTCTTTGGCAATGCAGATGCTATGATGCTAAATGATTTGGCATCCAGTTTGAATTTTTGAAAATCAGTTTCAGTATAGTTTTCATAAGGTTTTGGTACGAACTTCTTTGGATCCTCAGCACTTGGCACCGTAGGAACATGGGGACCAAAAACAACAGACCTCCAACATCCAGTGTTCTGTTGAGCAAGGATGTGACCCATCCTTCTCTCCCAGATGTTGTATTCATTTCTTTTAAGCATGGGTGGTTTAAAAAGTGAGCCAATGTTATTCTTATCATCTTGAGATTGTGACGTCATCCTGGTTGTTTTACAGACACTGATTAATCAACTTTAATGGTGATTAAACCTTGCTCTGTTTTTCAACACAAACGAACAAACTATCGATATCAACGATTTTGAGCTGAACTATTTATGTCAAAATGATTGTTAAATCAAATTTGACTGTCCTAGCTCTGATACCAATTGTTGGATCTGAGTTTGGTTTTGATTGTATTTTCTGTTTGAATTAAGATGGAAATGGATGAGATGTGCAGCGGAATTAATATGGAAACAAACTTTGCATACAATCAAACGAGAGTATTGCTTTGATCAAGACATTTTCAACAGAGAACCGAATGATTGAATTTAATTTCAACAACGATTACAAAGTAATGCTTGAATACAAACTCCCCCTCAGCCAGAGCTTAGTGTTTGTTCGTGCAAGAAGACGGTGTTGCAAAGAGCTAATAGAACAGTACAGAGCACTGTTCTATTTATAGGCACTAGCAAACCACTGAGCATCTTAGCTGACGTCACCATGAAAGTGACATCTAACCTCCTAACAAACTCTAACCTCTGATCTATACAAACACTGCTATGCTAACTACTGCTATTCCATTTCATTACATAAAAGACACTTAAACAGCTGCTGCATCCTTCCACTGTTGTGAACCCGACAGTGCTTGTCCGGATCAGCAGTACTTGACTCAAGACAGTAGATTGAGCAGCAGAGCTTTTAGTCTTCTATCAGTCTTTACAAGAGCAGCAGATTGACGGTCAGTGGCTTATACGATCAGTAGATAGGAGGTCAGCAGATGTTGAAATCACGTTCAAGGGGAGAGACTTGTATGTAACATCTGCTTATTCTGGATCCACTGCTCTGACCCAGTTTTGGCTTTAATTATCTGTTCCTCTGGTAGGGTTCAATCCCAACAGAAGCTGCTCCATTCAAAGCATTGTATGGACGAAAATGCAGAACTCCAGTTTGTTGGGCAGAAATAGGAGAAAGTTAATTATCAGGACCTGAAATAGTACAAGAAACCACCAACAAGATCACTCAAATCAAGGAAAGACTGAAGACGGATCGTGATCGTCAGAAGAGTTATGCAGACAATCGACGCAAGCCGTTAGAATTTCAAGTGGGAGACAAGGTACTCTTGAAAGTTTCTCCTTGGAAAGGAGTGGTTCAATTTGGGAAGAAAGGGAAGTTGAGTCCAAGGTACGTAGGACCATTTCTAGCAATCCAACGAATAGGACCAGTTGCCTATCGTTTACAACTACCAGAAGAGCTAATCGGGATACATGACGTATTTCATGTATCCAACCTCAAGAAGTGTTTATCCGACGAATCCCTGGTAGTAGCTCTTCAAGATGTAGAGGTAAATGAAAAGCTAAATTTTGTTGAGAAGCCACTACAGATAGAAGATAGAAAGGTCAAATTTCTCAAAAACAAAAGACTCGTACTGGTCAAATTCAAGTGGGATTCAAAGAGAGGACCGGAATATACTTGGGAGCTGGAATCAGAAATGAAGCGAAAGTATCCCTACTTATTCCAGTAAATCTCGAGGACGAGATTTTTATTAAGGTGAGGAGGATGTAACAACTCTCATTTAAAAGTATTAATTTTTATCTTAATTTGGAAACCCTAATTAAGACCCTCAAGTAATCCTGCATAAACCCTAAAATTTTCAGAACAATCGGAATCAGGATCAGGGCCCCTAAAACTCAGGGGGGGGTTAATTCCCGTTAGTATTATCCTTACAGTTTGTTGTCTAAATTGAAATTCGTCGAACCGTCAACTCAGCTAAGCTACTGAGACATGAGGCTAGTCTATGCTAGAAGTGGCCTGTCACGCCACGCGCGGGAGCCAGGTCTCCCTGGCGCGGCACGCGGGGGAACCCATTTTTCAGCATATAAATCAGGGCATTGGCACTTGCATTTTGGCGTTGATTCGACGTGAAAATTCATTTCGTACGTTGAGATATCGTTTGTATACCACATAACACGAAGTTTTGCCACAATAACAGGGTAATAACTCGATCGCTACTACGATTCAATGTCCGATCGATTAAAACTATCCAATGGATGTTTAAGTGCTGCCCACATTGGGTTTATGCTTTGTCATTCGTCGTGAACTCGATGGATGTTTAAGTATCGCACTTTGTTATTCGTTGTGAGGGTTTAATCTCGTGAGTTATCGTAAATGCTGTATTAGTTACTGACCTAGTTTCGTGTGCATTAATGTTAAATTAGGTTAACAAGCTTATCAGTAGGCTAAACTCTGCCCGAATAAATCTGCAATATGAGTCATTCTCTTTTTATCAAACTGCTTTACAAAACCCTAAATATTTTCAAGGTTATAATTACAGGGATTAAGTCTTTGTAATCTTCAATTACAGCCGGTATGTGGGGTTTTGTATACAATACTTGATAACCGTCACCATTGGACAACGGGTTAGCCAAGGGGTGATATGACCATAATCACAGACACCATTGGACAACGAGATAGCCAATAGGTGGTCGAGTGATAAATACCGTGGGCAGATGGTTGATATGTATAAACATTGTAATCGCTCTTAATACTGTAAATTATAACAAACGCGTCGTTTCAGTAAAAAGAATGATTCACCAGTATTTCCCCGCTGACAAAAACCTTTTTCAAACATGTTTCAGGTGATCTGTTGTGATCCAAGAAAAGTGCCGCAAAGCACTTCAAGCTTAAGGAAGTGGCTCAATATAAATAAAGAAACATGTTTTGTAAAACAAGGATTTCCTAGTGAAATCATCTTATTATAAACTACCGGGGTTTTATCCCGAATTATGAAATAAGATAATCGGGTATTTCAAGTTTTAAAAGATCCTGTTAAAATCTTCCGCTTTCGCATTAAACTAATTAATAACACAGGTTCCTGTCCCGCGGCTCTGGACCGGGTAAAACCGGGGCTGGGGCCGTGACAGTTAGATAAAACCCGAAAAAAGTATAATGTGAACCTGCAAATTCACATCTGGATGGGCTGAATTTTAGGAGAGTCAAAGTCAAAAGGCTGAATTTAGGGGCTGAAGTTTAGGAAGTAACTCTTTTACTTCTCATTTAAGTATTCCAATTCATGTTCTAGTTTTCTATGGCTTGTTTATTTTAATTATCAGTATTTTTGTATTGGAGACTAGCCCCTCTCGGATCGGGCCAACTATCTTAGTTTATTATAAAATCAACCTTAGATTTTCTAGTTCTTAACGGTGTAATTTTAAATACGGATCGGTTGACACACAACATTTTTACTCTCTTCTCGATCTTATAACTAATTAACATATCAGATTTAATCACAAGAACTATACAAATAAAATACTAACTTTTATATTGATAAAGGGCTACTACCTGTAGATCTTTAATTGTATATACAAGTAATGCGTGATATGACAAAATAGTTCCTTTCTGAGCACTATTGAATGCGCATCCTCTCCACTTGTTATTTTCGCTCTTATCTCTTATGCAATACCCGCTCTCTTTCCTTCAATTTCTCCTGCATTTGTTTATAAAGTAAGCATTTGTGACAACCTTAACAACAAACATGTTTTTTAAATGCAATGTTTTGTGTATCAAAGGACTTGGTTCTTCTGTATTAAGTATATAAGAAGCATTAAGGGCTTCCTTCCAATCACAGGTAACAATTTCTTAACTACATATAAAATGGATACCCTTTAACAGATGAGTATCGAGGATCTTCCAGTCACTGTTGGTGACCTTTGATTGCAGCCTTCTGCGCTGCTCGTTTTCTTTTTCTTCAGCAAGTGTTCAACAAAGTATCAAATATGGCTCTTCGAGCACTATAACTTGGTATTGTCTGCAAGAGGAATATTGTATCTATACACTTAGTAATTAAGAAATGTAAAAAAATATAAAAATGCAAGTCCACTTGATATAAGCTCGTGTTACCTTGGTTTTAGCGTTGTACGTTCATGCTACTAAGACCAATGCAGGCGCGTGCTAAATATGGACACACACAAGTGACTTATTGTCACGACCCCCGACCCCACCCTGGACGGAATCGGGAGTCGCGAGCAACCAAGTGGTACCGGTGGTTATTTTGAAAGCATTGCAGCGGAAATTTCATCATGATCGTGAGTTAGGAAAAATATCAGAGTTTAGAAAACACCAGATTTTATTTATTAAATAGATGGGATGAAACCATGTTTTGAAAGGTAGCTTTAATATGGGATAAACCCGAATACATAAAATACTTTTCTTAGTTTAATTGAATTGATAAATTAAGCCACGTCTGTAAGCCTTTTGGTGCCGTATCCAACTCTTATTCCCATCTACTGTAATTACCTGAAACGCGTTTTAAAAAGGTTTTGTTAGCATGAAATACTGGTGAGTTCATTCATTTTTGTACAAAAACATATTTGTTATAGTTCACAGCATTAAGAGTTTTTACATTTGCTTCTTTAAGATTGGCAAAGACTTAATCACTGCAAAGTATAACTAGAAAACAGTGTTATAAGTTACAGTATTAAGAGCGATTACAATGTTTATATATATATCAACCATCTACCCAACGATATTTGTCACTCGACCACCTATTGGCTATCTCGTTGTCCAATGGTGTCTGTGACTATGGTCATATCACCCCTTGGCTAACTGATATTCGTTAATTTACACATATTTTGGTCCCCCGTTTTACCCCTATTTTATGCGTTTTTGGCCGTAAAACCGTCATTCAGATACTTATTTATCTACATTTATGTTTACAGGCCTAAAACAGCATACCAGACAAGATGATAGCAAAAACGAGGACTTTCCGGACAAAACGACGAAGCTGCGGACATTCTGTTAAGGAAACTGGCCTGGGCCTGTGGAACGGTCGTGCGACCTGATGCACGACCGTGCATCTCCGACAAATGCTAATCAACTCGGCATTGAACGAGGGTGCGACTAGGCATGCAAGGCATATAAGGTCAGTCCGGTGATGCACGGACGTGCCATCTGAAGAACGATCGTTCGGCTACGATGATTCAGCTTGATCTCGGTGATGAACGCCCGGTGCAACAGCTCGTGCAACAAGAACCCGGAACTGAACGACCGTTCCATCCAAAGAACGGTCGTGCGATATCGTATCCGGTCAAAGATCTGATGACGTATGCAGTATGGTGACCCATCCTCAATAATTGCTTAAAGTGCACGGTCGTGCCATATGGAGAACGACCGTGCGACAGCGAAAAATATAAAAACAGAACAGAAACATTCTGTTTGACATTCTGGATTTTTGGAGAGCTTCACAGGCGATTTTCAGGCTCCGGAGGCGTTAGCTTTCACCCGGATTCAAGCCACATTGTCCCGTTTAGCTCGATTACTACCCGGATCCTTAGTCTAGTACTTGTTTATGGTTTGATTTTCTAATCTTTCCATGTTTTTCTTAATCTTTCAAGTACTTAGATTATTGTTTATGTATTATTGTAGCCTTTGGGCAAAAACACAACAATCCCTTGCTAGATTATAACCATTAGTTTGTTAAACTTTGTTTGTAATGACACTTTGAAGTATTTTCTATGTTAATTTTTGATGATTAGTTTACAACCTTGTTATTGATATTGATTTCTTGATTATAAGTAATTATGTTGGATGATTGATGCTTGGTTAGTTAAGATAGTTGAAAAATGAAGCTTAATTAATCTTGTATTAGTAAACTTTGAACTTGGTTAATTAGTTTAGCTTGGTTTAAATGTATGCATCATGATACTAGAAATGGTTAGTGATTTAATAAAATGTAATTATTGTTAATCAAGAGAGCTGGCCGTCACGTAAGGACCTTAACGGGTTAGATGGTGTCGTTATAAATTCTTGCCATGATTTGTTAGTAGTTTAGTCCAAAATTGCTATCTTGGTGAATTATTGTGCAAGATTTGTAAAATGAACTCGGTTGTGATTTAATCTAGTTTATGCTTGACAGTTGGTGGTTGCATTGTGTTTATCGGTGTCGCTTTCCTTGTTTAAGTGCGGTTAGAAAACTCCTTACGGATGACTAACTTATTTTTAAGAGATTTTCATAGACATTTATCAATTACAAGTTAAAGAACAATTTTAGGTGGTTAAAGTGTGTTTATCGTTTTAACTTTCCGAATGATTGTCATGTTAGGATTCCCGAAAGGGATACTAATTGTCTTAAAATGGAAAATTGACTGAATGCTTCTAAGTGCCAAAACTGACTTACATGCTGTGGTTGTGTATTAAGCAAGGCTTTTTATCTATTATCTATTATGTTTTTATTATGTATTTGTCTATGCTTACTTTAGTTTAATTAAAATCAAACAAAACCTATGTTTTTACCGGTAGTTTAGTGACAAAGGTCTAGTACTATTTCTCCGCCCATTTCCTTGGATCGATACTTGGTTCTTACCGATACTTTATTACATATGTGACGGGGTACACTTGCTTCTTTCGTGTGTGTTTTGATGTAAAAGTAATAATCACTTTTATAAATTTAAAACCAAATCGTGTGTAAATTCATTGCAAAATTATGTATATATACGCACACGTCACTAACCCGTTGTCCAAGGGTGACGGTTATCAAGTATTGTATACAAAACCCCACATACCGGCTGTAATTTGGAGACTACAAAGACTTAATCCCTGAAATTATAACTTTTGAAAATAAACATGCTTTTGGAAATAAATTTGGTAAAAAGAGAATGACTCACTTCATAAGCATGCAGTATTGATTTAACAAGCTTCTTGATTCTACTCCTTCTGATAATTAAGCGTATACTTTATTGTTCTGAATCTTCTGATGATTTAACAGCTTGTTTGATTGTATATTTGGGAGTATTCTGATAGTTAAACATATAGTTTAACAGAATGGAATACGTATATGTGTAAAACCCATCAAACCTAACGACGGTCGCGAGATTCGAACCTTAGCAAAATTCACAAAGTATAGCATTTTGGATTCCGTTTAACGAAATTCACAAAGTACAACACTTTGGCATTTTTTTAGTTGATTCCTGAATCGATCGGACAGAACATTGCATCGGCGATTATTGGTCAGAACACCAACGTATAGAGAGAAGAAAAGAAATGAGCAAAGGAAATGAATTCCTAGGCTTCATATTTATAGGTAAGAAGTATGGAATTTCAAGGAAGTTTCCTCTAGCTTTTCTAGGAAGTTACCTATACATTTTCTAGGAAGCTTCCTACCTACATATATATCTTCTTACACCTTCCTAGCACCTTCCTTTGATATTATCTATCTCATATATATTTATTTTTATGTATATCTATCTAGGTGTTTAATTTACTTAATTAATCTTGCTTAGCTTAATTAATCTTGCTTAGCTTAATTAATCTTGCTTAACTGATAAATTAATCATACTTAACTTAATTAGCAGATTAATTAATCTATTCAACTAGCTTAACTGCTAAGTTTCCTTAACAACTAAGTGTACGTAATTAGTAAGTTTACTTAATTGCTAAGTATTCTAGTTTAATAATTTCTTGGTTACAAATTCTAATTTCTAGATACAACGGAAATTGTATTAGTGTATTAACTCAATTCAACTTTAACGATAACTCACGAAATCAAAACCTTCCACGACGAATGACAAAGGCATAGCCCAAATACGGGCAGCACTTAAACATCCATCGGATTGGTCTCAATCAACCGGACATTGAATCGTAGCAGCGATTAGAGTTATTACCCTAATAATGAGTAGAGTTTCGGGATTTAGAAGTTATAATCCTGAACTACTATTTACTATAATAAAAGCTGAAGGAAAGAAAAGAATTGAAACTTAGTAGTGATCAAGCTATTACCCTGTTATTGCGGTAGAATTTCGTGATTTGGTGTGTTTTTGGAGTAAACAGACGATATCTCAGCCTACAAATTGAATTTTAACGTCGAACGAACGCCAGAAATCAAGTGCCGATGCCCTCTATTTATACTGGAAAGTTGGCTCCCTCGCGTGACGCGAGAGCCTGTCGCGTGGCGCGAGGGGTGCCCTTCTAGCATAGGGTAGCCCCATGTATTTGTAGCTCAGGTGAGTTAGCGGTACGTCAAAATTCTATTTCGACAACAAACTGTGTGGATATTACTAACTAGGGAATACCCCCCCTGAGTTTTAGGGGCCCTGATCCTGATTCCGATTGTTCTGAAAATTTTAGGGGTTATGCAGGATTACTTGGGTGTCTCAATTAGGGTTTCCTATTGGGCAAATTAAAAAAAGAAATAGTATCTTTAATGAGAGTTGTTACATCCTCCCCACCTTGTTTTAAATCTCGTCCTCAAGATTTGGGCTACGATATCTTTTTCCGAATTATGTCACATCTTAGTCAATAAGAATAGTTTTAAGATATGTACGTTTTACAATAAATAGGGCTTAATGGTTCAACCGAATTATTTGAAAAATCATTGTCAAATGAACGAGATGAAATGATATAATTTCCAAGGTGACTAGGTTCAAGCCAAAAGAGATATATGATCAATAGATGTGAATGTTTACAAGTTGTGAATGATTTTTAGAAACAATAGAATTCACTGTCAACAGAAAATTTACCTTGATTGTCAACTGAGGAAGACTCAGAATCAACAAGCTTGAATGAAAATAGAAGTACGAAAAATGATTTGTCAACTATCGAATTATGATATGAGAAAATCAATGGGTTGACATTTATCGAATAGCAAGGATACACCGATATACAACAGAGTTTAGTGTATCATTGTCTTAACACATAGTTGTATTAAGACTATTTTCAAGGATGAGTCAAGCGAAAGGTATATATACATATAGATTAGCTCAAGCTACAAGTTTATAGCGACGCCACAAGGTGTCGTAGTGATCGAATTAATAATGGTGACCGGACGAGTTCACCATGTTTGAAATTAAATGAAAGTTCAACGAAGTAAGTTCGAATGTTTGTTTCAAACAAATCTACTAGAATTTTCGATTGAAATTGAAACAATTGAATAATGTTTTTCGATTGAAGATGATAAAGTAATAATTATCACGAAAGGCTCGATTGATGTTGTAAGAACTGTTTAAGATATACACTGAAATATGACATGAATTTGTGTATCATTATCTTAGCACATGATTGTGTTAAGATTGCTTTTATAGGATAAACCAACAAAGTGGATTCAATATAAATGAATAATTAAATCTGTATGTGATGTGTGCAAACAAGATTAGCGCAAGCTTCAAATTTGGGAAAACGTCACCACAAGGTGATTGTGATCAAAGAAATGATTTAATGAAGTCGAAGACCAAACAAGCCTGTTATGGTTCAAAACAAACGAATTGCTTGTTGGGATTATTTTGAATATGATGGCTTCAATCCATCATATGGGACTTTGAATTGAATACGTAATGCGAGCAAGTTCAAACAGTTGAACTTGGTTTAACCAAAACAGGTTTTAATAAGAAAGTTTGGACATGGTCACAACAAAAACCATGTATACCATTCAAAAGAAAATCGAGTTTTTTCGAGAAATTCATCGATTCGATATCAAAGAGTCATTGTTTTGCAAAAACGTGGTTTATAATGCAAAGATCTAGTATAGCGGAATGATATTTGAGTCTTAATAAAACAACAACTTAGAATGAAGCCCTCCAGTGGTCTTCATAATTTAAATGAACCACATGCGTAACTAACAGTGCAGGTGTGGATTTACCAAGAAATGAAACAACCAAATAAATATTCGTGATTATGAAAGAAATCCTCATGATGACCATTAGGAGAGTAGAAAATGCAAAAGTTTATTCACTATATGCAGAGGTCTGAATTTTAACAAAAGAAATTTAAGAATTTTATCTGGAAATTTTGTGTGATAACCGTTGTTAAGTGACATTATCATGGAATGGCATATTTGTCATAAGGAAATAGGGGAATTGCAAAGGTATGTAACTTCTTTTGCAGTGCCAATAATTATGACTTTGATTAGACTGTGCACCGATGGTTGTGAAATCTTGTTCCAACGTACCTCAACGAGATTCCTGTCGTTTGTAGAATCATGTGGCAAAGTGCCGCTTTTTGATCAGTAGTTCTTCCACTGACGGGATTAGCATTGGTGTCGTCATGCCCAATTATATTTTCCAAAGGTCTTTTCCTTGTAAGTCGTGTGTGATATACTTCGACGTCTGTGGACGTATAATTTAAGTTTCATGTGTTTTCTTGTGCACTAACTTTACATGCTTCTTACTTACGTTAATAGTCTATGGTAACGCATTGGAAATTCTTATACTTTTGATGGCGTCCCAACTTAAAGGGTTTCCATTGTTTATATTGTCGCACGAGTTACGAGGTAGATGATCAAACGAAATAATGTTTGATATCAGAATTTATATGCAAGAGATTCTTGATAAAGAAATCTAGAATTATTAGGGACACATATGCTTGTGCTTTATTCTTAATTGGCTTTTGGAATTCCTTATAGATATATATATATCTATATAATCATATATTTCACATGCTGTAATATACATACCCTTCGTAAGGTCAATGTATTTAACAGATTCATATTTCCAAAAACAAATAAGATATCAGGTCATGATACTATTTAGGGAAATCTTGTCACTTGTTTGACATATTATATACCCCGTCTTATCCGGTTCTTGCCGGAGAGGTAACCACATTATATCCGGACAGCTGGAGAGTCTGCTACACCATACCCAGTCTTGCCGGAGAAAAGTTGTATATTCCCATAAATAGTATTTTTAAAAGTGCATCTTTTATTAAGGCTTTCATCCTGAATCAAGGAAATTTTTATTCCCATAACATATCATATTCTAGTCCAAGTAATATCAATAAGCAAGGATTAATAGCAATTAAGTGTTATTGCTTATTTATCATACCTTGCAATGTTCTAATCACCATTCTTATGGCATATCAATATCCATCACATTATACTTATATAAGTAATTTATCTTGAAGCTTATATTAAGGCAAAATTCTTAAGTTCAAGTCTAAATATTATCCTGAGTGCTACCAGATAATATTGAGTTCCTAACTCTCCGTTTAAACTTAGGTATTATTACAACACCTAATTGCTTAAACAAGTGGCTTAGCTCTGATACCACCTTCTGTCACGACCCCCGACCCCACCCTGGACGAAATCGGGAGCCGCGAGCAGCCAAGTGGTACCGGTGGTTATTTTGAAAGCATTGCAGCGGAAATTTCATCAGGATCGTGAGTTAGGAAAAATATCAAAGTTTAGAAAACACCGGATTTTATTTATTAAATAGATGGGATGAAACCATGTTTTGAAAGGTAGCTTTAATATGGGATAAACCCGAATACATAAAATACTTTTCTTAATTTAATTGAATTGATAAATTAAGCCACGTCTGTAAGCCTTTTGGTGCCGTATCCAACTCTTATTCCCATCTACTGTAATTACCTGAAACGCGTTTTAAAAAGGTTTTGCCAGCAGGAAATACTGGTGAGTTCATTTTTGTACAAAAACATATTTGTTATAGTTCACAACATTAAGAGTTTTTACATGTGCTTCTTTAAGATTGGCAAAGACTTAATCACTGCAAAGTATAACTAGAAAACAGTGTTATAAGTTACAGTATTAAGAGCGATTACAATGTTTATATATATATCAACCATCTACCCAACGGTATTTGTCACTCGACCACCTATTGGCTATCTCGTTGTCCAATGGTGTATGTGACTATGGTCATATCACCCCTTGGCTAACCCGTTGTCCAAGGGTGACAGTTATCAAGTATTGTATACAAAACCCCACATACCGGCTGTAATTTGGAGACTGCAAAGACTTAATCCCTGTAATTATAACTTTTGAAAATAAACATGCTTTTGGAAATAATTTTGGTAAAAAGAGAATGACTCACTTCATAAGCATGCAGTATTGATTTAACAAGCTTCTTGATTCTACTCCTTCTGATAATTAAGCGTATACTTTATTGTTCTGAATCTTCTGATGATTTAACAGCTTGTTTGATTGTATATTTGGGAGTATTCTGATAGTTAAACATATAGTTTAACAGAATGGAATACGTATTTGTGTAAAACCCATCAAACCTAACGACGGTCACAAGATTCGAACCTTAGCAAAATTCACAAAGTATAGCACTTTGGATTCCGTTTAACGAAATTCACAAAGTACAGCACTTTGGCATTTGTTAGTTGATTCCTGAATCGATCGGACAGAACATCGCATCGGCGATTATTGGTCAGAACACCAACGTATAGAGAGAAGAAAAGAAATGAGCAAAGGAAATGAATTCCTATGCTTCTTATTTATAGGTAAGAAGTATGGAATTTCTAGGAAGTTTCCTCTAGCTTTTCAAGGAAGTTACCTATACATTTTCTAGGAAGCTTCCTACCTACATATATATCTTCTTACACCTTCCTAGCACCTTCCTTTGATATTATCTATCTCATATATATTTATTTTTATGTATATCTATCTAGGTGTTTAATTTACTTAATTAATATTACTTAGCTTAATTAATCTTTCTTAGCTTAATTAATCTTGCTTAGCATATTTAATCTTGCTTAACTGATAAATTAATCATACTTAACTTAATTAGCAGATTAATTAATCTATTCAACTAGCTTAACTGCTAAGTTTCCTTAACAACTAAGTGTACGTAATTAGTAAGTTTACTTAATTGCTAAGTATTCTAGTTTAATAATTTCTTGGTTACGAATTCTAATTTCTAGATACAACGGAAATTGTATTAGTGTATTAACTCAATTCAACTTTAACGATAACCCACGAAATCAAAACCTTCCACGACGAATGACAAAGGCATAGCCCAAATACGGGCAGCACTTAAACATCCATCGGATTGGTCTCAATCAATCGGACATTGAATCGTACCAGCGATTAGAGTTATTACCCTAATAATGAGTAGAGTTTCGGGATTTAGAAGTTATAATCCCGAACTACTATTTACTATAATAAAAGCTGAAGGAAAGAAAAGAATTGAAACTTAGTAGTGATCAAGCTATTACCCTGTTATTGCGGCAGAATTTCATGATTGTGTGTGTTTTTGGAGTAAACAGACGATATCTCAGCCTACAAATTGAATTTTAACGTCGAACGAACGCCAGAAATCAAGTGCCAATGCCCTCTATTTATACTGGAAAGTTGGCTCCCTCGCGTGGCACGAGAGCCTGTCGCGTGGCGCGAGGGGTGCCCTTCTAGCATAGGGTAGCCCCGTGTATTTGTAGCTCAGGTGAGTCAGCGGTACGTCAAAATTCGATTTCGACAACAAACTGTGTGGATATTACTAACTAGGGAATACCCCCCTGAGTTTTAGGGGCCCCGATCCTGATTCCGATTGTTCTGAAAATTTTAGGGGTTATGCAGGATTACTTGGGTGTCTCAATTAGGGTTTCCTATTGGGCAAATTAAAATAAGAAATAGTATTTTTAATGAGAGTTGTTACATCCTCCCCACCTTGTTTTAAATCTCGTCCTCGAGATTTGGGCTACGATATCTTTTTCCGAATTATGTCACATCTTAGTCAATAAGAATAGTTTTAAGATATGTACGTTTTACAATAAATAGGGCTTAATGGTTCAACCGAATTATTTGAAAAATCATTGTCAAATGAACGAGATGAAATGATATAATTTCCAAGGTGACTAGGTTCAAGCCAAAAGAGATATATGATCAATAGATGTGAATGTTTACAAGTTGTGAATGATTTTTAGAAACAATAGAATTCACTGTCAACAGAAAATTTACCTTGATTGTCAACTGAGGAAGACTCAGAATCAACAAGCTTGAATGAAAATAGAAGTACGAAAAAATGATTTGTCAACTATCGAATTATGATATGAGAAAATCAATGGGTTGACATTTATCGAATAGCAAGGATACACCGATATACAACAGAGTTTAGTGTATCATTGTCTTAACACATAGTTGTATTAAGACTATTTTCAAGGATGAGTCAACCGAAAGGTATATATATATATATATAGATTAGCTCAAGCTACAAGTTTATAGAGACGCCACAAGGTGTCTTAGTGATCGAATTAATAATGGTGACCGGACGAGTTCACCATGTTTGAAATTAAATGAAAGTTCAACGAAGTAAGTTCGAATGTTTGTTTCAAACAAATCTAGTAGAATTTTCGATTGAAATTGAAACAATTGAATAATGTTTTTCTATTGAAGATGATAAAGTAATAATTATCACGAAAGGCTCGATTGATGTTGTAAGAACTGTTTAAGATATACACTTAAATATGACATGAATTTGTGTATCATTATCTTAGCACATGATTGTGTTAAGATTGATTTTATAGGATAAACCAACAAAGTGGATTCAATATAAATGAATAATTAAATCTGTATGTGATGTGTGCAAACAAGATTAGCGCAAGTTTCAAATTTGGGAAAACGTTACCACAAGGTGATTGTGATCAAAGAAACGATTTAATGAAGTCGAAGACCAAACAAGCCTGTTATGGTTCAAAACAAACGAAGTGCTTGTTGGGATTATTTTGAATATGACGGCTTCAATCCATCATATGGGACTTTGAATTGAATACGTAATGCGAGCAAGTTCAAACAGTTGAACTTGGTTTAACCAAAACAAGTTTTAATAAGAAAGTTCGGACATGGTCACAACAAAAACCATGTATGACATTCAAAAGAAAATCGAGTTTTTTCGAGAAATTCATCGATTCGATATCAAAGAGTCATTGTTTTGCAAAAACGCGGTTTATAATGCAAAGATCAAGTATAGCGGAATGATATTTGAGTTTTAATAAAACAACAACTTAGAATGAAGCCCTCCAGTGGTCTTCATAATTTAAATGAACCACATGCGCAACAAACAGTGCAGGTGTGGATTTACCAAGAAATGAAACAACCAAATAAATATTCGTGATTATGAAAGAAATCCTCATGATGACCATTAGGAGAGTAGAAAATGCAAAAGTTTATTCACTATATGCAGAGGTCTGAATTTTAACAAAAGAAATTTAAGAATTTTATCTGGAAATTTTGTGTGATAACCGTTGTTAAGTGACATTATCATGGAATGGCATATTTGTCATAAGGAAATAGGGGAATTGCAAAGGTATGTAACTTCTTTTGCAGTGCCAATAATTATGACTCTGATTAGACTCTGCACCGATGGTTGTGAAATCTTGTTCCAACGTACCTCAGCGAGATTCCTGTCGGTTGTTCCAACTTCTATTGCAGTGCCAATAAATAAATAAATAAATGGAACAAAAAAATTTACAAGTGTACAAAAATGACTTGGAAAACGAATAAATGAAATAAAAGCAAGAAATATTAACAAATAAATAAACAAATAAATAAATAATCAAGAAAATATTCACAAATATTAACAAGTATATACACCGATAAAACAATGACTCGGGTCGTTCCTAAAGCTCGCCATTTCCCCGGCAACGGCGCCAAAAATTTGACGTGTGCGCGACTACACATATTTTTACAATGAAATTACACATGATTTGGTTTTAAATTTTTAAAAGTGATTATTACTTTTACATCAAAACACACACGAAAGAGGCAAGTGTACCCTGTCATATATGTAGTAAAGTATCGGTAAGAACCAAGTATCGATCCAAGGAAATGGGCGGAGAAATAATACTAGACCTTTGTCACTAAACTACCGGTAAAAACATAAGTTGTTTGATTTTTAATAAACTAAAGTAAGCATAAACAAATACTTATAAAACATAGTAGAAAATAGATAAATAGCCATGCTTACTACACAACCAAAGTATGTCAACTAAGTCGGTTTTGGCACTAGAAGCATTCGGTCAATTCTCCATTTTAAGACAATTAGTATCCCTTTCGGGAATCCTAGCATGACAATCATTCGGAAAGCTAAAACGATAAACACACTTTAACCACCTAAAATTGTTCTTTAACGTGCAATTGATAAATGTCTATGAAAATCTCTTAAAAATAAGTTAGTCATCCATTAGGAGTTTTCTAACCTCACTTAAACAAGGAAAGCGACACCGATAAACACGATGCAGCCACCGAGACAAGCATAAACTAGATTAAATCACAACCGAGTTCATTTTACAAATCTTGCACATAAATTCACCAAGAAAGCAATTTTGGCCTAAACTACTAACTAAGCTAATAAATCATGGCAAGAATTTATAACGACACCATTTAACCCGTTAAGGTCCTTACGTGACAGCAAGCTTTCTTGATTAACAATAATTACATTTTATTAAACCACTAACCATTTCTAGTATCATGGTGCACACATTTTAACCAAGCTAAACTAGTTAACCAAGTTTAAAGTTTACTAATACAAGATTAATTAAGCTTCATTTTTCAACTATCTTAACTAACCAAATACCAATCATCCAACACAATTACTTATAATCAAGAAATCAATATCAATAACAAGGTTGCAAACTAATCATCATAGATTAACATAGAAAATACTTCCAAGTGTCATTACAAACAAAGATTAACATACTAATGGCTATAATCAAGCAAGGGATTGTTGTGTTTGTGCCCAAAGGCTACAATAATACATAAACATTAATCTAAATGCTTGAAAGATTAACAAAATCATGGAAAGATTAGAAAACCAAACCATAAAAAAGCATAAGATTAAGAATCTGGAAGATAACGAAGCTAATCGGCACAATGTGGCTTGAATCCGGGTGAAAGCAGAAGCCTCCGGAGCCTGAAAATCGCCAGAATCACTTCCAAAATGTCCAGAGTTACAAGCAGAATGTTTCTGCAAGTTTTTATATAATTTCGATATCGCACGGTCGTGCGTCCTGTTGCACGACCGTTCACTTTATGCATTATTGGAGGTATGGTGCACCATACTGCATGACGTCATCAGATCTTGACCGGTCTTCGGTCTCGCACGACCGTTCTTCCTGAGGCACGACCGTTCGTTTTCGGGTTTTTGTTGCACGGACAACTGCACTGGTCGTTGAGTCCCAGGGTTTGGCTGGTCATCGCATCCGCACGGGGTGCAATCAACCGCACGACCGTGCGTCACCGGGATTGCCTTGCACGCCAAGTCGCACCCTCGTTCATTGCCGGACTGGACTGCATTAGTCGGAGATGCACGGTCGTGCATTAGGTCGCACGACCGTTTCACTTGCCCAGGTCAGAATTCCAACAGAAGGTTCGCAACTTTGTCATTTCGTCCGGAAAGTCCTCGTTTTCGCTATCATCTTGTCTGATATGCTGTTTTAGGCCTGTAAACAAAAGTATACATTATTAAGTATCCGAATGACGGTTTTACGGCCGAAAACGCATAAAATGGGGATAAAATGGGGGACTAAAATATGTGTAAATTAGCAAATATCAAATCTCCCCACACTTGAACCTTGCTTGTCCTCAAGCAAGCTAAACTAAAATGCAATAAAAGATAGAATCAAACAAGAACGATAATTTACACACTATTTTATTGGAATAACTACAAACGGTTAGCCGGTTTTTCGAAAGACAACATCAAAGAATCAAACCCAACAAGCATATGCAAATATGTGGCGATAACCAAAAAGCCGTGACTTACTTTCAATTGACTTAACATGTTAATCTTCACACAACTCACAATGTTCTCACACACTTGATTTTATTTATGAAACATACATAAAATGTGTATGTGCAAACACTCAATGCCTCATCAATGAAATGTGTAATATCATAAGCTTGTCATAAGATCTCGGCTCCACCAACTAACATGCGAAAAAGTGTAAATCAAGAGGTCTTTACGGGGTGTAACGTTAGGCTTGGGCGAAGGGTATGGAAATGGATATATAAAGTGGCGAAATGGTTAAAACTCGGTAGCTACGTTTAACAAGCGCAACACAACAAAACTATACATACAAACGCCTTAAAAAGGCTACTTACGCGACAACGAGCTCATAAACAAGATTTCATCATTTTATCAATCAAAATTGCTCGAATTTTGTCTACTTCACCCTATTTTAGGGTGTTTTATTTTCTGTTTTTTTTTTGAAAGCATATAAACTAATGGATTTATACAATGAAACATAAACAACAACAAGCGCTAGTTAAACGATTATTTAGACCGAGTTTCAACACTAAAAGGTAAACGGGAAGGCTCGACATGGTTAATCCTAAAGGGTAATATAAGGTTTACGGGAAATACAACACAAGGAACAAGGTTAACAACAAAGGGGTAATCTAAGTGCCTCTATCACTTCTACACAATTCCGCAAGTTCATGGTCTTAACAAGCATACTAGTGACAAGTTCTAAATTACACATGACATCCGGCTCACTCCTACTCCGAAATGAACAAATATATAACAACATCAAGGCTCAAACATGCTCACGTAACGGAAGGAATGGGTAAAAGTGTGAAAACTATCATGCACGTCTTTCTTTGTTTGTCACGCTTTCCGGTTTTCTTTTCAAAATTTATTTTGCTTGTCGAGTTTTTATCAAGTCCGAAGTTTTCTAAAACACAACCAACCGGTTTATTTACTAAAATAAATACAGAAAACAGATATTTTTGAATGATTTTTCTGATTTTTTTTAGAGGACAAACAAAGTTAACCCCCTCCCCACACTTGAACTTCGCATTGTCCCCAATGCTAAACCCGAAATATAGAGAAAAAGGATAATAGTACTCCCCTCAAGATGATTTCTGATGAAACGAGACTTCCAAGCTGTATCTGTCGTGTGCTCCGGTCAAAGACTTGATAGCCAAGATCTGCAAGTATGTCATATGGTACAGCAAAACAGAACAGAAACAAAATAAACCCAAATAAACCATAATGTACATAAATAGTACTACAAACCATAAACCATAAAGACATGACATAAAGTAAAGTGTCTGAAAATAAAATGCAATCCGAGGGTGTTTGAAATACTACCCAAAATGAACACCCGAAATGTAAAGTACTGAAATAATAATAACCACCATCGAACAACACCACCGTCTCCTAATCGTCATCACCAGCATCATCTCTCGTGTAGGACGGGCCCGCATCTCCATAACCAGGTGGGTTCCAGGGTGGGAACTGCGGAGGATGCTAAAAGTAGTCGGGATAGGCATGATGCATCTCCCCGAACAGGTATGAGAATCCAGCACTCACCCCCTGGTACAAGCTGTCCTGGTTCAGCCTAAGCTGATCCTGAGTAGCCCTGAGCTGATCCTGACTAGCCCTGATCTGGTCCTGACTAGTCCTAATCTGGTCTATATAAGTCCCATGCTACTCCTGCGTAACTCGCATATGTTGGAACTGCTGGTAAAACTCTGGCCACTCCTGGTGCTGGTGGTAATCGTGATGCTGCGGTGAATGTGGTGGTGTCTGTGGTGAATGTGGTGGTCGTCCGTGCTGCCCCTGATGCACCTGATCATGCATCTCCTCATCCTCGTCTTCCTCCTCAGCTGGGGGCAACGGGTCCCAGACCTCGTTATTTAGACCCCTCAATCTATCCCCCCGATCCAACTCAGCAATCAACCCCATGACTTTCAATGACCGAAAATCAACATATACCCCTTCGGTCACCAGAGTGAGACTCGCAAGTACCTCATCAGTCATCAAGCCTAAGTTGTAGGCAATTTCGGTCACATATTGACCGCCGTGAATCTGACTGTTTGGTTTCCTCCCTGAGCACTTCACAAAATATTCAGCCATCCTTGCGGCTAGGTTGATGTGTACTCCGTCAACCAGTGCGTACAGAAAAATCAAATCCGGTGTTGGACAGTTCCCTAAACTGTCCATGCGGCCGCAAATGGTGTGGCTAAATACATGATGCATCACTCGAACCAAAGGGTCTCTCAATCTAGAAGATTTAGACATTCTCGGGTCGTGAGGGTCACCAATTGCATTTTCAGCCCAAAACGCGGCCCGTGTTTCATCAGTTGGAAAGGTAAACTGCTCCGTGAAGAATTCGGAATCCATGTCTTCTCTTGTGTAAATACCAAGCCTCCTACCCAATCGACCTACTGACCAAGTGTGCCATTGTCCACCCAACCTGAAAGTTATCCGATCCTTGTAGCGGAATTTTGGCCTTCTATGAGCAATTGGTTTTTCGTAGGTATATGTGGAGAAGAACTCTATTGTTAGCTCAAGATAGATGGGCCGGTTGATAGATACTAAGCGCGCAAGTGGGATAGTGAGCATGTTTTCAAGCCTATCATACTGATTTAACTCCCTCATAACCTCCCAATCCAGCCTCCTAGGGACTCCGAATTGCCCTCGCCTTCTCCATAAGGCGTCACGTCTTGGGATACAAAGAGCTTCTCTCGCATCATCGGGGTTAAATTGCAAGAAAGGATGATTCATCTGTAAGAGGAATATCATTAGAATAGCAGGAACAGGAAAAATTTCACTCAAAAACAGCAGAACACATATTTATGAAGATTCTGTCTTCTGATCTGGGCCTGTCGCACGGACGTGTGACGAGACGCACGGTCGTGCGTCGCCGAGAACAAGCAAAGATGGTCAACAAATGTCGGATCTGCACGGCGTGCGACCAACAGCACCACCGTGCAACATCGAGACCAACAGACAGCATCGTGAACAGTCGGATCTGCACGGCGTGCCACATGTGGAACGACCGTGCAACCTGATTTTTCCTGCAGATTTCTAACCCCGGCTCTAAATAGCCCAATTTTTCACAAATCAACAAGTTTTTACACAAACAGGGGTCAGAAAAACAGCCGGGTGTTCACGAGACATGAGATTCTTGCAAGGGCTAGGGTTTCGCTTGTGTTTATGAAGGGAACCCTAAAAAGCCTTGAAGAATAGGAAGAATCTAACCTAGAAAGCGAAGAAACAGAAAATCTACAAAAACAACATACCGTGCGAAGAAGTGCGTGAAACCGTGCGATAAAACCGTGCAATTTGAGGCGAAATCCCTCTGGAACGGCCGTCTGCAGTTAGGGTTCGCGAATGAAGGGAATGGAAGCAGATGGGGGTTTTTATATTGGACAAATGACCATTCTGCCCCTGCCTCTCGCACGATCGTGTGACAGCTCGCACGGTCGTGCATCACTGACAAATTTCAACCCCTACACGCTGTTCTCGGAGATGCACCGGTGGTGCGACTCGTCGTGCAAGCCAGCCCGCAAACGCACGGTCGTGCGACGCGTGGCATGGTCGTGCAACAGCTGCAGATCAGTTTTTTTCTGCAGAAGCTATTTCCAGCAACTGTTTTGGCCGTTTTTCGCCATTTTTTCAACACGCAAACTGTTTTAACTATATCCCAACATAGAACCTTCGCTCGGCACGTATAAAAATAGTACAAACTAACGGAATGTCACACCCTGGCTTTTGCGGAAGCGTGGGTTAATTTGGTGTGACTTCTTAATACCATAGCTTAATCACAACAAAGCTATATGAAAATAAAAACCATGCAGATCATCCATTGATTTAAGTTTGAAAAGTAAAATACCACAACATTGTCTTAATGCGTTGACACATGCAACGAAAAATACAACCTAATAACATAAAAACATTGTTTGAAAGACACAACCATAAACTTAAAATAGACGTAGTTTAAGAACTGTGACTCGTCCAGGTAAAAGCCACAACCCCTAAACTTGGATGATCCCATAACTCTAACGCAGCGTGAAACGTAGCATACCATGCCAGATCCTTAGTTCCCTGAAATACATGTAAGTTGGAAAAATCAACATAAAGTTGAGCGAGTTCATGTGTAAGTGAGTATGTAAAACCTTTGTAAGTATAAAAATCCCTGGTATGTAGCAAATAAGGAAAAAGAGATCACCGATGGTTTGCAAGGCCATTGATATGTGTGAAGTGCAAGTAGGAAGACTCAAACCTAGCAGATTTATGCGTCGAGCACAAAGTCACCCCGAGGTCCGTACTGTTGGGCCTGAGGCTGGGCTCGCTACACCCAGATAGATCTACCGCTACTGTCCCTCGGTCCTACAATGAGGATTAATGGCCTCAAGTTGCGCCTACCCACTCACATGATCTAAGTAGTAACCCTCCTTACGCTAACCATACCATGTAAAAAGTATTCGTAATCATAGTAACATGTATTTCACCCCCGCAGTTTAGAAAACTGAAAACAGTTAAGAGAAAAGGGGGACATGAACTCACTGTAATGCGTCCTCGATAACAGCAACTCAAACTCGGTCTGCAACACGACAACCTACAATGTGCTAATATCTATTAGACGAACGGCCGTGCCTTGGCTTAAAGTTTAACGTTCTTGGGAAATAGTTAGACAACTATTTCGTGTTTATATTTCTTAATTATCGTATAAATAGATTCCTTCCCACGGATGGGGTATTCATACATGTATTATGTATTCGGTGACTTAGAGTATTGACAAAATATATTTTCAAGTCTCATTTCCAACACTTTGAAGTTTTGTGTCAAAACTCATGGCGAGGTTTACTTCCGAGAAATAAAGTTAAACATACTTGTTAGAAAAAAAAAATTCTAAGTCCTGGAATTTTTTAGAAAAATTCGCCAGAGTTTCCCCTAAAAACGGGGGTGGCCGTGCTAATACGCACATCGTTTTCTTTTGAAATCAAACCATGATCATCAACAATCATCCCTTACGTTTTGACACGCAAAATACTACCTTTGTCGTTTCATTTTCAATATATGAAAACTGGACTGTTTTCGGATATTTAAATAAAATACTTAACTTATTTCAAAAATTCCCAAATTTTTACAAATCGTCTTAAACGAACCAAAAATTACTGTGTAAAAATATCGGGGTCCAGTTCATTACCAGTATTTTATAGAAAATCGCTTACCGGACTGCAATCAGATTTGTTACATTCTGATTGCAGTCTACGGGATAATTTGTTTAAAATTCCTCGCAAGTCCGTTTGACGAATTTCCAGTTGGAGGGTCACAAATACATCAGTGACCATCTATGGTATGAATTTTAGGGGCTGGTTCTATTCAGATTTCAAGTTGTGACTGAAAACGTATAGCCCATTTTACTGCAGTAAAACTCAGCCTAAGCTGCTGTCATGAAAACAGACTTTTAAAATAGTAAACGACCTCAAAAAATATGATTCCAGCGCCATTTTCTTCGTTTTTCGAAAATACACAATTTAGGCTTCAGAAATTCCGTTTTACGATTTATTAAAGTCAGTTTACAGCCTGTTGAAGACGGCTGAAAAAGTACATGAGCATGTTATTTTAAAGTTTAAATGTTATTAAATCGTGTTACAAGTGTCCGATCAACGGGTTTTTCCAAGAAAACAACGATTAAACATCAAGTATGATTTAACCAACCCTCAAACCAACAAGATTCCGCTTCATGATTCAGACATGAGTAACTTTATGTAACTTTTATATTATTTATTTTTGTCTAACATCTACTAGTCTTTTTGTTCTTTAGTGATTTAAACAACAAAACATCATACTACAATTCATAACTTTGAACAAGATGAACCAAGGTAAAATGAGACTTACTACTAGCCTCTAGCTAGGGACGAATCCAGTGAAGAAATGTGGCGAAAAAGATGGTGAAAAGCTAGAAACAAGTTCCTTTGAAATCCCCTCAAGTTGCAACCTCCATTGATGGACTTCAAGCTTTGTATGGAATATGTAAATGAAGAAGATGAATGTGTAAAGGTGATGGTGGTGGATTCGGTTGTGGTGAACCAAAAATGAGAGAGGAGAGTGAGGTGAGATGTGAAATCTTGAGAATGATCAAGTAATCTTGGTGGCCATGCTTCTTATAGATCATTCATATTTTATGAGTACTTACACAAGCAACAATCAATTAAACAATTAGATTAAATCAAGAAGGCATGGTGAAAATCATTTGGTGGGTCCACAAAAGGAACTAAAATCGTTGGGGGGGTGTCTTGAGGTAAAAATGTAACTAAATTGGTAAGGGTAAGTTAAAATGTAAGTAATGGACCCTTATGTGTAGTGAAAGGCATTTAAATGGGTGTTATGGCAAACGGGGACCACGACTAGCCAAAAATAGTAAAACTAAGTGTCTGCCAAAAATTTAGTGTCCCGGGTAATGTCCGGTTATCCGGTTAGGTAACGTCCCGTTAGAGTGTTTAATTAGTCCAACAAGGGTCTTTTATATATATTTTTGCAACACAAATTATTCCCGGCACTTAGGAAAATATACGGGACCGTTCTGCCATGTTTTTGCACTTTATTAGTAATTTAAAATGCTGAGTTTTGTATTAAAGTTCAGAATGTGGTACTTAAAGTACGTTTTAGGCACATCCGGTCACTATAAACTTCACCTAGTGACGCAGTTCTACAATCCTCACCTCCCTACACTCACTACTAGTGTAGTAATCTATTCCCGACTCATAATGGCCTCAGAGACAGTAACTGTCTGATGCTGGCTATGTCAGCATGTTTACTGGGTATCCCGTATAGTGTGCTCACTGTGCTTTTGTGCATCAAGGTTGTCACTAAGGTTTGTGTGTAAATAATAGAGTGACAGTAATAAAGTATGATGCATGAACATGTATATATCAGAATTCAAGTAGCAGTTTAACCACAGTTGCAAGCAAGCACAGTAATTAAGCAGTAATTAAATATTAATTAGTTCGTACGGATACCTGGTTTGGTGAGGGTTGTCACATTCTCCCCCCGTTAAAGAAATTTCGTCCCGAAATTTAAGTTCTGCTTCTATTTGCAGGGGTCTTGGGAAATAAGTGGGGGTACTTTTCTTTCATCCGGTCCTCACGCTCCCAGGTGTATTCATGCCCATGTCTTGCATTCCAACGAACTTTGACGAGTTTGACACTGCTCCTGCGAGTTTTGTTAACTTTCCAATCCTTGACCTCAACAGGTTCTTCAGTGAAGTGGAGCGTGTCGTCGATATGAACTTCGTCAGCAGGAATGATCACTGTATCTTGTGTTGGACTTTTTCTTAAATTGGATACATGGAATGTATCGTGAACACCATGGAGTTCAGCAGGTAAGTCCAACTTGTAGGCTACAAGCCCAATCCTTTGCAGAATTCTGAAAGGGCCAATGTAACGCGGATTCAACTTCCCACGCTTTCCGAAGCGTGCCACACCCTTCCATGGTGAAACTTTCAATAAAACCATATCTCCAACTTGGAATTCCAAATGTTTCCAGTTTGGATCTGCATAGGCTTTCTGTCTGTCGCGAGCCGCTTCGATGCGTTTTTGAATCTGCGCAATCTTGTCTGTCGTCTCTTGGACGATTTCGGGACCAACAAGCTGCCTATCACCTGCGTCAGCCCAGCATAGGGGTGATCGACACTTGCGTCCGTAAAGAGCTTCAAATGGCGCGGCTCCAATACTGGTGTGGTAGCTGTTGTTGTATGAGAATTTGGCCAATGGTAAATGCTTATCCCAGCTACCACCAAGATCCATTACACATGCTCTGAGCATATCCTCCAATGTCTGAATAGTCCTTTCACTTTGGCCATCAGTTTGCGGATGAAATGCAGTACTTAGGTTCAATTGCGAGCCAAAAGCTTCTTGGAAGGATTGCCAAATCCTTGATACAAATCTCCCATCCCTATCAGAGATGATCGAGAGAGGCACTCCATGACGTGCAACGATTTCTCGCATGTATATTTCCGCAAGTTTACTCGTGTTGTCTTTCTCTTTGATTGGCAAGAAGTGCGCGGATTTTGTTAGGCGGTCAACTATCACCCAAATAGTATCATGACCCCTGGGCGTCCTTGGAAACTTCGTTATAAAATCCATTGAAATCTGTTCCCATTTCCACTTGGGAATTTCAGGTTGCTGCAGAAGTCCTGAAGGCTTCTGATATTCAGCTTTAACCTTGGCGCGCATTAAACACTTGCTCACGTAAACAGCAACGTCGCCTTTCATTCTAGGCCACCAATAGTAATCTTTAAGGTCCTGGTACATCTTATCCGCTCCTGGATGGATAGAGTACCGTGATTTGTGTGCCTCATCAAAAATAACTTTTCTCAAACCACCAAACAGAGGAACCCAAATTCTTTTCATAAAACATAACGTTCCTTCCTCGTTTGGCACTAATTGCTTCTCCATCCCACGGAGATATTCTTCCTCAAGGTTTCTTTCCTTAAGAGCTTCTTTTTGCGCGGCACGAATGCGCAGGGAAAGATCTGTCTGGATAATCATCTCCAAAGCCCTAACCCTTATGGGCTTGATCCTTTCTTTTCGACTTAGGGCATCGGCGACCACATTCGCCTTCCCTGGATGGTACTTTATCTCGCAGTCGTAATCGTTCAACAATTCGACCCAACGTCGTTGTCTCATATTCAGCTCTTTCTGGTCGAATATGTGTTGTAGGCTCTTATGATCTGTGAATATTGTACATTTCGTACCATATAGGTAGTGTCTCCAGATTTTCAGCGCAAATACCACTGCGCCTAGTTCTAAATCAAGCGTGCTATAATTCCTTTCATGAACTTTCAACTGGCGTGACGCGTAAGCTATAACTTTCTGGCGTTGCATCAACACGCAACCCAATCCTTGACGTGAGGCGTCACAGTATACCATGAAATCATCAGTACCCTCTGGTAGTGCTAAGATTGGCGCATTGCAGAGCTTGTCTTTCAGTAACTGGAATGCTTCCTCCTGTTTGATTCCCCAATCAAACTTTTTTTATCCTTCTGTGTGAGCGCGGTAAGGGGTTGAGCGATTTTAGAAAAATCCTCAATGAATCTTCGATAATAGCCAGCCAAACCTAAGAACTGGCGAATCTCGGTCGGCGTCTTTGGAGTCTCCCAGCTCTTTATCGCCTCGATCTTTGTGGGATCAACATGGATTCCATCCCCATTCACTACATGTCCAAGGAATTGGACTTCACGTAGCCAAAACTCGCACTTGGAGAATTTGGCATATAACTGTTCCTTTTTCAGCAATTCCAAAATAGCCCTTAAGTGTTGTTCGTGTTCGGCCTTTGTCTTTGAATAAATCAAAATATCGTCGATGAATACAATCACGAACTTATCGAGATACGGCTTGCAGACTCGGTTCATTAGGTCCATAAAAACAGCAGGCGCATTGGTTAGCCCAAACGGCATAACTAGGAACTCGTAATGTCCATAACGAGTTCTGAAGGCTGTTTTCGGGATACTCTCCTCTTGTATCCTTAGCTGATGGTATCCAGATCGAAGATCGATCTTTGAATAAAAGCTTGAACCTTGAAGTTGATCGAATAAATCATCGATTCTTGGCAGAGGGTATCTATTCTTGATAGTCAACTTGTTCAACTCCCGGTAGTCAATACACATACGAAAACTACCGTCTTTCTTTTTGACAAATAAAACTGGGCTCCCCAAGGTGAGAAGCTTGGTCGGATGAATCCTTTGTCAAGTAACTCCTGGAGTTGTGTCGACAACTCCTGCATCTCTGACGGTGCAAGTCTATAAGGTGCCCTAGCTACAGGCGCGGCGCCTAGTACTAAGTCAATGTGAAATTCCACTTGCCTTTGGGGTGGCAATCCTGGCAAGTCCTCTGGAAAAACTTCAGGATATTCCCTCACGATAGGGATGTCTTCGATTTTCGGCTCAGTAGCTTTCTTATCCACGATGTGTGCCAGGAAGGCAGCACATCCCTTTTGTAAACACTTACGAGCTTTCAGGCAGCTGATTATTCTTTTAAAGGCGTATCACGCTTTTCTCCATGAACTACAATCGTTTCTTCATCCGTCAGTGGAATGCGGATGGTCTTCTCATGGCAAACTATCTCAGCCTTGTTACTCGATAGCCAATCCATTCCCACTACCACATCAAAGCTTCCCAACTCGACAGGTAGTAAGTCTAGCGTAAACTCGTGCCCTCCTAATTCAATCCCACATCCTCGGACAACTCCACTGGTCTCAACTAGTTTCCCATTTGCTAATTCGATCGAATATGGAACGTCTAACTTACTAGGCGTCAAACCAAGAATATTCTTAAATTCTAATGACACGAAGCTATAGTCGGCACTAGTGTCAAACAAAATAGATGCAAAAGTTTTGGTTAATAGAGAACGTACCAGTAATCACACCTGGATCCTGGCATGCTTCACAAGCTCCGATTTTGGAAGCTCCTTCATGGTCTTGGTTAACCTCCCTTGGGCAATCCTTCCCAAGGTGCCCCCTATCACCACTTCTGTCCTGATAGTTACGGTGGTTGTTGTTTACTTCGTGTTTTCCACTACCATCTTGACCTTGATTTCCACGTTTCTTCCGGCGGTAACACTCCTCCTTGTAGTGTCCCACCCTGCCACAGTTATCACACTTTCCATTTTTGCATGCCCGATATGATGGCGCGGGCATTCTTCGCACTTAGGTAGTTTACCCCTGTACCCCCTTTCCTTTTTGGCCTTGTTCTTGTTATTTTCCCGAGTACCTCCTTGAAATTCACTGAGCTTTCTTTTGTTCTTCTCGGATGTCTCCCCTGGAGTTTCCTTCTTCTTGTCGGGGTTTGCAAGTTTTTCTAGTCTAATTGCTTCTGTAACGAGTGCCAAACCCATCTTGCTTGCAGCAATAGTTGTTGGTGGCGTAGATGCTGTCATCAAGCTCAAGACTTGTGGTGCCAGTTCCCAAATGAACTGTCCCAATTTCCTCATTTCTGGTTCCGCTAAGTATGGAACAACTCGTGCCAAGTCATGAAGTCTTTGCATGTATCCCAACATTTTTGGACCTTCCATCATCAGGCTCTGGAATTCCCCTTCCAACTTCTGGGTTTTCGCTTGGGAGCAATACTTCTTATGCATCATTCCCTTCAGTTCATCCCATGATAATGCATATACTGCGGTTTCGCCCTTTATTTGAACCTGAAGGTTCCACCATAGTCGAGCTCCATCTTGAAACAACTCAGATACGTATGGGACTTGTTGTTCTGGTGTACAACCACTCATTCGAAAGATGGAATCCATACTTTCAATCCATTTCACAAAAGCTATGGCACCTCCAGTGCCGTCGAACTTCGGAGGCTTGTAGTTGAGGAAGTGCCAGTAGGGACAACCGTTATTTTCTAAGGTACCTCTGCTAGGTTCAGAGCGTAGGGCCTCGTGCTGTGCTATAGCTGCATCAATTATCTCTTGAAGTTCTGCCTCCGAGGTGGGCATGCGCATTTCGCGTCTTGGTGGCATCTTCTAAAAGATGTTTCACGTAGGTTAGGTCATAGCAAGTAAAGTGTGCGTATATAACGATAGTAATAATACATAACATCTCATGTTAAAATAAACCAAACACACAACATCTCATGTTATAGAACATAAACAATCAATCACACAACATCCCATGTTATAGAATATAAATAATCAATCAAACATCACATATGATGAGAATACCGCGATTGCATTGCCATAAATCGAGACCAGAAGGTAAAGTGTACAAGTACATAACTGTAACATACAACATCAACGACTAAGGGCTACATCACCCCCGTCCAAAATATCAAATCAGTGTCAACATATCCAATATACATATCAACAAAAGTCCAGATCAATATGCAGTCTCCAAAAATTTGTGCAACCCGTGCAATCGCCATCTTCTCAACAAAAGTCCACCCGTGTCGTACAAAATAGCCCTACGCTGATGGCGGTGGATGAGGGGGAAAATGAGAATAGAACAAACGGCGCATGTGGAGCCAATCCTCCTCCATGGCTCGGTGAGAACGCAGCAGATATGCTATCTGCTGCTCCTGAGTCCAAAAACGAGCGAAGGAGTCAGGGGATAGTGGTCGTGGAGGGTGAGGTGCTCCGAATGGAGTCTAACAACGGCACGGTGGAGCTGATTCCAAGACCTGGACACGACGCGTCAGCGCGTCTTGCTGCATCATGAAAGAAGCAAGGGCATCCTCGGTAGAAGACCCGGCATGATATGGATGATATGGGTCCGTCGGTGGCATAATAGGTGGTGAAGTCCAAAGAAAAGGCTCACTAGACGGAGCAAAGGGTGGTATCACAAACGGTGGAACAGGGGGAACAGCATTATGGTGAGGGATCTGCGGTGCAAACTGATCTCCTCCAGTCAGAAAAGGTGTATGGCCAACAGGCTGATGAGATGAGCCCTCTCCAGGACGCGGCGGAGGGATCTGCTGGAGAAAAGTAATAGGCAGGTCTGTGCGGTGAGCATCAGCAGTGTGGGTGGGAAACAAGGGCACATCGAAAGGAGCTGAAGCTGGTGCTGAAACTGGTGTAACTGGTACTACAAAAGGCGGAAAATCATCATCATCGTCCTCTATCCACCCATTCTGGGTGTGCGCATCTCGTGGATCAACATGGGCCTCAAAAAGTGCACGATCGAACTGCACAGGCACAGGGTCAGGAAGAGGAGCAACAACATCAGGCTCAGCGGGTATATCAGCAATGTGAGGGGCAACAACCTGAGCATCAACAACATGCTCATCCCCCAATAGTGGAGCAACAATAGGATGATCATCGATAGGTACATCAGCAATCAAAGGATCAACAATGGGTATATCAGCATGAATAGGGTCATGCTCGAACACGGGGTCTGGAGCAACTACGGGCTCGGGGGCCATAGCAGGCTCCGGGTCGCCAAACTCCATCTCGAAGTCTGCGGGGTCAGCAAACGCAGGGTCAACTGGGTCCCCCATGGGATGATCTAGGTGTATAAACTCAACCTCCTGGTCTGGATCATAACCAGGTGGAAAAACAAGGTCAGAATCCGCATCAATGTCATGATCAATAGCAAAACTCGGGGCAGGGGCGGGTGCAGCAGATGACGCCCTATCTGGGTCTGAATCATGAGAATAGTGCTGCACACCCTGCGCGTGCGACGGTGCAGAGGCCACAGACTCGAAAGAGTCTGGGACAGGTGAATGGGCAGGTGACTCCTCAGCAGGAGCATCTGCGAGTAGCAAAAGATCGTCGGCGGCTAACAGGGCCTCGCCCTCAACGTCATCCTCCAGTGGCTCGTCGTCAAACAAATCGACGTCGTCGTCAACGACTACGTCTAGAGGCATATCAATAACGGGGTACATGGCAAGGGGTATGGGAGCAGGGATCTCCACAAGCGGCAAATCCCCAGTGATGGGGCCATCAGCGGGCTCAATCACGGCATCGGGTAGTGCAAACGGCTGGAAATCGTCGTCGTCTGTACTGGTGGTGTCAGAAGTGTACACCTCTCGCTCTGATGACTCCCTGTCGTCTGATACAATGTGTATAGGGTCAGTGGTGTCCGACCCTCCTGTGCCGGATGAATCCATAGTGTCTGTAACACAAACACAAATATGCACAAATAATCAATCATATAGTCAAATAAGTACATTAGTCCAATAAGCAATCAAATAGTCCTCCTAGTCCCAGTAGCCTCCCAGCCTCCCAGACTGACTCCCTAGTCCCACTAGCCAATTCTCCCAGCCTCTCAGACTGACTCCCTAGTCCCACTAGCCAATTCTCCCAGCCTCTCAGACTGACTCCCTAGTCCCACTAGACAACTACCTCGGCCTCCCAGACCGAGCCTATAACTAACCAATAAAATGTGCTCAACATTTGTTTGTAAAAACGTTTTTGGATCTGGACTTAAGTGGTATGCAATGTAAAAATGTTTTCGTGAGAGCCCTAGTGATCATAGTCTAGACTCGAGAAAGAATCCTAGTTCGCTATGATCAGAGCTCTGATACCAAGCTGTCACACCCTGGCTTTTGCGGAAGCGTGGGTTAATTTGGTGTGACTTCTTAATACCATAGTTTAATCACAACAAAGCTATATGAAAATAAAAACCATGCAGATCATCCATTGATTTAAGTTTGAAAAGTAAAATACCACAACATTGTCTTAATGCGTTGACACATGCAACGGAAAATACAACCTAATAACATAAAAACATTGTTTGAAAGACACAACCATAAACTTAAAATAGACGTAGTTTAAGAACTGTGACTCGTCCAGGTAAAAGCCACAACCCCTAAACTTGGATGATCCCATAACTCTAACGCAACGTGAAACGTAGCATACCGTGCCAGATCCTTAGTTCCCTGAAATACATGTAAGTTGTAAAAATCAACATAAAGTTGAGCGAGTTCATGTGTAAGTGAGTATGTAAAACCTTTGTAAGTATAAAAATCCCTGGTATGTAGCAAATAAGGAAAAAGAGATCACCAATGGTTTGCAAGGCCATTGATATGTGTGAAGTGCAAGTAGGAAGACTCAAACCTAGCAGATTTATGCGTCGGGCACAAAGTCACCCCGAGGTCCGTACTGTTGGGCCTGGGGCTGGGCTCGCTACACCCAGATAGATCTACCGCTACTGTCCCTCGGTCCTACAATGAGGATTAATGGCCTCAAGTTGCGCCTACCAACTCACATGATCTAAGTAGTAACCCTCCTTACGCTAACCATACCATGTAAAAAGTATTCGTAATCATAGTAACATGTATTTCACCCCCGCAGTTTAGAAAACTGAAAACAGTTAAGAGAAAAGGGGGACATGAACTCACTGTAATGCGTCCTCGATAACAGCAACTCAAACTCGGTCTGCAACACGACAACCTACAACGTGCTAATATCTATTAGAAGAACGGTCGTGCCTTGGCTTAAAGTTTAACGTTCTTGGGAAATAGTTAGACAACTATTTCGTGTTTATATTTCTTAATTATCGTATAAATAGATTCCTTCCCAAGGATGGGGTATTCATACATGTATTATGTATTCGGTGACTTAGAGTATTGACAAAATATATTTTCAAGTCTCATTTCCAACACTTTGAAGTTTTGTGTCAAAACTCATGGCGAGGTTTACTTCCGAGAAATAAAGTTAAACATACTTGGTATTAGAGCTATAGGTTACAGCGAATAGGGTTTCTGTAAAGATACCTAGGCTCTAACCTCACTTTCCTCTGGGAACTTAGAATATTAAAACGTGAATACATACAAAACGCATAGTACTCGAATATGGTCTCCAACCGTTGCCGAAAAACAAACAGTCAAGATTTCGTTTTCAAACATACGCTAAAGTTGTGTTTTACACACGGTACACGAAACGATTACATACAGTACACAAAACTCTGAGAGTTTAGGAAACATGCATTTAAAGACCTTCGGAAACTTGTGTTGAAGTTCATTAAAGGTCATCACGTAGGAACTGAAAATATTGACTCGGGCACACACTATTATCCATATTGTCTATGATATTTTAACTTCCCGAGCAGGCAGCCTACGCATAACGAAACGCTAGTGCACGACAATACATGAAACTCAAACTTTACGTCAACGGATGTCGGAGTACATCACATTCTACGCAGAACGTAACGATAGTGCACAGGTATACGTGAAACTTAAGCTATACATCAACGGAGGTGGAAGTACGACACGTACGACTATCGAGGCGAGGCCTTTGAAAAGACACGATGGCGCAATCCAACGACGACGCTAGATTCCTGTCAGCAGGAGAACTATCGATCAGGAAGCGGCGGCTTGGCACGCGATCCTGCAACGACACGAATCACGCCAGGGAGAAGACGATTGTCTCCGCATTCCCCCCCCCCCCCACTACCTAACTAACGACGAATACGCTATGTTCGACATTCCATGGTAATGTCACCTAACAATTGGTCGTCACACGAAACCCCAGGTAAAGTCCTTAAAATTCTTTTATTGAAATTTCGAATTTCACACTTACTGAGTAGATTTTCGTATCTCTACTCCTCTTAATGGTCATTGTATCACGATCATCTCTCTACAAGTTACATACATGGTTTTCGTTGCGACCATGCCGAAAGCTGTCTTGTTGGTACATGTATTTATTGTCGCCTAGCGCCGAAACCAAGTTCAATTGTTTGAATTTGTCCATTACACATATTCACTTCAGAGCATCATATGATGTATTGGGAGCATCATATTCAAATTTGTTTTAACAAGTGTTTCATTTGTTCCTAGTCGAAGTAAATTTGTTTGGCATTCGACTCCATTAAATTGTTTGTTGATTTCGACACCTTGTGGTGGTATTATCACTTATTTGAGCCTTGCGCTAAACTCATTTACATATCTTATGCACGGATTTAATTATTCATTTATTGATTCAGATTAAATCCGCTTTGATTTATCACATTACAACAGTCTTAATACAATTGTGTGTTAAGACAATGGTACACAAATTCATCTCATATTCCGGTGTATCTCATAACGGTTCTTTCAACATCGATCGAATGCTTTGCGACATTCATTGCTTCTTCATCTTCGATCGAAAACATTTTTTCTTTGATGTTCAAATTTCAATTGAAAATCCTATGATGTTTGTTTGGAACAAGCGTTCAGATTTATTTCGTTGAATCTTCATTTGACTTCAAACACGGTGAATTTGTTTGATCACCGCTATTATAGAGTTATTTAAATCACTACGACACCTTGTGGTGTCAGTACAAACTTGTAGCTTGGGCTAATTATATGATTGAGTGTTTCATGTAAAACAACAGGTGATACTTGTTCGATCACCGCTATATTCGAATTGCTTCATTCACTAAGACACCTTGTGGCGTCGGTATAACTTGCAGCTTGTGCTGATCACGATCGAGCGTTTCATGCAAACTATTTGAGATTGTTGATTCTAAGTTCATCCAGTGGATGTTATTGCTTCTAGAACTCATTCACAGGTTATAAACGTTCATATGGAATTCGATTGGTCGAAGTTCCTGTTCATTGTTGGATCCTTGTTAACTTAGTCGCACTGGTGATTGTACCATTACGTCTCGTTTCCTTTGACATCAATTACTGAGACACATTTCTTTTAAACCGTTGGGATTCCTATTGTGGAGGAATGTCATTAAATTCACATGACTCGAATAAGTCTTGTTTCGATTACGCGGTCATTCACTTTGTTATGATTCGGACTTACCTGCAAACAACACAATTCTGAGGGGATAACATAGTCTAAATTTCGAGGACGAAATTTTTGTAACAGGGGGAGAATGTGACAACCGGTGATTTACGGCACCTAATTACGTGATTAACAAGTAATTAACGCGATAATAAATAGTGTTTACAGCACAACTTAACTTAATTAGGCCTTTGGAGTGCCTAGGAACGTCTATCCGACTTTACAGTACGCGAATGGTGATTTGCGGAGAAACATGCTAAACGTTAAGCGATAACGAAACGAAACCGTACAAAATACTGACAACGCCGACAAGTATGGATGTTACACGAATATTTTATGTTTATGAAATTAATTTTGTGAATTTATTGGGCTTCCGTGCGATTCAAATGCAACGTGAACTAAAAACGCGATCGTAGGAAACACATCGGCAACATAACGGAAGCGACGGAGACGCCTGTCACCTTCAGAACTTACATTTTACGCTATATTTAGCTCCGTAATGAAATTTTTGTGACTACAGTCGAAACCGGATTGAAAAAACGGATTAAAGACGACAACGATACAATTTTTCGCGATTATTACCGTGATCGACGAACGGGCGTGCAAACAACGACTACCGACCGTATTTTTGTGTATTTTAATTTTTGACGTTAAACGGAGTTCTGGATTTGACAACGGGTCTCGTAGGAATTACGGGCCGCTTACGCACGAGATGGGCTTGTGGGCCCTGGGCCCAAGCCTAAACCTATACATAATATTTTAGATCTCTACTACAAGATTTTCTTGTAGATCTTTCCAAAAAAAAAAAATCCCTTCATGATCTAAACAAAATCTCTATAGATCTAAAAATCTGCACAAAATCTCAATAAAATCCTTCCAAAATATTTCAAGATCTTATTAAATCTCAACATGATTATAAAATGGTCCATACCCCTTTGTTGTTTTCATTGTGCAGAGATCAAACACAACACTACTCACCTTCTTATTTCCCCTCTTTCTCTCGATCACACCTGCAGACACAAAAAGCCACACACCCAAACCCCTTTACCCCTCTCCCTTCTCGGTGAAGATCAGTGAGACCCCCCCCCCCCTTTTTCGTCTGACAAAACAGAGCGCCACCACCACCACTGTCCGGTGGTGGTGCGGCGGCTACAGCAGAGAGAGAGAGAGACAGAATGAGAGTGAAGAGAGAGAAAAAGGTTGGGGCAGGAATGGCGGACCGGTCGGCGACGCGGCGGCGCCGCCGCTACGGCGGCGGTGGAGATGATGAGACAATGGTATGGTGATGATGCTGGTGAGTCGATGATGGCTCCGGCGGCGGCAGATGAGTCCCGGCGACGGGTTCCAACCTCCGGTAAGTGGCTCTGTCGAAATCTTGTGTTGTGAAATAAGATCGATCTCATCTCAGTTCAATTCTAACATTTAAGGGCTCAGGTTTGGTTCGGGTTCGCATCAGCGGGTTCGAGTTTTGGTTCAGATTCGGTGTTCGGGTTAGTGTTCGGCTCAACTCGGTTTGACTCGGTCAACCGAGTCAACTCAGTTAACAGATGGGTTCGGGTCAACAACCGGTCAACAGAGATGTTCGGGACAGATGCGGGTTCGGTCAGGCGGCTCGGGCAGACGGTTCGGTTAACTCAGTAAGCGAGTCAGCTCAGTCAGCGAGTCGACTCGGGACAGACGAGTCCACTCGGTTTGGTTTGGGTCAGTCGGTTTGAGTCAGATTAGGAAGCGTTTCGGTCGACTCGGTCAAACTCGGTCAAACTCAGTCAACTCAGCGAGTTGACTCGGTCAGCTCGGCTTTCGACACAAGAAGATGGTAAAGATTTTTCGGCACAATACATTTCATTATTCTTATAATCTTATTTATTTCGTGAACGAGCTCGAACCGATACAAACTAGTGCTTAATTTACATTTTGTCGCTTTTACGAAAATTATACATATTGATATTGAGAATATTGTTGAGTTTGATAAAATATATCGACACGTGGTTGTCGGGGGCGTCCAAAAACAGAGGAAACTCTGCCCGTTTTTCGAGAAAATCCGCAAACACAAAAGGCGTTTTATTATCGGATTCAAATAATCTTTTACAAAGACGACAATTTGGATATTATTTCGATAATGCTTTTATAAAATAAAACATGAAATAATATTTTCAATTCTTTTATTACTTTCGACAACTCCTTTATAAAGTCAATATAATTATTTATATTGTTTCAAACGCCGAACCGTATTTCATTAGAACCGTATTTCATAATAACATATTTTAGATTCAAAATATTGGTTTTTCGTTGAGTTTATGGCCTGTTTACAGCCTGATGAAGTCGGCTGGAAATGTGATTCAGCATGTTCTTTATAGTTTAAATGTTACTATATTGTATCAACACATGTCCGAACAACGGATTTATCAAGAGTTCGACGATCAATCATCATATATGTATTAACCAACCCTAAACCAACAACATACCCATTACAACATCAACAAATAGCATTTCATATACAAGTAAACTTCATGTAACCTTTATGTTTATATTTTTAGTGTTCTTGCATTTTGGTTGTAAACATAAGCATCATACTACAATGTTAGCCATAAAATAAGATGAACAAAGGTTAAACAAGAGCTTACTACTAGCTTAAAGCTAGGGAAGAACTTCAAGAGAAAAGATGGTGAGAATGGTGTGTAAAAACAATGAATGAAAGTTCCTTCAAGACCCACAAGCTACAAGCTTCCAAGAGTCACCTTCTAGCACTTGAATGGACTTGAAATTGGTTGAAGATGGTGGTGATAGAGTGGTGGTGGTGGCGGTTCTAGTGTGGGCCGAGAGAGGGAGGGAGAGATGAGGAGTGAGAGTGGATTTTGGTGAAGTGACATTGTGATCTATACATCATGCTTATAAGGATGTTCACAATATTTTGTTCACTTCATGAAGCAAACAATCAACCAACATATCAAGTAAAAATCTTGGAGATATGGGGGGTGGGTCCCTTGACCGATTTCATACATGGGGGGGGGGGGGGGGTCTTGTTTGCAAAGTTGTAACTAGATGGTTACTTATTAGCTAAAAACCAAGTGTATGTTTACTAGAGTTAGTTACTAGATATTTAGTGGGTGTTATGGTATACGGGGACCATGACTAGCCAAAAATAATTAAATAATGTGTTTGACAAATATTTGGTGTCCCGGGTAATATCCGGTTGTTCGGTCGGATACTGTTCCGTTAAAGTGTTTAATTATTCCGTACGGTGTCTTATATATATATTTTTGCAACACAATTAATTCATACTTGTCAAACATACTAGTTCGCTATGATCAGAGCTCTGATACCAAGCTGTCACACCCTGGCTTTTGCGGAAGCGTGGGTTAATTTGGTGTAACTTCTTAATACCATAGCTTAATCACAACAAAGCTATATGAAAATAAAAACCATGCAGATCATCCATTGATTTAAGTTTGAAAAGTAAAATACCACAACATTGTCTTAATGCGTTGACACATGCAACGGAAAATACAACCTAATAACATAAAAACATTGTTTGAAAGACACAACCATAAACTTAAAATAGACGTAGTTTAAGAACTGTGACTCGTCCAGGTAAAAGCCACAACCCCTAAACTTGGATGATCCCATAACTCTAACGCAGCGTGAAACGTAGCATACCGTGCCAGATCCTTAGTTCCCTGAAATACATGTAAGTTGGAAAAATCAACATAAAGTTGAGCGAGTTCATGTGTAAGTGAGTATGTAAAACCTTTGTAAGTATAAAAATCCCTGGTATGTAGCAAATAAGGAAAAAGAGATCACCAATGGTTTGCAAAGCCATTGATATGTGTGAAGTGCAAGTAGGAAGACTCAAACCTAGCAGATTTATGCGTCGGGCACAAAGTCACCCCGAGGTCCGTACTGTTGGGCCTGGGGCTGGGCTCGCTACACCCAGATAGATCTACCGCTACTGTCCCTCGGTCCTACAATGAGGATTAATGGCCTCAAGTTGCGCCTACCCACTCACATTATCTAAGTAGTAACCCTCCTTACGCTAACCATACCATGTAAAAAGTATTCGTAATCATAGTAACATGTATTTCACCCCCGCAGTTTAGAAAACTGAAAACAGTTAAGAGAAAAGGGGGACATGAACTCACTGTAATGCGTCCTCGATAACAGCAACTCAAACTCGGTCTGCAACACGACAACCTACAATGTGCTAATATCTATTAGACGAACGGCCGTGCCTTGGCTTAAAGTTTAACATTCTTGGGAAATAGTTAGACAACTATTTCGTGTTTATATTTCTTAGAGTTAAATGCCATTTTAGTCCCTGTGGTTTGGGCCATTTTGCCAGTCTAGTCCAAAGGTTTCATTTTTAACATGTGGGTCCAAAAAGGTTTCACAGTTGCCATTTTAGTCCACCTGGTTAACTTCATCCATTTTTTCTGTTAACGAGAAGGCCAATTCGGTCATTTTGTATGTAATTCTGTTAACTAAAAGGGCAATTCAACCATATAAAATGACCGAATTGGCCTTCTCGTTAACAGAAAAAATGGATGAAGTTAACCCAGTGGACTAAAATGGCAACTGTGAAACCTTTGGACCCACAGGTTAAAAATGAAACCTTTGGACTAAACTGGCAAAATGGCCCAAACCACAGGGACTAAAATGGCATTTAACTCTATTTCTTAATTATCGTATAAATAGATTCCTTCCCACGGATGGGGTATTCATACATGTATTATGTATTCGGTGACTTAGAGTATTGAAAAAATATATTTTCAAGTCTCATTTCCAACACTTTGAAGTTTTGTGTCAAAACTCATGGCGAGGTTTACTTCCGAGAAATAAAGTTAAACATACTTGTTAGAAAAAAAAAAAATTTCTATGTCCTGGAATTTTTTAGAAAAATTCGCCAGAGTTTCCCCTAAAAACGGGGGTGCCCGTGCTAATACGCACATCGTTTTCTTTTGAAATCAAACCATGATCATCAACAATCATCCCTTACGTTTTGACACGCAAAATACTACCTTTGTCGTTTCATTTTCAATATATGAAAACTGGACTGTTTTTCGGATATTTAAATAAAATACTTAACTTATTTCAAAAATTCCCAAATTTTTACAGATCGTCTTAAACGAACCAAAAATTACTGTGTAAAAATATCGGGGTCCAGTTCATTACCAGTATTTTATAGAAAATCGCTTACCGGACTGCAATCAGATTTGTTACATTCTGATTGCAGTCTACGGGATAATTTGTTTAAAATTCCTCGCAAGTCCGTTTGACGAATTTCCAGTTGGAGGGTCACAAATACATCAGTGACCATCTATGGTATGAATTTTAGGGGCTGGTTCTATTCAGATTTCAAGTTGTGACTGAAAACGTATAGCCCATTTTACTGCAGTAAAACTCAGCCTAAGCTGCTGTCATGAAAACAGACTTTTAAAATAGTAAACGACCTCAAAAAAATATGATTCTAGCGCCATTTTCTTCGTTTTTCGAAAATACACAATTTAGGCTTCAGAAATTCTGTTTTTCGATTTATTAAAGTCAGTTTACAGCCTGTTGAAGACGGCTGAAAAAGTACATCAGCATGTTATTTTAAAGTTTAAATGTTATTAAATCGTGTTACAAGTGTCCGATCAACGGGTTTTTCCAAGAAAACAACGATTAAACATCAAGTATGATTTAACCAACCCTCAAACCAACAAGATTCCGCTTCATGATTCAGACATGAGTAACTTTATGTAACTTTTATATTCTTTATTTTTGTCTAACATCTACTAGTCTTTTTGTTCTTTAGTGATTTAAACAACAAAACATCATACTACAATTCATAACTTTGAACAAGATGAACCAAGGTAAAATGAGACTTACTACTAGCCTCTAGCTAGGGATGAATCATGTGAAGAAATGTGGCGAAAAGATGGTGAAAAGCTAGAAACAAGTTCCTTTGAAATCCCCTCAAGTTGCAACCTCCATTGATGGACTTCAAGCTTTGTATGGAATATGTAAATGAAGAAGATGAATGTGTAAAGGTGATGGTGGTGGATTCGGTTGTGGTGAACCGAAAATGAGAGAGGAGAGTGAGGTGAGATGTGAAATCTTGAGAATGATCAAGTAATCTTGGTGGCCATGCTTCTTATAGATCATTCATATTTTATGAGTACTTACACAAGCAACAATCAATTAAACAATTAGATTAAATCAAGAAGGCATGGTGAAAATCATTTGGTGGGTCCACAAGGGAACTAAAATCATTGTGGGGGGGGGGGGGGGGGTGTCTTGAGGTAAAAATGTAACTAAATTGGTAAGGGTAAGTTAAAATGTAAGTAATGGACCCTTATGTGTAGTGAAAGGCATTTAAATGGGTGTTATGGCAAACGGGGACCACGACTAGCCAAAAATAGTAAAACTAAGTGTCTGCCAAAAATTTAGTGTCCCGGGTAATGTCCGGTTATCCGGTTAGGTAACGTCCCGTTAGAGTGTTTAATTAGTCCAACAAGGGTCTTTTATATATATTTTTGCAACACAAATTATTCCCGGCACTTAGGAAAATATACGGGACCGTTCTGCCATGTTTTTGCACTTTATTAGTAATTTAAAATGCTGAGTTTTGTATTAAAGTGCAGAATGTTGTACTTAAAGTACGTTTTAGGCACATCCGGTCACTATAAACTTCACCTAGTGACGCAGTTCTACAATCCTCACCTCCCTACACTCACTACTAGTGTAGTAATCTATTCCCGGCTCATAATGGCCTCAGAGACAGTAACTGTCTGATGCTGGCTATGTCAGCATGTTTACTGGGTATCCCGTATAGTGTGCTCACTGTGCTTTTGTGCATCAAGGTTGTCACTAAGGTTTGTGTGTAAATAATAGAGTGACAGTAATAAAGTATGATGCATGAACATGTATATATCAGAATTCAAGTAGCAGTTTAACCACAGTTGCAAGCAAGCACAGTAATTAAGCAGTAATTAAATATTAATTAGTTCGTACAGATACCTGGTTTGGTGAGGGTTGTCACACGGAAACTACCAAACACACCTAAATTACGCTAAAACTACAAAAACATAAAAGTGGACGATTTTACCCTTATAGCGCCAAAGACGCTCTTGCTACATTTTTAATCCGCGAGTCAGTAGCGTAGACTCATGCAAAATTTTTGTCGGCGAGTCGATAGCAAGACTCACGCTAAATTTTTGTCGGCGGGTCGATAGCAAGACTCATGCTAAATTTTTGTCGGCGAGTCGATAGCAAGACTCATGCTAAATTTTTGTCGGCGAGTCGATAGCAAGACTCATGTACCCACACTTGTTACATGTGCGGGTCACTACCACGCCCCTTCGGATTCTGCTCTGTATTGCCCGGAAGACCACCTGGGGGTCTCTTAGACACATCTGTGCTAGCTGACCAACCTGATTCTCGATATTCTGAATCGAGGCTTTGTGACTCCTCATTTCTCCCTCATGGGAAAGAAAACGAAAATTTGACACAATGAATATTTTACTAATATAATAATGTTGTTTTTTTTTAAAAGAAACAGAATATTATTTAAAATGGGCTGAAAATTTTATAAAAATCCGAAAATGGGCCCGAAATTTTATAAAAATTAATGCAATAAATATAATCGAATCGGCTAGTGTAAAAAATGATTTTTCAAAGCCGAAAACTCAAAGAATAAATAAATAATAAATCTGGATTAAATAAATGAATGGAACAAAAAAATTTACAAGTGTACAAAAATGACTTGGAAAACGAATAAATGAAATAAAAGCAAGAAATATTAACAAATAAATAAACAAATAAATAATCAAGAAAATATTCACAAATATTAACAAGTATATACACCGATAAAACAATGACTCGGGTCGTTCCTAAAGCTCGCCATTTCCCCGGAAATGGCGCCAAAAACTTGACGTGTGCGCGACTACACATATTTTTACAATGAAATTACACACGATTTGGTTTTAAATTTATAAAAGTGATTATTACTTTTACATCAAAACACACACGAAAGAGGCAAGTGTACCCCGTCATATATGTAGTAAAGTATCGGTAAGAACCAAGTATCGATCCAAGGAAATGGGCGGAGAAATAATACTAGACCTTTGTCACTAAACTACCGGTAAAAACATAAGTTGTTTGATTTTTAATAAACTAAAGTAAGCATAAACAAATACTTATAAAACATAGTAGAAAATAGATAAATAGTCTTGCTTAATACACAACCAAAGTATGTCAACTAAGTCGGTTTTGGCACTAGAAGCATTCGGTCAATTCTCCATTTTAAGACAATTAGTATCCCTTTCGGGAATCCTAACATGACAATCATTCGGAAAGCTAAAATGATAAACACACTTTAACCACCTAAAATTGTTCTTTAACGTGCAATTGATAAATGTCTATGAAAATCTCTTAAAAATAAGTTAGTCATCCGTTAGGAGTTTTCTAACCTCACTTAAACAAGGAAAGCGACACCGATAAACACAATGCAACCACCGAGACAAGCATAAACTAGATTAAATCACAACCGAGTTCATTTTACAAATCTTGCACATAAATTCACCAAGAAAGCAATTTTGGCCTAAACTACTAACTAAGCTAACAAATCATGGCAAGAATTTATAACGACACCATTTAACCCGTTAAGGTCCTTACGTGACGGAAAGCTTTCTTGATTAACAATAATTACATTTTATTAAACCACTACCCATTTCTAGTATCATGGTGCACACATTTTAACCAAGCTAAACTAGTTAACCAAGTTTAAAGTTTACTAATACAAGATTAATTAAGCTTCATTTTTCAACTATCTTAACTAACCAAATACCAATCATCCAACACAATTACTTATAATCAAGAAATCAATATCAATAACAAGGTTGCAAACTAATCATCAAAGATTAACATAGAAAATACTTCCAAGTGTCATTACAAACAAAGATTAACATACTAATGGCTATAATCAAGCAAGGGATTGTTGTGTTTTTGCCCAAAGGCTACAATAATACATAAACATTAATCTAAATGCTTGAAAGATTAACAAAATCATGGAAAGATTAGAAAACCAAACCATAAACAAGCATAAGATTAAGAATCTGGAAGATAACGAAGCTAATCGGCACAATGTGGCTTGAATCCGGGTGAAAGCAGAAGCCTCCGGAGCCTGAAAATCGCCAGAATCGCTTCCAAAATGTCCAGAGTTACGAGCAGAATGTTTCTGCAAGTTTTTATATAATTTCGATATCGCGCGGTCGTGCGTCCTGTTGCACGACCGTTCACTTTATGCATTATTGGAGGTATGGTGCACCATACTGCATGACGTCATCAGATCTTGACCGGTCTTCGGTCTCGCATGATTGTTCTTCCTGAGGCACGACCGTTCGTTTCCGGGTTTTTGTTGCACGGACAACTGCACTGGTCGTTCAGTCCCGGGGTTTGGCTGGTCATCGCATCCGCACGGGGTGTAATAAACCGCACGACCGTGCGTCACCGGGATTGCCTTGCACGCCAAGTCGCACCCTCGTTCATTGCCGGACTGGACTGCATTAGTCGGAGATGCACGGTCGTGCATTAGGTCGCACGACCGTTCCACTTGCCCAGGTCAGAATTCCAACAGAAGGTTCGCAACTTTGTCATTTCTGTCACACCCCCAAAATCCACCATGCGGAGTATCACCGCTTGGAGGCGTGACATGACCAGGATCGAGCCACCAATCATATTGAACATCGTAATTAAGTAAATAAGACCAATCACAATACGATTGGTGACCAAAGCTAATTAACCATGTTTAGTTTAAAACAGCGGAAGCATAAACGTGAGTTCAAAAGCATAAGTCCATAGTTTATAAGTTAAAGTTCAAAACGCAAGTTTAATAAGTTCATAAGGATTTAAATAGTAAGCACGGAACATAACAGTCCGTACACCACAACGACTCCTTCCTCGTGCAAGCTCCAAGCATTTAACGACCTGTAAGGCATGTAACAACTAGTCAACAACAAAGTTGAGTGAGTTCACGTTTGGTTGTTTAGATTTAAGTTGTTTCTGAAAACGTGGTTTGACTTTCGTTGGCTTATTTGCCGTGGGGGTTACCCCGTAGTTGAAAGTATGTTTAACCATTTCCATTTTCTTTACCCAATCCATAACCATGATCAGTGGGGGTTTTTCCCCGTTTGAACTACTAGACGGAATGATATCGACTGCTACGCAAATAAGTTGTGCCCTATATCAGTGTCTATCATCACTGACAATCTGCCATAGTCCATTAGTACACGCCCGTCCGACTGGCACGGTGTGAGGTTTGTTAAACCTAATAGCGCTATTAACTAATGACCCGCTCGCCATTGGCCTCGGCGATTAAGTCGATATAAATTGAGGGACTTCATGATAGAGTTTTGTCTAGCTAGTTTAAAGGTTGTTGTCCTGCACCAGGAGGACGAACGTACGTATTCTGCACCAGGAGAATTCGTAGGTTTAATAATGGCATCCACTCTATGGAGGATGGCCGTACATATCCTACCCAAGGAGGATATGTAGATTCAGTTTTAATTCTTTAACCCATTCCCAAACCACCGGGAATCCCATGCCTTAGAAAGTGTGTGAACTCACCTCGGTTTGCTCGGTTAGATTCTCAATATAGTTAACAGTCAAGGTCGGTCAATCGCGTCCTAATAAGGTACGGATAACAATCAGTTTCTCATGCATAACACGTATCCTACGTACGGTTTATTTGCACATTACTTCTACCACATAACAGGCACACACTTTAACGATTTACGCCCATATATACTTCCCATCCATTCCCCACTCATAAGCAAACATACAATAATGCATATAACACATATAACATGTTAGATCATTCACAGATAGCATACTCGACATTTAGACACGCAAATCACTACTTATGCCGTTTCAGCTTTTATACTCGAAACTGGGCTGTTTTCGGGGATTTTAATAAAATAGTTAACATGTTCCAAAAATTCCCAATTTTTTACAGAATGTCTTAAACGTTCCATATTTTATTGTGTAAAAATATCGGGGTCTGGTTCATCACCAATATTTTATAAAAATTCATATTCGGGACTGAACTCAGATTTATGTATTTCTGACCACAGTCCACGAAACAATTTATTAAAAATTCTTCGTAAGTCCGATTTGCGAAATTCCAGTGGGGTAATTACAAATACTTCAGTTATCATCTACAGTAAAATTTTCATGGTCCGATTTATCACAAAACTCAGGTTATGACTGAAAGTACGACACCCATTTATTGCTGTCAAAATTCAGCTTAAGTAGCTGTTACAAATTAACACTTTAAAAATAGTAAACGGAGTCCAAAAATTACGATTCCGGTGCCATTAGAACCGTATTTCATAATAACATATTTTAGATTCAAAATATCGATTTTTCGTTGAGGTTAAGACCTGTTTACAGCCAACAGAAGTGGGCTGTAAAAGTTGGACAGATTCTGATTTAAAGTGTTTAACCTTCTAAATTGTGTTCGATCGATTCCGTTAACGAGTTTAGTGACCACAACAATCATCAATCATCAATATTAACTAACAAATCACCAGATAATCACAACTATGCAGGATTTATAAGATTTACACACATATCTTTTCTTTATCCATCATTAAACACTTATGTTCAAGACTTTGAGTTTTGTTCTTTAGTATTCTTAACTTTCAACCATTATATCACCTATTAACCACCATAAACAAGATCAAGATGATGATTAGAGACACTTACAACTAGCTCAAGGCTAGGGAAGAAACAAGGCGTAAAAGTGGTGGTTAAAAGAAAACGAGAGCGGTCCTTCAACTTCCGAATGCACCAAGCTTCGTTGTTCACCTTCTTACACCTATGGATGCCCTTGGAATGGATGATGAAGTTTGAATGATGGTGATGTTGGTTGTTCTTGGGGTGGGCCGAAATCAAGAAAGAAGGAAGAGAGAAGATGGAGGTGAAGTTGTGATGAAGGAAAGAGAGTGATGGACTAGAGGTTTAAGTAAACTTCAACATGATCCAATGTATAAAATGTCCCCAAAGTACTAGGCAAGATCCAATGGAATGACAAATGAAATCTTGCAAGATTATATAAAGATCCCCTAATTAGGCCATGTGGGCCGTAAGGTGGAGGGGGGGGGGGGGGTTACTAGCTTAGGTCTTAACTATTATGTTACCATCAAGTTTGATTCCAAGTGTTTGTTACATGTATAAGTTGATAGATATTTTTAGTGGGTGTCATGATATTTAGGGACCACAACTAGCTTTAGAGAATAAGAACAATGTGTTTGTCAATATTTTTGTGTTCCGGGTAAAGTCCGGTTGTTCGGTTCGGCACTGTTCCGTTAAAGCGTTTAATTAATCCGAAAAGTGTCCTATTTATATATCTTGTAACGTTTTTAATTTCTAACACTTAGGAAATCATAACGGACTTATTTAATGACTTTTCTGTACTTTATTAGTGTGTTAACAAGTACATGTAAGCATAACACATAAATCAGATAGCAGTTAAATAATTCCACACAGTCGTCAAGCACTTTAATTGTCATTAATAAATTGTACGGAATACATGGAGTTTGAGGGTTGTCACAATTTCGTCCGGTTAAGAGAATTTCGTCCCGAAATTTAGCGCGTGGTTACTGAGGAAGCTAGTTATGTTGCGTTGTTTTCCTGATTTTCCTGGGGTGTCACATCATCCCCCCGTTGATTTGGAATTTCGTCCCGAAATTCTGCAGTAGCTTCCGCCTCAGTAGTGGTTGCGTTTTTCTTAAACAGTTGGGGATACTTGAGTTTCATTTGGTCTTCTCGTTCCCAGGTATACTCCGGGCCACGACGAGCATTCCAACGAACTCGAACGAGAGGTATTCTTGTGTGCTTGAGGATCTTAACATCTCGATCCGTAATCTCTACTGGTTCCTCGACGAATCGCAGCTGGTCGTCGATTGTGAGTTCCTTGAGAGGAACTATGAAGGTCTCCTCTGACAGACACTTCTTCAGATTTGATACGTGGAATACGTTGTGAACTCCGCTGAGTTCTTCAGGTAGATCCAACCTGTAGGCGATTTGGCCAATTTTCTCAATGACTTTGAACGGTCCGATATAACGCGGATTGAGTTTGCCTCGTTTGCCAAAGCGGACTACACCTTTCCAAGGTGAGACTTTGAGTAGCGCTCGATCCCCAACCTGGAGCTCGAGTGGTTTTCTTCCCTTATCAGCATAGCTTTTCTGACGGTCACGAGCTGCCGCCATTCGCTGTCGTATCTGAGCAATTTTCTCGGTGGTATCTACCACATGTTCTGGGCCAGTGATTTGGCTGTCACCAACTTCTGCCCAACAGAGAGGCGATCGGCATTTGCGTCCGTACAATGCCTCAAACGGAGCGGCTTGGATGCTGGTGTGGTAGCTGTTGTTATATGAGAACTCCACTAGCGGGAGGTGCTTTTCCCAGCCGTTACCAAAATCGATTACACATGCCCTAAGCATGTCTTCAAGGGTTTGGATGGTGCGTTCAGATTGCCCATCCGTCTGCGGGTGATAAGCGGTGCTCATATCTAAACGTGAGCCAAAGGACTTGTGCATTGCTTGCCACAGTTCAGAAGTAAAACGTGCGTCACGATCAGATATAATAGAGATTGGCACTCCGTGCCTTGATACCACTTCCTTTAGGTAAATGTCTGCAAGAGTAGAAAACTTATCCGTTTCCTTGATGGCCAGAAAATGTGCAGACTTGGTTAGTCGATCTACGATCACCCAAATGGTATCGTTTCCGCGTTGAGATCTGGGCAGGCCGGTAACGAAATCCATGGAAATTTGCTCCCATTTCCATTTCGGGATCTCCGGTTGTTGAAGTAGGCCTGATGGTTTCTGATATTCAGACTTGACTCTCGCACAAGTCAAGCACTTACTGACGTAGGTTGCTATGTGGGCTTTCATGCCAGGCCACCAATACGTAGTCTTGAGATCGTGGTACATTTTATCCGAACCAGGTTGTACCGAATAACGAGACTTGTGCGCTTCGTCCATCACAAGCTCGCGTAAATCTCCATAAAGTGGAACCCAGATGCGCCCGTTAACATAGTAGGCACCGTTTTCCTTTAGTTCCAGCCGCTGCCTCGATCCTCGTAAGGATTCAGCCCTGATGTTCTCTGCTTTCAATGCTTCGACCTGGGCATCTCGAATTTGAGCAGGAAGGTTAGACTGGATGGTAAGCTGTAATGCTCGTACACGCTTAGGTAAAGTATCCTTTCGACTGAGGGCGTCAGCCACAACATTGGCTTTGCCCGGATGATACTTGATAGCGCATTCATAATCATTCAAGAGTTCGACCCATCGGCGTTGTCGCATGTTTAACTCTTTTTGCTTGAAGATATGCTCGAGACTCCTGTGGTCGGTGTAAATGGTGCACTTTGTACCGTACAGGTAATGTCTCCATATCTTAAGTGCGAATACAACTGCTCCCAGCTCCAGATCATGAGTAGTGTAGTTTCTTTCGTGAACTTTAAGTTGGCGCGATGCGTAGGCAATGACCTTGTCACGTTGCATCAATACGCAACCAAGTCCTTGGATGGAAGCGTCGCAATAAACCACGAAATCATCGGTGCCTTCTGGCAATGAGAGGATAGGCGCGCTACAAAGTCTATCCTTTAGATGTTGAAACGCGGACTCCTGTGCATCACCCCAACGATAGATGACGCCCTTCTGAGTCAGTGAAGTGAGAGGTTGCGCAATCTTGGAGAAATCTTTTATAAACCTTCTGTAATATCCGGCCAAACCCAAGAATTGGCGGATTTCTGTTGGTGTGCGGGGTGCGGGCCAGTTCTTGATCGATTCAACCTTAGATGGATCCACATGAATTCCATCCTTGTTTACCACGTGGCCTAGAAAGTGGACTTCGCGAAGCCAGAAATCACATTTCGAAAACTTGGCATACAACTGTTCTTTTCGAAGAAGTTCCAGCATAAGTCGTAGATGCTGCTCGTGTTCCTCCTGACTCTTAGAATAGATCAGGATATCATCGATGAACACAATAACGAACTTATCCAGGTAAGGCTTGCACACTCGGTTCATGAGATCCATGAAGACCGCTGGTGCATTCGTCAGCCCAAATGGCATAACCAGAAACTCGTAATGGCCGTAACGAGTTCTGAATGCTGTTTTGGAGACGTCCTCATCTCGGACTCTCAACTGATGGTATCCCGATCTCAAATCAACCTTGGAGTAATAGCTCGACCCTTGCAACTGGTCGAACAAGTCGTCAATACGTGGAAGAGGATAACGATTCTTCACAGTCACCTTGTTAAGTTCGCGATAGTCAATACACATCCTGAAGGTACCGTCTTTCTTCTTCACGAACAAGACTGGAGCTCCCCAGGGCGAAGAGCTAGGACGTATAAAACCCTTTTCCAAGAGTTCTTGTAGTTGTGTGGACAGTTCTTCGAGTTCTGATGGGGCTAGACGATATGGTGCTCGAGCTACTGGCGCTGCTCCAGGAGCTAGCTCGATTTGAAACTCAACTTGGCGATGAGGAGGAAGACCAGGTAATTCCTCAGGAAATACCTCGGGAAATTCGCGCACAATAGGGATGTCTTCAATTCTCTTCTCTTCCGTAGATGTGTCAGTAACGAGTGCTAAAATGGCAGTGTGGCCCTTTCGCAAACACTTCTGGGCCTTAAGGAAAGAGATGATGCCTTCGACAGCACCACTCTTGTCGCCACGAATCACGAGGGGTTCTTTATCAGAACGAGGAATGCGGATGATTTTCTCCTTGCAAACAATCTCCGCTTGATGATGAGATAACCAATCCATCCCAATAACGACGTCGAAACTACCAAGTGTGATAGGAACAAGATCGATAGGGAAAGTCTGACCAGCTAAGACGAGGTTACAACCTTTAACTACGTGTGTGGCTTCAAGACTTTTACCGTTAGCTAGTTCTACCGTGTGTTTGGTGTTCAGGAGTGTTGGGGTGCGCTTAAGAATTTGGCTAACCTTCACGGACACATAACTAGTATCGGCACCCGAATCGAATAAAACAGTAACGAAGAAGTCGTCAAGAAGAAACTTACCCATCACAACGTTGGGATCGTTCCTTGCTTCTCCCTGACCAATCACGAACACACGACCCCTTGCCCCGTTGCCATTGTTGTCTCCCCCATTTCCGCCTCCATTGTTGTTCCCATTGTGGTTCCCATTTCCTTGGTTATTGTTCTGGTTTTGGTTTAGCTGGGGGCAGTTCCTCTTAAAGTGGCCTTCAGCGCCACACTGAAAGCATCCTTTATTTCCCTGCTGATGCTGTTGCTGGTGGTTCTGTGGGGCTTGTTGTTGTTGTTGCCGATTCTGATTCGCAGGACGTGGGCTCCTGCAATCTTTGGCTTCATGGCCCAGCCTGTGACATCTCTGACATCGACCTTTGTTGCACTGCCCGCTGTGATGCTTGTTGCACCGGTTGCACTTGGGGTGGTTTCCTCGGTATCCACCCTGTCCTTGATTACCAGAAGATTGCTGACCGGGACTCTGGTAGTCATCACTCTTTCGTTGTTGGGACTGAACTGAAGTAGACCCCCTTCCGGAGTTCCCATCCCATTTTCGCTTGTTGTCGGTAGGTGCATCAGAAGTAGCTGTGGCACTGATACGTTTGGGTAGCCTGTTTTGCTCCACCGCCTGGTCGGTGAGACGATGAGCCAACTTGATAATTTGCTGAATGGTACCCAGGTTGGCTGAAGTTACGTGACTTTGAATCGCTGGTGCAAGGCCCTTGAGGTAAAGCTCAATACGTTTGATGGGAGGGTCCACCATAGTTGGGCACAGGATGGCCAGTTCATTCGACCTCTTGGTATACGCCTCAATCTCAGATCCTGTCATCTTCAGATTGTAAAATTCCACTTCTAGCTTGTGGATGTCATCCCGACTACAGTACTCCTCTCTGATCAGCTCTTTGAAACCATTCCAGGGCGTGGCATTAGCAACTGCCAGCCCTAGTAGTTGAACCTGTGCCTTCCACCAGGTTAACGCAGCTCCTTCAAGTGTTCCGGTAGCATATTTCACCCTACGGTCTTTGGGGCATTCGCACATCTCGAAAACTGTCTCAAGCTTTTCAAACCAGTGAAGAAGGCCCACTGCTCCTTCGGTGCCACTGAAAGTGGTAGGTCGACAGTCCATGAACGTCTTGAACGTGCACACAGGAGGTTGAGCATGTTGACCTGTTGCGCGAGAATAAGATTAAGCACGAGGGTTGGTTTGCGAAGGTAGGATCTAAATGTCCTATGGTGAGTTGGTATGGCAGGTTATACCTCCTGCAGGGTTAGTTGCGAGTGCCTCCGCAACTCGTTCGTTGATCAAAGCCGTCAACTGGGCTTGAGTGAGGTTGATACGTCCTTCGCGTCCGCTCATGATCTTCATAATGAAGCAACGTAAGTGAGGAAAGTGTCGCGAAAGTGTGTAAGTGTGTGGGACGACATTAGAGAGTAAGCACACAAGGTTCAAATAGCAATTATCACATTATCTAATGCACAGTGAGAACTATCTAACCGACAATATAACATAAATCATACCACTTATGGTGTCGAGTCTTGCACGTGGAGCGAAGCGTCGTTGTGGATCGTTGAGCACTGTACAGGTTATAGTCTGGTTTTAATGAAAACTTTTCCCTTATTAAAACCAAGTTCTCTATAACCAATGGCTCTGATACCAATCTGTCACACCCCCAAAATCCACCATGCGGAGTATCACCGCTTGGAGGCGTGACATGACCAGGATCGAGCCACCAATCATATTGAACATCGTAATTAAGTAAATAAGACCAATCACAATACGATTGGTGACCAAAGCTAATTAACCATGTTTAGTTTAAAACAGCGGAAGCATAAACGTGAGTTCAAAAGCATAAGTCCATAGTTTATAAGTTAAAGTTCAAAACGCAAGTTTAATAAGTTCATAAGGATTTAAATAGTAAGCACGGAACATAACAGTCCGTACACCACAACGACTCCTTCCTCGTGCAAGCTCCAAGCATTTAACGACCTGTAAGGCATGTAACAACTAGTCAACAACAAAGTTGAGTGAGTTCACGTTTGGTTGTTTAGATTTAAGTTGTTTCTGAAAACGTGGTTTGACTTTCGTTGGCTTATTTGCCGTGGGGGTTACCCCGTAGTTGAAAGTATGTTTAACCATTTCCATTTTCTTTACCCAATCCATAACCATGATCAGTGGGGGTTTTTCCCCGTTTGAACTACTAGACGGAATGATATCGACTGCTACGCAAATAAGTTGTGCCCTATATCAGTGTCTATCATCACTGACAATCTGCCATAGTCCATTAGTACACGCCCGTCCGACTGGCACGGTGTGAGGTTTGTTAAACCTAATAGCGCTATTAACTAATGACCCGCTCGCCATTGGCCTCGGCGATTAAGTCGATATAAATTGAGGGACTTCATGATAGAGTTTTGTCTAGCTAGTTTAAAGGTTGTTGTCCTGCACCAGGAGGACGAACGTACGTATTCTGCACCAGGAGAATTCGTAGGTTTAATAATGGCATCCACTCTATGGAGGATGGCCGTACATATCCTACCCAAGGAGGATATGTAGATTCAGTTTTAATTCTTTAACCCATTCCCAAACCACCGGGAATCCCATGCCTTAGAAAGTGTGTGAACTCACCTCGGTTTGCTCGGTTAGATTCTCAATATAGTTAACAGTCAAGGTCGGTCAATCGCGTCCTAATAAGGTACGGATAACAATCAGTTTCTCATGCATAACACGTATCCTACGTACGGTTTATTTGCACATTACTTCTACCACATAACAGGCACACACTTTAACGATTTACGCCCATATATACTTCCCATCCATTCCCCACTCATAAGCAAACATACAATAATGCATATAACACATATAACATGTTAGATCATTCACAGATAGCATACTCGACATTTAGACACGCAAATCACTACTTATGCCGTTTCAGCTTTTATACTCGAAACTGGGCTGTTTTCGGGGATTTTAATAAAATAGTTAACATGTTCCAAAAATTCCCAATTTTTTACAGAATGTCTTAAACGTTCCATATTTTATTGTGTAAAAATATCGGGGTCTGGTTCATCACCAATATTTTATAAAAATTCATATTCGGGACTGAACTCAGATTTATGTATTTCTGACCACAGTCCACGAAACAATTTATTAAAAATTCTTCGTAAGTCCGATTTGCGAAATTCCAGTGGGGTAATTACAAATACTTCAGTTATCATCTACAGTAAAATTTTCATGGTCTGATTTATCACAAAACTCAGGTTATGACTGAAAGTACGACACCCATTTATTGCTGTCAAAATTCAGCTTAAGTAGCTGTTACAAATTAACACTTTAAAAATAGTAAACGGAGTCCAAAAATTACGATTCCGGTGCCATTAGAACCGTATTTCATAATAACATATTTTAGATTCAAAATATCGATTTTTCGTTGAGGTTAAGACCTGTTTACAGCCAACAGAAGTGGGCTGTAAAAGTTGGACAGATTCTGATTTAAAGTGTTTAACCTTCTAAATTGTGTTCGATCGATTCCGTTAACGAGTTTAGTGACCACAACAATCATCAATCATCAATATTAACTAACAAATCACCAGATAATCACAACTATGCAGGATTTATAAGATTTACACACATATCTTTTCTTTATCCATCATTAAACACTTATGTTCAAGACTTTGAGTTTTGTTCTTTAGTATTCTTAACTTTCAACCATTATATCACCTATTAACCACCATAAACAAGATCAAGATGATGATTAGAGACACTTACAACTAGCTCAAGGCTAGGGAAGAAACAAGGCGTAAAAGTGGTGGTTAAAAGAAAACGAGAGCGGTCCTTCAACTTCCGAATGCACCAAGCTTCGTTGTTCACCTTCTTACACCTATGGATGCCCTTGGAATGGATGATGAAGTTTGAATGATGGTGATGTTGGTTGTTCTTGGGGTGGGCCGAAATCAAGAAAGAAGGAAGAGAGAAGATGGAGGTGAAGTTGTGATGAAGGAAAGAGAGTGATGGACTAGAGGTTTAAGTAAACTTCAACATGATCCAATGTATAAAATGTCCCCAAAGTACTAGGCAAGATCCAATGGAATGACAAATGAAATCTTGCAAGATTATATAAAGATCCCCTAATTAGGCCATGTGGGCCGTAAGGTGGAGGGGGGGGGGGGTTACTAGCTTAGGTCTTAACTATTATGTTACCATCAAGTTTGATTCCAAGTGTTTGTTACATGTATAAGTTGATAGATATTTTTAGTGGGTGTCATGATATTTAGGGACCACAACTAGCTTTAGAGAATAAGAACAATGTGTTTGTCAATATTTTTGTGTTCCGGGTAAAGTCCGGTTGTTCGGTTCGGCACTGTTCCGTTAAAGCGTTTAATTAATCCGAAAAGTGTCCTATTTATATATCTTGTAACGTTTTTAATTTCTAACACTTAGGAAATCATAACGGACTTATTTAATGACTTTTCTGTACTTTATTAGTGTGTTAACAAGTACATGTAAGCATAACACATAAATCAGATAGCAGTTAAATAATTCCACACAGTCGTCAAGCACTTTAATTGTCATTAATAAATTGTACGGAATACATGGAGTTTGAGGGTTGTCACAATTTCGTCCGGAAAGTCCTCGTTTTCGCTATCATCTTGTCTGATATGCTGTTTTAGGCCTGTAAAACATCGACGGGTGAACCAGCGTCTCGCGACATTTTAAGCAACAAAAAATCCAAGTCTGTGTTGCCATTTGAGCAAAGCCCGTCAATATACGAACCGAACGTGAACGCATCAGACTCAACTCTAGTTTCTTCCATTTCTCTAAAGACATCTCCAGCTTCATTCACGCGTCCTTTCCTACATAGTCCTTTAACCACAATCCCATATGTGCACACGTTTGGACAAAAACCGCTTGTCTTTAAATGTTCATAAACCGCCATAGCGATATCTACTTCACCCTCTTCAACCAACTCGTTCAAAAAAAGATTACACGTCCGCATAGACGGAACAAATCGACCTTGTATCTTTAACAAAACCTCAAACGCTTCATCAAGCCGTCTAACATTAAGAAAAGCCTTAATCAAAGCATCAACTGCTATAACAAACAAATGTTGATCACCCACATTAAACTCTTTCAACAACCCTTCAAACAAATCCGAAATGTTAAACCCAAAAGCCCCATCTTTATCCACAATAACCTCTAAAAACAAAAACAAAAACTTTAACCTACTAATCATACCCCAGTAACACATAAACCTTATAATAGCCATATAAGTTGCAACATCATGGGTAAAACCACATAGTTTCAATCGGGTGAGTAAATTCAACGCTGTATTGGGTTATTCTTTTAAGTAGTTTAAGGTTTCAATAACTGACATTTTATCAAACACCTGGTGGGCATGATCAAATGAGGCAATATTGTTGTTGTTAAAGGGGTGTGGGTAGTTTTCTTCTGAACCGTAGTCTGATACGTCGGAGAATGGTAACTGAGCAAGTGATGAAACTGAACTGAATCGGAAAATGCTGTCATATTTGACCAAATTTCGGCGATAAACTGACCTGATTAGGGGAATCCACATGGAGATAGCATTTGTTTTCAATTTCTGTGAAAGAGGTAGTGGAGAAACGAACAATAGGTTCTTGAAATCCTTTGAATTCTATGTCAACAAAGGGTTATCCACAAAGGCTATGTAACATATGTTATTGAGGGTGAGAGCTGTTTACGGCGGAGTGACGGCAGAGGGGGAGAAGTGGATATCATCTCCACCAGGCATAATGCCTATACAGTTCAGCAAGAAACCCAATAAATATGAAAAACCTCATTATGAGAATCGAATCCAAGACCTATTGGTTTCAAAGTCTTATCTCACCCCCAAAATGTCACTAGGCTATAAATACATGGGCATACGTGGGGTATTAGTTGATAGCGTTATTAGGCTTGACAAACCTCACACCGTGCTAGAGGCTGGGCGTGAACTTCTAACTTTCACTCTTGCATTAATGTTGATAGACATTAATGAGGGCACAAACGAAACGTCAGCATTCGGTACACAGCTTAATCATGTGATGAAGGTTAACTACCCGAGTCATACATAAATCAAAAACATTGTGAACTTTACTTTTGCTAAACTATGATTCGTGAATTTGCCAACTTTATTGTTGACACGTAGTTGCATGCTTTACAGGTAAGTAGTTACAGTTATGGACGAGCGTTGCAATCAGCTGGAGTGGGTGGTTCGTTAAAACTTTATGTTTTGAACATTTATTAAACTTGTGGTCTTAAGTTCTTGATGGGTTTTACTTTATTTTTCGGTTGCATCATAAACTGTGTTTAGACAATTAAACTTTATCGCTAATCATGTTATTAGTGAAGTTTTTATGGTTTTAAATGATTGGTTCAACATGATTAGTGGCTAGATCCTGGTCAGTCACAGACCTCGCGGTAAAACTCCGCATGTGGAAATTTAGGGTCTGACACCTTTTTTCTTCTTTGATTGTTATAAATGATACCCATTTATCCATATTTGAAACCAAACAATAATCTAACACAACTATAACAGAGAGTGGTTTGTTTGTATAAGAATCAAACAAATCTAAAACAATAAATTTGCACGAATATAATTAATAGTTAGCATATTAATTTTCTTTTAAGTGGGAGTCCTTTTTTTGGTGGCCCTAGGCCCAAGCCTTACTTACTTGTACTATAGGTTCGGCCCTGCTCCAACCTCTCGGCTATAAATACCACACTTCTACCAAGGCTTAAGCATTCTATTCACTTTGCTCTCATTATTCTCCCTAGAAAGAACGATACCTGTTCTTACGCCGGATTATGGTTACGAAAGTAAACCCCTCACATCTTCTTCTTGTAACGAGTTCACAATGTTGCTAGTTTTGCAGGAATCATCTTTGAATCAGAGCTTGTGAAGATCAGATAACTCTCCCCCGGTTAAGCATTTGGATAACCCTCGTGGGTTTCTTCGTATGTTTACCACATGAAATTGGTAAATGAGTATGAAACTATGAATCAACCTTTGGATGTATAGGTGTGTTTCTTTTGGTGAATGGTAATATGGGCCTCACTCCATAAAAGTCGTGACGTGTGGCACATAAGTAGCAAATTGTGTATCCAACTTTAATATTGGTGTTGTGCACTCGATGGGTATTGCTCCTAACGATAGTTTATCCGCTCACTAGTCAATCGACTCAGTCATGCCTTTTTGGTGCACAACTGGTTTCGAATGTTCTTTCTATTAGTTATAAAAATATGTTTTGATAGTGGTGACATATTCACACATTTTGGTTGAAGTATTACAAGATGACTACATAACATTTCACGTAGGCAATGATCGTAACATGATACTTATGTGGATGCCTACGTGGGCTGTCACTGTAACATCCGGCTTCTCATACCATTAATATTGTCTGTTTTACCCACATGGAGCTCATAGATTTGTTTTTTGATTGCAGAGATGATGTCACCTATCCTTAAACTACTCTTATTTAAACACGCTTAACTATGAAGTTTTCCTCTCATCCAATACCATTAAGCCCAAAACTAATCGTATTTATTTATTGTAGTACTAATTTGTCACCAAACGTTACATGTAGCGTTGTCTGCTCTAACAACAAAGTCATTAGTGACGTAGTGAAAGGCCTCATGGTGATGTGTCGTTTAAGAGGATGGTAGGCATAAATTTACAATAAATTTAGGTAGCATTTGGTACGAAGGAATAGAAGGTGGAATGGAATGGATCATTCTGATGGAATGAAAATAAACATGTTTGATTATCATGTGGTAATGGAATAAAACATTCTAATGGATTGTAATTCCTTCCAAATATAACAATTTCCATTCCATGGTAAGGGAGTGTTTTAATTTCATTCCTGGAATGGAAATAAATATATTATTATTATTATTATTATTATTATTATTATTATTATTATATTTATATTTAAATTATTAATACTAATATTAATATATATCAAAAAAATTATTATTAATTTTTTACCATTAATAAATTATTATTATTATTGAGGCAATTATATTTTTGTCATTTTAATACAATTGTGTTTCGTTACTTCGTCTTTTTTTATTTATCAAATTGTACAAAGTAATGTTTCATTCTATTCACATATGAGTAACCAAACATCACAAGGGAATGAAATGATTCATTTTATTTCGTTGTCCATTACATTACTTCATCCATTACATTCACTCGTCCATTCCATTACCTCATACCAAACAGAGGTCTGTTTGGTATGGGGTAATGGAATGGACGGGGGAATGGAATGAACGAGGTAATGGAATGGATGATGTAATGTATTGATTATTACCATTCCATGCCTTGGTTGGTTACCATGTGAGAATGGAATGAATCATTACTTTTTGTTGTTTGGTATGCTAGAAAAGACGAAGGAATAAAATCGGATGGCGGTGGTCAATGATGGGCGGCGATGGTGGATGGTGATAGGTGGCAGTTGTAGCGGTGGTGGTGGGTGGAGACGGCGGTGAGTGGAGACGGCGACGGGTGGTGACAACGGTGGTGGTGGTGGGTGACGGTAAAGGTGGATGGCGGCGGTGGTCAGAGGTGGTAGCGGTGGCGACGGTGGTGGCTGGTGGTGGCTGGTGGTAGCGGTGGTGGTGGTTGATAGCATGATGGAGGTGGGTGGCGACGGCGGCGGTGATCGGAGGTGGCAGCGGCGATGGTGGCAGCGATGATCGAAGGTGAGTGGTGGCGGTGATCGGAGGTGGCAACGACGATGGTGGATGGCAGCGGTGGCGGGTATGGAGGTGGGTGGCGGGTGGCGGCAGTGGCGGGTGGCGGCGGTGGTGGGTGGCGGCAAGGCGGGTGACGACGGCGGATGTTAGTGGTGGTGGGTGGTGGCATCGGTAGTGTCACACCCCAACCGATGGCGGAAACATCGGGATGAGACGAAGTGCGTAGATTGTAAGAGACTTCATAACACTTTGTGACAATATTAATTTAATTCCAAATTTCATTTCAAGACTAATTGTCATACAAGATTAAAATAAAATAACAACATTGTTTCAAATTGTAATATAACAACAAAAGATAGATTAATCTAGGTGTGTATCTAGTCCACCCTAAATCTTGTTTCATCTTGTAACATCACTTCATCAATTAACCTGCAACATGTAGTAAAATAGAGTTCAATGCAAAAGCAAAGGCGAGTATACAAGTTTTGTTACATAGCATAAATATAATAAAAAGTCCTCATATCCAACATGATTCATAATATGTGAGTACTAGTATGCAAATATGGCGTACAATATGTTCAAACCCGAGTATACAACGCGTTAAAATAGCCTAATCCCAAGAGAGTAGCGGGTGGTAACATGTTTAACTTAACAATACCCCAAGTCTAACGGGCGGTGCGTTAATCCTATAGCGCTATAATTGTTAAGGTAGGCTAGCAAAGTAAATGAGCCGATAACGTCCAAGTAGTTTACATAGCATACGAGAATAACAAGTATCACATATAGTTTCATGTTAATCATGGATAGAGTATGTTTAAAATAGTTTAAGAGTCATTTTGTATAATATACATGTTGCATCCCAAAATGTAAAAGGGAAAAGGGATCGAGTATACTCACGGTTTTTGCAAGCTTTCCTACTTGGTGTCCCGTGAGTGTTAGTTGTTTAGATTGGAGCACCTTGTCCTCCTACACAAGGAACATAGGTGTGTGAGTTGGGGATAACGGTAGATTATAGATTTGGAGTTTAAAAGTTCAAGAACATAACATAGGAAAATAGCCATCCATTACATATGATGTTTAGAGGGTTTACTTACTAACTTGACAATGGCCACTTGTTCATCATCAAGAGTTCGGTTTGTTTGTATATTATATGAGTATTACATAGGTTATAGTATATCATATATGTCAAGTATGAGGTAGAAGACTAAGGTCTTCATTTAGGCACCTCAAAGTGTCATAGAAATCATACATGAGGTAGGAAGAACAAGCTCTCATTTAGGTACCTCCATTGTTCACCACTACACTTGATGTAAAAACATTCAAGGAGGGTCTTGAACTTACATAAGAAATGAAATGAACAACTATTCTATGAGAAAACATCAAGAAGTGAGTGGATGTCCATGAAAGATTGCCCAAGCTAGTCTAACCATCACACTTTTACCAAGCTTCAAGCTTGAACACTTCTTGTGGGTAAAACCCTAACTAAAACAGAAAGTTTATGAGGTTTAATCCTCTGATTTTAAGTGTCTCAACCTTTTTTTTAAGCCCAACTAACCATTCATTTGATTATGAGCATTAGGACATAGGTTTGAGATGAGAAAACTCAAGTTTGGTTAAGTTTATCAAAGTGTTTGTATAAAACAAAAAGTTTTTTGCACTTATAACCCTTTTATGGTAATGTTCCATCCTTGGTTTTCCAGGGAAAACCTATGGAAACATTCCTAGGGTTGTTACAAGTGCTAAGAAGCAAGAAAGAATGAAAAGGATGGAAGATAAGTGAGGTTAAACTCACTTTTGCAACTTGGAATGTTTCTGACTTTTGCTACTGTTTTGCACCAGATTTTTGAGTGTTTAGAGAGTGTATTAGAGAGTTTGTAAAGTGATTCAAGTGTGGGATTGAGTTGGTGTAACACCCCGTGTTTTCGTAAGAGAAAGTCAAAGTCAAGGTCTAAGTCAACGACCGATTTCGCGCAACTTGACTCGTATAAACTTCCTGTTTTTAATTATATTATGTGGAGTAAGTGTTGTTAATGATAATAATCGACGTGTGTTAAACGATATTCAATCGAACTACGACTGTGAACTATAGGCAGTAACAATGCGATAAAGTTAATCAAGTAACAATCAAGCTATGGTAATCGAATCGACATTGAACCGCAACTCGAATCATGCATTTTACTTATTGATTATACGTGTGTGTGTACCCTACGTGTTACATGTGCATGTTTAATTATGTTGTGATGAGATAATCAAGCGAACTCAAGCGAACTCGAAATCTAACTCGAATGTAATCGAACTCGAACTCGAATCACGATCGAACTAGGATAGATAGTGGAAAATAGACTACGCAAAGTACGAAGTAGTTGGGACTGAAAGTAATTTGACTAGGAAACCCTATCAAATCAGACCGCTCGCAATCTGAATCGAAACACCGAAACTCGTCGCCTCAAAATCTTGAACCAAGCGCCCTCCGTCCGGATTGCCAATCGACCGGATTACCATCCGAACGAATAGCAATCCGACCGGATAGCCACTTGAGGAAGGATGACAGGTGCAATCCGAACGAATCGCCATTCGACCGGACAGTCACCAGGCGATATGCCATTCGACCGAACAGCCCTTTCCTCTTTTGGCATCCTATAAATACCCCTGTCATTGTCATTCTTTCCACTTTTGGAAATCTCTGTTCGACCAGCACGCTTAACTCAACCTTTTCTCAGATTTCTCTCAATCCAGGTAAGATCTCGCCCTAAATCTTGTACTTTCTTGATCTACACGCACTCCTACACCTTTCTACCTTTTAAATCTTAATTTTTAACCGTGAAATCACTAGATTTCGGGTGTTCTAGGGTGACGTCATCATGTATTCTTCAAGAACTTCATGTGTGACCTCAATCCACTAAGAACAACTTAGATCTAACCGATTTCCACTAAGATCTTGTAAGGATCTCGACACAAGTGTGGTGAAAAAGGATCGAGAGATGGTTTTAACTTTCTTTCGACACTTTTTACACTCAAAACCGGTATAATCAGGTTCTGACCTAGCCTCCTACTCTCCCTTAGTGTTGTGCCGACTCAGATCTAGATTCCACTCACGAGACTACCGATTCCGGGCTAGTCAAGAACAACCGTCTCGAGCCGGTAACCGGAAGGACTAGGGTGATTCCTGGTCAGGTTGGTCAACTGGGTCGAGCGAAGGGTTCTGTTGGCTAACACGTTGTCAAAGTGACTCGACATAACGACAAACCTTCAAAACGACCAAGTGTAGAACAAACAGGACAATCGGAACGGATTGGCGACCCGAACGAATTGCCACTCGAACGGATTACACTTGGGTCCCACCTTTAAAACAATCTTAAGTAAAGTTTGGGTATTAAACGAACTGCAATCCGATCGAACGACCCTTTGAAAGGATTACTCTTCGGATCATGAGATACTAAGACTTTAAAAGACTTAACAATTTTTCAACATGTTCATAGCACGAATTGACATTCGATCGAATTGCTATTCGATCGAATGACACGTATGTAATGAACTTGTTTTCAATGAGTGACCTCATCCTCAAGTTACCAATCGACCGGATGACCATTCGAACGAATTACAATTCGAACGAATTGCCCTAAGCACGGTGGGTCATCCGATCGATCGACTTGAAAGATAGAGATACTTAATTGTTCTTAAAATGCTACAACGAAAACTTCAAAGGACAAGCCATCATACACAAACACATCCTTAGCATAGGAAGAAACAATCCACTCGAATCGTCATCCGAACGGATTGCCATCCGCACGAATGACCACCCGAACGGATTACCATCCGCACGGATTACCATCCGCACGGATTACTGTCTGATCAGACTACCATCCGATCGAACTACCATTCGACCCATCTTCACTTGTTTTCGTTTCCTTATCGTTATACTATCGAATCTATTCAGGCTAACCGTACTCGCTAAGCGCTCCCTTCAATCCATAATCACTGTGAGTATACTCGATCCCTTTTTGCTTTAAGCACTTTTGGGTGTTACATACGTTACGAATATTCAAACTACAATTATCACACTACTCAAGCTATTTTGAACGCTAACCGTTAATGCATGTTATACGTGGCTTATGATTGCTTGTTTGTTATGTTTACACATGGAATGTTGTCTACCTGCCTTAGCAACGATAGTACTATAGTTTGGACTCAGCACCCGTTTAACCGGGGGTTGTTAAGGATCTTTTACTTGCATGGATTACGGTGGTAATCATGTATTGCGAACTGCCTCAGGCAGTCAACCCGCAGTCATTGGTATCGATGGGTCTATGTCGATAACTAACGTGCTTCATTTCACTATGTGTACGTGCTGGTTATGCGTAAACGAATTCGAACTCTGTATGCTATTATTAAACTTGTATGCTCACCTTTACATTTTATGTATTGACTTTATTTTAACGTATGTGACAGGTGCATAGGAATTTCACATGCTTAGCATGCTGTGAACTTGAGGCTAGGAAAGGTCTAGGATGCTTTCTGCGCTGTGATGAAATCGAAGCTAGGAAATGGGGTCCTAGAAACCAATAAATAAACTATCTTTACTTTTATTTGAATCTGAGTTGTCGGAACAGGATGTTTGTCTTGATGTTTATCTGTAATAACTTGTTTACTATTTATGACGTGGTATGGGACATGTTAACTTAAATTAAATGGTAATGATAGTTGTTATGGAAACTTCTGGACAATCTGTTTCGTTCAGTGCCATGCCCCGATGATTTCCGCCATCGGTTGGGGTGTGACAGATTGGTATCAGAGCCATAACTATAGGGAATTAGGCAAGACTCGACCTAGTCCGGGTCGAAGTCGTAGATACCTAGACTATAGTTAAGGACCATCAGACCGACTTGTGCATAACCAGTAGGGGTTATGTACGAGCTTACTTCTCATTATTCTCGCTTACACTACACTCTCACTACACTCGAAATTTCTAATTATGAATGGGCAATAAAGTCAAGAATAGGTGTGAAAACCGCAAACTCTCGACTAAAGTTGCTCAATCAACTCGTATTTTAAACTACAAACGGGGAGAATTATGCCAAATCAGGAGTGAAATCCATATTTTGATGAATAATCTCCTCAATTTTATCAAAACAGGAATGAAGTTGTTAAGCCAGGGGGTGAAACCCTAACCTTAACGACTTGTTCCGCATTTATACCAAAACTCTCACCAAAGTCTCGACGGACTCCAACGACCTGAGGTCACAATATGATCAACGGGATGAGTGCCAAACGCCCAAGACTCGAGGCAAAGGCATAGTCCTAGAGGTTAGATGTGCACAACGGATCCTTGTGAATAGTCGAACCACCTTGGGTAGTCGAAGTCTACTAGCCGCAGACGATCTATCTCCCGATTTTTTTTAGTATTTCAGAGATAGTTACCGATTTTATGTGTGTTTTATGTGCCATTTCCATTTATGTGCTCATTTTGACTCCCAACGATTGCGTAACGACACGTCCAACGTGCGAAAACCATGAACGTGCGTGACCGAACACACAAGAACGTACGATTTACCGTGATTCTTGTTATGTCCCGGTTTTGACTCCGAAACGATTGCGAACCGAACGTGTGACGTGCGGAATCCGTACACGTACGAGACCGAAACACACGAGACGTAATTATAACTGTGATTCTTTGATAGATCTGAAAACATACAAGAAACGTGAATCACCTTTTGCCTTTCTCTCTAGCTTACATTAGGCTCTTTTCAGGCGATCGCAGACTTGGAATAATAGGTTTCTGTTTTCTGATTGCCTCTATTAGTTAAGATGTGTATGTGTTCGTTGCTTCTGTGCTTTACGTGCTTAGGAAATTATGTGCTTTGTGTGCTTATGTGATTTTGTGATTTCATGATAAGTATTACCGTAAGTATACGTGTTCCTGAGCTTTAGTAAGACATAGACGTGTGAGGTGAGATTCGAATACAATGTGATGAGTCCTGTGACAATGTCTGTTGCAGACCATGTCGTCTAGATCCCGTCATGCACTCTCCCGTCAGGAAAAGAGGGACAAACGCCTTGCTTCCATTATCGCGAAAAGTGTGGCAAAGGTCGTGAGTGATGTCTATGAGAAAGCCAGCAAATCATCCGAGGAATCGAGAACCGAAGCTCCTAAGACTGCCGCAAGACCCTTCAGTTTCAAGCAATTCAAGTCTTGTGGGCCAAAAGAATTCACTGGCGAAGGAGGTCCTACTGCACTATTTCACTGGTCTGATTCCATTGAGGTTACTCTGCGACAAAGTGGTTGCCCTGATGACCTTCGAACTCTGAACGCTACCGGCGTTTTCCAGTCCCGTGCTCTAGACTAGTGGACGGCCGAGAGGAACAAGCGAGGGAATGATGTAGCCTACGGACTGTCGTGGGATGAGCTCAAGGAAGTTATGCTAGAGGAATTATGCCCTCCTCACGAGCGTCAAAAGCTGGAAGATGAATTTTGGCACATACAGCAGAAGGATGGAGACAATGCTGGTCTCACTGCTTGTTTCAAGCAGCTCAGCATTATCTGTCCCAATCAAGTCAAGACTCCCGACATGACCATCAAGAAGTATATCCGAGCTTTGCCCGACTGCGTTGCTGATTTCGTGCAAGCGGCTAAGACTACAACGATCGAGGAAACCTATCTGTTGGCCGCTGAGATCAATGACAAGTGGGTTAAGGCTGGTGTCTGGGATAAGACTTCGAAGCATCTGCATCAAGCTACTGTTACCGCACCCACTGCTGAACCCACCTCATCAAGCAACAAGAGAAAGAACAAGAGAAAGAACAGCTCCACCAACAAGAACTGTGCGATTACTGCTGCACCGATTCAAACCGTACCTGCCCAACAACGTCAAGTAGCGGCGCCTGTGGCCAATGCACCGCCTGCAAAGCGTGCATACACTGGGCCACACCCGCTCTGCCCTACTTGCACCTACCACCACCCGACTGCTATTCAATGCCGCTTTTGTGCTCACTGCAATGTATACGGCCACTTTACTGCCAATTGTCGTATTCGTCAAGCTCCTGCCAATCAAGCTCTAATCACTGCCCCACAGGGTCAACAAGCTCCTCCGGCACCCGCAGTCAAATCCAGAGCCTGCTTCGCGTGTGGCGACCCGAACCATTTCGCCAACGTGTGCCCGAACAGGGTTGTGAAACAAGAGCCTCAACAACAGCAACCGCAGCAGCAACAACAACAACAGCAGCAGCAACAACAGGCCGCACGTGCCAGAACTTTCAACCTCAACGTGCGTCAAGCCCAGGCCAACAACAACGTGGTCAATGGTACGTTCCTTGTGAATCGTATTTATGCTTCATGTTTGTTTGATACTGGAGCCGATAATTGCTTTGTGTCGTTCGAATTTGAGAAACTCCTTAATCGTAAACGTTCCCAACTCTCCTCGAAGTTCGACGTAGAAGTCGCTACCGGAAGAGCCGTCGCTGTTAATTCTGTTATCCGTGATTGTACTCTTGAGCTCAACAATCACATCTTCCCAATTGATCTTATTCCGATGCAACTCGGAAGCTTCGACGTCATAATAGGCATGGACTTTCTTCGAGAAAATCATGCTGAAGTTGTGTGCTTCGATAAGATGATTCGTTTTTCGCTCGCCAATGGTGACCTATTGTGTGTTTATGGTGATACTACTTTAAAGGGGCTCAAGCTTATGTCATGCCTCCAAGCCAGCAAGTATCTCCGCAAGGAATACAGGGCTTTCTTGGCAAACATTGTAGTAGCGGAGAAGGAAAGGAAAGAGAAGAAGGAGGTGAAAGACGTTCCAGTGGTTCGAGAATTTCCTAATGTTTTTCCAGAGGATCTTCCCGGACTACCGCCAAGTCGTGATATCGACTTTCGTATTGACCTCATTCCTGGAGCCAACCCTATCGCCAAAGCTCCTTACCGACTCGCACCGTCAGAAATGTGCGAACTCTCGACCCAACTCCAGGAATTACTTGAAAAATGCTTCATTCACCCGAGCACCTCTCCTTGGGGCGCGCCAGTCCTTTTCGTTAAAAAGAAGGATGGGTCATTCCGGATGTGCATCGACTACCGGGAATTGAATAAGTTAACTATCAAGAACCGCTACCCTCTGCCTCGTATCTACGATTTGTTTAATCAACTACAAGGCGCTACGTGTTTCTCGAAGATTGATCTACGTTCAGGTTACCACCAGCTACGCATTCAAGAGGAGGATATACCCAAAACCGCATTTCGAACCCGTTACGGCCATTACGAATTCGTTGTCATGCCTTTTGGTCTGACAAACGCACCAGCGGTTTTCATGGATCTGATGAATCGCGTGTGTAAACCATATCTCGACCGTTTCGTCATCGTATTCATCGACGACGTCTTGATCTATTCCAAATCGAAAGCTGAACACGCGCAACATCTACGTTTGGTTCTCGAGTTACTCCAGGGGAACCAACTCTATGCCAAGTTCTCCAAGTGCGAATTTTGGTTCGGGGAAGTTCAATTTCTGGGTCACAATGTTAATAGTCAGGGCATTCACGTCGATCCTGCGAAGATTGAAGCAGTCAAAAGTTGGGTTACGCCTAAGAACCCGTCCGAAGTCCGCTCTTTTCTCGGACTAGCGGGCTATTATCGCCGATTTATCGAAGGATTCTCGAAGATTGCTGTACCACTTACCTCTCTTACACATAAGGACCAGCCTTTTGTTTGGGGAACTAAACAAGAGTCCGCCTTTCGAACCCTCAAACACATGCTTTGCAATGCTCCTGTCCTCACATTGCCCGACGGAAACAATGATTTCATTGTCTACTGTGATGCTTCCAACCTTGGCCTCGGGTGTGTTCTTATGCAACGAGACAAGGTCATAGCTTACGCATCTCGTCAGCTCAAAATCCACGAGAAGAACTATACAACTCATGATCTCGAGCTAGTCACGGTTGTTTTTGCATTAAAGATTTGGCGACACTACCTGTATGGTACTAAGTGTACGATCTTCATCGATCATAGGAGCCTATAACATATCTTTAATCAGAAGGAACTTAATATGCGTCAACGCCGATGGGTAGAACTTCTCAACGATTACGACTGTGAGATTCATTATCACCAAGGCAAAGCAAATGTTGTTGCCGACGCACTTAGCAGACGGAGCTACCTGCTTAGCACTCGTAATGTTCAAGCCCAGCACAACCTCGAAACTCTCATCCGCGACGCTCAGCATGCATGTTTCAACGAACGCACCTTGAAGAAGGAAAGAATCTACCACGATGGAGCCCAGCTTGTGAGCAAATCGAATGGGATATTCCACTTTCTAGACCGAGTTTGGATTCCCAAGCGAACCAATTTGTGATAGATTATCATGGACGAAGCCTATAAATCCCGCTACTCAGTTCACCCCGGTGCTGACAAAATGTACCAGGATCTTCGTTACAAGTACTGGTGGCCGGGCATGAAAAGGGATATCGCTCTCTACGTCGGAAGATGCCTAACTTGTGCTAGAATCAAGGCTGAACATCAAAGACCCTCTGGCTTGCTCGAACAACCACCAATTCCCATGTGGAAATGGGAGAGCATAGCTATGGATTTCATAACCAAGCTTCCACCCACGTCATCAGGTCACGACAGCATATGGGTTGTGGTCGACCGATTAACTAAATCAGCTCACTTTCTGCCTATACGAGAAGACTACAAGGTGGAACGATTAGCCCGAATCTACACCGACGAGATCATTTGTAATCATGGGACGCCTCGTGACATCATCTCTGACCGTGATGCTCGGTTTACTTCGCGATTGTGGGAAACGTTTCAAACGGCACTCAGTACAACGCTTAATCTAAGTACTGCTTTCCACCCTCAAACCGACGGCCAGACTGAAAGAACGATCCGTACTCTTGAAGACATGCTCCGTGCGTGTGTTCTAGACTTCGGTGGTAATTGGGATAAACACCTGCCGTTAGTCGAATTCTCGTATAACAATAGCTATCATTCTAGCATCGAGATGGCACCTTTCGAGGCATTGTACGGAATAAGATGTCGATCGCCTATTGTGTGGCACGAGATCGGTCACTCGCAACTAACCGGTCCTGAGCTATTACAACAGACGACAGAAAAAAATTTCCAAATCAGAAACAACCTGGTGAAGGCTCGGGATCGACAGAAGGTTTACGCCGATAAAAAGCGCAAGCCCCGTGAATTTGGCGTTGGTGACTACGTACTCCTAAAGGTATCACCTTGGAAGGGTGTAGTCCGATTCGGCAAGAAAGGGAAACTCGCGCCTCGGTATGTTGGACCTTTTAAGATTCTGGAAAGGATCGGAAAAGTCGCCTACAGACTCGAATTACCGGAGGAACTTAACAACGTCCACCCGACTTTCCACGTGTCAAACCTCCGAAAGTGCATCACCGACCACGATTTACATGTCTCTCTAGACGATCTACAAGTGAACGAAACATTACACTTCGTGGAAAAGCCTGTCGAAATCATGGACCGCCAAACCAAGCAGCTCAGGCGCTCACACATTCCTATTGTGAAGGTCCGATGGGAAGGCAAACGAGGCGTAGATTTCACTTGGGAACTCGAAAGCGATATGAAGGCTAAGTACCCGCAGTTGTTTGAAGGATGAAGTTAGAGGGAGAAAGTAGTATTGTGACTTTAGTGTTTTGTACGATTTCATATTAATCTATAGAACCACCAATTATAGTACGAATCTGTGCGTTTGACCTTCGCAACCGAGAACCTACTCAGATACCACTTGTAGGTCCCGATTTTCAACTCGGTCCAAACAAAGAGTTCTCAAACGTGATTCACGGCTTTGTTACGGCTTTCAGCTTAATTTCGGGACGAAATTCCCTAAACAAGAGGAGGCTGTAACACCCCGTGTTTTCGTAAGAGAAAGTCAAAGACAAGGTCTAAGTCAACGACCGATTTCGCGCAACTTGACTCGTAGAAACTTCCTGTTTTTAATTATATTATGTGGAGTAAGTGTTGTTAATGACAATAATCGACGTGTGTTAAACGATATTCAATCGAACTACGACTGTGAACTATAGACAGTAACAATGCGATAAAGTTAATCAAGTAACAATCAAGCTATGGTAATCGAATCGACATCGAACCGCAACTCGAATCATGTATTTTACTTATTGATTATACGTGAATGTGTGTGTGTACCCTACGTGTTACCTGTGCATGTTTAATTATGTTGTGATGAGATAATCAAGCAAACTCAAGCGAACTCGAAATCTAAATCGAATGTAATCGAACTCGAACTCGAATCACGATCGAACTAGGATAGATAGTGGAAAATAGACTACGCAAAGTACGAAGTAGTTGGGACTGAAAGTAATTTGACTAGGAAACCCTATCAAATCAGACCGCTCGCAATCTGAATCGAAACACCGAAACTCGTCGCCTCAAAATCTTGAACCAAGCGCCCTCCATCCGGATTGCCAATCGACCGGATTACCATCCGAACGAATAGCAATCCGACCGGATAGCCACTTGAGGAAGGATGACAGGTGCAATCCGAACAAATCGCCATTCGACCGGACAGTCACCAGGCGATATGCCATTCGACCGAACAGCCCTTTCCTCTTTTGGCATCCTATAAATACCCCTGTCATTGTCATTCTTTCCACTTTTGGAAATCCCTGTTCGACCAGCACGCTTAACTCAACCTTTTCTCAGATTTCTCTCAATCCAGGTAAGATCTCGCCCTAAATCTTGTACTTTCTTGATCTACACGCACTCCTACACCTTTCTACCTTTTAAATCTTAATTTTTAACCGTGAAATCACTAGATTTCGGGTGTTCTAGGGTGACGTCATCATGTATTCTTCAAGAACTTCATGTGTGACCTCAATCCACTAAGAACAACTTAGATCTAACCGATTTCCACTAAGATCTTGTAAGGATCTCGACATAAGTGTGGTGAAAAAGGATCGAGAGATGGTTTTAACTTTCTTTCGACACTTTTTACACTCAAAACCGGTAGAATCAGGTTCTGACCTAGCCTCCTACTCTCCCTTAGTGTTGTGCCGACTCAGATCTAGATTCCACTCACGAGACTACCGATTCCGGGCTAGTCAAGAACAACCGTCTCGAGCCGGTAACCGGAAGGACTAGGGTGATTCCTGGTCAGGTTGGTCAACTGGGTCGAGCGAAGGGTTCTGTTGGCTAACACGTTGTCAAAGTGACTCGACATAACGACAAACCTTCAAAACGACCAAGTGTAGAACAAACAAGACAATCGGAACGGATTGCCATTCGACCGGATTACCATTCGACCGGATTGGCGACCCGAACGAATTGCCACTCGAATGGATTACACTTGGGTCCCACCTTTAAAACAATCTTAAGTAAAGTTTGGGTATTGAACGAACTGCAATCCGATCGAACGACCCTTTGAAAGGATTACTCTTCGGATCATGAGATACTAAGACTTTAAAAGACTTAACAATTTTTCAACATGTTCATAGCACGAATTGACATTCGATCGAATTGCTATTCGATCGAATGACACGTATGTAATGAACTTGTTTTCAATGAGTGACCTCATCCTCAAGTTACCAATCGACCGGATGACCATTCGAACGAATTGCCCTAAGCACGGTGGGTCATCCGATCGATCGACTTGAAAGATAGAGATACTTAATTGTTCTCAAAATGCTACAACGAAAACTTCAAAGGACAAGCCATCATACACAAACACATCCTTAGCATAGGAAGAAACAATCCACTCGAATCTTCATCCGAACGGATTGCCATCCGCACGAATGACCACCCGAACGGATTACCATCCGCACGGATTACTGTCCGATCGGACTACCATCCGATCGAACTACCATTCGACCCATCTTCACTTGTTTTCGTTTCCTTATCGTTATACTATCGAATCTATTCTGGCTAACCGTACTCGCTAAGCGCTCCCTTTAATCCATAATCACTGTGAGTATACTCGATCCCTTTTTGCTTTAAGCACTTTTGGGTGTTACATACGTTACGAATATTCAAACTACAATTATCACACTACTCAAGCTATTTTGAACGCTAACCGTTAATGCATGTTATACGTGGCTTATGAATGCTTGTTTGTTATGTTTACACATAGAATGCTGTCTACCTGCCTTAGCAACGATAGTACTATAGTTTGGACTCAGCACCCGTTTAACCGGGGGTTGTTAAGGATCTTTTACTTGCATGGATTACGGTGGTAATCATGTATTGCGAACTGCCTCAGGCAGTCAACCCGCAGTCATTGGTATCGATGGGTCTATGTCGATAACTAACGTGCTTCATTTCACTATGTGTACATGCTGGTTATGCGTAAATGAATTCGAACTCTATATGCTATTATTAAACTTGTATGCTCACCTTTACATTTTATGTATTGACTTTATTTTAACGTATGTGACAGGTGCATAGGAAGTTCACATGCTTAGCATGCTGTGAACTTGAGGCTAGGAAAGGTCTAGGATGCTCTCTGCGCTGTGATGAAATCGAAGCTAGGAAATGGGGTCCTAGAAACCAATAAATAAACTATCTTTACTTTTATTTGAATCTGAGTTGTCGGAACAGGATGTTTGTCTTGATGTTTATCTGTAATAACTTGTTTACTATTTATGACGTGGTATGGGACATGTTAACTTAAATTAAATGGTAATGATAGTTGTTATGGAAACTTCTGGACAATCTGTTTCGCTCAGTGCCACGCCCCGATGATTTCCGCCATCGGTTGGGGTGTGACAGTTGGGTTTTATAGAGGGTGTTTAGGTGAGGTTTGGTGGCTATTTAATGGAGAAAACACACTAAAGAAACACAAAATGGACCAATCCTTGAGCTGAAAACACAATCTGTCGTATTAAGGCGCTGGTGTTGCGCGACCACCATGCACCATACCCGTCGCGTAGTACGACGGGGTCCAATTTTCCGGATTAAGTTTCAAAAATGACATTTAGGCCCCTGGAGTTCATAGTTTGGGGTTTTTAAGAGTTTTAGGGGTTGTTTTCGTCATATAAGCGTAGTTTAAGGGCAAGACAAGTATGAGTATCATAAACCAAGTATAATTGAGCGTATGAATGTCGTAATTAAGTATCGTTTACGGTCAAAACACGTTTTATGCATAAGTTTAGCGTATTCACAAGTTTAGCACGTAGTTTCCAAGAATAATGAATAAGCATCAATTGTTTCGCTAAATTAAATGTATGAGCATGTATAAGGTATGTACAACATGTATGTAACAAAATACAAGTTTTATTTATGATCCAAGTCTCGGATTTTACAACGATTACAAAGAAAGAACGATTACAAGAATGCAAGGTTTCCAAAAATAGAAATACGAACAAGGCTTTCTATAAATGGAAAGTACAAAAGAGCTGGGCGTTACAGGTAGTGAGTTGTGGTGTTGTTAATGAAGGGTGAGGAGGGAATGGAATGGAAAAAAAACAGGGGGAAGAGATGGAATGCATTTTGGAATGGGCGATTCCATTCCATCGACCAACCAAACACTTTTTTCTTCATTCCCTCTCAATGGTACATTCAATTCCACCTCTCATTCCTGCATACCAAACGCTACCTGAGTTAATTACTTGGATACCATATGGTCCTTTTGGCATATGTTGCAACTTTGGTCTCAGAAATTGAAAAAACTAGTTGATTTTCCGCCCGCGCGTTGCAGCGGGGACCCAATGTCTGCAAAACACGTATCAGCAGCAGATACCGAATATCAAAACATAAATAAAAATGACGTTGTAAGGATGGTCACTCCATCCTAAAAAAACGATTTTAAATAACCTAATATATAATAATAGGACCCACACGTCCTACACGTTGGAAATTCGGTAGTTTTCAATTTAGTTATTACGGTGCTAGCACGTTAAAATATGGATGAGCTCGTTACCTGTAACGGCACCGAAAGTACCGATCCGGAAAATCATCGAAATTAGGTGCCGGCACCGAAAATGCTCGGTACAATACGGTATGGTATTTGAATTTAAAAATCAATAAATACAGATATGGTGCTAGACCGGTGTCGAACCAAAAGTAACAATTATGAAAACGCCAAAAGGTGGGTACCAAATTGGTAACGAAAATGATTTGGTATAGTAAATTTGGTACCGATACGATACCAGTTTGATTACAGGATTTGATACGATTTGCTCATCAATAATCTAAATACCCAAGTTAATTTTACATGCTACAATTCATTCATTACAGAAAAAAATACAAAAACTAAAGCAAAATAAGTTGTGTATATAAAACCTCATTCAAACGAAATAAATTTTACTTACTGTGTGCATGAAAAGTAATCTAAACTGTGCAATTACTTGCATTGCTACGTTGCTACAGGATTTGAAGAGCTCGGTACCAACCAGTACCGAAAATAGCGTTACCGAAATGCCCAAAAGTATGTACCGGTACCGAATATACCTGGTACGGTACGGTTCGGTACCGGTCGGTACTGGTAGAGCACCGGTATTTAAGGGTAAAATTCGGTGAATACCGGTGCCAAACCGGTACCGAAAATACACCCTATTTGGTAAAAGCGGATACCGGTACTAGTACCCGATACTATTTCTTCAATTTACTGTTCATTGACTTCAAAATTTAATATATAGGTACTAGTACCCGATACTATTTCTTCAATTTACTGTTCATTGAGTTCAAAATTTAATATATAGGGGAATACATGTGATCCCCACTATTTAAAAACGTAACACAGATGATGGCTGATGTAGATAAACGATAAACTTTTCTGTTAAGTGCACATAAATGACCAAACTACCCTTGTATTAACAAGGAAATTTTGTAACATTAATTCAACGTATATAGTGCGAGTCTACAATTTTATGATGTATTTATACTCACAGGTAAAATTATTTAAAATAATCTTTAATAGTTGCACTTTAAAAATGATAAATTATTAATTTAAAGTGCTTTTTACCAACAGTTTGGAAAAAAAAAAAAAACAATATTACTAAATATTTAAAAAGATAGAAAACGGGTAGCAAGAAGCACAAAAAAACAGTGTTTGCAGGAAATTTCTTTTCAGGTATTTTCCTTGCAACCAGTTTCAGTCGCTAATAACATCTTGCAAAAGATTTTGGCTATACCAATAAGTACTTCTCTACTTTTTAAAATCCCGCAGATAAAAACAATTCCTAGAGTTAAAAAAGAACAAAACATCGGCAAACCAGAAGTAAAAAATTCTAATTTAACCATAACAACCCGCACCTTAACTAGACGATACGATAATATCTATAGCCATAACATAGTATACATGGAAAACAAAGAATATTTAAGAGATCACAGAGCAGGCGGTTAAGAGGCTGATAAAATGTCAACGGACATGTAGCCCCAAATAAAGCTATCGGCGATCATGGCTTCTCTTATACCCTGAGAAAGGTGTTTCCTAGAATCAACTAAACTAGCTGTTTTACCGTCACCATGTTTTTCCATATCTTGGTCAACTGTTGACTTGCGCCTTCGTTGCAGGTCCTCGACATGCCGCCGCCATAAAGGTTCTCTATCTTTTCTTGGCATTTTGTTGTACCGAGTGTCGTCTTTGAGCAAGTGTCTGGCTGTTGACCATGAAGTAAAAACTGTTTTACCGTCTTCATATTCTTTTGTAGCTGCATCTGTGGTTATTACTTCAGCTAACAAAGCTTTGTATTCATTTGCACACCTCTGAAACACAACACACAAAGTTTAAAAAAAAAAAAACTAGCAGGTTTGGTTAAAGCAAGTTTAGGCCGAAAAAAGTAGTTTTTAATACGCAGGTTTGGTTAAAGAGCCTTTACAAAAAGTCATCATGGGTCTGAACTTACATCATGCAATAACTTAGTGTGTTCACGAAAAAGTTTTTCGAGATCTGATTGATCTAAATAAGGGTTTGCTGCACGCCCTTGAGGATCCTTCTCTAGTTTAGGCTTTGCATCCGTCCATGAAATCTTTACATACAAAAGGATAAACATCAAGAATTACTGATTATAGCTTTATACTTATGATTTAACAAGTAGAAATTATAATTTGGTTAGTTACTTCGGGTACCTTCTATTAACATTATTTTAAATACAAAATATACGATAGCATCCACCTTTTCATTAACATATATGAGCGGTAGAATGATTAAAAAAACTACTGTACTCTACTTCTTATTAGACCAGTATATTTGTCACTATGGCTGCAAAAAAAAGTATTATCATATCAAGTTCGAACTCAAGCGCTAAAAACCAAGCTTGGTTCGAGTTCTTATCGAGCTTTGTGTCTTATGTGATATGTAGGTTTCTTATATGAACTGCAATTTGCAAATTATGTTACTGTTGAACTTTATCATCGTTTTATCTATATTGGTTTAAGTTATGCTCAACTTTTGTTGTAACCTTTGTATATGTTTGAAATGAATCTGATTATCGTGTATGACTTTTATATATGTTTGTAATAAGTCCAACTATCGAATATAAATATTCAACTTTTCAAGAAGTTAATTTTAAAATTGATAAAAGAGGACCTGTGGATCTTTAATTGTTTCTACAAGTAATGCTTGATATGACTCGATAGCTTCCTTTCTGAGAGCTTTAGAACGCACTCTCTCCACTTCTTGTTCTTCTCGCTCTTTTCGCTTACGCAATACCCGCTCTCTTTCCTTCAATTTCTCCTGCATTTATAACAACCTTAGACATATGTAACAATTATACCAGCTACTTATTTAAGACAAGGTTCGATAAAGCAACAAAAAGCACGATGATTAGGAGATTCGTGTAAAGAGTAAACCCTAAATCCTTAAAGATGTGAGAATAAATATATTATACTATCTTAAAAGTACAATTAGCAACACTTGAGATTTTAATCACCTTATGGAAACACAAAAAAGTAATATGTAATTTATGAAATGCCTTTCTTATGGGCTAGTGTTTCATCTTTGTGCATTGATGTATATACACTCACTAACCAACATGTGCATGTATATTATTAGGCCTGTAAATGAACCGAGCGAACACGAACAGAGGCATGTTCAGAGGCATGTTCAGAGGCATGTTCGTATTCGTTCATTTAACTTTAACCGAACACGAACACGGACGTATAACCAAACACATTTTTGTCCATGTTCTTTTATTAAGAAAATGAGCATGTTCGTGTTCGTTTATGTTCGTTCGTTTAAAACCTAAACAAACAGTTCATGAACGTAAATGAACATAAACAAACAAACAATAAACAACACAAATGACCATAACTAAACAAACATAAATGAACACAAATGAACATAATTGACTAAACATAAAAGAACATAAAGTAATTTGTTTATATAAATTAGTGATTAATTACGATAAATTCCATGAAAATTTAGAAGGCAGCATAGTAACCACGCCCAAAAGAGAAAATTCGAGAAAAGGGAAATTAAGAAAAAGCTTATTATACCTCTTCATCACGTTTTGCCTTTGCTGCCCTTTCAGCTTCAACGCCAGAATCCTTTAGCTCAGACATATATTCATTAAATATGTCTTCCCTATCCTCATGCTTAACAGATTTGTATCGAGAATCATTTCTAAACATATCCTTAACCTTCAAGATCAAACGTTAAAAACAAATTAACGCATGATCAACGAAAAAGAACAAAGCCCAATTCAGATTTCTACACATTTACTAACCTTGGACCAACGAGAAGTTGAAGAAATATCCTTATTCTCCCTAAGCATCGACTTGAAACTAGAAACAATAGCTGCACGTTTTGCATGGGCCTTTTCTTCAACATACCTCATTAGTGGAATAAACCTGATACAAAATAAATATCAGAACATTATAAACAACGTAAAAAAAACTAGAGGTGTGAATTTCTAACATGACCCAAAATACAACACGAACCTAACACGAAATTCACGGGTTTGGATTTAGTCTAAACGAGTTCAGGTCAGTTTCAGGTTGAACCCGTTTAGCTAACCGGGTCGGGTTCGGGTCAAACGGGTCGGGTTGGCGAGTTGACCCATTTATATTATATCAAATTTACAATTTATTTTATGTCATAAATTAAATTGGGTGTGTATTTTATGCCATAATTATCACTTAAAAAGAGAAATTGACATAAGATTTTATAGTTAACTGTATTATATAAATTTGTGTGTTTTAGTAAATTTTAATTTTATTATTTTAAATTGCTGAAAAACTAAAAAATAAAATCGGGTGGAATTGGTCGTGTTCGGGTCAACCCGAGAATATTCAGGTCACGTTCGGGTTCATATGTATGACACGATTTTAGGGTTCAGGACGTGTTCAGGTTCGCCTAAAATTTTCGGGTTCAGGTCAGGTTGAACCCCCCAACCCGTGAACACGACCCGTTTAGCACCCCTTAAAAAACCCATGAATGTACTGAAATGTGCGATTCTGCATTGTAAACTACCTTTCATTTAGTAATGCTTCGCGTTCTTTTCTGTCCAAGGCCTCAAACCTTGGATCGTGGCCCCATTTTCTTTTAAACGTTTGATAATCAGTGTTGTGAGTGATATCCTAAAAGATAGATACAGCAATGGCAACAAATTATAACTCACATTATTCATAATTTGATTACATTACAGGCTATGATTATATAAATGGAACTTTTGAGATTTTAATTAGAGACAGACTTAAATCAAACCTCCTTCGCCTCATCCAGTAACTGTTTGTAACCTTCGATTGCAGCCTTCTGCGCGGCTCGTTTTTCTTTGCGTTCTTCTTCAGCACGAGTTCTGACAAAATGATCAAATATGGCTCTTCGAGCACTATAACTTGGTATTGCCTGCAAGAGGAACATTGTTCCTATACACTCAGTAGACTGAAAACCAAAACCAAAACTCAATTATCATAGTTTGATTCATTAAATGTTTTCTTTGGTGACAAACTGATGTAGACAGAAAATGTAAGCAGCATATTGCGAATTTGTATTGCAGTGTTTCAAACAGCATATGGCATGAAAAATCAGCTGAAAGTACAATAGAAATAACGCAGATATAAACAGCAACAGTAAAATATCATATCAGTAACCTGAAAACGCGGATCAAACACAAATTTAGGAAGCTCCTTCTCCCATTTTGAAAACGGGGCCACCCCACGCTCCTTGAGCATCTCCTGGATATCCCACAAGTAAAAAGTTTAATATAAAAAAAAACATAATAGAAAAATCAAAAGTATTGGTTTACAGTTATCAACAACATAAAGATACCTTAAACTGGATAGCACGCTCCTCTTTGGTTGGTCCAGTGTCCACATCATCTGAATCGGACGAGCTGTTTGAAACATTTCCATCACCATTATCATCTTTGACCTTGTCTTTTCCGTTCTCACCATGTGGGCCCTTCCCTGCTTGATCAACTGGTGTAGAACCGTTCAGATCAGATTCAGTGGTAGCAGGAGCTGCAGAATCTTGCAGTTTCTTTTTTATCAAATCAAGCGCAGATGATGAGACAGGAGATATGGCATCACGGCCACCTGTGGTAATAGCAGGGGCGTTCAAGCTTAATGGGCCGGATCCTTTTTCAGTTAAAGTAGTTACGTTTTGCACTGCTATTGATTGTTCTTTTAAAGCATCACTTTCCTGCTTCTTTCTTAACTCGGCCACATCTGCTGGTATTTGCCAGCTGCTCAGCTGAAATAATACAAAATTGTAAACATCGAAACTGAGTTTACATGTCAATATAAAAATAATGCAAGTCAACTTGAAGTAATAAAACTTCATTATAGCAAATAAGCTTGTGTTACCTTGGTTTTAGCATTGTAGTAGTATCTTTTCCCGTCATTTGTGGTGACCAATGACCAATCTATGCCAGCACACTTCTCCCTGAATAATACACAAAATAAATTAAGAGAACAGAAAGCTACGGTAACTTAATACCATAAAAAGAAGTTCATCGTAAAATTTCTATCTTCAATTTTAATATAGGGCTGAGGCTGTTGATCACCGTATATCTTCTTAAAAGCATTTATAGAAGTATATAACCTCACTCAAGAACAGCCAAAAGATCTAAGTTGTACATTATATTTCTCCCTATTGAAAAAAGAGTAATTTCACAATACCATACTGATACTTGTTCCTTTGAATCTCAAACACGACTTAGAGTGAAGAAAGGGGAAAAAAGTGTAAACAAACTATTCATGCATATCACTCACCATGAAATCGGAGTTGGTTGTGCAAAAACTTTATCAGGCTGCCAACCAAAAAGTAGAAAACAAAACAAAAAAAGAAACCATTAGTTCATTCGGGAAAGGCACACATAAAACAATAGATCAGTACAATGATGCTAACATACATCAAGCTGGTTTCAAATTTTGCTACCTAAAAGAAAAGGCAACTACATGAATTTGAACGCCATATTAGAGAAAACCACATCAATTAAAACTCAAATACAGTAGACATTTCATAGGTTTTAGTATCTATCATATTATGCACATAGAACAATCAAAACAAAAAAGACGTACCTCTCCCTTAAAACCAATGGGTTTTTGGTAAGTAGACTGTCCGGTCACAGCATTATAATAGTATATGGTTCCTGTTTCAGTCCTGTGTGCTGACCAAGCATCCAACAGATCACCAGCGACGGATTCTTCCTTTACACCAACAGCATTTAGATGCTTGCTATTGTCTGCAAAACATAAAGGTGAATCACAAATTGCTCAATATTATTATCTGAAAATCACAAAATTCACAATATTATTTATTATTCACACATACAAGTCCCTGGAGGTAATTCTTGAGCCACGCTGCCCGAAACTCCAATTGATGTACTAGGAGGCTGAGCATTGGATGGTTGGACCAACGGCAGTGGCGTGCGTTGAGCTGACAAAGGAAACGGGCCAGGAAACGCAGGTGGATATGGTAAAAGTTGCGGTCTAGACAAGTTTCTGATTGGTGGAGATTGAAGCCAGACTCCTTGCCATGGGGGAATTGGAAGCATAGGAGCCATAAAATGGTTGCTGAGGCGTTACAGGAGTCCTTGGGGCACCTGGAGGCGGTTGAAAAGGTGGTCCAGGTGGCATCCTAAATTGTTAGCGTTTCTAGGGTTTATGGAGTTTTGAGAGAATGAAGATTATGTTCATACGGATATGAATTGATAAAATGAAAAATATACAGGATGTTTATTACATATACTTGCAGCCGGGTATTAAAACCGCTGCATACTTAGTCTATATTAATATTAATAACATTTGTCACACTATCTAGGTTAATAATCATATATAAGTATATTTATCTAATACCCTCCCGTAAGCTAGATAGTTTCCATATTAAGACGAGCCTTCAGTCTGGAGAAATCTTTATTTTGCAGTGCTTTAGTCATGATATCTGCAGTTTGATCTTTCGTAGCACAGAACAACACTTCTACTTCTTCTTTCTTGATTAAGTCTCGAATAAAATGATACTTAACTCTAATGTGTTTGCTCTTGCCATGGTAAACTGGATCTTTTGCAAGACATATTGTGGACTTGTTGTCACAATAAATGGGTATTGGATATTCTGTTTTTCCTTGAATTTCATCAAGAATACCTTTTATCCAGATTGCTTGACATCCGGCTAAAGACAAAGCCATATATTCTGCTTCTGTTGATGATAACGCCACAACTTTCTGTTTCTTAGATTGCCAGGAAATCGGACTTGACCCTAGAAGAAATACATGACCTGAGGTGCTTTTACTGTCATCTACATTTCCTGCATAATCACTGTCACTAAAACCCATTAATTTTCCTTGTCCACCCTTCGAATAGGTGACACCTTGATTTATTGTTCCTTTAATGTACTTGAGTATTCGCTTTCCTGCTTCCCAGTGGCTTTTCTTTGGATGTTCCATGAACCTACTGATTTTTGTTACCGCGTATGTTATATCTGGTCTGGTGTTGGTGAGATACATGAGACTTCCAACAAGACTTCGATATGTTCCTTCATCAGTAAATACTTCCGAATCATCTTTCGACAATTTTATTCCATATTCCATGGGAGTGGAGACTGAATTACAATTTGTCATTCTATACTTATCTAATAAGTTTCGCATGTATTTTCTTTGGGAAAGAATTATGTTTCCATTTTCATAAGTAACTTCCATACCAAGAAAATAATGTAGTTTTCCCATATCAGTCATCTCAAATTCTTTCTTCATCATACTTTTGAAGGAGTTAATTAGGTTCATAGAGTTGCTGGCTATGATTAAATCATCCACATACAAACATATTACCAATTTTCCTTCATTGGTATCCTTTAAGTATAAGGTATGTTCGTATGTACATCTTTTGAATCCGTGTAGCTTAAAATAGTTGTCGATTCGACTGTACCACGCTCTAGGAGCTTGTTTTAGTCCATACAGTGCACGTTTGAGAAGACATACCTTTTCTTCTTCTTCTTTCATGACATATCCCTTGGGTTGTTCTACATATACTTGTTCACTTAAGTTTCCGTTAAGAAAGGCCGTTTTTACATCCATTTGGTGTAGATACCAGTCATTCCTTGCAGCTAGAGCTAGAACTAGTCTGACCGTTTCAAACCGAATCACAGGAGCGAAGACTTCCTGATAGTCTATTCCATATTTTTGGTTATACCCTTTTACTACTAATCTTGCTTTGTATTTGTCTACGTTTCCATGCTCATCAAACTTAGTCTTATAAATCCATTTTACACCTATCGGTTTTTGATTCATCGGAGGATTTACTAATTCCCACGTTTGATTTTTGTATATGGATTCCATTTCTTTGTCCATTGCTTCTTGCCATTTAACCTCTTTACTTGCTTCTTCATATGATAGTGGGTCTGTATTAGTATACAGAACGAAATTGACCGTTTGATTTCTATATTTTTGTGACACCTCTTCTTCAGTAAGTTCTCGTGAGTTTCTGTAGATGCTTCCTATACTTCGAGTATTGATCACTTCGTTTTCTGAGTCGGTAGATGATTCATCATTATGTTGAATTTCATGGGCTGAACTTGACGCTTGTCCTTCCGCAGAGTTTTCACCTATTACTTCTATTTCAGAATTTCCGACAGTGTCATTATGTCTATCAGAACTTACCTGCATAGGTTCTGGAGTTAACGGAGACGTTGTAGTTGAATTTTCACCATTGTCCATCAAAAACGGAGTTGATGTTGGTTCGGATTCAGATGTCCAGGCGTTATTTTCGTCAAAAATTACATCTCGGCTAATTATAATCTTATTAGTTGAAGGATTATATAACTTATACCCTTTTGTATTTGTGCTATAACCTACAAATACAGTTCTTTCGGTCTTGATATCTAGCTTGCTTCGAAGTTGTTTCGGTACATGAACATACGCCAAGCATCCAAACACTCTGAAGTGTTCCACATTCGGTTTCCGTCCATTCCAGGCTTCGTATGGAGTCACACTGGGTCGAGTTTTCGTTACTGTTCTGTTCAAAATATAAGTGGAACAAGCTACAGCTTCTGCCCAATACTTATTTTGTAAACCCTTCATATTTATCATACTTCGACTAAGTTCCATCAAAGTTCTATTCTTCCGTTCCGCTACCCCGTTTTGTTGAGGGGTATAGCTATTCGTTAGTTGGTGATGTATTCCATTCGTCTTTAAATAATCTTGGAATGCCATACTACAGTATTCACCTCCCCGATCAGATCTTAGAGTTTTTATGTTAAGATCCGATTGCTTTTCCACTAGTGCTCTAAATTGTTTAAAGTAACTTAGAGCTTCTGATTTTAACTTGAGGAAGTAAACCCATGTTTTCCGTGTGAAATCATCAATAAATGTAATAAAATACTTACATCCACCAATAGACTCCGTTTTCATAGGGCCACATATATCGGTATGAATTATCTGCAAAGGTTTATCTGTTTGCCATGTTGACTTCTTTGGAAATGGCTTTCTAGCCTGTTTGCCCGAAACACACCCTTCACAAATAGTTGAGTTTTTTGTGATTCTTGGTATGCCTCGTACTAGTCCTTTATTTCCCATTTCTACCAAGGTGTCATAGTTTACATGTCCAAATCGTTCATGCCACAGAGTAGAGTAATCAGTTGTAGTCATCGATAGTGCTAGTGATATATCATTTTCAGGGTTCAAAGGAAACATTTTATTGTTTGTCATTTTAATGATTCCTATTGTACGATCATTCGTATCCTTGATGGTGCACCTTTCCTTCATAAACTCTACTTTGTAACCTTTATGTAGCAATTGACCCACACTTAATAAGTTGTGTTTTAGTCCCTTCACATAGAATACATTTTGAACCTTCTTTTTCTGGCCTTTTATAGATATCATTACTTCTCCGATTCCTTGAACTTCTAATCGTTTATCGTCCCCCGTTCTCACTTCCTTTTGAAGTGATTCGTCTAATTTTACAAACAGGCCTTTGTTACCTGTCATATGATTGCTGCACCCGCTGTCTAAGTACCAGCAATCTTCCTTAATCGTCTCTTCCATATTTAAGATCATAAACATGGTGTCATCTTGTTGCTCGTCTAATTCATCTTCCTTATGAATTAGAGCATTGTCAGATCTTTCGTTTACATCCTTTTTCGGACAAAACTTGGCCGTATGACCAAGTTTCTGACAATTAAAACATCTTATAGAGCCCCAAGATCTACTTTTATTCTTGCCGCGTCCCTTCACATTCTGTCCGGATCTGTCTGTGTTTAAGTTTTGCATCTGAAATGCATGTTCCATGGGAACATCTTCATACAGTTTCATCCGTAGTTCGTGAGATTGGAGTATGCCCATGAGTTCTTCGGTGGACATACTCTCCAAATCTTTTGTTTCTTCCACGGTAATGACCACAGATTCGAAATTCCGAGTCAGACTACGTAGTATCTTTTCTACTACACGCTGTTCACTTATTTGTTCTTCATTCATTCTTAATTGATTTACAATTAAGGTTGTTCTATTAAAATAATCTTCTACTGTTTCACCCTCTTTCATTTTTAACGTATCAAAACTACATCTTAAAGTTTGTAATTTTACCGTTTTGACGCGATTTTCACCCCTGTAAGATTTGTGCAGCGTGATCCATGCGTCTTTTGATGTCTTTGCCATGGCGATACGTTCAAACACCGTTTCATTTACCGACTGGTATATAATATGTAGAGCCCTTCTGTCTTTCTTTGTTGATTCCCGATGTGCAGCGATCGCTTCGTCTGACGGATTCGTTGCTAATGCTTGAAACCCGTCTTCTACTATGTTCCATAAGTCTTGAGATTCCAGTAAAACCCTCATCTGGATATGCCAGTGATAGTAATTCTGCCCAGAAAGTTTTGGAATTTGCGATTGAATACCGGTTGCAGGATTCATGGTCGGAATATAGTCAGAAACAGAGATCTGTATTCGAAAGTGTATGATTGATCGATTCGTGTGGCTCTGATACCACTTTGTTAGCGTTTCTAGGGTTTATGGAGTTTTGAGAGAATGAAGATTATGTTCATACGGATATGAATTGATAAAATGAAAAATATACAGGATGTTTATTACATATACTTGCAGCCGGGTATTAAAACCGCTGCATACTTAGTCTATATTAATATTAATAACATTTGTCACACTATCTAGGTTAATAATCATATATAAGTATATTTATCTAATATAAATGGCGGTGAAGCAGTGTTCGGATTTGATGACGTGGCACCTAAAGGTGAATAAGCATGCTGTGAAACAGGATGAGGAACGGATGTAGCAGGAGACACAGTAGGCCCGGTAACATTCTGTTACATATAGATCGCATGACATGTTAGTCTCCAGATGAAGCTTCTCAAAAAAATGTACAATTTGCTTCCTACTGGTAATGGTTATGAACACAAAACCAAAACATATAGTAACGTTTATCATTATGAAACACTAACCAATAAGCATCAAATTCTTCTAACAATACACAAGTTGTAGCAACATCCAACATACTTAAACTACTATTTGTCACCGCAGTCCAAATCTTTTGTTACAGAATTAATTTGCAAGTAGACTGACTATGATCTTAACTAGGGGTGCAAACGAGCCGAGCGGCTCGCAAACTGCTCGAGATCAGCTCGAGAAAAAGCTTGAAACGAGCCGAGCCTTATCAAGCCCGAGCTGAACTTGAGCCCAAAATAAAGCTAGTTTATTTATCGAGCCTGGCATGTGAAACTCGTCAGGCTCGTCAAGCCTTAGTGTAATATTATTAGTTTTTATTAATATTTAATAACATTTACCCCTTATTTAAAGTTGTCTAGTAAACGAGCCGAGGCGAACTTATTTAAACTTGTTTACGAGCCGGGCCCAAACCTAAAAATAAGCTTGATAAGTAAACGAGCCTGAGCCCGAGCTTCACTTATAATAAACGAGCCGATCTTGAGCTCGAGCTTGAGAAACTACCAACGAGCTGAGCTCAAGCTTTGAAAACAAAGCTCGAACCGAGCCAAGCTCGAGCTCTCAAAAGTTCATCGAGCTCGGGCTCGGCTCGTTTGCACCCCTAGTTCTTAACTTCCATGCTAATTACTAAATCAACAAAAAATCCATACAGCCTATGATTATGCCAATATCAGGTGCAAAAAAGGTATAACCAATCATGCCTGCAGACGATTTCAATTATAAGACTCTAAAGATGTACATACAGACTGATCCTTCTGCGGCAACTGGTGGTTTCCATTATAAGAAAAATTAGCATCTGATGCCACTTCTCTTGGAACAGCAACAGACGAAGGTGGTGGCCTGACCTGTGTATTCATTCCTTGCATAAATGAACCGGGGTGTGTCGGGGGTCCAGAAACAGGAGGTTGCAAGGATGTAGCAGAAGTTGAGACATTTTTTGGCGCTTCAGACTTTGCTGAGTCAGCCACCTAAAAAGGAGTGAAGGGCAAGAAGACATCACAAATATGTAAAAAGCAGTTAACAGAAAACATAACTAACAGGTTTATTTCAGGAATGTGAATTGACAATAGTTTCATAGCCATCCTTACCATTGTCGACTGAAATGAAACAATATCGGCTTGCGGAATGTTGTATGAAAATGAAGGACCAGAACTAGCAGGAACAGGAGGTCTAGGAAGAGATGAAGAACCTGGTGAATTTACCATAGCCTGCAGTTATAATCAGAACGTTAGTTTGTAATACACACATAACGTTTGCATTAATTTGGAAAAATATGTGAGGTAATGTAATATTTAATGGAAAATTTATCACGCTTCCAGCAAACAGAAAAACAATAGGTTACAAAGGGATCCACTATCAGTGCTGGAAGATGGATGAGGGCCCTCAGAATTTATACTAGCATTTGGAGGCACATTGTACGAAAATTTTCAAATTCTTGGTTCGAGTTCTTATCGAGCTTTGTGTCTTATGTGATATGTAGGTTTCTTATATGAACTGCAATTTGCAAATTATGTTACTGTTGAACTTTATCATCGTTTTATCTATATTGGTTTAAGTTATGATCAACTTTTGTTGTAACCTTTGTATATGTTTGAAATGAATCTGATTATCGTGTATGACTTTTATATATGTTTGTAGTAAGTCCAACTATCGAATATAAAGATTCAACTTTTCAAGAAGTTAATTTTAAAATGGCCAATTGGATTTTAACACCTTTAACTTTGAAGAATTGGCCGATAACACCCGCAACTAACACTTTGATCTGTGACACCCGAAACTTTTACTTTCGTTTGTCATTTCACCACTCAGTTAAAAACTCAGTAACTGAGTTAGTGTTCAATCCTAGGTGGCATCCTACATGGCTTCATTAATCCTACATGGTGACCTACGTGGCTAACACATGTTATAAGAAGCAAAACACTGAACTTCATTGCATTGTTCTGTTCGTTTTGGAGGGAAAGATCAAGGGCGACTACAGACGTGACCTAGCTTCTCAATCTATCAAGTTTAAAGTCCGATCAAGGTACGATTTCACATGATTATGCAATGGTTGAAACGATTGATGTCATGCTTTGGTATGGTGGTTACATTGAGTTAGGTTTTGGTCTTCCACAGTATGTTGGGGGTGCACATAGGTTAATTAAAGTTGATATAGATCACATTTCATACTTTGAGCTAGCAGATTTTGCACTGGAAACGAAATGCTATAAATCAAGGAACTTTCATATGTATGGGTTGGATGCGGATGATGGTCAAATTAGGCATTTTCGTGATGATAGAGATGTGTTGGAGTTGGTTAGGAAGGTTATTAGTTGGAGTGAAACATTTATGGAAGTATTTGTTCAAGATCGTCAATTGGGTGCCAATGAAGCCCACTCCAGTTCTAGGCCAAGTAAACCTGTTACCCAGCCCAGTAACCCTGTTACCCAGCCCAGTAAACCTGAAGCCCAATCCAGTAAACTAAAAGCCCAATCTTCTAGGGTTTCCCCTGGATGCAGCTCTAACTCAATAGCTAAGCAAGCAGACGAGGACAGTGAAGATAGTGAGTTCAGTGTGGAAGATGAAGAGTCAAATTCTGATGATGAAGATTATGATGAACTAGTTGAGGAAGCTGCGGATGATGTACTAGGATTAGAGTCAGACAGAGAGGATGTTGAGTGGATACAGTCACAACATGCATGAAACTGAAGATCCAAGGGTAGATGGAAACAGTAGTTATGAGGAATCTGACGGGGACATTTTAACACCTGGTGATAGTGATGATGATGATATCAGGGGCAAGAAGTACAAGGAAGCAGCCCCATCTGTAGGTGAACATACAAATTGGAAGAAATTTAGTTGGAAGGTGGGAATAAGGTTTGCATCAAGGGAGGCCTTTAAAGAGGCAGTGAGGCAGTACTCAGTAGCTAATGGTAGGAACTTGTACCTTGCAAAGAGTGAAAAGACAGCTAACTGTGGCCGTATTGTTGTCAATTGTGTTAAAGGTTGTTCATTCTTTATACATTGTTCACTTCATAAAGGGAAAGAGTGTTACTTGGTTAAGAGAGTGAAGAATATACATACCTGCCAAAGAAACATGGTAAAGAATAGACAGCTAACTGCAATGTTCATAGCTAATGAGTTCCTGCAAGTGTTTAAATCCAAGCCCAACTGGTCGGCTAAGGAAATCATATTGGCTGTGAAACATAAGTATAAAGTCATAATCACGAAGTGGCTGGCCTACAAGGCTAAAGCATGTGCCCATAAGAAACTTCATGGATCAATGAGGGATCATTATAGCAAAATTGGTGCATACATGGAGATTTTGAAAAAAGTAAACCCAACATCAACTTTTGTGCTTGTTACTGCACCACCAGGTTACATTAACTTAGATCCCACAGCAACATGTGAAACTTTTTTCAGACTCTTTGTGTGTTTTGATGGTGTGAAAAGGGGATTTCTAGCTGGATGTAGGAAGGTCTTGTGTCTAGATGGTTGTTTTCTAAAGACCTTCCTAGGAGGGATGTTGTTAACTGCAGTTGGCAGAGATGCTAATGATCAGATGTACCCATTGGCATGGGCAGTTGTAGATGGTGAAAATAACGATAGCTGGGAATGGTTTATGGAAGAGCTCAGGAAGTGTTTGGGTGTAAGTGATGGTGGTGAGGCATGGACATTCATCTCAGATCAACAAAAGGTAGTAGCCATTGACAAATTTTACAATGAACAATTATCTTCTGCTGTAATGTCTAAGGTTAATAATCATTTATGTGCAGGGTCTGTTAAATGCTGTGGCACTTATTTGGCCAAGGGCAGAGCATAGAAACTGTGCAAGGCACATCTATGCGAATTGGCACAAGAATTTTAAGGATGAGGAGCTCAAGGAGTTGTATTGGAAAGCTGCAAGAGCATACTGTGAACCTGATTACCTCCAAGCCATTGATGAAATGAGGGCCATAAACCCTGATGCAGTAGAGGCAATCTTAAAGCAGGATCCCAAAAGTTTTAACAGGTGCTACTTGAAAACTCACACTAAATGTGATGTCATAGTAAACAACATGGCAGAAACATTTAATGGTTATGTCATAACTCCAAGGTCAAAGCATATTATATACATGCTAGAGGACATTAGGGTTCAAATCATGAGTAGGTTAGTCATCAAAAGAACTGAAATGGAAGCCAAAGATGTGCTCATTTGCCCCAATATCCAGGAGAAACTTGATTTCTCAAAAGATGCAGCCTTTAGGTGTGAGGTATACCCCTCATCTTATCAGGTTTTTCAAGTTAGAGATGTTGATGATGTTACAGTTGACTTGGAAAATAAGACCTGCACATGTAGAAAGTGGCAATTAAGGGGGTATCCTTGTAAGCATGTGTGTGCTGTGGCTGGATTTTTGCATAAGAATGCTGAGGATTATGTTGACCCATGTTACCACAAAGAAACATACATGAGAACTTATGAGTACTCAATCCCACCATTGCCTAGTGAAAAGTTTTGGCCCAAGGTTGATTATCCAATGGATCCACCTCCAATCAAAAAGGCACCTGGTAGGCCTAAGAAAAACAGAAAGAGGGACCCTCATGAGGATCCCAAGAAACCAGGAAAACTGACTAAGCATAGGGTTGTAATGACATGTGGGATTTGTGGAGAAAGAGGTCACAACAAGAGAAAATGCACAGTTAAAGGTGAACTCAATATATTCAGTTGGTTTATTGATTATATGATTGTTTCCTAAATTTGTTTAATGTTAACAGATTCTCAAAATGCGGCAGCAATCGGAAGGAAAAGGGGAAGGCCAACTAAAAGAGGAAGGCCAAGTAAAAGGGGAAGAGCAACGGAGAAGGCTGCAGTTAGTTAATATGTTATGAATGGTTAATGGTTAATCTTTTGTTGGTTGTGTAATGACTATGTAAACTTATGACTGCTGTGTTGAATGTTTTGGATGGTTAAACTTATGACTGCTGTGCTGAATGTGTAATGGTTAATCTTTTGTTTTGAATGGTTAAACTGGTTAAACTCATTTTGCAGTTAACTTATGTCTGCACATGTATGGTCACAGGGGTATAATGGTCATTCTGCAGTTAACTTATGTCTGCAGTTAACTAAAACTCATACTGCAGTTAACTTAAAGTCATTCTGCAGTTAACTTATGTCTGCACACTTGTTTTGGTCTGCATATATGGTAACAGGGGTATAATGGTCATTCTGCATACTATGCACACTTGTTTTGGTTTGCACATGTGGTTTCAAATGGTCTGCATGGTCTGCACACTTGTTTTAGTCTGCATATATATGGTCACAGGGGTATATGGTCATTCTGCATATATATGGTCACAGGGGTATATGGTCATTCTGCATATATATGGTCACAGGGGTATATGGTCAAATGGTCTGCATGTGCTGTATTGTTTTGGTCTGCACATGTGGTTTCAAATGGTCAAATGGTCTGCACACTTATTGTTTTGGTCTGCACATGTGGTTTCAAATGGTTTGATGGTCTGCACACTTGTTTTGGTAGTTGTTTACTTGTTACAAAGTCAAAGTCTCTTTTGGTCTGCAAATGGTCTAATGGTCTGCACATATGGTACAAATAAAGACATCAAAGCCCAACTTCACTAAATTCATTCATGTCAAAGAACTTACAATAAAAAACAAGTTACATTCGATACACTATGTAAAACAACATGGCAATGATAACAAACAAACTAAACACAAACTGCTGCTTCAACATGAATTCTTTCGCACAAATTTGTCGTTTCAACATATTGTTCTCTTGAGATAGCAAGTTGTTCCGCAATTGCAAATTATATTCATTCCCGGTCACAGCATCACTTCTTGTAACTGCACTTGACCTGCAAGTTGAATGAACTTCGAATAATTTGTCGAAATCTTTTTTCCACATAAAGAACTTGCAGTCGTCTCGCTACAAACCAACATCATGTCGTCAGTTCAAAAACAAGTTAAATTCAATACATGGATACACAAGACTTACCGGCCATTGTGAGCAACCGTAAAATTCAGCACCACATCGAACACTTCTCCTTCCTGCTACGCGAATAACAGCTCTGATATCGTGATGACAATACAACTTCCCATCCATGTCCACCTTGAATATTTTAGGGATTCGGTTGGTATTACATGAAGAGTTGGAAGAAGTAGACATGTCGATCAGCCAATAAGTTGAAGGTTTGCTCTGATATCGTGATGAGCAAATTAGGGTTTGGATTTGGGTCGATTCATGCGTATGGCCTTAATTGAGGGTTTCCCTTGTTTGTGCAGGGTTTAAATCGAAGAAGAAGATGGCTTTTATACCATGAATGTGCCACATCTGCAATTATAGTCCACGTCATATAGTCCACGTAGGATTAAGGATGCCACCTAGGATTGAACACTAACTCAGTTACTGAGTTTTTAACTGAGTGGTGAAATGACAAACGAAAGTAAAAGTTTCGGGTGTCACAGATCAAAGTGTTAGTTGCGGGTGTTATCGGCCAATTCTTCAAAGTTAAAGGTGTTAAAATCCAATTGGCCTTTTAAAATTGATAAAAGAGGACCTGTGGATCTTTAATTGTTTCTACAAGTAATGCTTGATATGACTCGATAGCTTCCTTTCTGAGAGCTTTAGAACGCACTCTCTCCACTTCTTGTTCTTCTCGCTCTTTTCGCTTACGCAATACCCGCTCTCTTTCCTTCAATTTCTCCTGCATTTATTTATGACATAAGCATTTATAACAACCTTAACAACAAACATGTTTTTTAAATGCAATGTTTTGTGTATCAAAGGACTTGGTACTTCTGTATTAAGTATATAAGAAGCATTAAGGGCTTCCTTCCAATCATAAGTAACAATTTCTTAACTACATATAAAATGGATACCCTTTAACAGATGAGTATCGAGGATTATCCAGTCACTGTTGGTGACCTTTGATTGCAGCCTTCTGCGCTGCTCATTTTCTTTTTCTTCAGCAAGTGTTCTAACAAAGTATCAAATATGGCTCTTCGAGCACTATAACTTGGTATTGTCTGCAAGAGGAATATTGTATCTATACACTTAGTAATTAAGAAATGTAAAAAATATAAAAATGCAAGTCAACTTGATATAAGCACGTGTTACCTTGGTTTTAGCGTTGTACGTTCATGCTACTAAGACCAATGCAGGCGCGTGCTAAATATGGACACATACAAGTGACTTATGTATAGTCTCATGCTACTAAGACATTTAGTCGGTTGTATACAAAAATAATAATTTATGGCATAAAATCATTAGCCCTAATATTGATTTTTGCAAATTGTAAGCTTCACCCTTTCTAGAGCTCGCACGGATCGTGAATCCTGTTGGACCCCTGCCCATAGCATATTGTTATAAAGTACTTGAGCCTCTACATATTTCTTAGGTGGGTGGCCACGTATAAGAGATGTGTATGCTATCGTATCTGGTTTTAAACCTCTTTCAATCATTTCATTGAAAAGAAACTTCGCATGCTGTAAGTTGTTTGACTTACAATGATGGTCAATCAAGACCGTGTAGTGAATAAGATCAGGAGTCAACTCTTGCATTTTAGTCAGATATCTTTGCAAACCCTTTTCTTCGCTCCCGTTTTCTCTACTGATAAATCCCTTTCGTTTTACTTTAGACTCCCCGTCAAAAAATACCGTATAAGTTATAATATCAGGTTGTATACCATGACGTATCATACGACGAAAAATATCATAAGCTTTGGTTAAGCAATTCATCTTAAAATAACCATGTAACATAATCGTGTAGGAAATGACATCAGGTGGTATTCCTCTTGCAATCATCGTAACGAAAACCTCACGGGCCGTCATCATATCTCCAGCCCGACAACATGCAGCTATTAACTTACTATACATAATCTTAGACGGTCCATTTTCTGATCCCAATATTGTTTTAAACAGCTTTAATGCTTCATTGGTTTTGCGTTTTTCAAACAGGCCAGTAAGAAGTTTGAAGCAGCCATTTTTTGCTAGCAGAAGCCCGGTCTTTTCTTGCTCGGGTAATGTAACAAAAAGTTCATATGCCTTTTCTACATTGTTTAAGTCGCAATACCCATTTATCATAGCAACATAATTATTCAAGCTTTTTGTTTCAAGCTTATTAAAAAATGATGTTGCTTGCTTCATCTTTCCACCTTTGCATAAGCCATCGATGACGATGTTATGCGTAGTACTTGTGGGCTTTAAACCGCGTACCACCATATTATCTAAAAGAATCATCGTCTCCTTATAACGCCCGCATTTTAAAAACCCACCAATAAGCGCATGGAAGATAACCGTATCGGGTTTCAAACCATTCTCATTCATCTCATTAAAGATTTTTAAAGCGTTCTTAAGATCGTTAAGAAGACAAAATCCATTGATCAAAGTTGTGTAGTGCATAACATCTGGGTTCATTTTCTTTAATTTCATCTCGTCTAGCAACAAAACTGCTTCACCGATTTTCCGTTGTCTACATAGAGCATCAATAGCAATCGTGTACGAAATTTCATCGAGAAAAACACCGGATTCCTTTGCTTTTGTAAACTGGTCCACAGCTTCGGACAACATCTCCAAATGACACAAACATTGCATTATTGAGCTCAAAATAACACAATTAGTTTGGATACCGTTTGAATTCATGTCATCGTGAAGATCCAAGGCCTTTAGAAGATTGTTTCTTTTACAGTACCCTTGGATTAACGGCCCGTAACAATAAGCATCAGGCACGATTGCCGACTGTTTCATGTCAAGAAAAACGTTCTCTGCAGAGTCGAACTTCAACTCTCTTACAAAACCACGAATGACAGAAGCGTATGCGAAAACATCGACGGGTGAACCAGCGTCTCGAGACATTTTAAGCAACACAAAAGCCAAGTCTGTGTTGCCATTTGAGCAAAGCCCGTCAATATACGAACCGAACGTGAACGCATCGGACTCAACTCCAGTTTCTTCCATTTCTCTAAAGACATCTCCAGCTTCATTCACGCGTCCTTTCCTACATAGTCCTTTAACCACAATCCCATATGTGCACACGTTTGGACAAAAACCGCTCGTCTTTAAATGTTCATAAACCGCCATAGCGATATCTACTTCACCCTCTTCAACCAACTCGTTCAAAAAAAGATTACACGTCCGCACAGACGGAACAAATCGACCTTGTATCTTTAACAAAACTTCAAACGCTTTATCAAGCCGTCTAACATTAAGAAAAGCCTTAATCAAAGCATCAACTGCTATAACAACCAAATGTTGATCACCCACATTAAACTCTTTCAACAACCCTTCAAACAAATCCGAAACGTTAAACCCAAAAGCCCCATCTTTATCCACAATAACCTCTAAAAACAAAAACTTTAACCTACTAATCATACACCAGTAACACATAAACCTTATAATAGCCATATAAGTTGCAACATCATGGGTAAAACCACATAGTTTCAATCGGGTGAGTAAATGTAATGCTGTATTGGGTTGTTCTTTTAAGTAGTTTAAGGTTTCAATAACTGACATTTTATCAAACACCTGGTGGGCATGATCAAATGAGACAATATTGTTGTTGTTAAAGGGGTGTGGGTAGTTTTCTTCTGAACCGGAGTCTGATACGTCGGAGAAAGGTAACTGAGCAAGTGATGAAACTGAACTGAATCGGAAAATGCGGTCATATTTGACCAAATTTCGGCGATAAACTGACCTGATTAGGGGAACCCACATGGAGAGAGCATTTGTTTTCAACGAGCCACAAGCTGTACGCACTTGATATTCAACTCGAATTGAGGATTACAAGCCTGATGATCTCGAGCCTGATTTGCTTATGACTCAGCTAGAATGTTTTGTTGAATGATTTTATTTGCGTGGGGTACTTTAATTGTGTTATGTTGATTATAACTGGTATTTAGCCCCCGCGTTGCGGGCGGGGCCCGTAAAACTGCACTACCATTTTTATGAGAGGAGGTGTAAAAACGTGTTAGGCAGCAAACCAACGACGGCCAAAACGGAGAAAAAACGTAAAACAAAAATAACAAATTTATAAGAAGTGACTTACGTAACGTACAAAGTATACAAACTCAAATGTATACTGACACCTATTAGAAAGTCGAGGAGGTTAAAATAATATTTTATAAAGTTTTTAAAAAGTAGAGGTTAAAAGTAACAACTTTAAAACTTAAGAGGTAAAAACTGACATTAAAAGAATAAAAAAGTTGAGAGGCCACTTTTAATCACTAACCAAATTTTGGTGGCAAAACTTCAAAACCAAAAAAGGCAACTGGCGCAATGTGATGTTATGGATTGATATATATAATAATTTCTGCGAAAGAGGTAGAGGAGAAACGAACAATAGGTTCTTGAAATCCTTTGAATTCTAGGTCAACAAAGGGTTAACCATAAAGGCTATGTAACATATGTTATAGAAGCTGAGAGCTGTTTACAGCGGAGTGATGGCAGAGGGGGAGAAGTAGATATCCATCGGTGCCTATTCAATTCAAGAAATCCAATAAATACAAAAAACTCCATTGTGGGAATCGAACTCATTACCTATTGGTAATGGGTTTTATCTCACATCCAAAATGTCACTAGGCTATAAAGTCGTGGGCATATGCGGGATTGCGGGGTATTAGTTGATAGCGCTATTAGGCTTGACAAACATCACACCGTGTTAGAGGCCGGACGTGAACTTCTAACTTTCACTCTTGCATTAATGTTGATAGACATTAATGAGGGCACAAACGAAACGTCAGCATTCGATACACAGTTTAGTCATGTGATGAAAGTTAACTACCCGAGTCATACATAAATCAAAAACATTGTGAACTTTACTTTTGCTAAACTATGATTCGTGAATTTGCCAACTTTATTGTTGACACGTAGTTGCATGCTTTACAGGTAAGTAGGTATAGTTATGGACGAGCGTTGCAATCAGCTGGAATGGGTGATTCGTTAAAACTTTATGTTTTGAACATTTATTAAACTTGTAGTTTTAAGTTCTTGATGGGTTTTACTTTATTTTTCCGTTGCATCATAAACTGTGTTTAGACAATTAAACTTTATCGCTAATCATGTTATTAGTGAAGTTTTTATGGTTTTGAATGATTGGTTCAACATGATTAGTGGTTGGATCCTGATCAGTCACAGATCTCGCGGTAAAACTCCGCATGTGGAAATTTAGGGCGTGACACCTTTTTTCTTCTTTGATTATTATAAACGATACTCCTTTATCCGTATTATCAAACAATAATCTAACACAGCTATAACAGAGAGTGGTTAGTTTGTATAAGAATCAAACAAATCCAAAACAATAAGTTTGAACGAATGTTATTAATAGTTAGCATATTAATTTTCTTTTAAGTGGGGGTCCATTTTTTATGGCATTAGGCCCAAGCCTGACTTACTTGTACTGTAGGTCCAGCTCTGCTCCAACCTCTCGGCTATAAATACCACACTTCTACAAAGGTTTAAGCGTTCTATTCACTTTGCTCTCATTACTCTTCCTAGATAGAACGATACTTGTTCTTACGCCGGATTATGGTTACGAGAGTAAACCCCTCGCATCTTCTTCTTGTAACAAGTTCACAATGTTGCTAGTTTTGCAGGAATCATCTTTGAATCAGAGCTTGTGAAGATCAGATAACTCTCCCCCGGTTAAGCATTTGGATAACCCTCGTGGGTTTCTTCGTTTGTATACCACATGAAATTGGTAAATGAGTATGAATCAACCTTTTTGATATATAAGTGTGTTTCTTTTGGTGAATGGTAATATGGGCCACACTCCATAAAAGCCGTGACGTGTGGCACATAAGTAGCAAATTGTGTATCCAACTTTAATGTTGGTGTTGTGCACTCGATGGGTATTGCTCCTAACGATAATTTATCCGCTCACTAGTCAATCGACTCAGTCATGCCTTTTTGGTTTGTGCACAACTGGTTTCGCATGTTCTTTTTATTAATTATAAAAATATGTTTTGATAGTGGTGACATATTCACACATTTTGGTTGAAGTATTACAAGATGACTACATAACATTTCACGTAGGCAATGATCGTAACATGATACTTATGTGGATGCCTACGTGGGCTGTCACCGTAACATTTGGCTTCTCATACCATTAATATTGTCTGTTTTACCCACATGGAGCTCATAGATTTGTTTTTGATTGCCGAGATGATGTCGTTTAAGAGGATGGTAGGCATAAATTTACAATAAATTTTGAGTTAATTACTTGGATACCATATGGTCCTTGTGGCATATATTGCAACTTTAGTCTCAGAAATTGAAAAAATATATGTGATCCCCACTATTTAAAAACATAACACAGATGATGCAACGATAAACTTTTCTGTTAAGTGCACATAAATGACCAAACTACCCTTGTGTTAAGAATGAAATTTTGTAACATTAATTCAACGTATACAGTGTGAGTCTACAATTTTATGGTTTATTTATAGCAATGTTTTAAAATCCAGTAATTATACCGTACCGGATTGGGCTTAGAAACAATTTAAACATGTGTATCAGACGGTTCAACCGGGTGTACCAGACGGTTCAACCAGTACTACCGGCCGGTTTAAACCGGTTTTTAAAACATTGGTCACAGGTAAGATTATTTAAAATAATATTTTATAGTTGCACTTTAAAAATGATAAATTATTAATTTAAAGTGCTTTTACCAACAGTTTGGAAAAAAAAACAATATTACTAAATATTTAAAAAGATAGAAAACGGGTAGGCAAGAAGCGCAAAAAAAACAGTGTTTGCAGGAAATTTCTTTTCGGGTATTTTCCTTGCAACCATTTTTGCAGGAAATTTCTTTTCAGGTATTTTCCTTGCAACCAGTTTCTGTCGCTAATAACATCTTGCAAAAGATTTTGGCTCTACCAATAAGTACTTCTCTACTTTTTAAAATCCCGCAGATAAAAACAATTCCTAGAGTTAAAAAAGAACAAAACATCGACAAACCAGAAGTAAAAATTTCTAATTTAACCATAACACCCGCACCTTAACTAGACGATACGATAATATCTATAGCCATAACATAGTATACATGGAAAACAAAGAATATTTAAGAGATCACAGAGCAGGCGGTTAAGAGGCTGATAAGATGTCAACGGACATGTAGCCCCAAATAAAGCTATCGGCGATCATGGCTTCTCTTATACCCTGAAAGGTGTTTCCTAGAATCAACTAAACTAGCTGTTTTACCATCACCATGTTTTTCCATATCTTGGTCAACTGTTGACTTACGCCTTCGTTGCAGGTCCTCGACATGCCGCCGCCATAAAGGTTCTCTATCTTTTCTTGGCATTTTGTTGTACCGAGTGTCGTCTTTGAGCAAGTGTCTGGCTGTTGACCATGAAGTAAAAACTGTTTTACCGTCTTCATATTCTTTTGTAGCTGCATCTGTGGTTATTACTTCAGCTAACAAAGCTTTGTATTCATTTGCACACCTCTGAAACACGACAACACACAAAGTTTAAAAAAAAAAATCTAGCAGGTTTGGTTAAAGCAAGTTTAGGCCGAAAAAAGTAGTTTTTAATACGCAGGTTTGGTTAAAGAGCCTTTACAAAAAGTCATCATGGGTCTGAACAACTTACATCATGCAATAACTTAGTGTGTTCACGAAAAAGTTTTCCGAGATCTGATTGATCTAAATAAGGGTTTGCTGCACGCCCTTGAGGATCCTTCTCTAGTTTAGGCTTTGCACCCGTCCATGAAATCTGAACATACAAAAGGATAAACATCAAGAATTACTGATTATAGCTTTATACTTATGATTTAACAAGTAGAAATTATAATTTGGTTAGTTACTTTGGGTACCTTCTATTAACATTATTTTAAATACAAAATATACGATAGCATCCACCTTTTCATTAACATATATGAGCGGTAGAATGATTAAAAAAACTACTGTACTCTACTTCTTATTAGACCAGTACATTTGTAACTATGGCTACAAAAAAAGTATTATCATATCAAATTCGAACTCAAGCGCTAAAAAACAAGCTTGGTTCGAGTTCTTATCGAGCTTTGTGTCTTATGTGATATGTAGGTTTCTTATATGAACTGCAATTTGCAAATTATGTTACTGTTGAACTTTATCATCGTTTTATCTATATTGGTTTAAGTTATGCTCAACTTTTGTTGTAACCTTTGTATATGTTTGAAATGAATCTGATTATCGTGTATGACTTTTATATATGTTTGTAATAAGTCCAACTATCGAATATAAATATTCAACTTTTCAAGAAGTTAATTTTAAAATTGATAAAAGAGGACCTGTGGATCTTTAATTGTTTCTACAAGTAATGCTTGATATGACTCGATAGCTTCCTTTCTGAGAGCTTTAGAACGCACTCTCTCCACTTCTTGTTCTTCTCGCTCTTTTCGCTTACGCAATACCCGCTCTCTTTCCTTCAATTTCTCCTGCATTTATTTATGACATAAGCATTTATAACAACCTTAGACATATGTAACAATTATACCAGCTACTTATTTAAGACAAGGTTCGATAAAGCAACAAAAAGCACGATGATTAGGAGATTCGTGTAAAGAGTAAACCCTAAATCCTTAAAGATGTGAGAATAAATATATTATACTATCTTAAAAGTACAATTAGCAACACTTGAGATTTTAATCACCTTATGGAAACACAAAAAAGTAATATGTAATTTATGAAATGCCTTTCTTATGGGCTAGTGTTTCATCTTTGTGCATTGATGTATATACACTCACTAACCAACATGTGCATGTATATTATTAGGCCTGTAAATGAACCGAGCGAACACGAACAGAGGCATGTTTGTATTCGTTCATTTAACTTTAACCGAACACGGACGTATAACCAAACGCATTTTTTGTCCATGTTCTTTTATTAAGAAAATGAGCATGTTCGTGTTCGTTTATGTTCGTTCGTTTAAAACCTAAACGAACAGTTCATGAACGTAAACAAACAAACAATAAACAACACAAATGACCATAACTAAACAAACATAAATGAACACAAATGAACATAATTGACTAAACATAAAAGAACATAAAGTAATTTGTTTATATAAATTAGTGATTAATTACGATAAATTCCATGAAAATTTAGAAGGCAGCATAGTAACCACGCCCAAAAGAGAAAAATCGAGAAAAGGGAAATTAAGAAAAAGCTTATTATACCTCTTCATCACGTTTTGCCTTTGCTGCCCTTTCAGCTTCAACGCCAGAATCCTTTAGCTCAGACATATATTCATTAAATATGTCTTCCCTATCCTCATGCTTAACAGATTTGTATCGAGAATCATTTCTAAACATATCCTTAACCTTCAAGATCAAACGTTAAAAACAAATTAACGCATGATCAACGAAAAAGAACAAAGCCCAATTCAGATTTCTACACATTTACTAACCTTGGACCAACGAGAAGTTGAAGAAATATCCTTATTCTCCCTAAGCATCGACTTGAAACTAGAAACAATAGCTGCACGTTTTGCATGGGCCTCTTCTTCAACAGACCTCATTAGTGGAATAACCCTGATACAAAATAAAAATCAGAACATTATAAACAACGTAAAAAAAACTAGAGGTGTGAATTTCTAACATGACCCAAAATACAACACGAACCTAACACGAAATTCACGGGTTTGGATTTAGTCTAAACGAGTTCAGGTCAGTTACAGGTTGAACCCGTTTAGCTAAACGGGTCGGGTTCGGGTCAAACGGGTCGGGTTGGCGAGTTGACCCATTTATATTATATAAAATTTACAATTTATTTTATGTCATAAATTAAATTGGGTGTGTATTTTATGCCATAATTATCACTTAAAAAGAGAAATTGACATAAGATTTTATAGTTAACTGTATTATATAAATTTGTGTGTTTTAGTAAATTTTAATTTTATTATTTTAAATTGCTTTAAAACTAAAAAATAAAATCGGGTGGAATTGGTCGTGTTCGGGTCAACCCGAGAATATTCAGGTCACGTTCGGGTTCATATGTATGACACGATTTTAGGGTTCAGGACGTGTCCAGGTTCGCCTAAAATTTTCGGGTTCAGGTCAGGTTGAACCCCCCAACCCGTGAACACGACCCGTTTAGCACCCCTTAAAAAACCCATGAATGTACTGAAATGTGCGATTCTGCATTGTAAACATACTAAGTGTAACACATTTCACTAAGAGTTGTATCTAAAATGCAATTGCAAATAAATATTAAAGAGTAACTACCTTTCATTTAGTAATGCTTCGCGTTCTTTTCTGTCCAAGGCCTCAAACCTTGGATCGTGGCCCCATTTTCTTTTAAACGTTTGATAATCAGTGTTGTGAGTGATATCCTAAAAGATAGATACAGCAATGGCAACAAATTATAACTCACATTATTCATAATTTGATTACATTACAGGCTATGATTATATAAATGGAACTTTTGAGATTTTAATTAGAGACAGACTTAAATCAAACCTCCTTCGCCTCATCCAGTAACTGTTTGTAACCTTCGATTGCAGCCTTCTGCGCGGCTCGTTTTTCTTTGCGTTCTTCTTCAGCACGAGTTCTGACAAAATGATCAAATATGGCTCTTCGAGCACTATAACTTGGTATTGCCTGCAAGAGGAACATTGTTCCTATACACTCAGTAGACTGAAAACCAAAACCAAAACTCAATTATCATAGTTTGATTCATTAAATGTTTTCTTTGGTGACAAACTGATGTAGACAGAAAATGTAAGCAGCATATTGCGAATTTGTATTGCAGTGTTTCAAACAGCATATGGCATGAAAAATCAGCTGAAAGTACAATAGAAATAACGCAGATATAAACAGCAACAGTAAAATATCATATCAGTAACCTGAAAACGCGGATCAAACACAAATTTAGGAAGCTCCTTCTCCCATTTTGAAAACGGGGCCACCCCACGCTCCTTGAGCATCTCCTGGATATTCCACAAGTAAAAAGTGTAATATAAAAAAAAAACATAATAGAAAAATCAAAAGTATTGGTATACAGTTATCAACAACATAAAGATACCTTAAACTGGATAACACGCTCCTCTTTGGTTGGTCCAGTGTCCACATCATATGAATCGGACGAGCTGTTTGAAACATTTCCATCACCATTATCATCTTTGACCTTGTCTTTTCCGTTCTCACCATGTGGGCCCTTCCCTGCTTGATCAACTGGTGTAGAACCGTTCAGATCAGATTCAGTGGTAGCAGGAGCTGCAGAATCTTGCAGTTTCTTTTTTATCAAATCAAGCGCAGATGATGAGACAGGAGATATGGCATCACGGCCACCTGTGGTAATAGCAGGGGCGTTCAAGCTTAATGGGACGGATCCTTTTTCAGTTAAAGTAGTTACGTTTTGCACTGCTATTGATTGTTCTTTTAAAGCGTCACTTTCCTGCTTCTTTCTTAACTCGGCCACATCTGCTGGTATTTGCCAGCTGCTCAGCTGAAATAATACAAAATTGTAAACATCGAAACTGAGTTTACATGTCAATATAAAAATAATGCAAGTCAACTTGAAGTAATAAAACTTCATTATAGCAAATAAGCTTGTGTTACCTTGGTTTTAGCATTGTAGTAGTATCTTTTCCCGTCATTTGTGGTGACCAATGACCAATCTGTGCCAGCACACTTCTCCCTGAATAATACACAAAATAAATTAAGAGAACAGAAAGCTACGGTAACTTAATACCATAAAAAGAAGTTCATCGTAAAATTTCTATCTTCAATTTTAATATAGGGCTGAGGCTGTTGATCACCGTATATCTTCTTAAAAGCATTTATAGAAGTATATAACCTCACTCAAGAACAGCCAAAAGATCTAAGTTGTACATTATATTTCTCCCTATTGAAAAAAGAGTAATTTCACAATACCATACTGATACTTGTTCCTTTGAATCTCAAACACGACTTAGAGTGAAGAAAGGGGAAAAAAGTGTAAACAAACTATTCATGCATATCACTCACCATGAAATCGGAGTTGGTTGTGCAAAAACTTTATCAGGCTGCCAACCAAAAAGTAGAAAACAAAACAAAAAAAGAAACCATTAGTTCATTCGGGAAAGGCACACATAAAACAATAGATCAGTACAATGATGCTAACATACATCAAGCTGGTTTCAAATTTTGCTACCTAAAAGAAAAGGCAACTACATGAATTTGAACGCCATATTAGAGAAAACCACATCAATTAAAACTCAAATACAGTAGACATTTCATAGGTTTTAGTATCTATCATATTATGCACATAGAACAATCAAAACAAAAAAGACGTACCTCTCCCTTAAAACCAATGGGTTTTTGGTAAGTAGACTGTCCGGTCACAGCATTATAATAGTATATGGTTCCTGTTTCAGTCCTGTGTGCTGACCAAGCATCCAACAGATCACCAGCGACGGATTCTTCCTTTACACCAACAGCATTTAGATGCTTGCTATTGTCTGCAAAACATAAAAGTGAATCACAAATTGCTCAATATTATTATCTGAAAATCACAAAATTCACAATATTATTTATTATTCACACATACAAGTCCCTGGAGGTAATTCTTGAGCCACGCTGCCCGAAACTCCAATTGATGTACTAGGAGGCTGAGCATTGGATGGTTGGACCAACGGCAGTGGCGTGCGTTGAGCTGACAAAGGAAACGGGCCAGGAAACGCAGGTGGATATGGTAAAAGTTGCGGTCTAGACAAGTTTCTGATTGGTGGAGATTGAAGCCAGACTCCTTGCCATGGGGGAATTGGAAGCATAGGAGCCATAAAATGGTTGCTGAGGCGTTACAGGAGTCCTTGGGGCACCTGGAGGCGGTTGAAAAGGTGGTCCAGGTGGCATCCTAAATGGTGGTGAAGCAGTGTTCGGATTTGATGACGTGGCACCTAAAGGTGAATAAGCATGCTGTGAAACAGGATGAGGAACGGATGTAGCAGGAGACACAGTAGGCCCGGTAACATTCTGTTACATATAGATCGCATGACATGTTAGTCTCCAGATGAAGCTTCTCAAAAAAATGTACAATTTGCTTCCTACTGGTAATGGTTATGAACACAAAACCAAAACATATAGTAACGTTTATCATTATGAAACACTAACCAATAAGCATCAAATTCTTCTAACAATACACAAGTTGTAGCAACATCCAACATACTTAAACTACTATTTGTCACCGCAGTCCAAATCTTTTGTTACAGAATTAATTTGCAAGTAGACTGACTATGATCTTAACTAGGGGTGCAAACGAGCCGAGCGGCTCGCAAACTGCTCGAGATCAGCTCGAGAAAAAGCTTGAAACGAGCCGAGCCTTATCAAGCCCGAGCTGAACTTGAGCCCAAAATAAAGCTAGTTTATTTATCGAGCCTGGCATGTGAAACTCGTCAGGCTCGTCAAGCCTTAGTGTAATATTATTAGTTTTTATTAATATTTAATAACATTTACCCCTTATTTAAAGTTGTCTAGTAAACGAGCCGAGGCGAACTTATTTAAACTTGTTTACGAGCCGGGCCCAAACCTAAAAATAAGCTTGATAAGTAAACGAGCCTGAGCCCGAGCCCGAGCTTCACTTATAATAAACGAGCCGATCTTGAGCTCGAGCTTGAGAAACTACCAACGAGCTGAGCTCAAGCTTTGAAAACAAAGCTCGAACCGAGCCAAGCTCGAGCTCTCAAAAGTTCATCGAGCTCGGGCTCGGCTCGTTTGCACCCCTAGTTCTTAACTTCCATGCTAATTACTAAATCAACAAAAAATCCATACAGCCTATGATTATGCCAATATCAGGTGCAAAAAAGGTATAACCAATCATGCCTGCAGACGATTTCAATTATAAGACTCTAAAGATGTACATACAGACTGATCCTTCTGCGGCAACTGGTGGTTTCCATTATAAGAAAAATTAGCATCTGATGCCACTTCTCTTGGAACAGCAACAGACGAAGGTGGTGGCCTGACCTGTGTATTCATTCCTTGCATAAATGAACCGGGGTGTGTCGGGGGTCCAGAAACAGGAGGTTGCAAGGATGTAGCAGAAGTTGAGACATTTTTTGGCGCTTCAGACTTTGCTGAGTCAGCCACCTAAAAAGGAGTGAAGGGCAAGAAGACATCACAAATATGTAAAAAGCAGTTAACAGAAAACATAACTAACAGGTTTATTTCAGGAATGTGAATTGACAATAGTTTCATAGCCATCCTTACCATTGTCGACTGAAATGAAACAATATCGGCTTGCGGAATGTTGTATGAAAATGAAGAACCAGAACTAGCAGGAACAGGAGGTCTAGGAAGAGATGAAGAACCTGGTGAATTTACCATAGTCTGCAGTTATAATCAGAACGTTAGTTTGTAATACACACATAACGTTTGCATTAATTTGGAAAAATATGTGAGGTAATGTAATATTTAATGGAAAATTTATCACGCTTCCAGCAAACAGAAAAACAATAGGTTACAAAGGGATCCACTATCAGTGCTGGAAGATGGATGAGGGCCCTCAGAATTTATACTAGCATTTGGAGGCACATTGTACGAAAATTTTCAAATTCTTGGTTCGAGTTCTTATCGAGCTTTGTGTCTTATGTGATATGTAGGTTTCTTATATGAACTGCAATTTGCAAATTATGTTACTGTTGAACTTTATCATCGTTTTATCTATATTGGTTTAAGTTATGATCAACTTTTGTTGTAACCTTTGTATATGTTTGAAATGAATCTGATTATCGTGTATGACTTTTATATATGTTTGTAGTAAGTCCAACTATCGAATATAAAGATTCAACTTTTCAAGAAGTTAATTTTAAAATTGATAAAAGAGGACCTGTGGATCTTTAATTGTTTCTACAAGTAATGCTTGATATGACTCGATAGCTTCCTTTCTGAGAGCTTTAGAACGCACTCTCTCCACTTCTTGTTCTTCTCGCTCTTTTCGCTTACGCAATACCCGCTCTCTTTCCTTCAATTTCTCCTGCATTTATTTATGACATAAGCATTTATAACAACCTTAACAACAAACATGTTTTTTAAATGCAATGTTTTGTGTATCAAAGGACTTGGTACTTCTGTATTAAGTATATAAGAAGCATTAAGGGCTTCCTTCCAATCATAAGTAACAATTTCTTAACTACATATAAAATGGATACCCTTTAACAGATGAGTATCGAGGATTATCCAGTCACTGTTGGTGACCTTTGATTGCAGCCTTCTGCGCTGCTCATTTTCTTTTTCTTCAGCAAGTGTTCTAACAAAGTATCAAATATGGCTCTTCGAGCACTATAACTTGGTATTGTCTGCAAGAGGAATATTGTATCTATACACTTAGTAATTAAGAAATGTAAAAAATATAAAAATGCAAGTCAACTTGATATAAGCACGTGTTACCTTGGTTTTAGCGTTGTACGTTCATGCTACTAAGACCAATGCAGGCGCGTGCTAAATATGGACACATACAAGTGACTTATGTATAGTCTCATGCTACTAAGACATTTAGTCGGTTGTATACAAAAATAATAATTTATGGCATAAAATCATTAGCCCTAATATTGATTTTTGCAAATTGTAAGTTTCACCCTTTCTAGAGCTCGCACGGATCGTGAATCCTGTTGGACCCCTGCCCATAGCATATTGTTATAAAGTACTTGAGCCTCTACATATTTCTTAGGTGGGTGGCCACGTATAAGAGATGTGTATGCTATCGTATCTGGTTTTAAACCTCTTTCAATCATTTCATTGAAAAGAAACTTCGCATGCTGTAAGTTGTTTGACTTACAATGATGGTCAATCAAGACCGTGTAGTGAATAAGATCAGGAGTCAACTCTTGCATTTTAGTCAGATATCTTTGCAAACCCTTTTCTTCGCTCCCGTTTTCTCTACTGATAAATCCCTTTCGTTTTACTTTAGACTCCCCGTCAAAAAATACCGTATAAGTTATAATATCAGGTTGTATACCATGACGTATCATACGACGAAAAATATCATAAGCTTTGGTTAAGCAATTCATCTTAAAATAACCATGTAACATAATCGTGTAGGAAATGACATCAGGTGGTATTCCTCTTGCAATCATCGTAACGAAAACCTCACGGGCCGTCATCATATCTCCAGCCCGACAACATGCAGCTATTAACTTACTATACATAATCTTAGACGGTCCATTTTCTGATCCCAATATTGTTTTAAACAGCTTTAATGCTTCATTGGTTTTGCGTTTTTCAAACAGGCCAGTAAGAAGTTTGAAGCAGCCATTTTTTGCTAGCAGAAGCCCGGTCTTTTCTTGCTTGGGTAATGTAACAAAAAGTTCATATGCCTTTTCTACATTGTTTAAGTCGCAATACCCATTTATCATAGCAACATAATTATTCAAGCTTTTTGTTTCAAGCTTATTAAAAAATGATGTTGCTTGCTTCATCTTTCCACCTTTGCATAAGCCATCGATGACGGTGTTATGCGTAGTACTTGTGGGCTTTAAACCGCGTACCACCATATTATCTAAAAGAATCATCGTCTCCTTATAACGCCCGCATTTTAAAAACCCACCAATAAGCGCATGGAAGATAACTGTATCGGGTTTCAAACCATTCTCATTCATCTCATTAAAGATTTTTAAAGCGTTCTTAAGATCGTTAAGAAGACAAAATCCATTGATCAAAGTTGTGTAGTGCATAACATCTGGGTTCATTTTCTTTAATTTCATCTCGTCTAGCAACAAAACTGCTTCACCGATTTTCCGTTGTCTACATAGAGCATCAATAGCAATCGTGTACGAAATTTCATCGAGAAAAACACCGGATTCCTTTGCTTTTGTAAACTGGTCCACAGCTTCGGACAACATCTCCAAATGACACAAACATTGCATAATTGAGCTCAAAATAACACAATTAGTTTGGATACCGTTTGAATTCATGTCATCGTCAAGATCCAAGGCCTTTAGAAGATTGTTTCTTTTACAGTACCCTTGGATTAACGGCCCGTAACAATAAGCATCAGGCACGATTGCCGACTGTTTCATGTCAAGAAAAACGTTCTCTGCAGAGTCGAACTTCAACTCTCTTACAAAACCACGAATGACAGAAGCGTATGCGAAAACATCGACGGGTGAACCATCGTCTCGAGACATTTTAAGCAACACAAAAGCCAAGTCTGTGTTGCCATTTGAGCAAAGCCCGTCAATATACGAGCCGAACGTGAACGCATCGGACTCAACTCCAGTTTCTTCCATTTCTCTAAAGACATCTCTAGCTTCATTCACGCATCCTTTCCTACATAGTCCTTTAACCACAATCCCATATGTGCACACGTTTGGACAAAAACCGCTCGTCTTTAAATGTTCATAAACCGCCATAGCGATATCTACTTCACCCTCTTCAACCAACTCGTTCAAAAAAAGATTACACGTCCGCACAGACGGAACAAATCGACCTTGTATCTTTAACAAAACTTCAAACGCTTCATCAAGCCGTCTAACATTAAGAAAAGCCTTAATCAAAGCATCAACTGCTATAACAAACAAATGTTGATCACCCACATTAAACTCGTTCAACAACCCTTCAAACAAATCCGAAACGTTAAACCCAAAAGCCCCATCTTTATCCACAATAACCTCTAAAAACAAAAACTTTAACCTACTAATCATACCCCAGTAACACATAAACCTTATAATAGCCATATAAGTTGCAACATCATGGGTAAAACCACATAGTTTCAATCGGGTGAGTAAATGTAAGGCTGTATTGGGTTGTTCTTTTAAGTAGTTTAAGGTTTCAATAACTGACATTTTATCAAACACCTGGTGGGCATGATCAAATGAGACAATATTGTTGTTGTTGTTAAAGGGGTGTGGGTAGTTTTCTTCTGAACCGGAGTCTGATACGTCGGAGAAAGGTAACTGAGCAAGTGATGAAACTGAACTGAATCGGAAAATGCGGTCATATTTGACCAAATTTCGGCGATAAACTGACCTGATTAGGGGAACCCACATGGAGAGAGCATTTGTTTTCAATTTCTGCGAAAGAGGTAGAGGAGAAACGAACAATAGGTTCTTGAAATCCTTTGAATTCTAGGTCAACAAAGGGTTAACCACAAAGGCTATGGGCATGTTTGGGTAAGCTTTTTGAAACAACTTGTTGGCTTTTTGAAAAGTCATAAGCTAAATGATGTTTTGCAAAAAGGGTGTATGTGAGGGGAAAAAGCCAATAAGTCAATAAGTCACAAAATCCTGACTTTTTCAATAAGTCAATAAGTTGTTTTAAAAAGCTTACCCAAACATGCCCTATGTAACATATGTTATAGAAGCTGAGAGCTGTTTACGGCGGAGTGACGGCAGACTCGTGTATACGAGTTGTTACGTGTTTTTAGTTTTTGTGAAAATGGAATCTGGAGAAAATTGGTTAAAGAGGGGAAATGACGATTTTGTCCTTAGATCTGAGTTGGGGAGTTGACTGCATCGGGCGGCGGCTGAGTAACGAAGTTAGATAAAGTTAACGGAGCGTGGGTTTGTTGTGTGATTTGGTGTTATTGTAGTGCGGGATTGGATTATAAAAAGAGTATGTGAGTAATGGGGAGATCACGTATATAACGGTTTTATGAGTATTCAATTGTTTATTTTATTTAAATAGACTACTGGCGAAATTCACCATATCGGGATACACTCGCCTCTGAACCGGAGAAAACCCTCACCTATGGCCAAAGCCCGTGAACACTCGCCCAAAGGCACGACAGTGTGGTGAGGTAAAATTCGCTCAGTTCAAGGATTGAACTAGCGATCTCCACATATTCGTCTAGTCTCCCATCACCACCAGGTGCCGCAGAAAATAATGGGAAGGGCAGGAATCAAATCTGAGTCCAGTACTAGGGGTGTTCACGATCCGATCCGATCCGATCCGATCGAGGGTCTGCTCATGTTCGGATTGAATTACAACCGATCCGATCCGAGCGGATCAAATTTGTAAAACCGATCGCAAAAGTGATGCTCATGCTCGGATTGAATTTGAATCGAACCGATCCGATCGGCTCGGTTTCGCTCGGTTTTTATCAAATCCTAAAAAAAAGCGAGCGGGTCGTTTTCGCTCGATTGAATAATAAGGCTTCGTTCAACAAAAACAAATTCTAACTTAAAGTGCGAATACAAAAGCAACACAAAATAAAGTGCGAATACAAATTGTCATTTAGTTCAAAAGCCATAAACTTCTTCTTTAAGCTTGTTCATCTTCATCCACAAAATTCAACTTCACATCAACATATAACCTATAAACACAAGCATTAAACAAAACCATTAAGTTCTACACATTAGAAAACAACTTTTAGGTTTTGTCAATTATAAAAATACCTTTCATTTATTATCAGACCCATCTGGAGTCAACACATCAATTTCCAATTTTTATTCATCTCTTGCAGCTTGCTACACATTAGACTGAAGTTATACGACTGAACGATTTAACATACCAAACGATTTATACAACTGAAACAAGTTATATGATTGTTATACGACTGAAACAAAACAAGTGATATTTACAAACGATTGTTATTCAACTGAAACAACTCAAACAAGTTTAAAAAACATAAGCAGATCAGAAAAAAACAGAGCGACTCACTTGTTGCAGATTGAAGACCGGAGATTGAAGACCATCCGACGAATTGTTGCAGATTGAAGACCGGAGATTGAAGACCGTCCGATGAACAATTGCAGATTGAAGACCGGAGATTGAAGACCGCTCAGTTTGTGTCGGAGACTAGAGAGCGAAACACAGGAGCGGCGACTGAATAGTGAGTGAATACTGGATACTCTTTTGAATAGGATTTAGGGTTAGATACTTAGATTTACGTATTAAATATTAAGTTGGGTTGAATGTGATTTGGGCTTTTAATTTTTTTTGGGGCTATTATATTTTTTGAGTTTTTAATCTATAAAATCTATAATATAAATATATATATTAATTATTAATAAAAATAATTCGAGCGAAACCGAGCGATCGACGAGCGAGCGGAGCTATGCTCATGCTTGGATTGAATTTGAATCGAACCGATCCGATCGGCTCATTTACAAACTGAGCGGGAATCGAGCGAGCATTTTTCGAGCGATCGTCGAGCAGTTTGGACAGCCCTATCCAGTACCAACTCTCTCACTTAACACTTAACCACCATCTCATTGGCTATCTTATTTAATTTTTTATTTAATTTTTAAGACTAAGATACTGTGGGTGGTGGATCAAGTAAAAGGGGTAAAAACTTGCAATGGGTTATATGGAAAACAAGAATTGCGAGAGTATTCAAGATGAAGAAATTCTTTATGCCAAAGGTCATCAAAATCAATAAATTCGAGTGTATTAATCCCACGTCTTAGGAATAATTTGTTGGAAAAAATGTTAGTGAAAATGTTTTTGTCACTAATTTTGGACATGATAAATATACTTGTGTACGGGTTGTATAAATATTCGTTTGTGGGTTTATGTATGATAGGATTATAATGAATCAAACTATTTCTAAAAAATGAGTTAATATGAATGAGATATTGATGCTCGAAGTTGTAAGACCGGAACAACTAAAAATGAGAACATTGATTGAGGTTTGTCAACATGTGTAAGGCTTCCAAACCAGACACCCTGCAGTAGGTGTGTTTAGAAAAAACCATAACCAAATAAAAACTGTAACCGAATAAACCGATTCGAACAACGAATTCGGTTATTGGTTTGGTTTCTAACCGAAACCGAATTATGAATATGGTTTTTGGTTCGGTTTTTGGATCCACATTTTTTTAATTTGGTTTATTCGGTTTATTTGGATAACTGAATAAACCGTTAATTTTATTAATTATTAAATAAAAATAATATTTTTTAATAAATTATATACAATTTATTAGCCCAAAATACTAAGTCTAATATCTAAGTATATGTATCCCCATGGTTTGAAGATTATTTATGTTTTGTGCCATTAGACTTGTTGTCTATTTATAGTTTCTATTATCTATGTTTTAAAGTTTTAACTTTGTGTTTGTGTGTATGACTATTTTATGGATATGTTTGTTCCTATGTTTTTATTTATATATTGTTAGGTTTAAATTCGTTGCTGATTTGATATTCGGAAGTTAGAACACAAACATAAATATAAATTAGGTAAAAAAGTACTTAGGTATAATTTGGTTAGATTAGGTTTATTTGGTTTCTAACTGAAACCAAACCGAATCGAGTTTGGTTTGGTTTGGTTTGGTTTGGTTAGGATGCATATTCCTAATTTGGTTTGGTTTGGTTTTTGGTTTGGGGTATAAAATTTTGAAAACTGAATAAACCAAACCGAATAAACCAAATAAACAATAAACCAAACCGATGAACACCCTTATCCTGCTGTTGGATCACATCACAGTGTACTGTCTAAAAATATATGGTTCTCTTGAAAACATGCAGCTAAAATTCAATTTAAATAGTATTAGCTATTTTAAAATAAAAAATTTATCCTTAAATTAAAGAAAATGTGAATGCCTTCCTAGTAGCTTACGAGTAATTCCATCAATTAGCCAAGAGTTACATCGACCCAAACAATATAGCTATGAACAATCTAACATACATGCAGAAGTCAGCTACGCTGAGTTAGTTCTAACAGTTTAAATTAAAGCATTAAATACACGTCGCAAACACTTTATTTTAAAACCAAAACACCATCGTTATAAAATCATCAATATTGTATTAAATAATGTTAACATCAATCTAAGGTTCAATGATTTCAACCCATCACCCAAAACGACCCGCAACTCCACCCATAACTTAAATCCGATAATCATACAAGTAATTCTTTCTAATGTGGATCAAATTACCTAAATAAAGTTACATAACGTTAATGGACCATGGGTTCGTTGTGTAATTTGGTGCTATTGTAATGCGGGATTTGATTAAAAAAGGAGTATGTGATTAATGGGGAGATCACGTGTATAACAATTTGGATGAGTATTCAATTATTCGTTCTTTTTGTAGGGGTGGATCGGCTAAAGAGGGTAAAAAACTATTTCATTCAGTTATTTACACCATACTATGGTTTATATGGAAAATAAGAAATGTGAGAGTATAACTTTTTTGTCGCAGGGATCATCAAAATCCATATATTCGAATCTATTAATCGCACATCTTCGATGGAATCAATTTGGTGGTAAAATTGGTGTTGTTCTTGGTAGTGTTTTGAAAATCGAACCGGGAACCGGGGTTGGGCAGGCCGATTCACGGTTTAGAATCTTTTTTAGTGTGGTTGGCCGTACGGTCAGACCGGGAACCGGGGGTTGAATTTTGTAATTATAACTTGAATTTTTATTTTTACTGCCAGGTTATTTTTTTCTAATTATCTAACATGCTTATTTTTATATACGTTTTCAGTTGTTCTATGTTTTGACGTATGTGTCGATATGAATTCACGTTTCAACGTAAAACAATATAATTTCACGTTTCAACATAATTGTTTTTTCGGAAACAAGTATGGTCAAATATAATAAGTTTTCATGCTTATTTTTGTGTACAATTTCGATTGGTATACGTTTTGACTTAAACTGTGTTCAGAAACGAGTTAGGTCAAATATAATATGTTTTCATTCGACGGTCTAAATTCGAGTTATTGTACGTTTTGACGCCGTTAAGTTTTAATGTAAACGTAAGGGTGGTGTAGCGGTGTCACAACCCGATATTTCCAAGTATTACCGGTGGGGAGTATCGTGACATAGTTGATATCATCATAGACAATTTATCACAGTTTATATACACAGCGGAAGTCGAAAGATAAAATCATTACAAACCGAATGAAAGTAATATCATTTATTACAAAACGGTTGTAAAGGATCCACAGACGGATCGAAGTTAAAAAGAAATATTGTTCAGGAGATTTATAACATCTAAGCTTGCAAGACTCTTTATTGATGCTATGAGTAGCCAACTTATTCCGTTTAGTACCTGCACTTAGCGTTTTTGGAAAATACGTCAGTTTACACTGGTAAATACAATTAACCGACTCATTTTGAAAATGTTTAAGAAAATTGATTTGAATGCACAAGGCACAAAATAATTTTTTAAAACTTGGGATAATTATTTATATATAAACTTGTAAAAGAATTACATGTTCGTTATACGTTCAGTAGCCCGGGCTGAATACCGGGTTAAAGATTAATAAACACACCACATGATATAATCCCGCGGCGAGTTATTCTCAAAAATTGGATAATTATACCTTTCAACAGCCCTACACGATGTTTATACCCTTAAACGAATGAGTTATGAATCATATGAAGCCGTTTGTGGGAAAAAGTGAAAGTTTACAAACCACAAGGGTTAAAAGTGTCAACATGTTTAATTTATACCTCTGAGTGACCTTCTAACGAACCCGAAGCTTTGTAACGATTAATTATGATCACTAGAATAAGTGATAAAAATTTCACAAGGTTTCGATATCGTATGAGAAAGATACGCTAACATTCGTAAGTGAGGGGTTAAAAGCGTCAACGTTGAAATTCAGGACTTTTCGGTGATCATATAAATAACCGGGGACTTAACAAAGTTGGTTTATGACTTAGAGTCCTTAAAAGTCAAGTTAGAGGGTTAAAAGTGCAATAAATAAAGTTAAAACAACTATTAGAAGGGACCAGGGACCAAAAGTGCAAAGCTGCCAAACTGTTGACCGGATCTGGGCTTCATACCGGCCGTGTAAGACTCCTCTTGGAGCTTACGCGGGCCGCCTAAAAACTGCCAGCTCCCAATTCTTGGACAGATGCCTGTTATAGCCTGTTACACCGACTTATATGCATGGAAACTGATAACAGGGGCTGTGCAAATGAGATTTCATGCAATAGGGGACGCTGTGATCATCTGGTAGCAACAATAGGGACATTTGGGATGATCTTGTTGCATCAAATGCACTATATAAGAAGAACACTTGTTGCAACATTTTGACATTCATTTGAAAATCAAAGGGTACCCTTTTAAGGGTTTACTACCCACATAATTACCAACTCATAGCTACTTTCAATTCGAGAATTGACTGGACCATTAGTGACTAATCACTAAGTCAAACCTTAATTACGACAGGTTTGACTTTTGGCCATTAAACTAATAAAACACGAACTAAAGAGGTCAAGGAAGCTTACTGAAGTACTAAGCACGACTAATGACCCTTAGGGAACGATCTTGAGCTCCAGGAGACTCCAGAAAATAAGTTGGAATGATTTTCAAATGAATGTCAAAATGTTGCAACAAGTGTTCTTCTTATATAGTGCATTTGATGCTACAAGATCATCCCAAATGTCCCTATTGTTGCTACTAGATGATCACAGCTGCCCCTATTGCATGAAATCCCATTTGCACAGCCCCTGGTATCAGTTTCCATGCATATAAGTCGGTGTAACAGGCTATAACAGGCATCTGTCCAAGAATTGGGAGCTGATAGTTTTTAGGCGGCCCGCGTAAGCTCCAAGAGGAGTCTTACGCGGCCGGTATGAAGCCCAGATCCGGTCAACAGTTTGGCAGCTTTGCACTTTTGGTCCCTGGTCCCTTCTAATAATTGTTTTAACTTTATTTATTGCACTTTTAACCCTCTAACTTGACTTTTAAGGACTCTAAGTCATAAACCAACTTTGTTAAGTCCCCAGTTATTTATATGATCACCGAAAAGTCCTGAATTTCAACGTTGACGCTTTTAGCCCCCCACTTACGAATGTTAGCGTATCTTTCTCATACGATATCGAAACCTTGTGAAATTTTTATCACTTATTCTAGTGATCATAATTAATCGTTACAAAGCTTCAGGTTCGTTAGAAGGTCACTCAGAGGTATAAATTAAACATGTTGACACTTTTAACCCTTGTGGTTTGTAAACTTCCACTTTTTTCAACAAACGGCTTCATATGATTCATAACTCATTCGTTTAAGGGTATAAACATCGTGTAGGGCTGTTGAAAGGTATAATTATCCAATGTTGACACTTTGATTCTTTTTACACACATACTTTATTTGTTTGTCAACTTTGGTCCCTCTTTGTTTGCTCTTCCCTTTGATTAAGCTTGCCAGACCTTTGAGAAATCCCCGATGGTTCCTACGTTCCTCTTGAACCTCCCGTTCCACCTGGCTCAACTTCTGTAGAATCTCCTGTTGCTGTTGGGGCTGAATCAACGGCGGCTATGGCGGCTGCCGATGCGGAGGTTGAGGAGGTAGTGGGTGTTGATACCCATAAGGTGGGTACCCGGTTTGGTAGGAGGATGCGTAAGGTCCTTCAGGATGAAGGGCATTGTAGTTGGCTGCTACAAGGTATGGGTCAACATTGGGGGCATTGTAGTAGTTATACCCCGGGTAGGCAGGCTGCTCAAAGGGGTTGTATGCCGCTGCACTGGCGTATGTAGGAATTGGGTTATCATAACCCACTGGTGGCGGTGCGACTGGTGCAGACTCCACTTCAGAAACAGGGTTAAAAGGCCCACCCATCTGTGGGTCTTCATATAGTGGCGGGTAATGACTGCCACTTGAATGCTGAGGGGTGCTGATACGGACTCCTCCTCGCACGGACATCCGTGCGGTTGATCTCCTACGCCTCGATGGCTCCAGAGGCGGTTGCTGCACTGGCGATGGTGGCGGTGGCGGTGGAGTAACCGCTACAAAACGCGAATCCTCCGAGGGATCCTGCTGCTGCTGCTGTGATGAGTGGTAACTGGGAGTAAACACCCAGTCGTATTGGGCAAGCCTTGCCTGATAACTATCTGGACCACGATAAGGTGATCCATGATATGACGACCCATCTGAAATCTCGATGGGGTGAGTAGGTGTTCCGGTTGGCGGCTGGTCAGGTTCCGGATCCTCTTCCATGTCCATGGAGAAATGGTCCTCCGGTCCCAACGGGTTATAACCCATTGGCTCTTCAATTTGGTTTGCCGGGTTGAACCGGCTTTGGAAGTAGGGTGTTGGGTCATTGAAGGAATGGTGTGAGTTGGGGCTTTGAAGGGGTATAAAAGAGTGATGCGAGTTGTGGGGCTCGTTCTCCGATTGAGGACCGAAAGAGTTGAGGTAGGAAGGTGAGGAGCTCAGCGAGACTGAACGCCTCGCGGGTTCTAAATGGGTCCTCCAGTCTCCTTGAGGACTTGTGCTTAATGTGTCTGATGGAGTTCGCCGGTGTGAAGGCCCGACCTCGTGATCGTTGGGGGCGATGAATGGCCCCTTGCCTCTTCCTCTTCCTCGGATTCTTGGCGGCATTTTTATAGGTCCTGTCAAAACAAACAAAAGAAACAATAAAGGACAAAACAAAATAAGTTAGAATTAGTCCTAAGTTCTTTGTCTAGACTCGAAAGTCGAGGAATGTGCAAACTGTGTCATTGAGATTAAACACAAAAGGCTAGTGTTTAATTCACTCAACGTTGGCTCTGATACCAACCTGTCACACCCCGATATTTCCATGTATTACCGGTGGGCCCGGTGGGGAGTATCGTGACGTAGTTGATATCATCATAGACAATTTATCACAGTTTATATACACAACAGAAGTCGAAAGATAAAATCATTACAAACCGAATGAAAGTAATATCATTTATTACAAAACAGTTGTAAAGGATCCACAGGCGGATCGAAGTTAAAAAGAAATATTGTTCAACAGATTTATAACATCTAAGCTTGCAAGAATCTTTATTGATGCTAGGAGTAGCCAACCTATTCTGTTTAGTACCTGCACTTAGCCTTTTTGGAAAATACGTCAGTTTACACTGGTAAATACAATTAACCGACTCATTTTGAAAATGTTTAAGAAAATTGATTTGAATGCACAAGGCACAAAATAATCTTTTATAACTTGGGATAATTATTTATATATAAACTTGTAAAAGAATTACATGTTCGTTATACGTTCAGTAGCCCGGGCTGAATACCGGGTTAAAGATTAATAGACACACCACATGATATAATCCCGCGGCGAGTTATTCTCAAACCTTCGGTTATACCTTTTTATATATATGCACTGACAGGTGTATGCCGACACCCCGTGCTTAGGTCGTGGCCATTTCAATGTATGATGCCAAGGATATCCGGGACATGGTCATTAACCCCCCCAAAGGCTTTAAGCAAACATAACAGTTTAAACGGGTCATCTCAATAAATTAACCTTTATATGATTAAAAATTCAATGCCCGACCAAGCGGTATTTTATATACCGTACCCCAAGCCTGTATAAGGGAAAATAAGTTAAAATATTTACCTGAGCAAGTATATATCACAATCAGCGAGTGCAAGTATCATTTACTGGTCTGCTAATCTGGAATGAAGGTTTTAATAACCTATTAGATTCCTAACGGGTCTTAATTAAGTCTAAACTTAGACCGGTTAGTTTTAAAGGAAGATACACGGTTCGAAACGCATGATTAAGCGAAGACCGGAACAGAATGTGGTTTAGACCCGACAAGTTTGTATACTTGTATAATATGGGTAAACAAAACACATTCTGGATTTTGAGATAAAAATGATAAGGTTTGACCCGTTTCGGCTAATGTATGCAAACTAGTTACATAAACCATACCGAACGCGAAAATGCATAACGGGTAACCACAAGAGTCATATATAGGTTTCCTAAGTTAATATGCCTTAAATATGTTGTGATATCAGTAGGATAGCTTCCATTATGCCCAAAATGGATTTAAACTCAAATTATGCCCTGAATGGGTATTTTGGTCATTTTAAAGCTTAAAAAAGAGTTTAAATATTTATCTGAGTTTTAGGTCTGATATAATCAGTAAAAATATTTATTTTTATAATTCATAACAGTATGGTATTGCATATATGTGAAATTTACCTTTTATAACCAAACTATGCACCGTAGGGGCATTTTGGTAATTTCACATAAGCTTTGAAGGTCAAAATTAGAATTACGAGTTCAAAACTTTTGCTTACTATTTAATTATAAAAATTTACTTAAAAAATCCGTAGGTATTAAGTTTTATATGACAAAAATAGTTTTAACTCATACTATGTGCTTAAAACGTGTAAAAGTCGGTTTTAAGCGATTTTTGGTTTTAAATAGGAAATCTGAGTTTCTGATCAGTTTATAAAGTTCAAAATGTTTTATTTTTTATATAAAACCAGTATCAAAAAGTTTGGTATTAATATGTTATGTAAAACTCATTTTATGCAAGAAAAAGGCATAACCGACAATTACCGAATTATAGCAAGAACCCTATGTTATGCTCAGCTTAAAAATAAATAAAAAAATCTTCAAAAATCACAAAATATTATATTACCTCAGTGGTTAAAATGTTTGGTGTCAAAATTTGGGTTTAGGTAGGCTTTATGCTAATTACGCCGTTTAATTAATAAAAATCTTCTTAATTACGATATTGAGCATAACTCCTAATCTAGACCTCAAAATGATGTCAAATTTTTAGGACAAGTTTATAAATCTGTAACAAAGGTTTTTGTCCTCTCACATTTTCAAAAATCTCATTTTAAGGTCAAAAGGGAATAATGGTCAACATTTAGGCATATAACTTTTGGAGCCGAGGGTCTCTCTGGAAGCAGCCTCTCTATCCCTAGGGGTAGAGGTAAGGTGTGCCTACATCCCACCCTCCCCAGACCTTACAAATAGCTTTGCTATTTGTGGGATTTTACTGGGTATGATTGATTGATTGATTGATTGATTTAGGCATATAACGAAAATATGCAAATGAATCGGATAACTAAGGAACCAAGTTGTATAACCTCAGAGGGTTACACTATCCTATAACTTGGTCTTAATAGAGCTCTAAGGCATTTCTAAAACATGCTACATTGGGTCAGAACTGAAAGTCAAAGCAAAAGTCTACTTTTGCGACTTTCGGTCCCTAAACTGAAAATTGTCGGGTTGAACATGTTTAGACATGTTCTTTCATTAATTACCAAGTTATACAAGTGATACAACAGGTTTCATGGCTTCTACATTGCTAATTATGCGTTTATTTGAAAATTAGCTTTCTGTTGACTTTTTATAATCAAGTTTGACCCGACAATTGACCTAGTTAGAGTGGGAATCAGAGGGTGCCCTTTTAAGGGTTTACTACCCACATAATTACCAACTCATAGCTACTTTCAATTCGAGAATTGACTGGTCCATTAGTGATTAATCACTAAGTCAAACCTTAATTATGACTGGTTTGACTTTAGGCCATTAAACTAATAAAACACGAATTAAAGAGGTCAAGGAAGCTTACTGAAGTACTAAGCACGACTAATGACCCTTAGGGAATGATCTTGAGCTCCAGGAGACTCCAGAAAATAAGTTGGAATGATTTTCAAATGAATGTCAAAATGTTGCAACAAGTGTTCTTCTATCCACCCATTGCGGGTGAATGTGTAACGGGGATCTATATGGTCAGCAAAAGGAGCATGATCAGCGGCTGCAGGGATCTGATCCGGGTACAGGTGGTGCAACAACAGGCATGTCAACAGGTACAGGGTCATGCTCAGGCAGAGGGTCATGAGCAGGTATAGGCTCGGGTGCAAGCATAGGCTCAGGGTCGGCTGGTGCCAGCTCAAGATCAGCGGGTACATCAAAAAGCTGATCGTCGAGAACAACGTCAATCTCATGCTCAGGATCAATTTCGAGATCAAACTCAAAGTCATGTGGAGGAACAGGTGCGGCAGACATAGCCGTGTCAGAATCAGAATCGGTGGGATAACGCTGTAAACCCAGTGCGTGCAAAGTAGTAGATGACACAGACTCGAATGAATCAGGACCAGAATGATCGGATGAAATCTCAATGATAGGAATCTCAATAAGCGGAACAACAATGACATCATCGACTGGAGCTCCATCACCCTAGGCCTCCTCAGGGGGACCCTCAATAAAAAGATCGATATCATCGTCAGACATGGCATCAAAAGGCAGATCCTCGAGAGGAAAAGCCGCAAGAGGCAAAGGATCGGGGATCGGAACAAGAAGTAGATCCTGCATTATATTCACATGTGCATCACATATTGCATAATGTCATATCATTACTGCATGCAAACATATTGACATAAATGATGCACAAAGCACAGTTAGCACAGTAAACGGATAAATCAGCAAATGCTGACAAAACTCAGCACATAGACAGACAGTGTTTTGAGACCCATTATGGGCCAGAAACTAAGTACTACACTAGTATAGAGTGTAGGAAAGTAAGGATCCGGAAAGTGCCTAAAACTCACCCAAAGTGCTGAATTCAGCAAAATTCAGCATTTTAACATACTTATATTATACAGAAATATGGTAAAATTGTCACACCCTGACTTTTGCGGAAGCGTGATTATTGGTGTGACTTTCTTAATACCATAGCATTCAATCATAACAACGCTATATGATAAAATCATAAGATGTTCATCCATAATTTAAGTTTGAAAATACCACAACATTCTTGTATGTAATGTTGACACCGAATTCAAATTACAAACCATAACATGTTTTAAGGAGTTCACTAAGACTCGACAAAAGACCTTAAACAAACCCGAGTTTAGGACCATGTATCTCGTCCATGATTAAGATACATCTCCTAAACCCTAAAGACTTGGATGACATCTTTTATTTATAACGCAGCTTGAAAACATGCAAACACCTGCCAGATCCACTTAGTTCCCTAAAATACATGTAATTTGAAAACATCAACAAAAGTTGAGCGAGTTCATGTGTTTGTGTATATGTATGTATAAAACCTTTGTAAACAATGTATGTAAATCCCTGTATAAAAGCAAACAAGGAAAAGATCACCAATGCTTTGCAAGGCCACTGATATGTGTGACGGCGTAGGAAGGCTCAAACCTAGCAAATTTGTACCGGCTTCCGGCTGGAAGACATAGTCACCCTATGGGCCACCCTGGTCCCCATGGGTGTGGGCTCGCTACACCCAAATAGATCTATCACTCATGCCCCACGGTCCTACAACGAGGATTAATGGTCTCAAGTATGCGCCTACCCATTCACATGATCTATGGTACTTTTCTAGGCTAACCATACCAATTGTATTTGTATGAAATCCTTTTGTAACTTGTATTTCACCCCCGAAGGTAATAAACAAAACAGTTTAAAGAAAAGGGGGACATGAACTCACTGTATTGCGTCTTCAGTGCTCGTAACTCAAATCTCGTCAGCAAACACGACTACCTACAACGTACTAACGTCTATTAGGCGGACGGGTCGTGCCTTTGCTTAGTATTAATGTTTTTGAGTTACGTTTCTTTTATGTCCTCAATATTATTCCAAGTTATAATTACTTGTTAAAATAATAAATATTTCAACTTAAATTATATTTAATTTTGGAGTATTTGTTAAACAATATTTTTGTAACAATACTTCTCAAGTATTTATTTTCGTATTTCCTTCCCAAGGATGGGGGTATCTCATACATGTGTATTCGTATTCTTGTAATTGTAGTTCCAAAATAATATATTTTCTAGTCTCACTTAGAAAATATATTTAAACTTATGTTTATCCAAAAATAGTGTATTTCAAGTTTATCCAAGAAAATATATATTTTTCCCAAAAATATTATATCTTCTAAAATTTCCAAGAAAATATATTTTAACTTCCCAAAAATAATATATTTTATCCTTGTCGAGAATATGATATAACTTGGTAATATTTACAAAAATCATATTTTCATTTCTTTTGTATCCAAAATAATATTTACCAAAAAATATATTTATAACGGTATTCTCCGGAATATTTTTTAAGTTACGTTCTTGTTCGGTTTGCCAATATTATGTGTGTAACTTATATATTTATTCCTTGTGATTTTTGGTAACATTTTGGATTGTAAATTTCATGGTATTTGTTAAGTTACATTATTTTAACCCTAAAATAATATAACTATTTCACAAAGTATACAAATATTCACACAAGTGTCTTTAATACATATATATATTCTAAATATATATTTACCCATTTTTATTTATAAAAACCAATCCTCCAACATTTGTATTTTTGTTACAAAAATTATGGCAAAGTTTAAATTAAAAACTTATGATCAAAATACACTTGTAAATACTTATTTGAAAATATTTTTCTAAGTGTTTATATTTTTAGAAAATTTTGCCATAGTTTCCCTTAAAAAATGGAGGTGTCCATACTATCAAAGCATATCATTTTCTTTTCAAAAATCATCACAAACAATCAACAATCAACCCTACACTTACCAAGTGCCAAAACAATGCTTCTACATAACAATCATGAACTTGAACTTTCATAAAAACTTGTAGTAACTTGGTAGTGTTTAATAGGTTTAGTTACCCTTTAAAGTGTGTTTACTTCTTTAAAAATCTCAATGTTGGAAGATTTAGGTGTTTACAACTTGTAAACATGTTTTACAAAAACATTTCTTCATGACATCTTCTTGTTTCACAAGTGTTTCTACACTTGTTTAACCCTTAAAAATAGTGCATGTTTATGTAAAAACCAAGTCTATGTAAATCTTGTGATTTAACTTAGTTTCTTTGGAAAACTATTTTAGAAACCATCCACTTACAAGACTTGTATTGTGATTAAATCATCATCATATGAAAACAACTTTTATTATTCAAGTTCATGTCTACACAAAGTATGATCATCTTGGTCTTTCACAAGATCATCATCTTAACTTACTAGATCATGTGTTTAATCACAATCTAGTAGGTTTCTTATGATGTCTAACATCACTAACACAAATCATCAATCATTAAGAAGCAAATCAACACAAATCAATATGTATTTATATGTTCATAAGCTTATGTTAAAGATTCATGATTGAGTTCTTTAGTGTTCTTCATGATTAACAATGTTCATCATCTATTAACCATCAAAATATGAAGTAACAAGAGATCATAAGGGCCTTACTACTAGCTCTATGGCTAGGGATGAACACAAGAGGTTGAAGATGACAAATGTGTTGGATAAAAGCAAATGGGAGAGGTCCTTCAAGATCCAAGACCACCAAGCTTGCTTGTAAACCTTCTTGTACCTTTGTGAGTATATGGATTGAATGGAAGTGAGATGATGGTGGTGGTGTTATTGTTGCTTGTTCTCGGCCGAAAAGAGGAAAGGAGGAATGAAGAAAGACGGTGGGTGTAAGTGTGTGAGAGATAATGAGATTATGATCCACTAACTTGTTCTTATAACCAAGTTTATGCTTTTATCCAATGGTTAATGTGTCTAATAAGTACACTACAAATCACTTAAGCAATCTACGGAAGATCAAGAAGGATCTTGGTGGGGTCACCCTTGTGACCGTCCACTTACATGGGGGGGGGGGGGGTATTAGTTGGTGATTAATGGGTAGTTAAGTTATCTAGTTAGATCTTAAGTATAGTGTTTAGTGTTTAAGTGTGTTATGTGTTATATAGTGTGTTAGGGTGTTCGGGGATCATAACTAGCTCAGAAATAATAAAACAATGCTTCTAATGTAATTTTGGTGTTTCGGGTAGTGTCCGGTTGTTCGGTTAGATACCGGTTCGTTAAAGTGTCAAACTATTCTGTTTAGTGATCTTTAAGTACCCTTTTCGTGACACTTTTAATTCCCGACACTTAGGAAAGCATTCAGGACCATTAGTCATATTTTTACATATTACCAACTTGTTAAAATGCTGAATTTTGCTTGAATATGCTGAATTCAACACTTTAAGTGGGTTTTAGGCACTTTCCGGCACTTAACCTTTCACCTAGTGAAGCAGTTTTGTGATCCTCACTTTCCCACACACTATACTAGTGTAGTACCTTGTCTCTGGCCCATACGGGGTCTCAAACACTGTCTGTCTATATACTGAACATTGTCAGCATTTTTCTGAGTTATCCGCTAACTGTGCTAGCTGTGCTTTGTGCATCATTTATGTCAATGAAGTTTGCATGTAAAAATGATGTGACATTAAGAAATGTGTGATGCACATGTAAGTATGATGCAGTAATCAGAAAGCAGTCATTTGTTATTTAGCACAGTCATTAAGCACTAATCAAGATTAATTAATTGTACGGATACCTGGATTTTTTTCGGTTGTCACATTCTCCCCCTGTTAAGAAAATTTCGTCCCGAAATTTTAGTTCTGCTACTAGCTGCAGGGGAGTTGGGGAACAGATGTGGGTATTTTGCTTTCATGCTATCCTTACGCTCCCAAGTGAACTCTGGGCCGTGCCGCGCGTTCCATCGAACCTTGACAAGTTTAACACTACTCCTGCGCGTCTTGTTAACCTTCCAATCAGTAACCTCAACGGGTTCTTCGGTAAAGTGGAGTGTGTCGTCAATGTGAATTTCATCGGCAGGAACGACAACTGTTTCTTGAGTTGGACTCTTTTTCAGATTAGATACATGAAATGTATCATGAACTCCATTCAGTTCTGCGGGTAGATCCAACTTGTAAGCTACAAGACCAATCCTCTCCAGGATTTTGAATGGTCTAATGTATCGCGGGTTCAACTTTCCACGCTTCCCAAAGCGTGCTACACCCTTCCAGGGTGAGACTTTTAGTAAAACCATGTCTCCCACTTCAAACTCCAACGATTTTCTTCTTCGGTCCGCTTAACTCTTATGTCGGTCTCGGGCTGCCTTAATGCGCTCTCGGATCTGTATAATCTTATCAGTCATCTCTTGAACCAATTCAGGACCAACAAGCTGTCTATCACCCGCGTCTGCCCAGTATAACGATGATCGACACTGGCGTCCGTAGAGAGCTTCAAATGGTGCAGCTTGGATTCTTGCATGGTAGCTGTTGTTATACAAGAATTCTACCAACGGTAGGTGGGTGTCCCAACTACCACCCAAATCCATTAAGCAAGCTCGCAGCATATCTTCTAGCGTTTGAATCGTTCGTTCGCTCTGGCCATCTGTCTGTGGATGAAAGGCAGTACTCAGATTCAACTGAGAACCAAAGGCTTCTTGGAAGGATTGCCAAATCCTTGATACGAATCTTCCGTCTCTATCAGAAATAATCGAGAGAGGTACTCCATGTCGTGCAACTATCTCTCTGAGGTACAGCTCGGCTAGCTTACCTGTGTTGTCCTTTTCTTTGATTGGCAAAAAGTGTGCAGATTTTGTCAGACGGTCTACGATTACCCAAATCGTGTCATGACCTCTGGGTGTCTTTGATAACTTTGTTATAAAATCCATTGAAATCTGCTCCCATTTCCACATGGGTACTTCAGGTTGTTGCAGAAAACCTGAAGGCTTCTGATATTCGGCTTTTACCTTGGCACAAGTCAAACATTTGCCAACATACGTTGCAACATCCCCTTTTAATCTCGGCCACCAGTAAAAATCCTTTAAATCTTGGTACATCTTATCCGATCCTGGATGGATCGAGTACCTTGACTTGTGAGCTTCATAAAAAATAACGTCTCTCAAACCACCAAAGAGAGGAACCCAAATTCGTTTCATGAAGCACAACGTTCCTTCATCATTGGGTACTAACTGTTTCTCTATCCAATGGAGATATTCATTCCCAAGACTCTTCCTTAAGAGCTTCTCTGTACGCGGCACGAATGCCCAACAAAAGGTTTGTCTGAACAATCATTTCCAACGCTCGAACCCTTATGGGCTTGATTCTTTCTTTCCGACTCAAGGCGTCTGGGACTACATTCGCCTTCCCTGGGTGATACTTGATTTCACAATCATAATCCTTTAATAGCTCCACCCATCGGCGCTGTCTCATATTAAGCTCCTTTTGATCAAATATGTGCTGCAGGCTCTTGTGATCGGTAAAGATTGTACAGCGCATGCCATACAAGTAATGTCGCCATATCTTTAATGCAAACACAACAGCGCCTAGTTCCAAATCATGTGTGGTGTATTTCTTCTCATGAATCTTCAACTGGCGTGAAGCATAAGCTATAACCTTCTGATGCTGCATCAATACACATCCCAATCCCTGACGCGAGGCGTCACAATATACCACGAAGTCATCAGTGCCTTCGGGTAGGGATAAGATGGGTGCATCGCAAAGCTTGTTCTTCAGCAACTGAAAAGCTTCTTCCTGATTGTTTCCCCATTCATACTTCTTATCCTTTTGAGTGAGGGAGGTCAAAGGTTGAGCGATTTTCGAAAAAATACTCAATAAATCTGCGGTAATAACCTGCCAAACCTAGAAACTGACGGATCTCGGTTGGCGTCTCCGGAGTCTCCCAATTCTTTATCGCTTCAATCTTTGTAGGATCCACATGGATTCCGTCTCCATTCACTACATGACCAAGGAACTGAACCTTACGCAACCAGAACTCGCACTTTGAGAACTTAGCGTACAATTTCTCTTCCTTGAGTAATTCTAAGATGGCTCTTAGATGTTGCTCATGTTCTTCCTTCGTCTTCGAGTATATCAAAATATCATCGATAAACATAATCACAAATTTATCGAGATATGGCTTGCATACTCTATTCATTAAGTCCATAAACACTGCTGGCGCATTTGTCAACCCAAACGGCATAACCAGGAACTCGTAGTGTCCATATCGAGTCCTAAAGGCCGTCTTTGGAATACTCTCCTCTTGAATTCTCAACTGGTGATAACCTGATCGAAGATCGATCTTGGAGTAGAAACTCGAACCTTGTAATTGATCAAACAGGTCATCAATCCTTGGCAAAGGATAACGATTCTTAATGGTCAACTTGTTTAGCTCTCGGTAGTCGATACACATGCGGAAACTACCATCTTTCTTCTTAACGAACAGAACTGGAGCTCCCCAAGGCGAGAAGCTTGGTCTGATAAATCCCTTGTCCAATAGCTCCTGAAGTTGTGTTGACAACTCTTGCATTTCGGAAGGCGCAAGTCGATAAGGTGCCTTAGCTACAGGTGCGGCCCCTGGAACTAAGTCAATGTGGAATTCGACTTGTCGCTGTGGCGGCAATCCTGGCAAGTCTTCGGGAAAGACTTCAGGATATTCCTTCACAACTGGAATGTCTTCTAGCTTTGGCTCAGCGGCTTCCTTGTCCACAATGTGTGCCAAGAAGGCAACACATCCTTTCTGCAAACATCTTCAGGCTTTCAAACAACTAATGATCCTTAGAGGAGTATCGTGCTTCTCTCCATGTACCACAATTGTTTCTCCATTCGCCATCAGAATGCGAATGACCTTCTAGTGACATACGATCTCTGCTCGGTTGCTTGACAACCAATCCATCCCCACTACCACGTCGAAGCATCCCAACTCGACTGGCAGCAGATCAAGCATAAACTCGTGCTCCCCAAGCTCTATTACGCAACCTCTAATGACTTCATTCGCTTCTACTAGCTTTCCATTTGCTAGTTCTATCGAATACGGAATTTCTAGCTCACTAGCTACTAACCCAAGTATATTCTTAAATTCTAAGGACACAAAACTATAATCGACACCGGTATCAAACAGTACAGATGCAAAGCGTTGGTTGATAGGGAACGTACCAGTGGCTACATTTGGATCCTGGCGAGCTTCCCTCGCTCCTATGTTGAAAACCCTTCCCTGAGCTTGGTTGATTTTCGGGCATTCACGCTTGAAGTGCCCAATATCTCCACAGTTAAAGCAACCTGGTCCCCGACCATTACCATTTCCATTACCACCTTGATTGTTGTTGGCTCCACGGTTTCCATTACCAGCTTGATTCCCAAAATTACCACGATTACCATTACCGCCCTTTCCTCCTTGAGGGCGGTTTCCATACCCATTTCCACCACGGTTATTGTTTCCATTGCCATAACTTCTCTGGCCACCACGACCAGTACCAACCCAGCACGTCTCCTTCGAATGACCAACCCTTCCACAAGACTCACATTTTCCAGCTCGGCATCATCCATTGTGATGCAACTGGCACGCATCGCATTTGGGCAAGGTGCCCATATACCCTTTTCCTCTGTTTTCGACACCAGTTTTGACTTCAGCTGGTGGGTTCACATCATTCTTCTTGTTAGCACTGCTGGTACCCTTCTTAAAATTTGAGAACTTCTTTTTGTTCTCACCGGATGACTCAACGTGGGTCTCCTTCTTCTTCTGGTCAAAGATCGTGAACTTGTTCAACCTGATTGCCTCTTCAGTTAATGCTACACTCAGATCAATAGCCTCGGTGATCGTAGCAGGCTTTGAAGTCGTCACCATACTCATGATTTGAGGTGCCAACCCCCAAATAAAATGCTCGATGCGCTTGAATTCCGGATCAACCATGTATGGTACAACGCGAGATAAGTCGTGAAATCTCTGCACGTATTCAGCAATTTTCGGGCCGTCCATCTTGAGGTTCCAGAATTCAGTTTCTAACTTTTGGATCTCAGCCCTGGAACAATATTTCTTGTACATGAGTTCCTTCATTTCATCCCATGTCAAAGCATAAGCAGCCTCTTCTCCCAAGGTCTGGACTTGGAGATTCCACCAGGATAACGCTCCGTCTAAGAACAATCCAGAGATGTAGGTAACTTGGTGCTCCGGTGCACACTTGCTCATTCTGATCACAGAATCAGTTTTCTCCGTCCATCTGACAAAAGCTACAGCACCCACGGTGCCGTCGAAATTCAGAGGCTTACAGTCTAAGAACTGTTTATAGGTGCAACCTGTACAAGTAACATCATTCACATAAAGCATTAGCGAACACACATGGAATATCCAAAAGTAACGTAATGTGTCTTTAGTGACTTAAACATTACCAAGAGGTGGGTTGTTTCCCGAGGTACCTCCGCTATGTTCGGAGCGTAAGGCCTCGTGTTGTGCTATCACTCGTGAAATCCGTTCTTGTAACTCGGCCTCTATGGTGGGCAGTATGTTGTCTCTTCGAGGAGGCATCTTCTAAAGAAGATTGTATTGGTCAGGTCTTTATGTATATAAGTATGTAGTACGTGTATGTAACAACATTTATCAACGCTAGTAAACACATAACATCCCAATCATAACGTAAACAAGTAATTCAACAACGTATATAATGAGATGTTGCGATTGAGCTTTCATATATCAACGACCACAATTACAGTTTTACATGTTCTACAATGTACCATACATCAAAAGGGACTAAAGGGTCACATCACCCCTGTCCAAATCGTCTATCTAACTACAACAGTTATAAAATCAAAAGTGGTCTTCAAAAGGTTGTGTAATCTGGGCTCAATATCGACACTCTCATCAAAAGTATGCTACCTGCATAAAACCAAAAACTGCTATGCTGATGGTGGAGGAAGAGGAGGTGGAGGAACGAAAAGTAAGCTGCGCAGATGCGCTAGCTCCTCCTCAAGGCTATGAGTGAGTCGCAACAGATAGCTAATCTGCTGCTCCATAGTAAGAAAACGAACGTCAAAATCTGGGTAAGGTAGAAGTGGAGCAGGTGGAGTCGAGAAAGGTGACTGACAAGTACAAGGTGGAGGATGTAGAATCCTCTCTAACTCCATGACTCTACGACATAACATCTCCTGCTGAAGCTGCAACGACAGGAGTAAGTCATCCCTCGTGTAACCAGTGTAATGTGAAGGATGATATGGATCAGAAACTGGCATGGTGTTTGGCAGAAACCAGATGAGTGGCTCGCCTGATGGTGCAGAAGTAGTAGCAAGTGTAAACTGTGGCATGAAAGGAAATGCGGCTGACACGGGTAGAACATGACTGGGCTGCTGACTCGATGGACCTTCCCCTAGATGGGGTGGAGGGATATCCTGTAAGAATGTGATCGGCAAGTCCGTGCGGTGTATATCAGACACATGTGGGTGAAACGGGGCAACGTCAACGGGTGCAAATGTAGGTGCAGGTGGGGGAGTAACAGGCTCAATGAAAGGAGGCATGTCATCATCATCTATCCATCCATTGCGGGTGAATGCGTAACGGGGATCTATATGGTCAGCAAAAGGAGCATGATCAGCGGCTACAGGGATCTGATCGGGTACAGGTGGTGCAACAACAGGCATGTTAACAGGTACAGGGTCATGCTCAGGCAGAGGGTCATGAGCAGGTATAGGCTCGGGTGCAAGCATAGGCTCAGGGTCGGCTGGTGCCAGCTCAAGATCAGCGGGTACATCAAAAAGCTGATCGTCGGGAATAACGTCAATCTCATGCTCAGGATCAATTTCGGGATCAAACTCATCATCAAACTCAAAGTCCTGTGGAGGAACAGGTGCGGCAGACATAGCCGTGTCAGAATCAGAATCGGTGGGATAACGTTGTAAACCCAGTTCGTGCAAAGTAGTAGATGACACAGACTCGAATGAATCCGGACCAAAATGATCGGATGAAATCTCAATAAGCGGAACAGCAATGACATCATCGACTGGAGCTCCATCACCCTGGGCCTCCTTAGGGGGACCCTCAATAAAAAGATCGATATCATCGTCAGACATGGCATCAAAAGGTAGATCCTCGAGAGGAAAAGCCGCAAGAGGCAAAGGATCGGGGATCAGAACAAGATGTAGATCCTCGACAAGGAAACCATCAGCTAGCGGTATATCATCGCCAACGTCCGGCAAGGCAAAATGCTGAAAATCATCATCATCGTCACTCTCAGTGTCAGATGTGAAAATCTCAGGGTCTGGGACAATCTCATCGTTCAAAACTATGGCCATGGGGTCTATAGTATCTGATAGTCCACTCTCTGATGAGGACATGGTGTCTGTAACAAAACAATCACACCTATGCACATATATCAACAATCATCAAATAAGCATGTAAGTAGTAACAATGTAAGCATGTATGCATCCTAGTCATCCCAGACTATCCCACCCAGCCTCTCAGACTGAATCACCTAGTCTCTTAGACTAAACTCCCCAATCTCTCAGACTATCCCAACTAGTCTCTCAGACTACCCAGTCTCTCAGACTGCACACCATCGTTATAAAATCATCAATATTGTATTAAATAATGTTAACATCAATCTAAGGTTTAATGATTTCAACCCATCACCCAAAACGACCCGCAACTCCACCCATAACTTAAATCCGATAATCATACAAGTAATTCTTTCTAATGTGGATCAAATTACCTAAATAAAGTTACATAACGTTAATGGACCATGGGTTCGTTGTGTAATTTGGTGCTATTGTAGTGCGGGATTTGATTAAAAAGGAGTATGTGATTAATGGGGAGATCACATGTATAACAATTTGGATGAGTATTCAATTATTCGTTCTTTTTGTAGGGGTGGATCGGATAAAGAGGGTAAAAAACTATTTCATTCAGTTATTTATACGATACTATGGTTTATATGGGAAGTAAGAAATGTGAGAGTATTCAAGGAGAACTTTTTTGTCGCATGGATCATCAAAATCCATATATTCGAATGTATTAATCGCACATCTTCGATGGAATCAATTTGGTGGTAAAATTGGTGTTGTTCTTGGTAGTGTTTTGAAAATCAGACCGGGAACCGAGGTTGGGCAGGCCGATTCACGGTTTAGAATCTTTTTTAGTGTGGTTGGCCGTAAGGTCAGACCGGGAACCGGGGGTTGAATTTTGTCATTATAACTTGAATTTTTATTTTTACTGCCAGGTTATTTTTTTCTAATTATCTAACATGCCTATTTTTATATACGTTTTCAGTTATTCTATGTTTTGATGTATGTGTCGATATGAATTCACGTTTCAACGTAAAACAATATAAATTCACGTTTCAACATAATTGTTTTTTCGGAAATAAGTATGGTCAAATATAATAAGTTTTCATGCTTATTTTTGTGTACAATTTCGATTGGTATACGTTTTGACTTAAACTGTGTTTAGAAACGAGTTAGGTCAAATATAATATGTTTTCATTCGACGGTCTAAATTCGAGTTATTGTACTTTTGACGCCGCTAAGTTTTAATGCAAACGTAAGGGTGGTGTAGCGGTTAGGTGGAACCCTCACTAAACTGTAATACCCTTACTAAACATTGAACATTTCATATAATATGTTGTACATTTATATATCAATATTTGCCGTTTTTCAAAAACATCAGTGTAACGACGCTTACTTAGAGTGCAAAACATTCAAACGATATTTTCACAAGTTTAAAAACATTCAAAAGATGTTTTTAAAAGTAATACACAAGTTTTTGTAACAAAAGAGATTAATATATTAGCGAAAGCATCATTAGTTCGTGTGTTCGGTTCCTTCGCCAAGCTTGATCATCATCCATAATATGGTAGTAGTTACCTATAATCAAAATGATCAAATTCATCAATTATGGAAGTTTATAACTTGTTAAAATGAGTCCGCAATGCAAAAACAACAACATGGCAGCTTTTTGATGATTTTAGTACCCGTCGCGTGCCGCGATGGGATTTGGAACACCTGTCGCGTGTTGCGATGACCTTGGCGGGCCGCGACCACATAGGTTCGTCCCCGTCGCGGGACTCGAAGACCGGAATTCGACAGAAAGTTTTAAACTCAGCCCTGCATATTTCCAGCCAAACTAGTTTGTGTGACAACTGTCAAAAATCCAGGTATCCGTACAATTAATTAATCTTGATTAGTGCTTAATGACTGTGCTGAAATTACAATTAACTGCTTTCTGATTACTGCATTATATTCACATGTGCATCACATATTGCATAATGTCATATCATTACTGCATGCAAACATATTGACATAAATGATGCACAAAGCACAGTTAGCACAGTAAACGGATAAATCAGCAAATGCTGACAAAACTCAGCACATAGACAGACAGTGTTTTGAGACCCAGTATGGGCCAGAAACTAAGTACTACACTAGTATAGAGTGTAGGAAAGTAAGGATCACAAAACTACTTTTCTAGGTGATAGTTTAAGTGCCGGAAAGTGCCTAAAACTCACCCAAAGTGCTGAATTCAGCAAAATTCAACACAAATCAACATTTTAACATACTTATATTATACAGAAATATGGTAAAATTGTGACACCCTGACTTTTGCGGAAGCGTGATTATTGGTGTGGCTTTCTTAATACCATAGCATTCAATCATAACAATGCTATATGATAAAATCGTAAGATGTTCATCCATAATTTAAGTTTGAAAATAGCACAACATACTTGTCTGAAATGTTGACACCAAATTCAAATTACAAACCATAACATGTTTTAAGGAGTTCACTACGACTCGACAAAAGACCTTAAACAAACCCGAGTTTCGGACCATGTATCTCGTCCAGGATTAAGATACATCTCCTAAACCCTAAATACTTGGATGACATCTTTTATTTATAACGCAGCTTGAAAACATGCAAACACCTGCCAGATCCACTTAGTTCCCTGAAATACATGTAATTTGAAAACATCAACAAAAGTTGAGCGAGTTCATGTGTTTGTGTATATGTATATATAAAACCTTTGTAAACAATGTATGTAAATCCCGGTATGAAAGAAAACAAGGAAAAGATCACCAATGGTTTGCAAGGCCACTGATATGTGTGACGGCGTAGGAAGGCTCAAACCTAGCAAATTTGTACCGGCTTCCGGCTGGAAGACATAGTCACCCTATGGGCCACCCTGGTCCCCATGGGTGTGGGCTCGCTACACCCAAATAGATCAATCACTCATGCCCCACGGTCCTACAATGAAGATTAATGGTCTTAAGTATGCGCATACCCATTCACATGATCTATGGTACTTTCCTAGGCTAACCATACCAATTGTATTTGTATGTAATCCTTTTGTAACATGTATTTCACCCCCGAAGGTAATAAACAAAACAGTTTAAAGAAAAGGGGGACATGAACTCACTGTATTGCGTCTTCAGTGCTCGTAACTCAAATCTCGTCAGCAAACACGACTACCTACAATGTACTAACGTCTATTAGGCGGACGGGTCGTGCCTTTGCTTAGTATTAATGTTTTTGAGTTACGTTTCTTTTATGTCCTCAATATTATTCCAAGTTATAATTACTTGCTAAAATAATAAATATTTCAACTTAAATTATATTTAATTTTGGAGTATTTGTTAAACAATATTTTTGTAACAATACTTCTCAAGTATTTATTTTCGTATTTCCTTCCCAAGGATGGGGGTATCGTATTCTTGTAATTGTAGTTCCAAAATAATATATTTTCTAGTCTCACTTAGAAAATATATTTAAACTTATTTTTATCCAAAAATAGTGTATTTCAAGTTTATCCAAGAAAATATATATTTTTCCCAAAAATATTATATCTTCTAAAATTTCCAAGAAAATATATTTTAACTTCCCAAAAATAATATATTTTCTCCTTTTCGAGAATATGATATAACTTGGTAATATTTACAAAAATCATATTTTCATTTCTTTTGTATCCAAAATAATATTTACCAAAAAATATATTTATAACGGTATTCTCCGGAATATTTTTTAAGTTACGTTCTTGTTCGGTTTGCCAATATTATGTGTGTAACTTATATATTTATTCCTTGTGATTTTTGGTAACATTTTAGATTGTAAATTTCATGGTATTTTTTAAGTTACATTATTTTAACCCTAAAATAATATAACTATTTCACAAAGTATACAAATATTCACACAAGTGTCTTTGATACATATATATATTCTAAATATATATTTACCCATTTTTATTTATAAAAACCAATCCTCTAACATTTGTATTTTTGTTACAAAAATTATGGCAAAGTTTAAATTGAAAACTTATGATCAAAATACACTTGTAAATACTTATTTGAAAATATTTTTCTAAGTGTTTATATTTTTAGAAAATTTTGCCATAGTTTCCCTTAAAAAAATGGAGGTGTCCATGCTATCAAAGCATATCATTTTCTTTTCAAAAATCATCACAAACAATCAACAATCAACCCTACACTTACCAAGTGCCAAAACAATGCTTCTACATAACAATCATGAACTTGAACTTTCATAAAAACTTGAAGTAACTTGGTAGTGTGTTTAGTAGGTTTAGTTACCCTTTAAAGTGTGTTTACTTCTTTAAAAAACTCAATCTTGGAAGATTTAGATGTTTACAACTTGTAAACATGTTTTACAAAAACATTTCTTCATGACATCTTCTTGTTTCACAAGTGTTTCTACACTTGTTTAACCCTTAAAAATAGTGTATGTTTATGTAAAAACCAAGTCTATGTAAATCTTGTGATTTACCTTAGTTTCTTTGGAAAACTATTTTAGAAATCATCCACTTACAAGACTTGTATTTTGTTTAAATCATCATCATATGAAAACAACTTTTATTATTCAAGTTCATGTCTACACAAAGTATGATCATCTTGGTCTTTCACAAGATCATCATCTTAACTTACTAGATCATGTGTTTAATCACAATCTAGTAGGTTTCTTATGATGTCTAACATCACTAACACAAATCATCAATCATTAAGAAGCAAATCAACACAAATCAATATGTATTCATATGTTCATAAGCTTATGTTAAAGATTCATGATTAAGTTCTTTAGTATTCTTCAAGATTAACAATGTTCATCATCTATTAACCATCAAAATATGAAGTAACAAGAGATCATAAGGGCCTTACTACTAGCTCTATGGCTAGGGATGAACACAAGAGGTTGAAGATGACAAATGTGTTGGATAAAAGCAAATGGGAGAGGTCCTTCAAGATCCAAGACCACCAAGCTTGCTTGTAAACCTTCTTGCACCTTTGTGAGTATATGGATTGAATGTAAGTGAGATGATGGTGGTGGTGTTATTGTTGCTTGTTCTCGGCCGAAAAGAGGAAAGGAGGAAGGAAGAAAGATGGTGGGTGTAAATGTGTGTGAGATGATGAGATTATGATCCACTAACTCGTTCTTATAACCAAGTTTAGGCTTCTATCCAATGGTTAATGTGTCTAATAAGTACACTACAAATCACTTAAGCAATCTAAGGAAGATCAAGAAGGATCTTGGTGGGGTCACCCTTGTGGCCGTCCACTTACATGGGGGGGGGGGGGTATTAGTTGGTGATTAATGGGTAGTTAAGTTATCTAGTTAGATCTTAAGTATAATTTTTAGTGTTTAAGTGTGTTATGTGTTATATAGTGTGTTACGGTGTTCGGGGATCATAACTAGCTCAGAAATAATAAAACAATGCTTCTAGGGTAATTTTGGTGTTTCAGGTAGTGTCCGGTTGTTCGGTTAGATACCAGTTCGTTAAAGTGTCAAACTATTCCTTTTGGTGATCTTTAAGTACCCTTTTCGTGACACTTTTAATTCCCGACACTTAGGAAAGCATTCAGGACCATTTAGTCATATTTTTACATGTTACCAACTTGTTAAAATGCTGAATTTTGCTGGAATATGCTGAATTCAGCACTTTAAGTGGGTTTTAGGCACTTTCCGGCACTTAAACTTTCACCTAGTGAAGCAGTTTTGTGATCCTCACTTTCCCACACACTATACTAGTGTAGTACCTTGTCTCTGGCCCATACGGGGTCTCAAACACTGTCTGTCTATGTACTGAACATTGTAAGCATTTTTCTGAGTTATCCGCTAACTGTGCTAGCTGCGCTTTGTGCATCATTTATGTCAATGAAGTTTGCATGTAAAAATGATGTGACATTAAGAAATGTGTGATGCACATGTAAGTATGATGTAGTAATCATTTGTTATTTAGCATAGTCATTAAGCACTAATCAAGATTAATTAATTGTACGGATACCTGGATTTTTGACGGTTGTCACAAAAATGGTCCTGAATGCTTTCCTAAGTGTCGGGAATTAAAAGTGTCACAAAAGGGTACATAAAGAACACTAAACTGCAAGGTTTAGCACTTTAACGAACCAATATCTAACCACGCAACCGGACACTACCCGAAACACCAAATTTACACTAGAAGCACTGTTTTAACATTTCCAAGCTAGTTATGGTCCCCGAACATCATAACACCCCATACAAAATATCTTCTAACTAAAGCATATAACTAACACTTGGATTTGAACTTGTAAGTAACTAAATGGTTAAAACCTATGCTAGACCCCCCACCTATTCTCGGCTCCAACATGGGTCCCACAAGGGGATTTGATTTCAATATTTTATTGGATTTGTTAATACCTTCCTAAAACATATTACACAAGAGTTAGAAGATTAAAATGGATATAAGTATGACATGAAGGAACTAGAGCTCATTATCTCACACACACTAACACACACTTGTTCTTCTCCTTCCTCTTGCTTGTTCTCGGCCGAAGACCCTACACCACACCACCACCTTCATTAATCTAATCTCATACAATCCATACACTTACAAGGGTGCAAGAAGGTATACAAAGGAGCTTGGTTGTCACACCCTCAAACCCACGTGCGGAGTACTACCGCGAGGCGTGTGACTGACCAGGATCCAGCCACCAATTATACTGAGCATTCAATTAATAATAGTAATAATGTTCACCAACCACAAGGGTCAGTAAATACCATAATTAAAGTTCAAAAGTTTTAATTTCAAATGGTAGTTTAAGTAAGTAGCGGAAGCATAGGCAACACAGTTCAAACAAAGTTCATAGTTTTAAGTTTATTATAGAACCCAACACACGGGTTAAGACGACCACTACACATCCTCAAGCTGCAAGCTCCTGAGTCACTGGGTACCTGCAAAGCATGCAGTAGGATATCAACATAATGTTGGCGAGTTCACGAGTTTGTCCAGTTTTTAATTCCAAAAACTTGTTTCAACAGTTAATTTACTCATTTATACCATGCCAAGGGGAGCTACCCCTTAAGTAAGCTACTAAACTGGTTTTACAATACCGAATACTATGCGACCGTACGTTTCCATAGAGTGCCCCGTTTGTCAATGTTCTATCATCATTGACGGTTTGCCAGAGTCTATTAGTTCACTCCCGATCCCATACGCGGGCACGGTGTAAGGCTGGTGAGACCTAAATATGGTTACCACGTCCTAACATGGTTACCGGTACGGGTTAGGCTCGGATACAATTAAGTCATGTATATCATATATGTATCTAACACATAGCATACATATTATATAAGGTTATTGGGCCTGTCCTATCACACAATCAGTCAACAGTAGTATGTATCACATAGTCCAGATTAAACAGTAACAAGCATGAACAATCCACACACTTTGGCCCAATAACAGAGACAAGTAGCCCAGTCGAGACCAGGTGGTCTTGACTCGAGAACATGCGGTCTCGAGTCGCAACCAAGGGGTCTCGGGTTGCCAACTGAAGGTCTCGAGTGGTGCATAAATGAGTCGCAACCCTGGAGGTCTTGATTCTGGTCTTGAGTCGAGATCAGGAGATCTCGAGTCGCAACCAGGCTAGTCTCGAGTCCCTTATGTGAAGTGTTCTGGGTTCCGAGTTGTTGATCCATGGTCTCGAGTTGCAACACTGCGGTCTTGACCCGCAACCACGGATGTGAGCACATGAAATCCTTCTAGAACCTTCTGCCAGCGTTTGTACTATCCAATAGAATTTCATATTCATGATTTTGTGTACTGCCCAATACAATTGCACTAACATGTTTTCATGTCTAATTCTCAAATCAAACGGATCAAAACATAGAAATTTTAAATATTCATAACATATTCAAATAGTTCATCACTAGGGTTTTTCATCATCTTATCAAAACAACTCTAACATACATCACTGTTTCATTTAAATCAGTATGTTCATGCCAAAAATCATTTTATCCTAGAATCATTTGGACACCATTCATGTAAACAATTTCAGCCTATAACTCATAGTACAACATCAACATCAACATCTACATTGTTTCATAGAAATACAATATCACATTCTCATTGATACTTCCAAAACATGAATCATTATTGCATATAATCTTTTATCATGCCATTTATTCACCAAGTTAGCATCTTTATCATACAAAATCATGCAAGGAGACATTTAAACTAAGCATGTGTATCATTCATCAAACAAGCATCACAATATCAAATAGTGTGAAACACTAACCGGATGGTGTTCGAGTGTGAGAGTGTTGTGAAATCAGCCGAAAGGGGGCCTCCTAGCTTAGAATACGAGCTAGAATAAGAGCTTGATTTGCTACTATTGATCCGAGACAAGAGGGGAGAGTAATATTGCTAGGGTTTTGTTGAGAGAGTGAAAGAGAGTGTGTGAGAGTGAGTGTGAGGGAATGATGATTGAAAAGTGGCAAAGTTGGCTATCAACATGGGTTATATACTAGCCCCAAGTCGGTGCACCCTAATGGGTTCTCGAATGGGCTAAAGGGGTTGCGGCCCAACTGATGTGGGTCACTCGAGACCGGGTGGTCTCGAGTCGGGTCCTTGCGGTCTCGGCTTACTAATACACACACACACACACACACACATATATATATATATATATATATATATATATACTCTTCATACACATAGCTTAATACAAGAATCACATAGCTCATCAAGATAAAATGCAACTTTCATTTAATAATATACGTACACATAGTGCCAGTACCAGATGGTTGCTCGGGAAAACCTAGAGTGTCACATTATCCCCAAGTTTTAAGAAATTTCGTCCCGAAAGTTAAAGTGCAGCCACTGACAAGCTAGTATGAGTGAGAACGTTTCAACGGGGTGTCACATCATCCCCCCGTTAGTTTGGAATTTCGTCCCAAAATTCTGAGGTAGCTTCAGTGCTGGAAGTTTCGTCTGGAAACAACTGGGGATATTTGCGCTTCATCTGGTCTTCCCGCTCCCAGGTAAACTCTGGGCCACGACGTGAGTTCCAACGGACTCGTACGATAGGTATCTGGCTACGTTTGAGGGTCTTGATCTCTCAATCCGTGATCTCAATCGGTTCCTCAGTGAAGTGTAGCTGATCGTCAAAAGTGAGTTCCTTGAAAGGAATGATGAGTGTCTCATCTAACAGACACTTCTTTAGGTTAGACACGTGAAAGACGTTGTGCACCGCACTCAGCTCTTCAGGCAACTTCAATCTGTAAGCAACCTTACCGATCTTCTCGTTAATTTCGAATGGTCCAACATATCGCGGATTAAGCTTGCCCCGTTTACCAAAACGAACCACACCCTTCCAGTGTGAGACTTTAAGTAGAACCCGGTCACCGACCTGGAATTCTAGTGGTTTCCTTCGCTTATCGGCGTAACTTTTCTGACGGTCCCGAGCTGCCGCCATGCGTTGTCTGATCTGGGCTGTAGGATCGAATTCGGACCTAAACGAGTCGCGTAGAAGAGTTTATCTCAGTTTGAACGGCGGAAACAGACAAACCGAGTACAATTCAGCGAGAATTCACTTTAATATGTTGATTCTATTAATCTGAATGACGTTTACAAACAAATCAACACTTCGGCAGCACTTCGTGGCTAACCAGAAGAACACACCTCTCACTCTTATGTGATTCCGCTCAAACGAACCTATTTATAGGTTGTTGATTTCGCTTATAGTGACATGACACAAAAGCGGAATCATCCACATGCCATATAAGCGAAATCACCTTTGACTAATGAGCGAAATCATCATTTTACATAAGAACGAAATCAGAATATGACAAATGAACAAAATCACTAATTACTTCAACATAAATGCTTTTGTCTTCTTGTGATGATGTCATTGATGATGTCATCATGACATCATGCTTGAACAACTTCGCAACGAACCCGAAACTCGACATAAGACGAAGACGACAGATGAATGCACCAACAGACTCCCCCTCAGATGTTGACGAGTCTTAAGTGTCGAGTCTTCGCATCTTCAGTCTTTATCAGTCTTTTTCTTTCTTAGCATATACCAGGATCTTCTCTTTGTCTCTAACCTCGTCAGACTCCCCCTCTTATCATGATGGGATCGCTGTCTGGAATTAGCTATCACCTTGAGATCAATCCCTGGCTTTATCTCTGTTTAAGCTCATCACCTACACAATTCTCATCACCACATAAGCTTTTACTTAAAAACAATAAGAAAAACTTACTGGAAATAGTTACATCAAGTTCAAATTAATGACCCTGATTAACTAATCAAATTTTTCTTTCTCAAATCAAAATTTCTTCTGTAAAACTCACACTCCCAAACCTGTTCATCTTGTTCAGCACTTGAAATTTTGAATATCAGCTTTCCAACATCAGTTGTCGAAAATCTTTTTGAATTTTTCAAAATTTATGCTAAAACACACTAAAATCTTTTTGGAATTTTTACTGAAAAGAAATGCAGTAAAGAAATATTTACAGACAATATTTTTGTGAGTTTGTGTAAGAGGATCATATCAGTTTATGTGACCAATCACTAGCACCGTTAAGCTTGATTTCATTTTATGCTCTAAACGATTCACATTGATTGACGATATTGTTGTCCACTTAAACTCAATCTAAAAACTTTCGAAATGCTTACCGATACGTTAAGATATATTTAGATAGCACTAAATTCTTATGGACCCCACGATCTCAGCATATCCCCTCATCATGCAATACACTGACTCAAATAATGCCTTTAAACTTTTATCGACTGTGATTTGTGCGAAAAACAAAGCAGAATGTTTAAACATTAACAATCAGGTCGATACTTCCGTATACGCAGAGAAAGTCCAATGTTTAAACAAAATAAGAAAAATAAAACAAGTTGAAGTTGTTTAGGCTTTAACCACCAGGTCGATACTCCCGTATACGCAGAGGTGATCCAAAGCTTAAACGAAACACCAAAGAAAATAAAGCAGAACGTTTAGGCAACAACATCCAGGTCGATACTCACGTATACGCAGAGGATGTCCGATGCTTAAACAAAATAAAGAAATAAAACAAGTTTAAATCTTTGCAAAATGAAATGCACAATCACAGCGACTTTTCAGCAAAGTTGTGAAAGTTCACAAACTTAACCAGTTTTATGTCATTCGACAATCAGCGATTACTGAGTAGGCACACAATCAAGAAGGACAAAACTAAGTACTATGCTTTTGACCATGTTTCCCACTAGAACTAGGCTTTTTCATTTAAGTTTGTATCGTTATCGCAAATCTACTAGTCTAGCTGAGCCTATCGTCACATCTTTAGTGAGACCGTTTATCACTTTTTAGACTTTACATATCTTTAGCATGCTGTGATAGTCCAACTGGTTTTCTATCATTTCCTCTTATTTCAGCAAAACTCATTTTTTAAATTTTTTCAATGTTTTTGACATTTTCAAATTTTCAAATTTTTTTTAAAATTTTTACTCCCCCTAAAATCAAAATATGTCTCAATTTTGATTTTCTGGGAAAATTTGAAACAAACTGTACAAGAAATGTGACAACATGATGAGAATTACTTCAATTCTCCATTCGCTTGGCTTGAACAATCAGAACTCCCCCTGACAACAAACTATTTTCCCATAGTGATTTCAAAACACTTAAGTTTGTTTTAATCAAAATGGTTTTTTCCGGAAAATAAGTTTTGTGTGTCTTTTCACAAATATGGGGATCTTTCATCACTTTGTTTTCTTCAATCACTTGTAAAAACTAACATTTTTAAGAACAATCCACAAACATCACTTGTAGAAAATCAAGTACAACTTAATGTCCTTGATTTACCACTTGTAAGTCGAAATATCACATTCCTGAATTTCTCAAGAAATGTGCCGATTCCTGTTCCACGCTTACCAAACCTGGGAACTCCGGCAAGTCAGGTTTTTCATTTAAACAGATTCACCCAAGCCTGACGGTCCTTGGGTGATTTTGAATTCTTGTTCAACAATGGTGGAAAATTTGCATCATCCATTGTTAAGCCAGAATTCTCAATTTTTACCTCAACAACAGGCTCTTCTGGCTTTGACAAACCAGAATCATTGCATGCACATGGCTTGTCTGACTTTGACCTGTCAGATTCATTGCCTGATGGTGGCTTGTCTGACTTTGACACATCAGATTCATCGCCGACCATTTTCTTCTTCTTCTTCTTCTTTTCTTCTTTCGTCCTCAGATTTGTATCTGATGAATTCGTCTTTCTTGACTTTGCAATCGAGGAAGTCGATTCATCAGAACTCTTATTTTTACCAACAGATGAACCCGGAGACAAAATCTTCTCTAGATACTCTCTAGCCTTCTTTCTCTTCTTCCTCAGTCTGTCTTTCTGCCCCTGAGAAAGCTTCACTTTCGTTTCTTGAACTTTAGATTCTTGAACCTTCTGTTCTTTGGGCTTGACATTGACTGATTTCTTTGCCATCTTCTGAGAATTAACCCTCAATCTTTCATTTGATCTCCTTGGGCAATCTCTGGCAATGTGACCTCTGATATTGCAGTTAAAGCATCTTCTCGTCTCATAATTCCAACTTTGGCAGTTAACAGCAATGTGTCCTTGATAACCACATCGGTAACACACTCTGTTATTGTACCAATCACCATTTTCAGTCCAAATGCTCAAATCAAAGCACTGTTTGGCTTGGTGATATTCCTTGCTCCTCTTGATTGTTGGATTTGACTTTTGAGCACTGTGGTCCGACCTGCACCACTTATTGCCAACAATATTTGAATTTTCATTTTTCGATTTTTGTAATTTTTCATTGCGATTGGATGATCGATCTGATGAGCTTTTATTATCTTTTTGAACATTTTTCAAAATTTTCTCTTTTTGTTTTTGTTCCACATTCTTCTTTACAGGTTTTTGCGTTGAGCATTCACCTTTTTCAGTAGAATGTAAAACAGTTTCTTTAAACATTTCATTTAATTTCAAAAATATTTTTCTTTTTTCAACTTCATCATCAGTTTTCTCATCACAATCTTCAACTTTGACTTTGTCAAAGTTTGTGACATCGTCACTTATTGGATCTGAATTAACAGATTTTGGGCAAGGAATGGTTGAAGTATTCACAAACACCTTCAACTTTTCTTCCCATTCCTTGATTTTCTTTTGAGCACATTCTGCTTCTTTTTCAAGTCGAATAATCTTTTCAAGATGAGAATTGATTGCAATCTGTTTTTCAAGATTGTTTTTACCAAATAAATCTCTCTCATCTTCTAAAATTTTTATTTGACTTTGAAAATCTTTCTCAATTTTTACTTTTTCATTTTCCAAATTGTGTATTTTATTTTTCAACACATTTTCTGATTTTTTAAGATTTTTGTTTTCTAATGACAAACTCTCTACATTCTTCAAGAGTTTGTCATTTTCAGACGTCAACTTCTCACAATTTTTCAGCAAAACAAGAATCTGTTTATCATCAGCTTTTGTCTCAACCTTTAAAGCTGAAATATTTTCAACCTGTTTCTTTTCCTCATGAACACTTTCATCCTTACTCTCTTCTTCTGATGAATGATCAAAGATAGGTGCGTCTTCTGCAACCTCTTTCTTTAACTCTGGTTCAGGACTCACAGATACAGGTTTTTCAGATTCTACTTTCTCAATCTTGACCAATGGAATTTGTTCAATCTTCTCAGCTCTGATCTCTTCTTTAACAATGACTGCCTTTTGATTCTTTCTTTTTGCATCTTGTTTTTCTTTCAATTTTTCAATTTTATTGGCATAAAATAACTTTCCACTACGTTGATCAGATGGAAGTTGTTGTTTAAGATATTCAAGTTTCCGGATTTCCTCTTCATAATTGTCACTCTCTTCATCAGACGAATGATCAAAAACCGGACCTTTTTCAATAACTTCTTTTGCTGAGACTGTTTCTCCTTCTTGCTTTATCGGAATATACTGCTGAGATTCATAATAATAATACGCTATTTCCTCTTCAAAATCCATGTTTCGGTAATTCTAGGCCCAAATGACAAATAATGAAACTTGTATTGGAAATTGAACACAATTGTCGACAAAGACTTTATCACCAACAATCTATTGAACCAAGATATTCATATGCAAGATATTACTTCACGTGGACTGCCATCATGTATCTTGGACATTTTAAAAACTATATCTTGGGCTGACAACACTAAAATCCAAAGAATATGATTGGGCCGCAATCTTTTTAATCACGTGACGGGCCTGACTTCTTGTTCACATGCAAACCAGTAATAACAATTTCTTTTGTTGTTGAATAATGATTGGGCCTCAAAGTCCACTGAACCGACAACAATAATAGAATATGATACGTGATTGGGCCGCTATCTGTTAAAGGCTGACACAAATAGAACTACCAGCTATAACACGTGACCCTCAAATGTATCAAATACTATCACATGAAACTGCAGTGATTCACACGTGTTTGTTTAATGGACAGATATGATCTTTTAACCGACAATCATCAATTCTACTTATGTTTCACATGCAAGCTGACACCATTGATCCTTTAAATGTGTTCACATGCAAACTCGGCAAACAACACATGCAATTCTGATTATCCGACACAACCTGACATCCTCGTTTAATGTTTCACAATACTAGATGAACAATCACGTGAATTCCTAAGTGTCACTAAAATGAAACCATTGTTGTCACTATAAGCGAAATCCCAAGATTGTCACAAAAGCGATACCTCAAGTGACACAAAAGCGAAATCTACTTGTACATATCAGCGAAATCAACACAAATTTTGTGACATAAGAGCGAAATCAAGACTAAATGGCTGCTGACATCATCAAATGTACGAGTCCTCAAGAGCGAAATCACAAAATTACAGAGTTTTAAGTCGATTTTATCTTTGAAACTTTCAAGGCTTTGTCAATACAGAATTTCGAGCAAGATATGTAAGACTGAACCGATTCTGACCGTAAAAAATTTTGATTTTTGAAAAAGAAATGGTGTAGAAACAGAATTATCGGCTGAATTGTGTAGAACTCTTCTTCACTAGCTCTGATACCAATTGTAGGATCGAATTCGGACCTAAACGAGTCGCGTAGAAGAGTTTATCTCAGTTTGAACGGCGGAAACAGACAAACCGAGTACAATTCAGCGAGAATTCACTTTAATATGTTGATTCTATTAATCTGAATGACGTTTACAAACAAATCAACACTTCGGCAGCACTTCGTGGCTAACCGGAAGAACACACCTCTCACTCTTATGTGATTCCGCTCATATGACCCTATTTATAGGTTGTTGATTTCGCTTATAGTGACATGACACAAAAGCGGAATCATCCACATGCCATATAAGCGAAATCACCTTTGACTAATGAGCGAAATCATCATTTTACATAAGAACGAAATCAGAATATGACAAATGAACAAAATCACTAATTACTTCAACATAAATGCTTTTGTCTTCTTGTGATGATGTCATTGATGGTGTCACTTTGATGATGTCATCATGACATCATGCTTGAACAACTTCGCAACGAACCCGAAACTCGACATAAGACGAAGACGACAGATGAATGCACCAACATGGGCAATCTTTTCCGTAGTCTCGACTACAAGTTCCGGGCCAGTAATTTGGCTTTCGCCAACTTCTTCCCAACACAGAGGTGATCGGCATTTACGACCGTACAATGCCTCAAAGGGTGCTGCCTGGATGCTGGTGTGGTAGCTGTTGTTGTAGGAGAACTCTACCAACGGTAAGTGTCGTTCCCACCCGTTTCCAAAATCAATAACACATGCTCTCAGCATGTCTTCGAGAGTTTGGATGGTACCTTCCGTTTGACCATCGGTCTGTGGGTGGAAGCAATGCTCATATCCAGACGTGAGCCAAAAGATCTATGGGTAGCTTGCTATAACTTTGATGTAAAGCGTGGGTCACGATCAGAAATGATAGAGATTGGCACCCCGTGCCTAGCAACTATCTCTTTCAAGTAGATTGCAGCAAGCTTCGAGTACTTATCGGTTTCCTTGATCGCGAGGAAGTGTACCGACTTGGTTAGGCGGTCCACGATGACCCAAATAGTATCGATCCCGCTCTGGGACCTAGGTAAGCCTGTGACGAAATCCATGAAAATTTGCTCCCATTTCCATGTTGGCAGCTCTGGTTGTTGCAACAAGCCCAACGGCTTCTGATATTCGACCTTGACTCTAGCACAGGTCAAGCATTTGCTAACGTAGGTTGCTATGTTGGCTTTCATACTAGGCCACCAATATGTAGTCTTGAGGTCGTGGTACATCTTATCCGAACTAGGATGTACCGAGTAACGAGACTTGTGTGCTTCATCCATCACAAGCTCACGTAGATTTCCATAGAGTGGAACCCAAATGCGCCCTGTCACATAGTAAGCGCCGTCTTCCTTTTGTTATAACCGTTTCCTCGATCCTCGCAGGGACTGATGTTCTCTGCTTTCAATGCTTCAACCTGTGCATTTCGTATCTGAATAGGAAGATCAGAGTGAATGGTAAGTTGTAACGCACGTACACGCTTAGGTTTAGTTTCTTTACGGCTGAGGGCGTCGGCCACAACATTGGCCTTGCCTGGATGATACTTGATTGCGCATTCGTGGTCGTTAAGGAGTTCTACCCATCTACGTTGCCTCATGTTCAACTCCTTCTGTTCCAAAATATGCTGGAGACTCTTGTGATCGGTGTAAATTGTGCACTTGGTACCGTACAAGTAATGCCTCCAAATCTTGAGTGCAAAAACGACCGCTCCGAGTTCCAAGTCGTGCGTCGTGTAGTTCCTTTCGTGAATCTTGAGTTGTCGAGAAGCGTAGGCGATAACTTTCTCGTGTTGCATCAACACGCAACCGAGCCCATGAATAGACGCGTCGTAGTAAACCACAAAGTCGTCGGTACCTTCAGGTAACGAGAGAATAGGAGCACTACAAAGGTTATCCTTTAGCTTCTGAAAGGCAGACTCCTGAGCCTCATTCCACTTGTAAGCAATACCCTTCTGAGTGAGAGTCGTGAGAGGTTGAGCGATCTTCGAAAATCCCTTGATGAATCTACGATAGTATCCTGCCAGTCCCAAGAATTGGCGAACTTCGGTCGGAGTCTTCGGTGTAGGCCAATTCTTTATAGAGTCGATCTTAGCTAGGTCGACGTGAATTCCATCCTTATTGACCACGTGCCCAAGGAAATGGACTTCTCGAAGCCAGAAGTCACACTTTGAGAACTTGGCGTACAGTTGCTCATTGCGAAGGAGCTCGAGAATAAGACGCAGGTGTTGTTCATGCTCTTCTTGGCTCTTTGAGTAAATCAGGATGTCGTCGATGAACACAATCACAAACTTGTTGAGGTAAGGCTTACACACTTGGTTCATGAGATCCATAAAAATCGCAGGCGTGTTGGTCATCCCAAAGGGCATGACGAGAAACTCGTAGTGACCATAACGAGTTCTGAACGCGGTTTTGGAGATGTCTTCATCGCGGACTCTTAGCTGATGATAACCTGATCGCAAATCGATCTTAGCTTGATCCTTGCAACTGGTCGAATAGATCGTCGATACGTGGGAGTGGGTAACGGTTCTTGATGGTAACCTTGTTCAATGATAGTCGATGCACATGCGGAATGTGCCATCCTTCTTCTTGACAAAGAGCACTGGTGCTCCCTAGGGTGATGAACTAGGACGGATAAATCCTTTACCCAGAAGTTCTTGCAGTTACGTAGAAAGTTCCTTTAGTTCAGCGGGGGCTAGTCGATAAGGCGCATGAGCTATAGGTGCCACTCCAGGAGTTAGCTCGATTTGAAATTCGACCTGGCGGTGAGGAGGGAGTCCAGGTAATTCTTCAGGAAATACTTCGGGGTAGTCGCGTACGACTGGAAAATCTTCGATCCTCTTTTCCTTTTCTTGTGTGTCGGTGACAAGTGCTAAGATAGCGGTGTGCCCTTTTTGCAAACACTTCTGGGCCTTTAAGAACGAGATGATACCTGTGACTTCTCCGCATTTGTCACCTTGGACGATGAGGGGTTTGCCAAAACGACGAGGAATACGAACCATTTTCTCTTGACAGAGAATTTCAAACCGATGTTTGGATAACCAATCCATACCAATGATGACGTCGAAGCTTCCGAGAACGATAGGGAAAAGATCGATGATAAAGGTCTGACCAGACAACACTAGTTTGCAGTTACTTATCACGTGTGAGGCCTCGATGTTGCTACCATTTGCTAACTCGACGGTATGCTTAGAACTTAACAACGTAGGCGTACGCTTAAGCTTCTTACTAATACGTAGGGATACATAGCTAGCATCGGCTCCAGAATCAAACAATACATAAACATAACGATCATCGAGTAGGAACTTACCCGCTACAATGTTGGGATCATTCCTAGCTTCTCCAGCTCCAATCACGAAAACCCTTCCTCTTGCACCATTTCCAGCATTGTTGTTGTTTGGATCGTTGTTTCCAGCACCCTGGTTGTTATTGCGGTTCTGGTTCAGTTCAGGGCAATCCCTTCGCATGTGCCCCGTTGCTCCACACTTGAAGCATCCACGGTTGTTTCCTTGCTGCTGTTGTTGCTGTGGTTGTTGCTGATTCTGCCTGGCTGGAAGCTGGCTCCTGCAGTCTTTGGCTTCATGCCCCATCTTGTTGCATCGCTGACACTGACTTTTGCCACATGGCCCACTGTGGTGTCGGTTACACTTGTTACACTTGGGGTGGTTTCCTCGGTAGCCACCTTGTTGCTGAGGGCCCTTGTTGTTTTCAGTTTTCCTTTGCTGAGTTGGGGCCTGAGTGGAGCTAGCATCCTTACCCTGATTTCCATCCCACTTACGCTTGTTATCACTAGAAGTTCCAGTAGTAGCACTGATCCTTTTGGGCAGCTTGCCCTGTTCCACATCCTGATCAGTGAGTTTGTGAACAAGACGGATGACTGGCTGAATGGTAGTGAGGTTAGCTGAAGTGACCAAGCTCTGGATTTCTGGAGCCAACCCTTTGATGTACAATTAGATCCTTCGATAAACAGGTCGAGACATGTTTGGCAGAGAGCAGCGTAGTCGTTGGACTGCTTGGGGTAGGTCTCAATCTTTGATCCAGCCATCTTAAGCTCAAAGTACTCATTTTTGAGTTTGTGAATGTCATCCCTGTGGCAGTACTCTTCCTTGATCATGTTCTTGAAATCCTCCCACGCAGTAGCATTAGCAGTTTCCAAACCAAGCATCTAAATCTGCGCTTTCCACCATGAAAGTGCGTTTCCTTCAAGCGTACTAGGGGTGTTCAAAACCGGATATCCGAAAATTCGGATATCCGAAAATTTTCGGATACCAGATTTCACTATCCGAATCCGTATCCGAAATTTCGGATATCCGAATTTCGGATATCCGAAATTTCGGATACGGATTCGGATAGTGAATCGGATATCCGAAAATCCAACTTTTTATTTAATTTTTATTTTTTTATTATTTCTTTCATATTTGGAAACGGATTTTTTGGATAGTTTCGGATATCCAAATATAAGTTTTCGGATATTTTTCGGATATTTCGGATATTTCTCGGATATTTTTCGGATATTTTCGGATATTTCGGATATTTTCGGATACTTCGGATATTTTCGGATATTCGGATATCCGAAAAAAATGAAAATTAAATTTTCGGATATTTCGGATATCCGAAATATCCGAAAATTTTGAAAATCACTATCCGAATCCGAATCCGAAAAATTCGGATATCCGAATTTCGGATATCCGAAATTTCGGATATCCGATTTTTCGAATATTTCGGATTCGGATATCGGATATTTCGGATCGGATTTTCGGATACGGATACTTTTGAACACCCCTACGTACCAGTAGCAAATTTCACCCAATTAGCAGGGGGACACTCGCAGACAGCAAAGATATCTTCGGCCTTCTCAATCCAGTGTAGAAGGCCTATGGCACCCTTAGTGCCATTGAAAGGGAGAGACTTGTAATCCATGAAGGTTTTGAAAGTACAAACACGTGGTTGCGCAGCCGCATGCTGACCTTTGCGAGAAGAGAAGCGAATAGGTTTAGGGGTGAAAAGACGATGCGGGGGTAGGATCTAAACATCCTAAAATAACGATTTTACCTCCAGGGTGAGCTGCGAAAGCTGCAGCCATCGTGTTGATCAGGTTAGTGAACTGAGCCTGAGTCATGTTAACGTTTCCTCTTCCGCGTCCACTCATTGTCTTCATAACCAGAAAACACAATATGAGGGCGATGTCGTAATGTAGCGAGAATGAGATAGAAGAGGGAGGTGTATACATCTAACTAGGCACACTAGTACGTATAGTAGAGAATAGACATAAAATAAACAAGCAAGTAAACATAAGTCCGAGCCATGAGGTCTAATACGTTGAGCCTTGCACTTTCTTTTTAAAACCGAGTTCACTATAACCAATGGCTCTGATACCAATCTGTCACACCCTCAAACCCACGTGCGGAGTACTACCGCGAGGAGTGTGACTGACCAGGATCCAGCCACCAATTATACTGAGCATTCAATTAATAATAGTAATAATGTTCACCAACCACAAGGGTCAGTAAATACCATAATTAAAGTTCAAAAGTTTTAAGTTCAAATGGTAGTTTAAGTAAGTAGCGGAAGCATAGGCAACACAGTTCAAACAAACAAGCATCACAATATCAAATAGTGTGAAACATTAACCGGATGGTGTTCGAGTGTGAGAGTGTTGTGAAATCAGCCGAAAGGCGGCCTCCTAGCTTAGAATACGAGCTAGAACAAGAGCTTGATTTGCTACTATTGATCCGAGACAAAAGGGGAGAGTGATATTGCTAGGGTTTTGTTGAGAGAGTGAAGGAGAGTGTGTGAGAGTGAGTGTGAGGGAATGATGATTGAAAAGTGGAAAAGTTGGCTATCAACATGGGTTATATACTAGCCCCAAGTCGGTGCACTCTAATGGGTTCTCGAATGGGCTAAAGGGGTTGCGGCCCAACTGATGTGGGTCACTCGAGACCGGGTGATCTCGAGTCGGGTCCTTGCGGTCTCGGCTTACTAATACACACACACACATACACATATATATATATATATATACACTTCATACACATAGCTTAATACAAGAATCACATAGCTCATCAACATAAAACACAACTTTCATTTAATAATATACGTACACATAGTGCCAGTACCAGATGGTTGCTCAGGAAAACCTAGAGTGTCACATTGGTGGCTTTGGAAGCTAAAGGACCTTCTCTATTTGCTTTTATCCACTCATTTTCTACTCTTGAATCATCCATAGCCTTGAGCTAGTGGTAAGATCCTTAAACACTCCATTTTACTTCTATTTTAGTAGGTTAAAAGATGTTACAAGTAACTAATCTTGAAGAACACTAAAGATAATGAGAAGTAAATATGAACATAAGCTTAAAATGTGAAGTAATCTTGATGAATATGAATTGTTATGCTTGTTGATTATTGATTATTTGTAGAAGTAATGTTGATCATCATATGATCTTGCTAGATCATGATTAAAAACATAATCTAGCAAGATGTGAAAATAGAAATTGTTGTAGGATGATGGATCATCCACACATAAAGCATGAACTTGAAAGAAACATAATGTTTTCTTGTAAAGTAATGATCAAAGTATATTGTTAATCTTGTAGATCTAAATATTTCATGGATTATTCTAAAGAAACCAAGTTAAAATATAAGTTTGAGTAAATTGCCATTTTAGTCCCTGAGTTTTGTCTAAATTTGCCATTTTAGTCCAAATAGTTTTTTTTCGCATCTGGGTCCCTGACTTTTCCTTTTTGTTGCCATTTTGATCCAACTCACTAACTTCGTTAAAAAATGTCAGTTAACTCACAGTTAATAGTTTGGTATTTGCCATTTTGATCCAAAAAACATATTTTGTTCTTTTATTCATATATATATGTATATATATATATATATATATAGGGGCTGGTTAACGTACAAATGCGCTTATCGTACATTACGTACGCTACAATCTCAGCCGTCAGATCATCTTCCCGCATTGAAAATCGCATGTGAAATTGAATTAGCACATGCGAAATTGTTACCAAAATTATCACATGCGAAATTGAATTACCACATGCGAAATTGTTACAAAAAAACAACCTGCTATTTCATCAAAATTATCACATGCGAAATTGAATTACCACATGCGAAATTGTTACAAAAAAACAACATTCTATTTCATCAAAATTATCACATGCGAAATTGAATTATCACATGCGAAATTGTTACAAAAAACACCTGCTATTTCATCAAAATTATCACATGCGAAATTATTACAAAAAAAACAACATGCGATTTTCATTGCGGGAAGATGATCTGACGGCTGAGATTGTAGCGTACGTAATGTACGATAAGGGAATTTGTACAGTACCCTTTACCTATATATATATATATATATATATATATATATATATATATATATATATATATATATAGGGGACCGCTAAAATGAGAACCACCTCCAGTTGTAAGAACCGTGAGAGCTACACCGTACGGGGCGAGGTGGACCAAATTTTTTTTTCATAAATGTAGATGCATGTATTATAAACACATTTGTAAAAAAAATTTCAAAAAAAATCTTCTGGAGATCTTCTGCTGGGAATATACATCGGCTAAGAGTTTTGTGCACCCAAAGTTTGCGTTTACGGGACCCGTAAATTTTATTTAAAATTTACGGTACCCGTAAACACAAACTTGTGGTGTTCAAAACTACACACACGACATTTTTTTTTGAATTTTTTTTCAAATGTGTCTATAATACATGCATCTACGTTTTTGAAAAAAAAATTGGTCAAACTCACCCCGGATCAAAAAGTTCTCACGGTTCTTACAACTGGAGGTGGTTCTCATTTTAGCGGTCCCCTATATATATACACACTCTACACATACTCTCACACACTCTCTCACTATCATCTCTCTCTCTCTCTCTCTCTCTCTAGATCTCCCAAACAAAGTCACCAGCACCATTATCTTAGACTAAACCACATCATCATCACCACAGCCAACTGATTGTAAATTGATTGTGATGATTTTTACAAAAGAAAATGATATGCTTGAAAGCATGGAAACCTCCATTTTTAGAGGAAACTATGGCAAAATTTTCTAAAAATATAGACACTTAGAAAAATATTTTTAAACAAATATTTAAAAGTGTATTTTAAACCATAAATTGTTACATAAACTTTGCCATAGATTTTGGTTACAAAAATACAAATATTGGAGGTTGGTTTTTATAAATAAAAGTGGCTAAATATATATATTTTGAATATATATATATATATATACATTAAAGACACATATGTGTGATTATTTGTATACTTTGTGCATTAGTTATGTTATTTTAAGACTTGAAATAATACAACTCACAAAATACCAAGAATTACCATCCAAAATATTACCAAAATTTCAAGGAATAAATATACATACTTATACAAAATATTGTTGAAACCGAACAAAGGAATATAACTCACAAAATATTTCGGAAATAATATTCACGTGAATATTTTGGTAATTCATATTTTGGACACTAAGGGAATGAAAATATGATTCTTTTACAATTTCTACAAAAATATATCATATTTTTGACAAGGAAAAATATATTATTTTTGGAAAGTATGAAATATATATTTCTTGAAATTTTTAGAAGATATATTATTTTTTACTACGAAATATATATTTTCTTAGACAAACAACAGATACAAGTATAAATACTTGGAAAATATTATTCCAATAATATTGTTTAACAATTATTCCAAAATTCAATAAATATAATTTATGTTAAAATATTAATTGTTTTGACAAATAATTATATAACTTGGAATAATATCAAAGGAACGAAGAGACGTAACTCAAAGACACTAATACTATATCAAGGCACGACCCGTTCGTCTAATAGACATTAGTACGTTGTAGGTAGTTGTATACGCTAGGCGGAACTTTGAGTTACGGTGCGAAGACGCAAGACTGCGAGTTCATGTCCCCCTTTTCTATAAACTGTTTTGTTTTATAACTTCGGGGGTGAAGTACATGTTACAAAAGGATTACATACAATTACAATTGGTATGGTTAGCTTTGGAAAGTATAGTAGATCATGTGAATGGGTAGGCGCACTCTTAAGACCATTAATCCTCATGTTAGGACCGAGGGGCATGAGTGATAGGTCTAGTTGGGTGTAGCGAGCCCACACCCATGTGGACCGGGGTTTGGCCCATGAGGTGACTATGTCTTACAGCCGGAGGCCCGGTACAAAATTTGCTAGGTTTGAGCCTTCCTACGCCGTTGCACGCATGTTAATGGCCTTGCAAACCATTAATCGATCTGTTTCCTTGTTTTGCTTTCATACCGGGATTTACAAACATACATACATACAATGTTTACAAGGTTTATTTCATACACACAAACAAACACATGAACTCGCTCAACTTTTGTTGATATTTTTCAAAATACATGTATTTCAGGAAATTAAGAAAATGGATCTGGAGGGCGTTGAATGTTTCAGGCTGCGTTAAGAATAAAGGATGTCATCCGTTGTCTTAGGGTTTGGTTGGTGTGTTTTACTCCTGGACGAGACACATCTACCAAAACCCGTTTATATTGAAAGTCTTTTGAAGAATCCTTAGTGAACTCCTAAACAATTCGTATGGTTTGTATAACTTGAATTTGAAGTCTATGTTTAATCAATGATGTTTGTGATGTTTTCAAACTTATTTAATGGATGACAAATCTATGGTTTTATCATATAGTTGTTGTTATGATTGAATGCAATGGTATTAAGAAAGTCACACCATAATCACACTTCCGCAAAAGTCAGGGTGTGACAGCTTGGTATCAGAGCTTCGATTGTAGCGAACTAGGATTCCTTCTCGAGTCTAGACTACAATCATTAGGGCTCTCACGAAAATATTTTACAACATGTTTTCGTTGCATACACGAAACGCCCAGTTCCAGGAAACAAACATTTTTACAAACTAAAGACACGAAACACATTTCAAAGTTTATGTTTATGGTTCAGTCTGGGAGACTGGGTGGTTCAGTCTGAGAGACGGGGTAGTTCAGTTTGAGAAACTGAGAGGTTTAGTCTGAGAGACTAGGCAGTTTAGTCTGGGAGACTGGGTGGTTCAGTCTGAGAGACTGGGTAGTTCAGTTTGAGAAACTGAGAGGTTTAGTCTGAGAGACTAGGCGGTTTAGTCTGGGAGACTGGGTAAGTTCAGTCTGGGAGACTGGGTGGGATAGTCTGGGAAGACTAGGACGGATACGTGATTACATTGTTATTAATTACATGCTTAATGATGGTTGTTGATATATGTGCACATGTTGTGATTGTTTTGTTACAGACACTATGTCCTCGTCTGAGAGTGGACTGTCTGATACTGTCGACCCCATGGCCATTGTTTCTGATGATGAGATCGTCCCAGAGCCGGAGATCTTTACCTCTGATACCGAGAGTGACCCGGAGATGATGTCGGATGACGACGACGATTTTCAGCCTTTTGCGCTGCCCGACTTTGGCGATGATTTATCGCATGCTGATGGTATCCCCAATGAGGATCCCTTTCTTATTCTTATTCCTGCCCAGGACCATCTCATCCTCGGACATCCCGATGGTGAGCACGTCGTGGCACCGATCCTCGCCCCTTTGCCTCTTGCGGCCTTTCCTTTCGAGGATTTGCCTTTTGATGACTTGTCTGATGATGATGTCGATCTTTTTATTGATGGTCCCCCTGATGATGCCCAGGGTGATGGAGTTTTAGCTGAGGATGTCATTGTTGTTCCACTCGTTGAGATTCCTATTATTGAGGTTTCATCTGATCATTCTGTTCCAGATTCCTTTGAGTCTGTGTCATCCTCCGCTTTGCATGCAGTGGAACTGCGACGTTACGCCACTGATACTGATGACGATACAGCTATGTCAGCTGCACCGATACCTCCACATGACGTTGAGCCTGGACTTGAGCTAGACTTTGTTCCCGACGATCAGCCTGTTGAAGCACCCACTGATCCTGAGCCGATGCCAGCACCTGAGCATGTGCCTGATCATGACCCTATCCCATTTGGCATACCTGACATTGCACCACTTATACCAGATCCAGTTCCTGCACCCGCTGACCCTCCTATTATTGAGCCAGTCACTCCCCCACTAGCACCTACACCTGTTGATGATGCTCCTTTTCACCCGATTGAGTCCGATGTTCACCGCACCAACCTACCTGTCACTTTCTTGCAGGACATACCCGCACCCCGTCCAGGGGAAGGCCCTTCTAGTCAGCAGCCTAGCCATGACCCACATGTGTCAGCAGCTTTTTCCCACATGCCTCAGTATACATCTACTGCTCATTTTACTTCTTCACCACCAGGCGAGCCACTCATATGGTTCCCACCCTATACCATGTCGATTTTTGATCCCTACCATCCCTCGCACTTTACTGGTTACATGCGGGATGAGTTACTCCTGTCATTACAGCTTCAGTATGAGATCATGAGTCGTAGAGTTAGGGAGCTTGAGAGGATTCCACGTCCTCCACCTTGTTCATGTCCGTCACCTTTTGCGACTCCACCTGCTCCTCTTTTGCCTTATCCAGATTTTGATGTTCGATTTCTCACCATGGAGCAGCAGATCAGTTATCTGTTATGACATGTTTATGATCTTGAGGAGGAGCTAGCGCATGTGCGCAGCTTGCTTTTTTTCCTCCACCTCCTCCTCCGCCACCATTAGCATAGCCGTTTTTTGGTTTTATGTAGGTAGCTTGCTTTTGATGAGAGCACCGCTATTGAGCCTAGCTTGCGAAGCCTTTTGGAGACCACTTTTTGATTATATGACTGTTGTAGACTGATAGACATTTTGGCAAGGGTAGTGTGACCCTGTAGTCCCTTTTGATGTGACACTTTGTAAAACATGTAACTGTATTTGTGGTCGATGATTAATGAAAGCTCAATCGTAATGTTCTCATTAATTACGTTGTTAATTTACTTGCTTATGCTATGATTGCATGCTTAACTGTTATGATAAACACTATTATACACATACTACTTATTATATACATATGACCTGACCTATACAATCTTCTTTATAGAAGATGCCTCCTCGAAGAAACAATCAGTTGCCCACAACAGAGGCTGAACTGCAAGAACGGATTTCACAAGCAATCGCACAACATGAAGCCTTTCGCTCAGAGCATAGCAGCGGTAACAATGGAAATAATCCCCCAACTGGTAATGTTTGAGTCACCTAAGACACATTACAATATGTTTGGACATTTCCATGTGTGCTTTGCTAATGCCTTGGGAATAATTATGCTTGTACAGGTTGTACTTATAAGCAGTTCCTTGACTGCAAGCCTCTGGACTTTGACGGCACTGGAGGTGCTGTAGCTTTCGTTAGATGGGCTGAGAAAACAGATTTTGTGCTGCGGATGAGCAAGTGTGAGCCTGAGCACCAGGTCACCTACATTTCTGGACTTTTCCTAGACGGAGCTCTATCATGGTGGAACCTTCAGGTTCAGACACTAGGAGAGGAAGCTGTATATGCTATAACGTGGGACGAGATGAAAGAACTTATGCGCAAGAAGTACTGTTCAAGGGCTGAGATTCAGAAGTTGGAAACCTAGTTCTGGAATCTAAAGATGGATGGTCCAAAGATTGTTGAGTATGTACAGAGATTCCATGACCTATCTTGCGTAGTTCCTTACATGGTTGAACCGGAGTTCAAGCGAATCGAGCGTTTTATTTGGGGATTGGCACCCCAAATCATGAGCATGGTGACGACATCGAAGCCTCCAACGATCACTGAGGCCATTGATCTGAGTGTGGCATTAACTGAAGAAGCGATTAGGCTGAACAAGTTTTCAGTCTCTGATGAAAAGAAAAAGGAGACTCATGTTGAGTCGTCAGGCGAGAACAAAAGGAAGTTCTCGAACTTCAAGAAAGGTACCCAAGGGAACAACAACAGTGGTAACAAGAAGAGAGATGTGAATCCACCAGCCGAGGTTAGGACTGGTGCTGCTACTTCTGGTGCTGAGGTTAGAGGAAAAGGATATATGGGCACCTTGCCCAAATGTGATGTGTGTCAATTTCATCACGCTGGATGATGCCGAGCTGGAAAATGTGAGACGTGTGGAAAAGTTGGCCATGCCAAGGAGACATGTTGGTATGGAGCCAGTGGTGGGAATAATGGTCAGAGAGGTGGTGGTAATGGAAATGGAAACCATGGTGGAAATGGTTACGGGAACCGCAATCAAGGAGGAAATGGTGGTAATGGTAATCGTGGTGGTACTGGAAACAAGCAAGGATGCTTTAGTTGTGGAGATGTCGGGCATTTCAAGAGAGATTGCCCAAAGAACAACCAAGCTCAGGGGAGAGTCTTTAACATTGGAGCTAGGGAAGCTCGCCAGGATCCGAACGTAGTCACGGGTACGTTCCCTATCAACCAACACTTTGCATCTATACTGTTTGATACTGGTGCCGATTATAGCTTCGTATCCCTAGAATTTAAGAATATACTTGGGTTGGTGGCCAGTAAGCTAGATATTTCATACTCGATAGAACTAGCTAATGGAAAGCTAGTAGAAGCAAATGAAGTAATTAGAGGTTATATAATAGAGCTCAGAGAGCATGAGTTTACGCTGGATCTTCTGCCAGTCGGGCTGGGAAGCTTTGATATGGTAGTTGGAATGGATTGGTTGTCGAGCAACCGAGCTGAGATCGTATGCCACGAGAAGATCATTCGCATTCCGATGGCGAATGGAGAGACGATTGTAGTGCATGGAGAGAAGCATGATGCGCCTCTAAGGATTATCAGTTGTTTGAAGGCCCAAACGTTTTTGCAGAAAGGATGTGTTTCCTTCTTGGCGCACTTTGTGGATAAAGAAGTCGAAGAGCTGAAGCTGGAAGATATCCCAGTTGTGAGGGAATATCCTGAAGTCTTCCCCGAAGACTTGCCAGGATTTCTGCCTCAATGACAAGTTGAATTTCATATTGACTTGGTTCCAGGCGCCGCGCTTGTAGCCAAGGCACCTTACCGACTTGCACCTTCCGAGATGCAAGAATTGTCGACGCAACTCCAGGGAGCTCCAGTTTTATTTGTCAAGAAGAAGGACGGTAGTTTTCGTATATGCATAGACTACCGCGAGCTAAACAAGTTAACCATCAAGAATCGGTATCCCATGCCGAGGATTGATGATCTCCTCGATCAACTTCAAGGTTCGAGTTACTACTCCAAGATCGATCTTCGATCAGGCTATCACCAGCTGCGAATTCAAGAAGAGAGTATACCGAAGACTGCCTTCAGGACTCGTTATGGACATTACGAGTTTCTAGTGATGCCGTTTTGTTTGACAAACGCGCCAGCAGTATTTATGGATTTGATGAACAGAGTCTGCAAGACATATCTCGATAAATTCGTGATTGTGTTTATCGACGATATTTTGATTTACTCAAGGACGAAGGAAGAGCATGAACAACACCTTAGAGCTATTTTAGAGTTGCTCAAGAATGAGAAGCTGTATGCTAAGTTCTCGAAGTGCGAGTTCTGGTTGCGTGAGGTACAGTTCCTCGGTCATGTAGTGAATGAAGATGGAATCCATGTGGATCCCACCAAGATCGAGGCGATTAAGAATTGGGAAACTCCGAAGACACCAACCGAGATCTGCCAGTTTCTAGGTTTAGCTGGGTATTACCGCAGATTCATTAAGGATTTTTCTAAAATCGCTCAACCGCTGACCTCCCTTACTAAAAAATACAAGAAGTATGAATGGGGAGACAAGCAGGAAGAAGCTTTTCAGTTGCTTAAGAATAAGCTTTGCGACGCACCTATAGTATCCCTACCCGAAGGCACCGATGACTTCGGGGTATACTGTGACGCTTCGCGACAGGGATTAGGCTGTGTGCTGATGCAGCGACAGAAGGTTATCGCTTATACTTCACGCCAATTGAAAATTCATGAAAAGAACTACACCACACATGATTTGGAATTAAGCGCAATGGTGTTTGCATTAAAGATTTGGCGACATTATCTGTATGGTACGCGCTGTACGATCTTTACAGATCACAAGAGCTTACAACACATATTCGACCAGAAAGAGCTTAATATGAGACAACGCCGATGGGTGGAGCTGTTAAACGATTATGATTATGAAATCAAATATCAACCAGGAAAGGTGAATGTGGTAGCAGACGCCTTGAGTTGAAAAGAGAGGATTAAGCCCATAAGGGTTAGGGCTTTGGAGATGATTATACAGACAGACCTCTCGTTGCACATCCGTGCTGCGCAGAGAGAAGCTCTTAAGAATGAGAATCTTAAGGATGAATATCTCTATGGGATGGAGAACCAGTTGGTACCCAATGAGGAAAGAACATTGTTTTTCATGAAACGAATTTGGGTTCCCCTCTTTGGTGGTCTTAGAAATGTTATCTTTGACGAAGCTCATAAATCGAGGTACTCTATCCATCCCGGATCAGACAAGATGTACCAAGATTTGAAGGATTTCTACTGGTGGCCAAGACTAAAAGGTGATGTTGCAACTTATGTCGGAAAATGTTTGACTTGTGCCAAGGTAAAGACCGAGTATCAGAAGCCTTCAGGTCTTTTGCAACAACCTGAGATACCCATGTGGAAATGGGATTAGATTTCAATGGACTTCATAACCAAGTTGCCCAAGACACCCAGAGGTCATGATACGATTTAGGTAATCGTAGACCGTCTGACAAAATCTGCACACTTTTTGCCAATCAGAGAAAAGGATAACACGGGTAAGCTAGCTGAGCTGTACCTAAGGGAGATAGTTGTACGTCATGGAGTGCCTATCTCGATTATTTTTTTACAGAGACGGAAGATTTGTATCAAGGATTTGGCAATCCTTCCAGGAAGCGTTTGGTTCACAGTTGAATTTGAGCACCGCATTTCACCCACAGACAGACGGTCAGAGCGAGAGAACAATTCAGACGTTAGAAGACATGCTGCGTGCTTGTGTGATGGATTTAGGTGGCAGTTGGGACACTCACCTACCTTTGGTTGAATTCTCCTATAACAACAGCTACCATACAAGCATTCAAACTGAATCGTTTGAAGCTCTTTACGGGCGAAAGTGTCGATCGTCGCTGTGCTGGGCAGATGCAGGTGATAGACAGCTAGTTGGTCCCGAATTGGTCCAAGAAACGACAGATAAGATAATGCAGATCCGAGAGCGCCTTAAGGCGGCTCGTGACCGACAGAAGAGCTATGAGGACCAAAGAAGGAAACCTTTGGAGTTTGAAGTAGGAGATATGGTTTTGTTGAAAGTTTCACCTTGGAAAGGTGTGGCACGCTTTGGGAAGCGTGGAAAGTTAAACCCACGATTTATTGGACCGTTCAAAATCCTGGAAAGAATTGGTCCTGTAGCATACAAGTTGGAACTACCTGCGGAACTGAATAGTGTTCATGATACATTCCATGTATCTAATCTGAAAAAGAGTCCAACTCAAGAAACAGTGGTTATACCCGCTGACGAAGTTCACATTGACGACACACTCCACTTCACTGAAGAACCTGTTGAGGTTACTGATTGGAAAGTTAACAAAACTCAGCGGAGTAGTGTTAAACTTGTTAAGGTTCGATGGAACGCACGTCACGACCCATAGTTCACTTGGGAGCGTGAGGACCGCATGAAAGTAAAATACCCGCATTTATTCCCTAACACCCCTGCTGCTAGTAGCAAAGCTTAAAATTTCGGGACGAAATTTTCTTAACAGGGGGAGAATGTGACAACTGTCAAAAATCCAGATATCCGTACAATTAATTAATCTTGATTAGTGCTTAATGACTATGCTGAAATTACAATTAACTGCTTTCTGATTACTGTATTATATTCACATGTGCATCACATATTGCAGAATGTCATATCATTACTGCATGCAAACATATTGACATAAATGATGCACAAAGCACAGTTAGCACAGTAAACGGATAAATCAGCAAATGCTGACAAAACTCAACACATAGACATACAGTGTTTTGAGACCCAGTATGGGCTAGAAACTAAGTACTACACTAGTATAGAGTGTAGGAAAGTAAGGATCACAAAACTGTTTTTCTAGGTGATAGTTTAAGTGCTAGAAAGTGCCTAAAACTCACCCAAAGTGCTGAATTCAGCAAAATTCAGCACAAATCAGCATTTTAACATACTTATATTATACAGAAATATGGTAATATTGTCACACCCTGACTTTTGTGGAATCGTGATTATTGGTGTGACTTTCTTAATACCATAGCATTCAATCATAACAACGCTATATGATAAAATCATAAGATGTTCATCCATAATTTAAGTTTGAAAATAGCACAACATACTTGTCTGAAATGTTGACACTGAATTCAAATTACAAACCATAACATGTTTTAAGGAGTTCACTAAGACTCGACAAAAGACCTTAAACAAACCCGAGTTTCGGACCATGTATCTCGTCCAGGATTAAGATACATCTCCTAAATCCTAAAGACTTGGATGACATCTTTTATTTATAACGCAGCTTGAAAACATGCAAACACCTGCCAGATCCACTTAGTTCCCTGAAATACATGTAATTTGAAAACATCAACAAAAGTTGAGCGAGTTCATGTGTTTGTGTATATGTATGTATAAAACCTTTGTAAACAATGTATGTAAATCCCGGTATGAAAGCAAACAAGGAAAAGATCACCAATGGTTTGCAAGGCCACTGATATGTGTGACGGCGTAGGAAGGCTCAAACCTAGCAAATTTGTACCGGCTTCCGGCTGGAAGACATAGTCACCCTATGGGCCACCCTGGTCCCCATGGGTGTGGGCTCGCTACACCCAAATAGATATATCACTCATGCCCACGGTCCTACAACGAGGATTAATGGTCTCAAGTATGCGCCTACCCATTCACATGATCTATGGTACTTTTCTAGGCTAACCATACCAATTGTATTTGTATGTAATCCTTTTAATGCGAAACATAACTGAAAATTCGAAATTTAAGGGATTGTGTGATAGTGTTTCCTGTTTTAAGATGATCTAATTTTATCAAAAATATTTCGAAAATTTTAATTGATTATCAATTAACAGTTTTCGAATACACTTAAGAGATAAAATTGGATCAAACAGGGAAAACACTCATCAGTCCTAATTACATTCCAAAACATAACAGAATTTTCGAATTTTCCTAAGAACATGATGAACCCTAAAAAAATAAAACATAAATTCTGGAACCCGAAACCTGAATTTTAAGGCTTTTCTAAAACAGATTTCAGTTATAAGTTTACCCATATTGGTTTTGAGTGAATATATAATTAATCCTTTTCCGAAAACAGGGATTTCGAGTGGTCATATTCGACTCGAAACCGGCTGTGAATGTTCATTAAGTTATCAAAATTCTGTTTTCCAGATTTCTATCCCAGAATTGATGGATACGAAAACAGAACCGACTAATCAACATATGCTCTGATACCACATGTTGGTTCAGTTCTGTTTTGTACATGATGGAAAACATGAAAACATACCTGTTACAGCAGACAGTGCAGTGGAGAATCCAGTCAGAGATGATGACATCGAGTTCGACATGGTTGTCAGTGTGATCTGGTTCTTCCTTAGGGTGCTGACTGATGATGGTGACTAAGAAAACCGAATAGGGGATTCGGTATGGAGATGGAGGCCGATTTGTGATGTTATGATTATAGGGTTTTTGTGTCTAACTGTGTAACCCCTTAACCTCTACATAAGTCTCCTTATATAAGCACCCAGGAGGAAACCTAATTAGTTAATAAGGGTAATATGGTCCATCAACAATTACCAACTAATTATTTAATAGGTTATTATATATTTTGATCTATATTATGTAAATGATTATAATGGCTACTAGATTAAATATTAAACATAATATATTTAATCTTACACAGAAAGGTGGCAATATATGTCTAATAGTTCTATTTTCACCGCTGAGTTTTAAAAACTTCCGGTTCTTGTTTATAAAAGTATTTATTATGGTCTACGGGGCGGACCTATGTGGTCGGTCAGGTGTCACATGACAACGGTCATAAAAGAATTTTTAATACATTTATATAGTCTAAAGTCAAGTAGCATTGTATATTTTTATATACAATCCTCTACCTTTATATATCTTTTATATTTTATTACAAGCATCGGTCTTTTCCTTCCTTTTGCTTTGAGTTTCTTTTACGAGGCTAGACGGTATGGTTGAGGATCATTCTTGATTCTTGAAGGATGATCCGTCACGTAGGATAGGTGTGAGGATGAGGCAAAGGGGGTGAAACTAAGGAAATGGGGGATGAGCCAATCTATTATATATAATAAATGAAAGTTATTTGGGCCACGTGTCACTTGATTAGGGCATCCTCAGTTCTCTTTTCCCGCCCAACAGTGCCATCCCCTTTTCCTTATATAACCTCGCTTCTCACTTCTAATCTTTGTTTACAAACCTTGGGTTCTTTCTCTCTCTATATTCAGGCGATTCAAATTCAAATTTCACAAACCCTGCAAATTATTGAGATAATTCTTTCCATCCAAACCTTAATCTTCTTCAGACGCCACCATAAAATCTTCTTTTGTTCATCGATTACTTCATCAAAAGGTTTGTTCTTTTTTTTAGTTGAAATACTTTCATGATTTCCTCTTATTTACACTAATCCTAATTTCTACTCGTAATCTAATCATATGGTTCCAAGGTTGTTGTCATCAAAGTTGAAATCCGCTTAGCTGCGGATAGATTTCTGCCATAAGCTGGTATGTTTGAATATGTTTTGAAATTAGCGTTTTTTTTTCTAGATGGTGATCATATGAGTATAACATCTGTTGATTATTGATGTTTGAGTATGTTCAGCCATTATTCTTTCTGAAATTAGAGTTTCATTTCCAGTTCTCGAGGTATTATATGTTTGTAACAGCAGTGGTTCAGCATCTACAGTGGATTCAACATCAGGTGTTTGCTATTATTGTTTGATGTTGTTTGCTATTATTGTCTGATGTTGTTTGCTATTGTTGTTTGATGTTGTTTGCTATTGTTGTTTGCAGTTGAAGATATCTTAATTAAGGTAATAATTGTATTACATCCTGTTGAAAATTAGAATTGATAAATTTAGGGAAAGTGAGGTTGAAAGTTAATAACCCAACAGTGGAGCATTTCATTCTACAGGTTCCATAAATTAAGGGTATTCTCATATAATGATGATGATTGTTCCACGGTTGTTTCCAGTATTATTGTTCCAACATCGTTTAAAGTATGTGTTTTTTGCTACTCTGATTTTCAATTTTGAGTTTTTTATTTTGAAGTGATATACTCTAATTCTCGGTTTATATTTCAGTCTAATCACAGTTGTTTGAAATTCATACAATCTGCTGCGGGTTATTATAGGTTTGTATTCAAAGAAGCATAAAGTTTAATTAAACACAAATAAAGATTATTAAATTTATAGTTAAATTAATTTTTGCTTATGTCTAAATGATGATGATGATTATAATTGACTTGTGCAGAAGATGATGATGGAGAACCCACAGTAGTTCCTACTAAACGCAAGAAAGGATCTGCTATTGTTGTAAGATAAGATTTTATGTTACTAGAGAGTCTAGAGTAATGGTGTTTCCCACCTTTTTTGTATTAAAAGAAGCATAAAGTTTGTTTTAAAGGAGCTCTTTATGAACAAAGACTGATGAGGCCTATCCACTGTTGAAGACAAGGTCCTGTTAAAGACAAGCACTTTATGTACCTAGAGTTTGATTAATCAAAGAAAAACGACTGTTTAGTATCAGCAGTGGTTCAGCATCTACAACGGATTCAAATTTAGTATTTAATTATCAGTGGTTCTTATGTAACTTTAGTATTTCATTATGAGTTTGTTTCATGTTGTAAGAATCAGTGAATTCTCAGATAATAGATTGCTTTGCCGGATTAGATTATGTGTTAAATTATAGTTCTTTAAGTGATTGTTTCGTTTTCTTGAATTCTATGTAATTTTGTAAAGAAGTACAATAACAAACAGTGGTTTTAACATCTGTTTGCAATTTGGTCAATAGTTAATGGAAACCCCTGTTAGGTTGAACAGTAGATGTTATTAACTTAAACATCTGTTCAGGAAAACGACTGTTTGCACTTTATGTACCTAGAGTTTGATTAATCAAAGGAAAACGACTGTTTAGTATCAGCAGTGGTTCAGCATCTACAACGGATTCAAATTTAGTATTTAATTATCAGTGGTTCTTATGTAACTTTAGTATTTCATTATGAGTTTGTTTCATGTTGTAAGAATCAGTGAATTCTTAGATAATAGATTGCTTTTCCCGATTAGATTATGTGTTAAATTATAGTTCTTTAAGTGTTTGTTTCGTTTTCTTGAATTCTATGTAATTTTGTAAAGAAGTACAATAACAAACAGTGGTTTTAACATCTGTTTGCAATTTGGTCAATAGTTAATGGAAACCCTTGTTAGGTTGAACAGTAGATGTTATTAACTTAAACATCTGTTCAGGGTTAAACAGATGTTTGGGGTTTAACAGATGTTTGGCTCTAAACCAAACATCTGTTTAAGGTCAACATCTATTTGAGTATTGGTCCTGTTGTGAAATTTGTTTAACCCAACAGTGGTTTTAAACCACCAGATAAACATCTCTTTATGTGCAAACACCTGTTTATGGTCAAACTTCTGTTTATGGGCAAACTTCTGTTTAAGGCGAAACATATGTTTCTTTAAAATCTGTTGACCATTGACTGACCAAACATCAGTGTTTAAAAAACTGTTGGGTATCCACTGATAGGAAAAATAACAACTGCTCACTTTTTTTATTGTTGGCATCTATTGATATTGACCATCAGTTGTTTTCCTAAAAAACAGCCACTGCTCGCTTTTTTGTTATTGATGGTGTTAATTAGTGATAGATTGAAATTATCAAATAAAAACTAGAATTACAATGAAATTACCATTTTACCGCGTCTTTACATACCAATGAGGTAAGATTTCCTCCAACATTGTTTTGATCATACAATTTAAAAAATTCTTTGTAACTATTTGTTGGAAATCAAATCAGTAATTAATGCTAATTTCTTGAGCTTTGGACATTTAAAACATGCAAAATGTGAATTTCAAACTCACGGTTTAAAAATTAGAAAAGTCATCATGACAATGACAGTTGCTTTCAAATCATCATCAGTAATTACTGATAATATCAGTAATTACAGAAAAGTCATAATGACAATTGACGTTCGGTATCTACTGATAGGAAAAAATAGCCACTGGTCACTTTTTTATTCTTGACATCCATTGATATTTACCATCCATGGTGTTAATTAGTGATATATTGAAATTATCAAATAAAAACTACAATTAAAATGAAATTACCATTTTACCTAATCGTTACATTGCAATGAGATAAGAGTTCCTCCAATATTGTTTTCCTGATGAAATTTAATGTTAAATTAAAAAATAAAAAAAAATACTTGATGGGTATTTGTTGCAAATCAAATCACTAATTAATGGTAATTTCTTCAGCTTTGGACTTTTAAAATATGAAAAATATGAATTTCAAACTGACGGTTATTATCTCTTAATTAAAGTTAAAATAAAAATTAGAAAAGTCAACATCACAATTGCTTTCAAATCAGATCACTGATAATATCAGTAATTTTGAAATTTTGAAATTAAATTTATGCAAGATGGTAATTTAGAATTGACGTTCTCTCTTTTTTTCCCTACTTTGCTTATCATTACTAATATTTATTTACTTTAATAAGGAGGGATATAAAGATATACACTACTTACCTTTCAGTTCCCAATAAACATCATCACAATTGCGGTCAAATCAAATCAGTAATTACTAATAATATCAGTAATTTTGAAATTCAAAATTCAAACCATATATATTTTTATCCTTAATGTTAAATAAAAAAAATACTTTTTGACTATTTGTTGCAAATCTAATCAATAATAATTAATTGTAATTTCTTGAGCTTTGGACTTTTAAAATATGCAAAACTAGAATTTCAAACTGACGGTTATTATCTCTCAGTAATTTTGAAATAAAAAATATGTAAAAGGTAATTTAAAATTGACGTTCTCTTTTTATTTTTTTTATTTTTCCTACTTTGCATATTTCAGTTCCCAAAAAACATCACAACAATTGCTTTCAAATCAAATCAGTAATTACTAATTAATATTAGTAATTTTGAAATTCAAATTTCAAACCATATATATTTTTATTATTCTATAAATAAGATACAATTATCTGGTTTCACATTCAAATCTCGGTCGCTCATATATGTGACCGTATCTTTCTCTCTCAAATGCATCTTTCTTGTGATTTAGCAGCTAATTTCCCATTACACTTCTTTGTTCGAATGTTTGTTGATAATGTTTACATGTTATCGTTCCTGTATCATTGTTCCAACATCGTTGTTTCAATGTAAATTCGCATCCCACATCAACCTTTCAATATCGATGCTGCAGTATAATTGTTGCAACATCGTGAAAAGTTGCATGTGTTACCTTTTTTGATGGCAGAGATGCAACTTTAAAGTTACATGTGCCATTTTTTTTTATTTCCGTTAAATCCAAAGTCACGTTTTCTTGCTCCAGGAAGATTTTCTTCTTTTAAAGAAAGTATACATTCGTCCAAAGCTCGTGAAAACTCAGATGTGCAATAAAAATGAAAAAGACACCTTTGAATTTTAGATTAGTTTCTTATTCTTATTTGTGTTGTCAGTAATATGGAGTGTGGTGATAGAGACGTGCAGTTTATGGCGATGCTGAAGGACATACATCAAGAGGTTCAGCAATAGATGTAGTGGAAACTAAAGTTTATTAGTTCTTGTTGTTATTCTTAGATTTGAACTTGAATATTGTTCAGTATGTCATGTAATTATTGGACTTTAGTTTTAAGGTCCTGAATAAATGATTAAATATAATTTTATGAATCTTTGTTGTGTTTTATTTTTACTTATTATTTATTGTTTCAGTAATATTTAGATTATGTTGATGTTGAATTGTGTCTGAAGATCTGTTTGGTAAGTCAACAGAGGATTAATAGTGTCAAGGATTTGTTTAATGGTCCAACTCTGAAAGGGTGGTGTGGTTATAACAGCTGATCATGCTAAGGACTGTTATAATTAATTCCTGCTCCATATAAAGACTGATGGGCTTATTGTCTCATGAGGGCTATGCACTGTTGAAGGCAAAGTCCTGTTAAAGACTAGCACTTATGGTGTAGTTATAACAGCTTCTACAGCGGATTCAACTTTAGTATTTATGTATCAGTTTTTCTTATGTAACAGTGTTTAGGACAAACATTGGTTCTCTATAGTTTATCTCTCGAGACAAACCTATACAAACTCAAAGATTAACAGTATTTAATTTAAAACATTGTTTTAATGATAAAATGGCAAGTTAAATTACAAAATAAAAAATATTCTTGATGACTATTTGTTGCAAATTAAATCAATATCTATCCACTGTTAGATAAAAAACAACTACTGCTCACATTTTGGAGGTTGACATCCACTGAATAAAAGTGAAGTACACTTGGATGATTATTAAGCTCCTCATTTTGATTGTTTGGGTATAGTATTCTTCAAATTGGTCTTTTCTTGCAAACAGTTTTTAATGTCAAACATTTGTTTAAGCGCAAACATGTGATTGTTAAATGTTATCCACTGCTGAAGGCCAGCCTCTGTTTCTTCATTTTTCATGTTGACCACTGACTGACCAAACATCTGTGTTACATTTTATTGGGTATCCACTGATAGTTAAAAAATAGTCACATATAACTACACCATAAGTTTTTAATGTTAAACATTTGTTTAAGCGCAAACATGTGATTGTTAAATGTTATCCACTGCTGAAGGCCAGCCTCTGTTTCTTCATTTTTCATGTTGACCACTGACTGACCAAACATCTGTGTTACATTTTATTGGGTATCCACTGATAGTTAAAAAATAGTCACTGCTCCCCTTTTTATTGTTGACATGCACTCAAATTTACAATCATTGGTTTTTTCATCAGCGGTTCACACGTGGTCAGTTTTTAGCCTTCAGATCTTTGTAACCGCTGCCACATCAGCACTTACTTTACTTTTTCCCTAAATAAAAGCCTGATCAAAACCCCCAAACAGGGTTTTACACTATGGAATTGAATTCTCAAAGCAGTTTCCAGCCTTCCATTTCGAACCATTCTTCGTCTTCTTCATCAAAATGATGAAATCTAAATCAAAATCAAAGTCAAAATCATCAACATCTTCCAAAGAGGTCGCTCAAACGGCAGGTGAACCCATTGAAATTCCTTACAAATCCTCTCACAATTACTTGGGTCTACTCACAAAACTCACCATCAACCACACCTTTGATTCCATCATCGACACCATATCTGCATCAAAGTACAAAACTTTGCTTACAGCAGATTCTCCCATTTTCCAACAAACTCAAAGAGAGTTCTGGAAAAATGCTACCGTTGAAAAACAAGGAGACATCGTCATAGCCATCAATTCTTCTATACAGGGAAAAGCAATTCAGATTACTCCACAATCAATCTCAGAAGTCTTTAAACTCGATGATCAGAAAGGTAAAACTTCTTTTTCTAAAACCGACTTGAAAACTGATTTCTTGAAAAGGGGGTATGCAGAACAACCAAAAAGCGATACCTTACAAAAGGGTTTCTTCCCTTCTGCACCTAGGTTTTTATTCCACACACTTTTGATGTGTGTTTCAAATAAAACAACTGGTTTTAACGAAATACCATTGAAGATCCAATGTCTGGGTTATGCTATTTTGAATAATGAAAATTATAACTATTCCCAGGAGATCTTTAATGACTTAGTAAAGAATGTTGATAGCAAATCATTTTTACTCTTTCCAAGGTTTCTAAGCTACTATTTCAAAGAAAAATTTGGAAAAGAAAATGAAAATTTACTCAAACAAGGTGCATCTTTTAAAATAAGTGGTTTGACAACTGAAACATTTTCTAGAATGATGGCACCTATAAAAACAAAAGCAGAGGTGCCTGAGCAAAATTTAGCAGCTACCACTGCTCCTCAGGCATCTACTGTTGAGCCCACTGCTACAGGTGATCATAGCAGCACAACCACTGCTTTGAAACCCACACCTGCCATTACCAAAAGGACCAAAAAGAAAATCTCCAGAAAGCCCTCAAAACCCAAATCAAAGGCAACTCTGGAAGATGATATCCCAGAGCAACTGCCAGTGACAACACAAATGTCACCAAAAACCACTGCTGCTACTTCCTCACAGCAGATGGTAGAAAGATCTCCACCTTTACCTCAAACTCCTCCTGCATCCTCACAAAAGGATCAGGTTGTAAACACAGGGACTCCACATTATGAAGCTCTGGATTCACTCGGATCCATCTTCCACAGTCCTGATCCCAAGGACATGTCTCTTTCAACACCCTTATCCTCACCCCTCACATTACCACAATGCATGATACCTTTGTTGCATGCAGTTAACATAGCTCAGACACAAACCAGTTCCTCTCAATTACCTATCACTGAGAGCATACTCCTACAAGTGACTGGGTCTGATGATTTTACCTCTACTATCCCAGCAGCAACTGAGGAGGTTACACCCCTTGAGTTACAAGTAACTCTTGGTGGTAGTTCAAGTGGAGCAGCAACTACAAGTGATGGATCAACAGATCTACATTTGGACAGTTGTTTCATTAGTAAGACTCCCTTGAAGACAATTTCTTCTATAGCACCTCTGGTAACCACCAGTGAGTTTGTTTTAACCACTGGTACCATTGAAAGGTTATCAAGTGCTGAAGAAAGAAGTCCCCAGTACCAAGAACAAGGGGCATCAATGGATGATTTCTAGGCTTCATGTCCTAAGTCACACATTGGTACAACCACTGCTGGTGGGGAAACAGATGATTCCATTAAATTGGATTATCATTCAAAATATCAGGAATTGACGGGCAGAGTTGAAAAACTTGAAACATCAGTTGCTGAAATAAAGGATATGGTGCAACAGCTGTTAAAAGCTCAAAAAGCACAATCCACTGCTGTTCCACCTCAAGCACCTACACAACCTGCACTTGCTGCAAATGAGCTATGTAGTGTATTCCAACCCCTGCTCCAAAAACAAAAACAAGCGGCTGATCACCAGCATGCAATACATGTACAAATGCTGACAAACATGTTGGAGTCTAGGTTCAAAGATACTCAAGCAGACATCAAGGCTATAAAGGCCAGTATCCAAAACACCACTAGCAAAGCTCCTTCCACTCTAATATTCTTTGATAACCCCTCTGCAGATAATGCCAAAAAGGGGGAGATAATGAAGCAGTTGAAGAAGAAGGGAATAGTACATGGCTTGTGTGTTGAACCTGAGCAAGAAAAACAGACATCTAAACCACCTCCCAAAGGCTCCAAACCTCAAACCACAAAAACTCAAACTTCTATTCAAACTGTTGATATGGCAGTAGTTTCAAAAACTGCTAACCAAACATCTGCCATCTCTTCAACACACACCACTACAACACACACTACAACCACTGCCCTACCAGAACCTAAAAGTACAACACCATCCACCAAATTACCACCTGCTCAAAAGCAGAAGACATCTACTAACACATCAGTAGTTGTAATGACAACAGAGGTTGAAACACCGGTTGTTTCAACATCTGTTTGCCAGTCATCCACCACTGCTCTCATCAATGTCACATCACCACCATCACCTCCTGCGAAAAAGCAGAAGACATCAGATGTTTCATCATCTGTTGTAATGGCAACAGTAGTTGAAACACCAGTTGTTTCAACAACTGTTAGTCAGCCACCATTCACCACTACCCTCACTTCACTTCAAACCATCTTCACTCCACTCAACAAATCACCCAAAAGCACTCCTTCACTGAATAAAATTTACTCCAGAAAAAGAAAAATAACTCAGCCAGATGAAGACAAACATGATCCTAATGCTGCAAAATATCCACTGGAACTGGAAGCTGTAAAAAATGAGATGAGACAATTCTACACCAAGGATGATCCTTCAACAAGAAGATTCCCTTCTCTCATAGGCTTCATAGTCCCAGAAGATATGGATGAATATCTCAAGCTTAAAGCAAGGCAGGCTAAAATAAGAGCAAAAGTTGAATGTGAAGGTCAAAGTGACGAAGCCATATCTGAAAAATTGGAATTCTTGCTCAGTAAGGTCAAGCAGATGGAAGACTATGCACAAGATCTAAACAAAGAAAAGACAGAGCAACGAAATAAAATGAGAAAAGAATATCTTGCATATATCATGAAAGAAAAATTCTATCCTGCTGAAGAAAAACAATTTGAAGAATGGCCAATAGTTGCTTTAAAAAATGAGGCAAACAGAATTGAAAGAATTAAAAACGATCCAAGAAAGAAGAAGACAGCTCCAAATTGGAACAAATACAAAAAGCTCATTGCTGACCTTACATCTGAGTATAAAAGAAAGAAGCAAGAGCTGGTGGATGCTAAGGTGGATACTGCTGAAGCCATAGCAAAATGGACAAAGCAGTATACCGACGAGGCTTATGAAAGGCTTAAGAAAAGAAGGATAACAGTCTCAGACACTTCTAAGAAGCCTGACTACAAAAAGCTAGAACAACAGATTGATACTCTTAAAACACAGATCACATCAGCAGATAACCCTATCATTGTGGAAAACCAAGAAAAAGGAAAACTGCTGACCAGTGAAGAAGAAAAAGAAAAGGGAGCTGAGTACTTCACAGAAGCCATCAAGAAAATGGATCTAAAAGAAGACAAATCAGCAAAGCTTCAAGAGCTTGCCAAAAAGGTATTAACCAAACCTGCATCACCAAATACTTCAGACATGACAGACTTTGAACTAGATCAAAAGAAGAGGCAAGAGCAGATTGAAAGAGAGACTGCAGAAGAGACAGCTGCATCAAATAATGTCATCAAAATGGCCTTCAAACAAATGTCTGAAAGTTTACAACTTTTCACAAGATCAATTTCTCCAAACTCATCAAAAAATAAATCTCTCCCAAGAAACCCATTGGGTTCAAAAGTACTAAAGTGGATGTCTGATCAAAAGACCCACGTATTGACCTTGGTCAGATCCAATGGCCAAGTGAAGTACATATCAAGGAAAGAAGCACTAGGTCTTGGTGTTGAAGATTTGCAGGATCTCCTTGAACTTTCACTGTGCAGGGATGAGGATGACTCAAGTTCCAAAGACTTTGAAGAAGAATTTAAAAGACAAGCTAGGGAACTTTTGATGAGAAATAAAAATCCAGAATAATGAAGGGTTTTGGCATTATCTGTTCCAGGGGGAGATTGTTGGGATTGAACCCTACCAGAGGAACATATAATGAAAGCGAAAACTGGTTCACAACAGTGGATTCATAATAAGCAGCTGTTTATACTATACTTCTCCCTTGAAAGTGATCATAACAAGTGATGGCTCTCTATCCACTGTCCGTATACAACTGCTGCTACCCTTTAAACTGCTGACAAAGCCCTGAAGAAGTAAACACTGCCCACTCAAAGACTGATTCTATCCACTGTTGACAAAGCACTGCCCACTCAAAGACTGATCAACTTTAAGGGAAGCACTGTTGGAAGAGCATAGCAGTAGTTTAGTATATTACTTGTTTTATGTAGAATCAGTGGTTAAGAATAGCAGTGTTTGTATAGGAACAGTTGTTACAGGTTGTTAGGCTGTTAGACGTCGGTTTCATGGTGACGTCAGCTGAGATGCCTCAGTGGTTTGGATTGTCTATAAATGGAGCAGTATCCTGTACTGTTACATTTGATCGTCTTGAGTGAGTTCTTCTTAATTCAATCCTTTCATGTTGTGCAACCAACCATGGAGTAAAAGGCTGAGGAGGAGTTTAGTTTGTAAGCATGCTTGTAATCTTTTGCTTTGATTTCTAATCTTTCAACTTAATGAAAAGCAAATGTTTATCAAAACTATCTTCCTCTTTGATTGTGTTTACAAAGTTTGTTGTTCATTTCCGCTGCACTTAAACTATGTTCATTTCTATTTGATTTGTTCAAATTATACAAACAAACACAATCACGAAAGCCTCCGATCCTAACAAGGTTAGCTAACGAACTATCTAGCGGTGTCTGTGTTAGTGTATTGCGTGTTCTGCAGCATCGCACGGGTTCCTTACTATAATAATATGGTAACTATTGATTAATAAGGATCACATATGGAGTTACATTTTGTGAATTTATTGTTTGTTGAACGTTTGGATTAATTAATTACCCGGGAAGCAATCCCGGGTAATTAATTACCCGGTGATGTGAAAACATTGATGTTGAATCCAATGAGATGCTTGATGTAATGAGGTCGTATTAATAACAAACAGATGTTTGACCTTAAACAGATGTTTGGCCATAAACATATGTTTGGCCTTAAACCAAACATCTGTTTAAGCTCAACATCTGTTTGACTATTTGTCAATATCTTATTGACTTTTGGTTAACATCTGTTTCAAATTTGGTCAACATCTTATTTTGTAAAAGAGGTACAAAAACAAAGATTTTTTTTGAAAATCCCAAATCACCCTATCATGTAAGTGCATTGATGTAAAAGTGGAAATTATATTATTCATATGGTCCTGTTGTGGTTTTGTTTGTCCTCTAATATGAGTTTATGATCTAATCCGGTGATTTGAAGTCATTGTTGTTGAATTGAATGAGATGGTTGATGTAATGTGGTCGTATTACAACAAATAGTAATTAATTAATCTAAATAACTTTCCCGAGCCCGGGAAGCAATCCCGGGTAAAAACCTAGTAATATATATATGAGTTGTATGTATATGTGTGTGAGAAGGAGGTGGGGGGTTTTGTCATGTAGCGAACGTCGCAAACGTCTTAAGGGCGACGCTGGGGATGACACGGGGGGGGGGGGGGGGGGGAATGGTGTTGCTGCCGGCGACGGGTCTGGACGGGCTGGGGACGACCCCCGTACCGTGCAGCCTGATGAGACTAAGCTTTTTTTATCTTTGAACTTAAGATGATAACACAATAATTAATGTTGGTTTGCTTTGATCTTTTTGGGTTGATTTGCATTTCATATCAAGATTTCTTCTTTCATGTGTGTGTATTGGATTGGTTGATTCACTGTTTGAATAAAGATAATCAATAAACTAATATGATTTCATCTCTTTAACATGTTATAGGATCTTGTTGATTAACTTCATTGCCCAACCAGTGGCGGACCCATAAATTATTTGCTGGGGGTGCGAATGAGATATTAAACCATATTTTCAAGTGGTGCGGTCGGGTTTTTTTGCCTAAAATATACACTAAATTGTTTTCTTCAAGGGGTGCGGCCGCCCACCCTAGCCAAAGGGTAGCTCCGCCACTGAAACAAATGTACATCTTTGAAACCTCCTTTTTTTCTGAACAGGCATTACATCATTTTGAAACCATATTTTCAAGTGGTGCGGTCGGGTTTTTTGCCTAAAATATACACTAAATTTCTTTTTTCAAGGGGTGCGGCCGCCCACCCAGACCAAAGGGTAGGTCCGCCACTGTGCCCAACTGGAATAAATTATTCTACTAGCTTAATACTAATGATATGTGTTTAGATTACTTCACATAAGATTAGTTTAAACTTGAATATATTATTCTAAAAGCTTATTATTGATTTTTTTGTTAATTCTATTTTAATCTCTTGAATATATTCTTCTGACAGCTTATTATTGATTTTTTTTTTTTTTTTTTTTTTTTGTTAATTCTACTTTAGTCTCTCTATACAAATTGACTAAAATGCCCGGATAGTCCCTGTGATTTGTCAATATTTCACCTCCAACCCCCACCTTTTTTAAATTACACTCTTGTTCCTTGTGGTTTGACAAATTGTTACTCGGATAGTCCTTGAATTGAATGTAGGTTAGTTTTCTCAGTTAAGTGGGTATAAAATGACTAAATTGCCCTTATTTAAAAAAGTGTTAAATGCCATTTTAGTCTGCAAGAAGAAGGCTGTTTGTTTTTTAACGTATGTAGACTTCTAAAATAAACTGGTGTGGTGGACGGTGGTGGTGTTTAACCCTCTGCAGACCTTAGAAGATCTTAGAAGTGGTTGGGCCAAGTCTGCACCAAGAAGAGCTTGCGCAGACGTTTTTTTAATGAAACGTCTTCGGAAAAACAAACAGTCTGCAGATGGCAATGTCTGCGCGGCAGACAGAAGAGCATGCACATATCTTTTTTAGAAAAACAAACACCACCTTGGGGGTTGTTTGTTTCGATCAGAGCAACTCTGACTGAACCTCTTACCCAGTCAGATATTGGTTGAAGTCTGACCGAGTCAGACTCATTTTGCCTATTTTTGCTCCATTCAGATGTGAACCAAACAGTCTGAGGTCTGGCTGAATCAGAGACCAGCCTCTTAATTGACCCAGTCAGATGCAAACAAACAACCCCTTAGTCATTTCACACCCACTTAACTGAAAAACTAACCTTCATCTGCTTTAGAGACTGCCCGAGCATTGGCGGACCTAGGTTATGCCCAAGGTGGGCGGGCGCACCCCTTGAAAAAAAAATGTAGTGTATATTTTAGGCAAAAAACCCGACCGCACCCCTTGAAAATATGCTTGAGCCACTCATCCGCACCCCCAGCAAATAATTCCTGGGTCCGCCACTGTGCCCGAGTAACTTGTCATACCACAAGGAACATGAGTGTAATTTTAGAAAGTTGGGAACTAAAAGTGAAATACTGACAAACCACAGGGACTATTTGTGCATTTTACTCTAAATTTCCAGTCACTTACAAACTCATAGTGAGAAAGGTAAAAAAAAAATTAGGTCCACAACCGCGTATGCGGAACACGTTTTTTTATGGCGGACAATCCGAACACCGTCATACCCCACCTCTAAATCTTCTAAAATCCACCAGTTCCCACTTTGCGAAACTTAGAAAGTTTGGAACTAAAAGTGAAATATTGATAAACCACAGGGACTATCCATGCATTTTACTCTAAATTTCCAGTCACTCACAAACTCATAGTGAGAAAGGTAAAAAAAATTAGGTCCACAACCATGTATGCGGAACAAGTTTTCTATGGTGGACAATCCGAACACCACCATACCCCACCTCTAAAACATACTCCTAAAATCCACCAGTTCCCACTTTGCGGAACTCAAACTCGCACCACTTTCATGGAGATAAACACCTTGTGTCAGCCGGCCGCGTGAATGCTATTATTCTACAATCATAAAAGCCAAAACATACAACTTACAAGACTTTTGACACAAATGTCACATTAAACACCAAACCATCACAAAAACTAGTTCACTAATTATGATTAGTTCGCGAAAACGTTACTAATGTACATATCGTGTGAACCTTAACACTTAAATCATACAGTAATTTCATCAAAACCCAATTAGTCTAAAGTCGAAATCCGCTTCATCTGCTCTCATAGCCATCTTTCTATTATGTATCCTGAAGTGCTACTGCTTAAAACCCGAGGCCCGAAATTAGTTGTAACCAGTTTGATGTATACCATAAATGAAGAAAAATGTTTGTTTTTCGTGTCATGTTTTAGAACTCTTGGGAATCCAAATCGGGCTTTGATGGGTACTCGAGACCCTGTAGTGCCGGCATTCTACGTAGATCTTCATCACTGTAAGCCGGAATAAACCAGTATCTTTCACTGGTCCCGAATACCTAAAATATTCACCAGATTTTAAGCTAAAGACGATAAAACCAACGAGCACACAAAAGGCAACAAAAATGCAGGCTTATTGTGGAACCATGCTTCAGCCAAATTGAAGGTGATGTCCTTTAACTAACGAAATTACACTGGGTGTCCTTTATGTTACCGTTTCTCATCAGACGTTGTCCTTTTGCTTAACCCAGTTAATTTTTTCGGTTAACTTTTAACACGTGCCACTCACATGAGGGCATAATGCTCATTTTCATTTTCACTTAATAACGAAAACAAAGTTAAATAAAAATATATATTAACAACAAAAAAAGTGAAAATGACCATTATGCCCTCATGTGAGTGGCACGTGGTAAGAGTTAACAGAAAAAGTTAATTGGGTTAGGGCAAAAGGACACCGCCTAATGAGAAACAGTAACATTGAGATCCGGTGTAATTTCGTTAGTTAAAGGACAACGAATGTAATTTGGCTCAAACTTGAAGAACGTAAAATGCATTTACTCTTTTTTTATCATATGATAATTTTTGTGTGTGTGATACACACATTGTCACATGCATGAAAATAGCATCAAAGATAACAACGGATTACCTGTTCAAAGTTCCTCTTTCTGCCGAGATCATATCGCCATTTTGGACTGGTTTTCTTCTCGTATGCCTAGTAAACAAGACATAAATTTGGATTGAAAAAACAACTACAAGTAACTTTTCTATTTAAACTTTATAGAGACAAGAAAACGATACCTCAATTGTGGTAGTATTCCCGGAAACAAGCGACGCGTGCATAATCAAAAACCCGAAAACACTCAACGCGAAAGCCAAGTTCAAAACTATAAGAAAACCCAAAAATAATAAAGTAAAAAAGGTGAACCGATATATAGAAAAATGATGGGAATAGAATTGTAAATATACGGCTTCAATAGATCATACCAAAGGCTAGAAAAGTGGTTGCTAGCGTGCTGGGGGACCCGGCAATCTCTCCATCACTAAAGAATGCTATGAAATACGGTAACAAGGATAACGTTACAAGCGATGTCTCGAGAAGCGTATAAAACTGCACCAAACAACAATGTAAAGGATTCATTGCAAGGTAAACCAGTATAGGGGGTGGTGTTCGGACATGCATTTTAAAAGTGATTATGTGATTAAATAATTAGGCACGCTAAAAATAGGTCGTAAAAGATACTCCGTAGCAAAACATAGTTTGTGAACCCATTTGATTTAAAACTATTAAACTATATTATTATTATTATAATTATTAGCGTGAGCCGACAGGCCCACCTTAGGTTACAATATATAGAGATTATAAGTAACCCTAGAAACCTAACTGAACCCATGGGCCCATAATAACATAGTCTAATAAAAACAACCCGTTTCAACCCAAGCCCATTTTGGTGAGAACCCGTTTTGACCCGAACACAGTAATTACTTCTTATAACAGACCCATTTTGACCCGTCAGCCGACCCACCTGTTTCGATTACATATTATGCAAAAGAAAAGCAGAGGACATACCAGGAAGAGAAGGAAGTACTTGTAGTTTTGTGCACCAACACAATTAACAACCCACACACAATGATGGTCCATTTTTAGCACACACCTTCCACCTAAATAGATGATTGAATCATGTCATCATGCTGACCTCATACAATAAACTAAACAAATTTGTAACATAATGAAAAAAATGTTTATAAACACCATTCAAGATTGTAAAATGGTCTTCTTTTTGCTAACAAAGGGGGTGACAGTGACAATAAGAAGAAAGAGTTGAACTTACAAACAGAACAATGGTGACAACGAGGAGGTTTTATATGGTTACACTTTCGACAATAGCGGATTCTTGCGTGTGTTGGTTCGGATGTGGTCAACGAACTGAATTCAGATCCAGTCAACCGGTCAACATCCCCTCTTTCTTCATCTACTATCGGTCTATAGTTAGGTGGCACACCACCAGGGTCAGTAAGAACCACAGAGAAATAACTCCATAATAGCATTACCAACTGCATTAACATAATTACCCAAAAATAAATAAAATCTAAAAGAATAAAAGAAATTGTAATAATTAGAAATGCAATTTCACTTCATTTAAAATTTTGTCATTGAACTTAAAAAATAGTTACAAAAATGATAAAACCATTTAACTTAATCAGCATATTATAGGGTCCTTTGGTCAAAATTACAACATTTTGAAAAGTACAACGGATTTAGTAACGACTGGTATTTATTACAATTTGCCTTACAACTGTTGTAACCTATAAAACCATATTCTTTTGCATGTAATCAAGTCACATTTTACTAAAATAAGAATCAAGAATACGTAGACAAACCAAAATTGGTATTTTAAGACCCGTGAAGCTGAAATTTATTATTTTTCACAAGCAGGGACATAAATTAAGAACATGATGCTTTGCATACGGTCATCTCAGGTTATTTTAATAAATTAAAAACTAAAATACTTAGTAAAAAAACACACACACGTATTAAACATACAAACCAGAACCCCAAATTCTTAAAATTAAAACAATAACACCCAAAATTTAGTAAAAGCTTGGAAGTAAAAAAGGAAAAAATTACCAGTGTATGAAATATGAGAAAATTGATATACATGAAATCAAGGATCAGAAAAAAAATGACAGACAAAACCTCAGATAATAGGTTTTGGGGGCATATGGATGTTTGTTTTCAAAGTGATTAACAGATTATAGTGGTAACATGAAGAATCATAATCAGATAATAAGTTGTTTAAAGTAACAAACACTTAAGTAACACTACATTTATCCCAATAATTCGTTCTTTTACAACTTTTTACAAGTTCAGTCCTAATTCTACTTAAACCAAGTAAATTGCAGCTACAATTGCATCTTTATTTACTAGTAACATCACATTTTGTAAGTGACTTTAACATCTACAACCAAAGATTCTATAGAAACATGATCTTTAGCACATACCCAAATCAAATTTTCCTAAAACAAGAATCAAGAACACAACATACACATGCAAAAGCTCATTAGACAGAAGGTCAAACTCAGTTTGTTTCACTAACCTTACAAGTAAAGACCCCACTTTAATCCAACATTTCAAAGAAATAAGTTAATGAAACTTCAAGATTGTGACTTTAACATCTACAACCAAAGATTTTTTTTTTTTTTTTTTTTTTTTTTAAACATGATCTTTAGTACATACCCAAATCAAATTTCACTAAAATTACAATCAAGATTCAAGAACACATATACACATGCAAAAGCTCATCAGATTATGATTTGGGTAACTAAATTTCCTAATTTGGGCATCAATTCACATCATAACCACTTGCAGGAGGCCAAACTCAGTTTGTTTAACTAATTTTAGAACTAAAGGCAAAAAAATGTAAAGAAAAAAAAACACACACTTAATTCAACATTTCAAAGAATAAGTTAACTAAAACTTCAAGATTGTGACTTCAACATCTACAACCAAAGATTTTATAAAAAAAAACATGTTCTTTAGCACATATCCAAATCAAATTTCACTAAAATCATAATAAAGCACATATACAAAATCTCATTAAGTTATGATATGGGTATCTGAAATTTCCAACCCCCCCCCAAAAAAAAAAAATGTTCAATTCAGCATTTCAAAGAAAAAGTTACTAAAACTTGAAGATTATTACCAGAGTATGAAACAAGACCAACACAACAAGTGCAATGAACGAATCAATACCACCAGAAGTCAAAGCAGGGCCATAGATGGACAAAACGACGGCGTAATAAGAAACACCCACAACACCAAGAACCAACAAGATCATTACAGAACCTAACCCTCTAAGTGCCGTACAAAATCTAAACACATTCCAAGCCATCACAGCTCCAGATCTATACATACTACCCTTCAAAACCAATCACCCAAAAATTCAAGAAAACTAAAAAAGGTTTGATCTTTTCAAGAAAATCAATCAAGATTTCATCTTTCTTGATCTTTTTCCATTTGTGGGTTTGAATATTTGTGAATCTTGAGATATGGGTGTGTGTCAGGTATGTGGGGTTGTGTTCTTTTTTGATCTTTTTTTGTTTTTGGGAATTTTTTGGGATTTTTGTGATTTTGATTTTGGTGTTGGTGTTGGTGTTGGTGTTGGTGTTGTGGGTTTATGATTTTGAGGTAAGATGGGTTGAATTCATGGGTGAAAGGGAAAGAGAGAGATGGGTTTTTTTGTTGAACAAGGGTGTGATTAGCTAAATGAAGGTGAATATTATACTGAAATTAGTAGTAAATGGTTGTTTTAAGTTGCATTGAATATAGATAAAGGTATGTGCAATTTATTCCCTTCTAGATGAATGATCATTTGTGACAATGGATTAGATACAAATTAGATATATATTTTTTTTATTTGTTTGATATCTTTTTTAAGTCATATTTATATTCTACTAAGAGTTAATTATTGTTTTCGTCCCTATGATTTGTCAAAAATCATTATTTCAGTCCATTAGTTTAAAAATTACGATTTCAGTCCCTATGGTTTCACTTTTGTAACTATTTCAGTCCTTGTGGTTTCACTTTTGTAACCATTTCATTCCACTTATTCTGTTAGTACAGGGACTGAAATGGTTACGAGGTGGACTGAAACGGTTACGAAAGTGAAACCACAGGGACTGAAATCGCAAATTTTAAACTAATGGACTGAAATATTGATTTTTGACAAACCACAGGGACGAAGACTGTAATTAACTCTTCTACTAATTACATTGTGGCCATTTTTTATTGTTTAGCTTGTGGTCCTTTTTATTTGTTTGATATATTTTTTATGGTTTTTTTTTACCAAACATAAAAGAAAAAAATTTGTTGCTAAGTGGTGTGCTTCCTAACAAAAAGTGGTCCTTTTTATTCTGTTGGTAATTATAATTTTTTATAGTTTTTTTTTACCAAACATAAAAGAAAAAAAATTTGTTGCTAAGTGGTGTGCTTCCTAACAAAAAAAGTTGAAAGTTTAAATGGTGATGTATTGTAATTTGTTTTTATTTATTATGAATGGTATTTCTCCTAAAAAAAAAACTTCATCAATTTGTTTGCATATATGAGACATACGTGTTCATTACATATCTATCCTTTCTTCTAGATGTTTATTTTATTCATGATTTTCCCTGTAAATGTGTATAGAAACAAAGAAGTGATCAACAAGCCACCATGACTATGAATTGACATTGTGTAAGTTGCCAAAAAGACATCAAATTCAACAAGATGTTCTCAATGGCGAATGAGAATGAAGCAAAGACTTGGTCCTTAGGGTGGAGGGTATAACCCTCGGGGACTTGTGGGGTATGGGTATGTCACCGATCGGTGACCTCCCCCACTGATTGAGTTGTGTGTTTGACTTGGAGAGAGGCAACAAAATCGGTGATTGTTCACCGATGTGAGTGAGAGGAGAGGAGAGGAGAGAGAGAGAAGAGACCAATCAAGTTTTTTTTTTTTTAATTGAGGGGTGTTTGACTATACCTAGTGATTGAGTGTAGAATGGGGAGTTGAAATGACATAATATTATTGGGTAGGATTTCACTCAAACACCCTAGGGTGATTGACTATACCCTCCACCCTTACTTAGACCACCCGTAGTGGGGTTTTTTTGGCATTTTCCCCCAAAAAAGCCCAACAACGCCCTAAACTGCCCTCTGGCCGTTTTTTTCAAAAAAAAAAAAAAAACCTTCGGAGCGTCCTTTTTTCCACGCCTTCTTCCTTATACTAGGCCAATAGCATTTTTTCTTTGTTTTTAGTTTTATTTTTTTATTAAATTCTATTAGATTATATTGTCTCACAAGATTTCAAGCCCCACTACACCCCTTTTAACATAATATCCCACAATGCCCACGGCTGACTATACCGCCACATGACAAAAAACACCCAAGGATCTTCCCCTCCCATTACACATGGTATTAAATTTACCAACACCTCTTTTCATATGTTTTGAAAAGACCCAAGAATTTGTCATACATAATACTTTTTATACAACAACGACAATAATAATAATAATAATAATAATAATAATAATAATAATAATAATAATAATAATAATAATAAAAGCTTTAATACTTTTCTTTTTATACCTATTCAACTCCACTCATCTCACTCATTCATCTTTAATTGATTCATTATCCATTAGGTTTAAGTTATGAAATTAATTTAAGCTAGGTTTAGATTCATTATCCAATAGTTTCATGATGTTAATTTAAAGCTTCTTTCAAGTCAAGTTTTACGTTGTATCTGTTTTTAAACTCTATGCATTACATAAATATGAGGTTTCAAGTATTTTGTTTACTTTGCTCACGAAAAAGTACAACCACCTCATCTGACCCAACTTTTATCCTTCATTTAAACCCTTTGTCAATCGTTTCAAGAACCGTCAAGTTTAACCCCTTCTCTTACGTGATCGTACTTTCTAGGTTATTGGCTTTAGCTTGTGACAACCTTTTTTGAAATGTTTATGACAACGAGCTCAACACACCATCTTCCATCAACCATAAAAAAACTCATATTGCTCCTTTTAAGTAAAAAGTCAAATTGGTAATTGGGTGTTATTTGATCCAATAGAATGTTGAAAATAGAACTTTTCTCATAGGAAAAGAAATTGAACAAGCAATCCAATGTTGACGGGTTCTTATTTAGTTCCCTTTTCTTTTATCATGGTACCTACCTACCAATCCTCTCCTATCATATTATATTAAATTATACATATTATTTTAAACTGGTGATGAATAGTAAAATTGAAGTTTTAATATTATTATATTTATTTCAATTTAATTTTTTCTAATTTGTTTTTTTATTGAAAATGGATATTGTATTGCTATCGTTTCAAATCGAATAAGATGGATATCATGACGCTATTGTACGAAATCAAACCGAAACCGACAATGATATTTAAAATGGATACCATGACGCTATCGTACCAAAGCGAACAGGAGCCAACAATGATATTTAATTTGTTTTCTTTTCTATCGTAAACTATACAAGTGCCGATAAAAATATAAGAAAATGATATTTAAAATGGATACCATGACGCTATCGTACCAAAGCAAACAGGAACCGACAATGATATTTAATTTGTTTTTTTATTGAACATGGATATTGTATTGCTATCGTTTCAAATCGAACCGAATAAGATGGATATCATGACGCTATTGTACCAAATCAAACCGAAACCGACAATGATATTTAAAATGGATACCATGACTCTATCGTACCAAAGCGAACAGGAACCGACAATGATATTTAATTTGTTTTCTTTTCTATCGTAAACTATACAAGTGCCAATAAAAATATAAGAAACACATTTTTTTGTATCGTAAACTGTACGAGTATTGACATGGGACTTACCGAACCAATTTAACCGAATAACATCGGTACCAATATCGGCAATATGGAAGCCAATATTCATTTTTTATGGTTTTCGATTGATATTTTTCTATCGAAAACTGTAAACTATACGAGTGCCAATAAAAATATAGAAAAAACATTTTTTTTATTGTACACTATACGAGTGTTTATACGGGACTAACTGAACCGATTTCAACCGAACAACATCGGTAAAATAATATCGGTAGTATCGGAACCGGTATTCCTTTCTATGGTTTTCGATTGATATAAAGTACGTATTCCTTGGGCATAACCCGATTTATTTTATAGTTTTCTCTTTCAGCTACTATAGCGAGTGTCGGTACCAGAACGAACCGAACGAATACCAACTAAGTTCCCGCCGCATAGCGCGGGGGAAAACCACTAGTTTTATATTATAAGAAGACTTGTTATTATACTAGTATCTTAAATTTTGGTGAGTTTATGAGCTTTTAAAATACAAAAAAAAAAAAAAAAAAAAAACAGTTTTATATAATTGAAACTGCAGTATGTAGTATTAAACAATTACAAGGTTATAAACTAAGATAAAAGTTGTTTAAAAACAGTTATTTGTTTATGGAGTCTTCTCTTGAACAATTACAAGGTTATACACTAAGATAAAAGTTGTTTAAAAACGGTTATTTGTTTATGGGGTCTTCTCTTGAGTTATAGAGTTTGATAGTTGTGTGAAAAACTTGATCGTCGCGGCGATGCAGACTCTAATTCTACAATATTACGATATATTGTAAGATTTATACTAAAATTTCCAATAGCCCAAGTATGCCTTTATTTGTTTGTTTTCTACTTACTTGGAAATATGACGATGTTCGTCCATAAGCTAGTGGACTAGTACTTTGATCATTAGATATAGGCAAATAGACTAGAAAATGATCCAACTTAAAATGGTCATAACTTGGGCTATGTTTGCAGTTACAGGGCCCATAAGTAATGGACAGAAACGTCTTAACAGACTGATTCCATTATCTAGATCCCCAATTTCGACACAACCGTTTTTTACTAAGTTTTGCAAATTTTTGATTTATTTATTTATTTATTCTTTTATTATTTTTTTTATAAAATGAACTTGTGAAAACGTTTGAATCTTTTACTTGAATTTATTTTTCTATGTAAAGACGTTTGAATCTTTTACTTGAATAATTACGTGTTAATTTAGAAAGTCTATTTCATAACTAGACTCAGCATACCTTGTTTAGATCTACCCTATAAAAAGGAGATAAACACAATGGTTTGAACATTTTATAACATTTCGATACTCTCAAGTTTAGTTGTGTTTTAGTCTTACTTCAGCTATGTGTCAAACATCATAAGTTTGTATTTTTTTTATCTGGCAGTCGTATCATGCTTGCGAAACATTGAGCAACAGGATGCAAACTTGGATGTCAAAAAATAAATCTGCACAATTCCAAAATTGTAGCGACTCACGGGTCAACAGACACCCACATGACACCTCTAGTTCCGCCCCTAAACGTACATACTTTTAGACCTCAAAATCTGAACTTCATTCAGGGTCAGATCAAGTCTGAACACTCGATTTTTTTTTCTAAAAATTAGCCTGTGTCAAACAGAATAAAACGACTTTTTCCCCTGAAGGCTACTAAATAAAGAAAACACTCGAACAAATCACTGAACGAAAATAAGTTCAAGAACACAAGTTTCATGTGATTATAAATCCAAGATCTTGAATGTTCAAAGTATTAAACACGCTTTTAATCTAATAAAGTTTAAGCTTAATTCATGAAAAGAACCAACAAGACAACAAATTCACAATCTTCAGAAAGCTCATTTCGTAACTAATCTTTGCGCAGTTGTTCAACCTCACGGCGAACACCACTAGCATTTACGATCATAATTTCAACGCTGTCTCCCTGCAAAATATAAATTACAGAATGCATTAGAATCAAGAAAACTATTTGTTTTTTTGAAAGTAGATATTTATTTATTTATCATTTTTCGCTAAGATGAATTCATATTATGAACTCACAGTGTAAATATCTCTTTCTGTTGCTGATGAGAAACAAGTCTTCACCAAATCAACTGCTTCAGCTTCTGAAAGTGGGGTAACAGCGTCCTGTGCACCAATGCAAGTTTAACGCTTGAGAAAAAAAAACCAAATTTTGACCAGGTATGCTTATAAATATTTAAAAATGTAATAAATATTGTTGTACAATAATAATTTAGTCATTGTGATTTAGTTCCATTGATCAAAAAATGTAATTAATATTGTTGTACAATAATAATTTAGTCATTGTGATTTAGTTCCATTGATCATTTTGATTGTGACTTACTCACTGGATACACACATGGCATGTTTTTGCTGACATGGCATCTTTTTAACTCACATAATTTTATTTTAATACATTTAAAATTAATTATAATTTATATTAAATAAAATAATTCGAGCCGGCTCGCGAGCTCAGCCATTTACAAATCGAGCCGAGCCGAGCTGGCTCGTTTACAACCGAGCTTTTTCCGAGCGAGCCGCATGCTACGAGCATTTTAACACCCCTATGTGTGTGTGTGTAAGAGAGAGAGAGAGAGAGAGAGAGAGAGAGAGTTGAACCCATACCTTTGCAGGTAACAGAAGAGGGCTCGGGGATTTAAGCTGGTTATCCAGAAACGGAGTGATGAGGGTGGCACCAGAACCTTGAGCACTGTATCCAACCCTCTCATACGATCCAACGGCATCATATGTGAAAACACATCCCTTTCCTTCAAATTACAATATGAATTACGTTACTACACATTTCAGCAAATTGCTACACAACTAAAACCATAAATCCAACATACCTTCCCCATCAAGGCCACCAAGAACATTAAAGGCGTAATAAGGGAAGAAACGCTTGTAGTAGAGGGTGTTAGAGAGAAGCTGAGCCATAGCAGGGCAGCTCATTTGTTTGTTGTGCTGGTGTTGATAAATCTGTAAAAGAAATGTAGAAAACATCAACATCCTTACAAAATTTAAAAAACGAAGCATAAAACATAAACAAAAGTTCAAAAGAATCTTACCAGATGTCTGGAAGACAGAACCTTTTGGAGTGCTTTCACGTCAGCCTGGAAACCCGAAGAAGCCATGAAGCTCTTGTCCGCTCTGAAAGTATATATTTGAACATAATAATTTTTTTGTTATTCTAGTTCAGAGATCATTTCTTTAAAAAAGAAAAAAAAAAGCTTAATTTATGCTTTTCAAGCAAACCAAGTGAGAATCAAGTACAAAGCAGTCATTTTAATGTAGTGTTCACCAACGCACGTGCTTATAATATCAGAGAAAGGGAAACCAACAAACACCACCGTGCTGTTTAGATATATTACATCTTATGAAAACTACATTGCAATGCATGTATATGCCCTACAGGATGAACGTTGAGAATTTTTTTTAGTGGATATATATTAACTAATTGAGTTATGATTCATAAACGTTTTCCATTCACCAAAAGTGTGCTCCTTAATCATAAAGCATCTAAAAAAGGTTATCAGACATGATGAGTAAAATGCCATTTTCGTCGATTTGGCCACTTTTGCGACTTTCATCCAAATGTTTGTTTTTTTGCATATGGGCCGTTTCAAAATCTTGCCATTTTCATCCATGAGGTTTGGCAATTTCTTGCGCCTTTCGTCCCTCAAAATTTGGCCCTCGAGAATGAAAATGCCATGATTTCAAACTTTTTGGATGAAAAACAAATCTTTGGACAAAAATCGCAAAGTGACCAAACCTGAGGGACGAAAATGGCATTTTACTCCGTGTCTGATATATAAAGAAACCAACACTACGAACAAATACGTATAACACCCTAAACAAGACTGTACTTGCATCATGGAAATCTGAGATCTTTAAAAGCTTTTTGTTCTTTTTAATGCCAGGCAAAAAAGAACCACCCAAAGAGATTTGATAAAAGATTTCACTTTGGTACAAATACATGAGCATGAATAATTTAGTCCCCAAGTGAAAGTATTTGACAGAATAACAGCAACCCCAAGAATCATGAATACTAAATTTCCGTCTTCCAACTATACAACCAACTCAAGTAATTACTTGTGTTCTGCAACCCTATTGCATCCTTCATGCAACAGTACCTCTGGTATGAATCAATATGTTCATAATCAACCAAACACATCAACTCCAGGTTATATTTTGTCTCGTATATTTCTTCACATACAAGTATTGACTATCTGAATTCTGAAATGAAAGCATGGGTGCCTATTACTCATTTGTGAGGGTGTTCAATGACTATAGAGCTATGTTGTCATAAGCCCTTCGGGTGAGTGCCTAGACCCTTAGATTAGATGAGACAAGTCACAAGGAAAGCGCCTCATGAACATCCAGACGCTTAAGTGACTTTCCAGTGAGTGAGGTCCCGGCCAAATTCTGTAAATTCTGGCAAACATCTACAAATTCTTGCCAAACTGGTCTGAAACATCCAAAAACAGTCTGGAATCAGCCTAAACTAGCCCTAAATAATTCTAAAACATGTCTAAAATCCCTAAAAACGACATGTTTATCCTACACACATAGTTATTAAAGACGCGAGGCGCACTCAGGACGATTTGTTGGGCCCGGGGCTTTATTTGCGCCTAGGCGCTAGCTTTAATAACTATGCAGAAGATTATTGGCATACGTGAACTAACCCGAAGATTAAAGGCGCAAGGCGCACTCAAGGCAATTTGTTGGGCCCGGGGCTTTATTTGGGCCTAGCTCGCTTTAATAACTATGCCTACGCGTCTTGCTTATCTCAGGCCCTCGCTTTTTGAAAGCCTTTCGCCTAGGCCCAAGGCGCAAAAGGCTCACCCTTTGCGCCTTGCACCATTGACAGCTACGCTATAAACATAAACTGCTAAACGCACTCAACAAGGACAACATTAAAAGAAAATGATTATCGACATACATGTAAAATTACCAAGCTGGTAGTAGCCACTTATGACTTAGTTGTCTTATTATCTAAATTCGCTCCTTAATGTCTAACGAACGAGCCCTGAACACTTTCCTAAATCTTGTAAATCCTTCACTCAGATAAAATAATCAATTTATACCTCTATCGCTCTATACGCAATTTCAGCTGAACAATTTTGAATTTGTAAACATCTACAAACCCTAACTCCTAATCTTAAACCAAATTACCATTCACACACAACAAATCAACACAAAAATAAAACTTAACCGTAAAAACTAACACAAAACAAAAACTAAACCAAAACAAATCATACAATTTACAGATTTTGGAGTAATCTCGGGTGAGAATACTGTAACCGGTAGACATCCGAGTATCCGCAGCAATCACACAGTAATCCGCACCAGCAATCGCCACACAAGTGCTGCAAATACACAAATCGAATAATAAAATTAGATCTTGAATAATATTAGGGTTAATTAAGGGCGTATGCATTGCTTACCCTCCGTTGTTGTCGTATGGAGACCAGTTAGCGTGTTCCTTCGTCATGATGATGATTGATTGATGGTGAAATTAGGGTTTTGGAGGTTAGATCACGAAGCTCAGTGTGTGTTTTGGTGTTGTGAAGAAGAAGAACCCTTTTTGGGTTGTTTTGTTGTTTGATTTCTTTTCTATCAAGAAAACATGTAAGTTTGAATTGAGGAGGTTTGCACTTTAGTCCCTCAAGTTTAATGTTAAATCTTTTATAGGAAAATCGCATAATTTCAACCAGAGGGACTACCAGTGTAATTTTTAAAAGGTAGGGACTAAAGGTGTTACTTTGACAAACCACAAAAACTATCAGTGGATTTTACTCTTTTGACTTGTGTTTTGTGTTTTGGTCCAAAATAGACATTGACTTTAGCTTAACCAAAAAGAACGAGACATATTTGTAACCAACCAACTAAAAGACGTCATATAAGCTAAGTTGGCTAAGGAAGCAAGCTTTTAGCAAGTTCACATATGATGGCTAAAGTATAGTTGTTTTGTCAGAAACATAACATATTCATGCGTAAAGTTCTGGTTGATTTTACATACAATTTAAAAGAAGCCCTATCGTAAAAGGTATCCGATGGACTCGGCCGAGTGTGTGCAGTGTATAGGATCGAAAAATTCGATAGAGCACATGTTGATTAAGTGTGTTTTTCCATCACAAATTTGGTGGCAAGTTCACATGTGGTGCAAATTGCCTCCCCTGAGCGTTGCGGAACACGTAATGGAGGTATGTTGGACTCGATTAACCAAATGCGGATTTCTCCTATCTATATAAAAGTTTTGTTGACGAATTCATGACTACTTATTAGTTAGTTTGAAGAGTTATAAATGATATGGTGTTTAACCATACTTCCCCATCAACATCCAAGACTCTCGTGAAAGTAAAACCCAGCTCGTTTCTCTTAGTCAAGAATAGCTTAATGTCCATTTTATTGATTGGTACACTTGATTGACGAAATAAAGGTTTCGAGTTTGATAGCCAGGCTAAACCGCGAAAGGTCGTTTTCCACATGATAGTGCGCCTCATAACTACAATCATTGCCCAAGTTATACCAGTATAAAGCTTAGGCCCTTTTCTATCATGTTTCCTCTAAATCTAAAGTAATACATATAAAAAGTTTGCCACCTCTTAGTTCAACTCCTTTTCTTTTTTGAACGACAAATCTGAACCACTGACGGACCACTAGAGTATCCTCATGCCACCAGCGAAACCACCCGATCATATCAATATCCACTAGACAATAATAACTATACATCAATTTATGAGGAAACCCAATAGATTTGGGAAAATCCCCTAGTGAGAAATGAACATAGTACAAGTGGAGCTTTGTATGTGAAGTTTTGTTTTACACAAGACAAGTGGGCTAAGCCATTAATGGGCCGATCAGGAAGCTCACTAGATGGGCCTGTATACAATTATTAACCAAAACTAAACGCGTGAAGATATTGTGTTTCTTTGTTGTGAAGACCGAAGAGAAAATCACGGAGCGACTGCGTTGATTTATAGATTACATCACCAAGATTCCAAAACCCATAAAGTCGTCGGCTTCCATTAACACACAGAGATAGCAGAGAAGAGGGATGTTAGATATAATCTTATGGATATTATCCTTCTTCATCCTCTTAGCTGTCATGGCCCTTGTTCTTTACCAGGTAACTAATTAACTTCCTTCAATACACTCTCATTCTTTCAATTCCGCACCCAGTGGGAAACCTGAAACCCGACAAATTTGGGACGGGTTTGGGACTAGTTTTTATTTATTTATTTGCTGGTGTGAGTCGTTTTGGTGATACACCCGTTTACCCAACCCAGTTAGCCGACGAAGGGGCTGTTTGTTTAGCTGAGGCTCTTAATGGTTCAGACCTCTAGTTCAACACTTAATGGTTCAGACCTCTGGTTCAACGCTTAATGGTTCAGACTGTTTGTTTCACAAACAAATGTTGGTTAAGACATTTAATGGTTAAGCATTATACTAATTATACTAAGGGGCTGTTTGGCAACATCTGAATGATTAAATACTGAACCAATAAGAGGTCTGAACCATTAAGTGCTGAACTAGTAAGAGGTCTGAACCATTCAGACATTTGCTCGCGAAACAAACAGTCTGAACCATTAAGTGTTGAACCAAGGTCTGAACCATTAAGTGCCCCATTAAGAGGTAAACAAACAGCCCCTAAGTCTGAATGGTTAAGACCTTTAATCTGAAATGGTCTGGCTTATAATGATTCAGACCTCTTACTGGTTCAACATTTAATGATTCAGATCTCTTACTGGTTCAGCACTTAACCATTGCCAAACACCCCCAAAGTATACCCGATATAATTTCTTTTATATTCTTAAGAGTAAACTATCAAAATGGTCCCTGAGGTTTGGTCACTTTTGCCACTTTGGTCCAAAACTCAAACCTTTTGAATCTGTTGTTATTTTCATCCAAAAGCACAATCCGGCCAGATTTTTCAGTTAACATCTAGTTTTTTTGTCTTTTTTCCTCTTTCAATGAATGGGCAAAATGGTTACATTTTTTAAATTTGTTATAATAAAACGTTAAAAGACCATTTTGCCCTTCATTAAAAGGGAGGAAAAGACAAAAAAACTGGATGTTAACTAAAAAATCAGATCATATTTTGATTTTGGATGAAAATGACAACAAAATTAAAACCACAAGACCTAGATTCAAAAGGTTTGAGTTTTGGACAATGGCAAAAGTGACCAAACCTCAAGGACCATTTTCGCAGTTTACTCTATTTTTAAATATGCATGTATATGATACATCCATTTTTGTATACATATAGGTATTTTATTCCGAATACAGTTATAGTTATTTGATATATTTTTATAGTGACAATACTAAATATAACTAATTTGTAGTTACCGATAGATACCCGATGGTTTTTGGGTCATATATACCCAACGGATAATTTTTCTAAATTAATGGGTTTATCCGAAACCTGCGGGTATACCCGATGGGTATATATACCTGCTAGAAACCCGATGTGTTTTGGGACAAATTTATCTAAACGGGTTTGGGGTTGGGGTTGGGTCGTTGGGATTACTTAAACCTGTCCCAAACCCGACCCATTGTCATCTCTAGTTATTATCAACTATGTTGGTTCATGTTTCAAAATTCTGTATTACTTCTATCAGGTGATTGAATTGCTGATTTTGTTTTACATAATTTGTTTAATCATCAGATAGTTGCTCCTTTTATATTATTTGCATCCGTCAGGAATTACAAACTATATGTAAATTAGGGTTTTTTTGCTTATTACTTACTCATTACACTGATTTTCGGTCTTTTTAAGAGATAAAAATGTCTAGTTAGGATATGTTTTTTTTTGAAAGGTGTGAATTATTCGCGAATGTCGGGAGGTCTAGCATACGTTGTCTTAAGCGGGTCCGCGCTAGAGAGCCCCCTCGCACAATAGATCCCCAATTTAAACCCCGCAATGAGAAACCCCTATCATCAAGACTCGAACTTGAGACCTTGAGGGGAAAACTCATCCGGGCCCACCGCCCACCACAAGTGGAACTTAAATACCCGTGGCCACCACTAGAGAACTAGTGATGGTTTCTAGTTAGGATATGTGACAATTATCCTAACTACATAGTAACCTCCATAATTACCATTAAACCCTCCATAATCCCTTTGCATTAACCGTACACTAATCAACTCGAACCCGGTTTGGCCTGAGTCCGTTTCGACCTGACCTAACCCGCCGTTTTGACAGGCTTACATAGAAGAGTTAGGTAGTGTTCGTTTCACAAAATGGAATGGATTTTGCATGGAATTGGATATGTAGATTCCATTTCTTATGTTGTTCGTTTCAACAAGGATTTAAATCTAAATGTTTTGAAATTATACCAACCAAACACATTATATGATTTCAAGGTATTATGTTGTTTTGACAGGCTCACATTAAAGAGTTAGGTAGTGTTCATTTCACATAATGGAATGAAATCAGGATCTTGGTTTTAAAAAGCGTGCCGCCTCAGGCGCGAGGCGCACTAAGGCGCAACTTCTGGGGCTTTTTCGCTCAGCGCCTTGTGTAATTACAAGAAGCCCCCAAAAGGCACAGATTTTTGGGTTTTTTTGGGGGCTTTTTGGCCTGAGGCGCGCGCCTCATGTATCTGAGGCGTTTTCTGTAGAAAAAAGTTGTACCTTGGTTTTTTGACTCGTACATGTAAGTAAAATGGTATAAAAGCCTTATTTATAGCTATATTTTGGTTAAAAGAAGCTAAAAATCTATGGGATGTGTATGGGATATATAAAAAAATTATATAAACACCTTGTGCCTCGGGTATGAAAAGCCCACCGCTTTTGCGCTTTGCGCTTCGCGCCTCAATGTTAGACTTCATCGCTTTTGTGCGCCTATCGCTTTTTAAAACCAAGATCGGGATGAAATCGGAAAGTAGATACCATTCCTTATGTTGTTCGTTTCAACAAAGTAGGAATTGACAACAAACAACATAAGGAATGGAATCTACATTCCAATTCCTTCCAGATTCCATTTCATTATGTGAAACAAACACTACCTACTTGCTTCTCAAGTTTGAACTATTTGGACTTTAACAGACAAGAATTTAGGATCAATTTTGAATTTTTTCGAAGACTACAAATTTGGTTAAATCATCTTCACATCCCAAAACCAGGCTTCCAGCACATTCAAACTCATTCAAAGTATAGGAAAATCTGCGTATCGATGTTAATACTTGCTAGAGTGCTAGGGTGTGCGACTTTGTGGTTTCTCGATGTTTTGATGGTTCAGTTGTGAATGTGGTTGTGTTAGAGTTTGGCCTCGTGGAGGATGGTCGACAAAATATAAGTAAAAATTCGTCTTATTTTTTTTCATTTTTCGAGGCATTCTTTAACGTCTAATTAATATATCTGTGAAGACACTTTATTTTTGTTCTGATGGTAAGCAACATTTATGATCTTCTGTTGCAGATAATGTGCTTTTTAGACTTAGAGATCGATTATATCAACCCGTACGAGTTAACAACTAAGATAAACAACATTACGTTGCCAGAGTTTATTACTCAAGGGGCGTTATGCTTTCTACATCTTGTCGCACGGCATTGGATGATGTTCTTCTTGTGCCTACCGTATTTATATTATAATGTGAACCTGTAAGTGCCTTTCTCACCCTTCTTTTACATCTTTCGTGTATTAGTTTGTTAATGAGTTAAATACATAAATTGTGTTCATAGATCGTCGAAATTACAGGTTTCGTCCTTCGGTTTTTAAAATTTCAAGGATGGTCCTTCACTTTTTGCCACAAGTGTCATAAACTACCAAATAAAGAACCAATCGTGCGGTTTATGATTTTGTAATTATTTTTTCGTTAGACTTGACCCACACTTTATAGTGATCTTTATGGTGTATTGGTGTTTATAAATGATGATGTACAAATTTATTGGAGTAAAGTACACGGATGGTCTCTGTGGTTTACCAAAATTTTGGGTTTGGTCCCTAACATTTAAAAAATACACGAATGGCCCCTGTGGTTTGCACGAAATGCGTTACAAAGTGCAAACCATAGGGACCATCTGTGTACTTTTAGAAAGCTAGGGACCAAATCCAAAATTTTGGTAAACCACAAGGACCATTCGTGTACTTTACTCAATTTATTGTTTAAAAAGGGTTCACCTTGACTTCCTGACCAAATTGTTAACTTATAACATAGTTATTAAAGGCGCTAGGCGCACTCAAGGCACATAGACCTCGCCTGGGGCCTAGGCGCATAGCGCAAAAAAGGCGAGTGCCTAAGAAAAGAAAAGCGCACAATGCAAAAAAAAATAAAAAATGTATTATGTATTAGAAAAATAATACTATTTTTCAAATAAAATAAACAACTATTATTTAACATTTAATATCATCTATTTAGTACCAAAAAGTTTTAAAAATCTTAGTGTACTAGTGTAGCAAAGTAGTTTTCCTTAGTAAAAGTAAAAATCTGGCATGAATCTTGCCGGAATTTAGAGAATTTGTCCGGAATCTAGGAATCTCGCCGGTATGTGGCCTCAACCATCACCTGGAGATTAAAGCGCAATGGCCCCGCCTAGAAAATGGGCCTAGGCGCAAGAGGCGATGGATTTTAACAACTATGACTTATAGAGACAAAATGTTGATACATACACGGATTTTTGTGTAAAACGCCCCTCATGACAGAATTTTTGGTTTCTATTTTTACATAGGTATATTCATAGACGCCATCTAGTGTATGCAACCGAAGTGTTCAGCGAGCTGTCAAGGGAAAAGAAACAGCGAATATTCAAACTTGTTTATCTTGCTGTCCTTCTCTTCTTCTCACTATTTTGGTATGAACCTCAAACTGATTTAAAATCCCCAATTTTTAAGTAAATGAAGATGATTTTGACAAGTTTTTCCGTACTATTTTAGGATGATTTGGAGCATCGTGGATGATTATGAGGATTATGATTAAGAGAACGGAACTTCCAGTTGACTAATTCCAACTGTAAGTAGAAGTAATAATTTTAAAGGAAATATTTGGTGCTTAGATTTTTTAGCAATTTTCAATTGAAGTTGAAATGTAAATGTGCTTTGTTTGACCCAAAAAGTCAAAAGTGAGTTGCTCTTCATTTAAAAAGGAAGCATGCTTCAACTCCTGGTCCTGTGTAGGGATGAGCATTTGATACCGGGTACTGAACTGACATCGTACCCTACCGATCATTTTCGGTACCGTACCCATTTTTCCCACTTTACGGGACCGGTACCAGTACCGTACTGTACTGATTATTTTTGGTACTGCTTTTCCCATTTTTTCGGTACCGGTATTTCGTCTGGTACCATGCTCATCCCTACTCCTGAGGTTAACTGAATTGCTTTTGCGCCTCAAAATTCGATTTTGGTGCTTCACGAATCCGAATAATTTTTCTTAAGTAGATTAAACTTGATATATGCAAGGATTAAAAGAACGGAAACGAGTTTCGAGACGTTTCCCTTCGCCTCACGAGGCGTAAGCCTCGAGGCGAAACGAGGCGTAAGGCCGAGGCGGTATTAATAAATAAATATAAAAATTATATAGATTATAAAAATAATAATACTAACTAATTTCATCATCAGATTCATCAAAATCATCAAAAACACACTTAAAAAAGACATGAAATGCTTGAAATTGACACAAAAAGTCAAAAACATTAAAAACAGCTATCAAACTCCCCTGAGGCGCAGCTTTCTTAGCGCCTCAGCCCCTCTGAGGCGCATATACATTAAAAACACCATGAGGCGCGCCTCAGACTCGTTTTTGGCCGTTTCGTCTCGAGGCGCGCCTTGAGGCGCACGCGTCAAACGTTTTTTAAAACCATGGATATATGTGATCAGTCGATGTGTGAAATTCGTATTAAAAGTTAAAAGACATTGGATTTAATCTTTTCAGGACGGATGAACCCTACAGATTCTTATGATTCTCCCAGGAACTATTCGGTCATATTCAGGTTTCAATAGATCTCAAATTGTTCAAGAATGTTTTCGTGTACATGCATCTGTATATTTATTTTAGTAAGATATAGATTTTAACTAGATTTTACTCTCTTAAATGTTGGATAACAAGTATTGGAAGAACAGTTGGTAGTTGGAATTTCACCTTGTCTCTCTAGTTTGGGTCATTTTGTCGATTTAGTCCATAGGTTTGAAACGTTACCATTTTAGTCCACTTGGTTAACTACATCCATTATTTCTGTTAACTAGAAGGGCAATTCAATCATTTTATATGTAAATGGCCGAATTGCCCTTCAAGTTAACATAAAAAATGTATGGAGTTAAACCCAGTGGACTAAAATGACAACGTTTGAAATTATATGGACTAAAATGGCAATGTTTCAAACCTTTGGACTAAACTGGCAAAATGGCCCAAACCAAAGGGACTATAAAGGCATTTAACTTTAATGATTAATTTATGAAGAAAATATAACTATCAGCAGTTATAAATGTTATTGCATGCCTGAATCCAACCCAAACATGTCAAGCTTTGAGCTTTTAGCAACTCAACATTAAGTTTTTAGCTATCTGTGTTGTAGCAAGAAAATAAAATATTTTAACTTGGAGACTGTAAAATGCTAAAAATATGTTAACTAATAACAACACTATATAATGATAAAAATGTAAAAGTTTTTATTAGGTCCATGACAAAATAAACATATAAAACATGTTATGTAATGATCAAAACAACTTCAAACTAAAGGTATCCATTAAGCCGATGTAAACGTTTTATGTAATGATCAAAACGAGTTTTGTAATGATCGTTCATGTAAAAGTTTCTTTAAGTATATGGCAAAGTAAGCATATGAAACGTATCATGTAATGCTTAAAACGAGTTTAGGCTATAAGTTTCATGAGGTCTATTTAATGTGTTGTGTATTCATCATATCCATGGCAAAATGTATGTATAAAACATTTGATGTAATGAATAAAACGAATTCAGACTAAAAGTTATGATTCTATAACTCGGGTTTTAAATGGGATTGGTTAGACTTATTTATTTTTTAGAATTGTATAATTAAATAACCATTTAATTTTTTATTTCTTACGCCATTCATAATTATTTGCATTAGTTATACGAATGCTGCTTGTGGTATGACTTGACTACAATTTTATTCATTTATCAAGCTGTATTATCGAATGATAAAAATTAGTTAAAGACTAAAATTTTCATTTGTAAGCGTTTTATATAATGATCAAACATGTAAAAATTTTCATTAGGTCGATGAAAAATTAAACAAATAAAATGTGTTATGTAATGATCAACACAACTTCAAACTAAAGGTATCCATTAGGACGATGTAAACGTTTTATGTAATGATCAAAACGAGTTATGTAATGATCATTCATGTCAAAGTTTCTTTAGGTATATAGCAAAATAAGCATATGAAACATATCATGTAATGATCAAAATGAGTTTAGGCTAAAAGTTTTCATTAGGTCCATATAATGTATTATATAATGATCAAACATGTAAAACTTTTCATTAGATCCATGGCAAAATATATCTATAAAACGTTTGATGTAACGAGTAAAACAAATTCAGACCAAAAGTTACTATCCTGTAACACGGGTTTTAAATGAGATTGATTAGACTTATTTATCTTTTAGAATTGTATAATTAAATAATTATTTATTTTTTATTCCTTACATCATACATAATATATTATTTGCATTAATTATACAGATGAATCCTGTGGTATGTCTTGACCATAATTTTATTCATTTATCAAACTGTGTTATCTAATGATAAAAGTTAGATAAAGACAAAGTTTTCTTTTGTAAGTGTTTTATATAATGATCAAACATGTAATTTTTTTCATTAGTTCGATGACAAATTAAACATATTGAAATGTGTTATGTAATGTAATGATCAAAACAACTTCAAACTAAAAGTATCCATTAGGCGATGTAAACGTTTTATGTAATGATCATTAATGTAAAAGTTTCTTTAGGTATATGGCAAAATAAGCATATGAAACATATCATGTAATGATCAAAACGAGTTCAGGCTAAAAGTTTCATGAGGTCTATTTAATGTGTTGTGTAATGATCAAACATGTAAAAATCTTCATGAGATCCATGGCAAAATGTATGTATAAAACGTTTGATGTATGATTAAAGTGAATTCAGACTAAAAGTTATTATTCTATAACACGGGTTTTAAATGACTTATTTATTTATTTATTTATTTTTTTTATTTTTTTAGAGTAAACGGAAGGGACTAAAACCGCACTTTGGTCCTTTCTTGGTGATCGAAATGTTATAATTTGGATGCACTTTACATCAATATCGCAGGTAAGCGAGCAACAAGCTGCGCCGCTACCCCTTTCTGAATAGCAAACCCTAGCCTATTTATTTATTTATTTATTTAGAGTTGTTTAATTAAATAACTATTTAATTTTTTATTTCTTACTCCATACATAATTATTTGCATTAATTATACGAATGTACCTGTGGTATGTCTTGACTACAATGTTATTCATTTATCAAATTGGGTTTTCTAATGATAAAAATTTGTTGAAGACTAAAAATTTTCATTTGTAAGCATTTTTTGATTAGGGGGATGACAAAATACACATATAAATGTATTATGTAATGATCAAAATAGCTTCAAACTAAAGGTATCCGTTAGGCCGATGTAAACGTTTAATGTAATGATCATTTATGTAAAAGTTTCTTTAGGTCGATGGAAAATGAGCATATGAAACGAATCATTTAAAAGCATCTTCATCTCCAAGCTATAGTTACACTAAAAATCACTATTTTTTTTCTCTCGTTCTTAATCAAACAATATGTTTTGTACTTTTATCATTATCTTTTCTCTCTCCTTGATTCACAACCACTTTAAAAAAAAAGTTATATAGGGTCATAGTGTCTTACCAAATTTACCAATGAATAATAACATTTTCACTCTCTTCCACTCACAACCACTCCATAAATATAGAGAATTTACTCACATAAATACACATAAATAGATAGATATACAACTGGGAATGCTCTGAAGTACAATATCTCCCATCCATAAACCCCTCTCTTATCTTTAAAATTAAAAAAAAAAAATACTAAAAACTTGTTTTTATCTTATCCACCGTTTTTGTACCCCACCCCTATATTTTGAAAAACAACTACACTAGCTTTTCATATTCACAACCCCCCCCCCCCCCCCCCCCCCCCCCAACCATATTCTACTATATAATTTAACTAAAATCATATTTTTCAAATTTTATCTCTTATTTTAAAAAACCTCCCACGTCTCATCAACCATTTTTATTTTTATCTTACTTACAAACCTTTATTTTATTATATTTCTCATGTTTATGCCATCACAATATGAAAAGCTAGTGTAGCATCTTTTTTTATATAAGAGTAAAGTAGACGGATGGTCTCTGTAGTTTACCAAAATTTTGGTTAGTCCCTATTTTTCCAAAAGTACATGTGATTTGCACTTTGTAATGCATTTAGTCCCTAACTTGAAATGCTAAAACCTTTGAAATTGATTGGCTGGGGACTAAATGCATTACAAAGTGCAAACCATAAGAACCATCCGTGTACTTTTGAAAACCTGGGGACCAATCCAAAATTCCAAATTTCTGTAAACCATAGGGATCATCCATTTACTTTACACTTCATATAATTTAGGGTTGGATAGAGAAATGATATATGGAATGGGGTGAGTTTTTAGTAGACTTTAAACAGAAATTAAAGATAAGGCTAGAGGGTATGGTGATGGTCCTCCAAGGGAGGATGATCCGCCACGTAGACGCCACATCAGAGTCCTCCCAAGGATCGAGTGGCCAACCGACCGAGTTGCCACCCGATCGACCAGCCACTTACCCCCACTTTCCTTTTATGGAAATCCTATAAATACCCCTCATATGTCAACATCACTTGATGTTGACAGCCCTCACTCGACCAGCTCGCTCCAGTCTACTTTTCTTCCGATTTCTCGCGAATCTTGTAAGTTTTCCACCTAAATCTTGTACTTTCTTGATCTACACGCACTCCTACACCTTTCTATCTTTTGAATCTTAACTTTTAACCGTGAAATCACTAGATTTGAGGTGTTCTAGGATGATGTCAACATGGTGTTCATAAGAACTTCATGTTTTGGCCTCAATCCACCAAGAACAACTTAGATCTGAACGATTTCCACACAAATAAACAAAGATCATTCATAGATCTGAACATATTCATGGTGAAAAGGTTTGAAAGATGGTTTTTCTAACTTTCTTTCAACTCTTTTACACTCAATGCACTCAAAACCGATAGAATCGGAGCTTGTTCTGATATTCTACTCTTTCTTGTTGATGTGTTGGTTCAAGATCTGGATTATATCCAAGAGATTACCGATTTCAGGTTAAACATGAAACACCGTCTCGAACAGTCAACTGGTCGGATTTGGGTGATTCCTATCCGATCGGGTCACTAAGTCTTAACGAGGTTTCTGTTGTTTGACACGTTATCATACAGTCACGAGAAAACGCAAACTATCAAAACAGCCAAAGTATAAAGACGATCAGGTCATCTGGGACGGATTGCCGTCCGATCGGATTGCCGTCCGATCGGATTGCCGTCCGATCGGATTGCCATCCGACCGGACAGCCACCCGATCGGATTGCACCTTGGGTCCCACACTTAACTTTTATTTCAACTTTGAGGTTTGAACATCGAACGGATTGCCATCCGATCGGATTGCCATCCGATCAGATTACCACCAGACCATGTGATGTTTCGACTTCAACACTTAAATAATTTTCAACATGTTCAATGCATACGGATTACCACCCGATCGGATAACCATCCGATCGAGTGACCGTCCTGCGGTGAACTTGTTCTCAACTTGAGAAGCCTCGCCAATCGGATTGCCGTCCGATCGAACAGCCGTTCGATCGACCGACCTGAAGGATAGAGATACTTCTCTATTTTCAAAATGCTACAACGAAAACTTCAAAAGACAAGCCATCATACACAAACACATCCATCCCAAATGAGATGACAAACCAATCGAGTGGCCACCCGATCGGGTGACCACCCGAACGGATTGTCATCCGATCGACCGGCCACCCGATCGGATTGCCACCCGATCGGATTACCGTCCGATCCAATGACACTTGTATCGTTTTACGCGCCGCTTATCGTTTATACTATCGTTCTGATCAGGCTAATCTCGCTCTAAGCGCTCCCTTCAATCCATCATCACTGTGAGTATACTCGAACCCTTTTTGCTTTACGCACTTTTGGGTGTTACATACGTTACTTATTCTAAATCACATCGAATACACTACTCAATACTTTAACGCTAACCGCTATCACATGTTATACGTGACTTAATGAATGCTTGTTTGTTATGTTTACACATGGAATGTTGTCTACCTGCCTTAGCAACGATAGTATTATAGTTTGGACTCAGCACCTGTTCACTCTGGGGTTGTTAAGGACAATTAATTACATGGCTCATAGTGGTGAGTGTGTATTACGAACTGCCTTGGGCAGTTAACCCACAGTCATTGGTATCGATAGGTTCATGTCGATAACTAACGTGCTTCATTTTACACTGTGTACATGCTGGTTATGCGTAACGATTTCGAACTCTATTATATCTATTAAACTTGTATGCTCACCTTTACACTATGTGTATTGACTTTTACTCTAACGTATGTGGCAGGTGCTTAAGATGTTTAGATGCTTGACTTGCTATGAAATCGAGGCTAGGAAAGGTCTAGAAACAAATAAACGAATTGTCTGTATTTGAAATCTGAGTTGTCGGAACAGAAAATTTTGACTAGATTTTGTCTGTAATAATTATGTTACTTTTTATGTCATGGTATGGGACGTGATGCTTTAAATAATTGGTAATAATAGTTGTTATGGAAACTTCTGGACAATCTGTTTCGCTCAGTGCCACGCCCCGATGTTTCCGCAATCGGTTGGGGTGTGACAGATTGGTATCAGAGCCATAACTATAGGGAATTAGGCAAGACTCGACCTTGTCCGGGTCGATGTCTTAGAAATGACCTAGTCTATAGTAGGGTACCAACAGACCGACTTGTGCATATCCTGTAGGGATTATGCACGAGCTTGCTTGCTATTTCTCGCTATTCTCGCCTACGCTACACTATCACTGCGCACTAATTTTCGAAAATAAACGAGCGATTAGGTGTGAAAACCGCAAACTCTCGACTAAATTGCTTGTTCGGCCCGTATTTTTATCTACAAACAGGAGAATTTGCGTTGAATCAGGAGTGAAATCCATACTTTGACGCATAATTCTTCCTTATTTTATCAAAGCGTTGAATCAGGAGTGAAATCCATACTTTGACGCATAATTCTTCCTTATTTTATCAAAAACAGGAACGAAGTCGTTAAGTCAGGGGTGAAACCCGAACCTTGACGACTTGTTCCGATCTCATTTTGGTTTTACAAAACTCTCACCAAAGTCTCGACGGACTCCAATGACTTGAAGTCACGCTAAAACTGGAAGGATGCGTGCCATTCGCCCAAATTTGAGACGAGAGCACAGTCCCGAAGGTCAAAGTGTGTACTAAAAACCCTTGTGAATAGTCGAACCACTTTGGGTAGTCGATGTCTATCAAGGCTGAGACAGTCTATTCTCGATTTTTATGTGTTTCGATTCTGAGCTCGCTACTGCCGACTCTGATATTTTGACGCTTTTATGTGGATTTTATGTGTATTATGCGATTTTAGCTGCTTATGTATTACGATTTTTGGAGATTTATTCGCTTTTCACTTTTCGCTTTAATCGACACACACAACACGACGCTAACAAATCGCTGCTACTTGAGGATTCACTATACGCTATGCTGCTCGCTGTGTACTCGCTAATCGCAAACGCTATTCTCGAATGCGCGCGGACTTTGAATGATAGGTTTCTATATTCTGACTGCCTCTTGTGCTTATATGCTTCTGTGCTTTTGTGATTCTGTGTCTTACGTGCTTATGTGAATCTGTGAATCTGTGATTATGTGCCTATGTGATTGTGTGATACATGATCGTGTTCCTGAGCTTTAGTAGTTTTAGGCGTGTGAGGTGAGATTCGATTATATTGTGTCTGAGTCCTATGGCGATGTCTGCTGCAGACAATGTCGTCATCTGGATCCCATCACTCGCGCTCTGCTCGCCAAAACCAGAAAGACAAATACCTTGCTGCTCTCGTCACCAAGCAAATGGCGAAGGTTGTTCCTCAGATTGTGAGTGAACTGTACGAGAATGTGAGCAAATCGTCCGAAGAGTCCAAGACTGAAACCCCCAAAGCTGCTTTCAGCTTCAAGCAGTTTAAAGCTTGCGGACTGAAAGAATTCACTGGCGAAGATGGCCCTACGGCTTTGTTTCAATGGTTCGATTCAATCTAGGTCACCCTATGCCAGAGCGGTTGTCCTGACTATCTCCGCACTCTGAATGCTACCGGCGTTTTCCAGTCCCGCGCTTTAGACTGGTGGACGGCCGAGAGGAACAAACGCGGAAACGATGCAGTTTATGGTCGTGCCGAGCTATAGCCTGTGAGACATGCACTTGCCATTCTGCCTTGGTCAGCCGAATGATTTCTTGATGAGACATCTTCTACAAAGAACTTGGATGGGTCAGGTCTTATTTGTTTAGGGAGTGTAAATAGTTGTTTAGAGGTCATATATACATACACATAATAAATTATCATATCAACCAATCAAGCAACAAAATAATCATAGCATAAACAAGTAATTGGGAATTATGTTTAATGAGAGTATAACAGACAATCACGTACATTACAATCATAGCACAAATTTGCATATCAACAACATGTTTAACGAGAACATTACGATTGGGCTTTCATTAATCATTGACCACAGGGTATTGTTACATGTTTTGCAAAGCGTACCATTTTAAAAGGGAACACATGGTCACAATACCCTTGTCCAACAAGTCTACTAATCTACAAAGGTCATACAATCAAATAGTGGTCTCCAAAAGGCTTCACAAGCTCAGCTCAACGGTGGTGCTTTCATCACAGGTATGGCATCCGCATAAAACCAAAAACCTACTGTACTGATGGCGGCGGGGGAGGAGGGAGGAAAATTAAACTGAGAACATGTGTGAGCTCCTCCTCGAGCTTGTGCACATGACGAAGCAAGTAGCGGACCTGCTGCTCGACAGTGAGGAATCGAGCATCAAACTCTGGAAAAGGAGTAAGAGGAGCAGGTGGACGTGCAAAAGGAGGCGGTGATGAACTAGGGGGAACGAAAGCATGCTGACAAGGACACGGTAAGGGACGCGGTATCGACTCAAGCTCTAAGACTCTGCGACTCATAACCTCAAGTCGGAACTGAAGTGAGTAAAGTAACTCATCCTGTGTTAGCCAGCAAAATGCGAAGGTTGGTAGGGGTCTGAGGTCAGCATGAAGTATGGCGGGGATCCTCTGAATGGCTCATTAGTTGGTGAAGAAGTAAAAGGAGCAAAAGGTGCAGACTGGGGAATGTGTGGATAGGCCGCTGAAACATGGAGATTTTGACTAGTCTGTTGTCCTGGAGTGTCTTTTCCTTGATGGGGTACGGGTATGTTTTGCAAGAAATCGATAGGTAAATCATCACGATGGACTTCAGACTCCACAAAATAAGAAGGAGCAGCATCAGTGGGTGTTGGTGCAGGTGGAGAAACAAATGTCCCAACAACAGGAGGATCAGTGGCTGCAGGAACTAGATCAGGTATGAGGGGTGCAATGTCAGGTAAAGGCTCAGGATTAGCAGGTGCAACAACGGACTGATCATCAGCAACAAAATCTGGCTCAAGACCAGGCCCAAGCTCGTGTAGAGGGGACAGTGCAGCTGACACGGCTGTATCGTAATCAGTATCAGTGGCAAAGCGTCGTAATCCAACTGCCTGCAAGGCGGAAGACGTCACAGACTCAAAGGAATCTGGGACCGAGTGTAAACTAGTGTCAGGGGAAATCTCAACGACAGGGATCTTGAAAAGTGGGATAGTAACAGTGTCCTTGTCTAGCCTTTCATCACCATGGGCGTCATCAAAAGGACCATCGACAAGCAAATCAATGTCAACATCAATCAAATCGTCAAGAGGCAAATCCTCGAGAGGAATGGCCACCAAAGGAATGGGTGCGAGGATCGGTGCCACGACATGCTCACCATCGGGATGATCGATGATAAGATGATCATGGACAGGAATGGGAATAATGAAAGGATCCTTGTCTAGAATGCCATCAGTAGTCGGTAATTCATCTCCCAAGTCGGGCAACGCGAACGGCTGCAAGTCGTCGGCGGACATCATCTTCGGGTCACTATCTGAATCTGAGGTGAAGATCTCCGGCTCTGACATAATCTCTTCGTCGGAGACTACTGCCATGGGATCATGGTCGTCGGGCAATCCGCTATCAGGTGAATACATAGTGTCCGTAACAAACATGCATAACATATGCACATATTTAACTACTATCATTATGCAATCAAATATAATGAAATCATGTAATCAAGTATCCTTCCTAGTCTCCCAGACTAAACCACCCAGTCTCCCAGACTGAACTACCCAGTCTCCCAGACTAAACCACCCAGTCTCTCAGACTGAAACACCTAGTCTCCCAGACTAAACCACCCAGTCTCTCAGACTGAAACACCTAGTCTCCCAGACTAAACCACCCAGTCTCTCAGAATGAAATACCTAGTCTCCCAGACTAAACCACCCAGTCTCTCAAACTGAAATACCCAGTCTCTCAGACTGAAACACCCAGTCTCTCAGACTGAAACACCCAGTCTCCCAGACTGAAACACCCAGTCTCCCAGACTGAACCACAAACATAAACCTTGAAATGTGTTTCGTGTATTTTCTTTTAGAAAAATGTTTGTTTTCTTGGATCTGGACGTTTCGTGTATGCAATGAAAACATGTTGTAAAAATATTTTCGTGGGAGCCCTAATGATTGTAGTCTAGACTCGAGAAGGAATCCTAGTTCGCTACAATCGAAGCTCTGATACCAAGCTGTCACACCGTGACTTTTTGCGGAAGCGTGATTATAGTGTGACTTTCTTAATATCATTGCATTCAATCATAACAACAACTATATGATAAAACCATAGATCGTCATCCATTAAATAGATTTGAAAACATCACGAACATCATTGTTTAAACAAGACTCCAAATTCAAGTTTTACAAACCATACGAATTGTTTTAAGAGTTCACAAGGACTTACCAAAAGACTCTAAATAAAACCAAGATTTGGAAGAAGTGTCTGGTCCAGGATAGGACACCCTAACCAAACCCTAGACCATGGATGACATCTTTTATTTTTAACAACACTTGAAAACCTTCGAACGCCCGCCAGATCCACCTTTAATTTCCTGAAATACATGTAATTTGAAAACATCAACAAAAGTTGAGCGAGTTCATGTGTGTGTTTGTGAATAAACCTTTGAAACATTTGTAAGTATGTTTGTATGTGAAAATGAACAGATCAGTTAATGGTTTGCAAGGCCATCAATATGTGTGCAACGGTGTAGGAAGGCTCAACCCTTTGCGTATTTCGCCCCGGGCCTCCCGGCTGGAACGATATAGTCACCACATGAGCCAACTCGCGGACTCATGGGTGGGGCTCGCAACACCCAAATAGATCTATCACTCATGCCCCTCGGTCCTTCTAAAGGATTAATGGTCTCAAGCTAACGCCTACCCTTACACATGATCTAGCAGTTCATTTCATTTGTAAACCTTTTGTAATCGTAATCATTTGTAACATGTACTTCACCCCCGAAGTTGTAAAACGAAAACAGTTAAAAGAAAATGGGGACATGAACTCACAGTCTTGCGTCTTCAGCAATCGTAACTCAAGCTTCTTTGATGAACACGACTACCTACAACGTACTAATGTCTATTAGACGGACGGGCCGTGCCTTGACTTAGTATTAATATCTTTGAGTTACGTTTCTTTTGTGTCCTCGATATTATTCCAAGTTACATAATTATTTGTCAAAATAATTAATATTTTAACTTAAATTATACTTATAAATTTTGGAATAATTGTTGAACAATATTATTGTAATAATACTTCCCAAGTATTTAAACTTGTATTTCCTTCCCAAGGATGGGGGTATCTTATACATGTGTATTTTTGCCATGTTTTGGGGTCGTATTCCGGTGTGTATTTATACGTACAAGAATACGTATTTTTATTGTATTCATTAAGTACCCTTATACTAAATTTCGTATTAAATTTTCCGTAATATTATTCTTAAATAAAATACAATATATATTTCCAAGATATATATACTTTAAGGAACATTAATTAGAAAAATTATTTATAATTTTTCTTTGGGAAAAATATTTGCATTCTCTTATAAATTCCAAAAGTAATATATTTTCAAGTCCACTTAGAAAATATATATAAACTCATCTTTCCCAAAAATGACATACTTCACATTTATTTAAGAAAGTGTATATTTTTCCCAAAAATATTGTATTTCATGTTTGTTTAAGAAAATATATATTAAAAATAATATATCTTCTAAAATTTTCAAGGAAATATATATTTTATACTTGTCAAAAATAGTATATTTCTCCTTGTCAAAAATAGGATATACTCTTGTGGTAATTGTAAAAATCATATTTTGTTTTCTTGGTGTCCCAAAATATTATTTACCAAATATACTTTTGTGAATAAATTCCGGAATATTTTGTAAGTCTCATTTCATAGTTTGGTTCTCCAATATTTTTGTGTAAGCTTGTATATTTATTCTTTGGGATTTTGGTATTATTTTGGATTGTGATTCTTGGTATTTTGATGTGTTATATTATTTAAAGCCCTAAAATAATATAACTAATACACAAAGTATACAAATAATCACACATATGTCTTCTAATTATATATTTCCTAAATATATATTTAGCCACCTTTATTTATAAAAACCAACCTCCAGTGCTTATACTTTTGTAACAAAAATTATGGCAAAGTTTATGTGGAAAACTCATGGTTAAAATACACTTGTAAGTATTTGTTTAAAAATATTTTTCTAAGTGTTTATATTTTTAGAAAATTTTGCCATAGTTTCCCCTAAAAACGGAGGTTTCCATGCTTTCAAGCATATCATTTTCTTTTGTAAAAATCATCACAATCAACACTAAACAACTTACACTTACCAATTTTTGCCATAAACAACTAATATTCTACTACTTCATGAACTTGAATATTTGTAAAAATTTATAGTAACTTACTAGTGTTCTTAGTAAGTCTTGTTACCCTTTAAAATGTGATTAGTTCTTTAAAAACTTTATTTTTAAGGAAGTTGGATGTTTACAACTTCAAAACATATTTTCTAGAAATATTTCTTTATGCAATCTTCTTGTTACACAAGTGTTTATACACTTGTTTATCCACTAAAAATGAGATTTGTTTATGTAAGAACCAAGATTTAATGAAACTTATATTTTTAACTTGGTTTCTTTAGAAATCCTTCATGAAATTCTTAGATCCATATGATTAACAACTTGCTTTAATCATGGTCTTTCAAGAAAACAACTTTATTCTTTCAAGTTCATGATTTTCATAAGGATGATCCATTCACGTTCATCAAGTTCATCCTCTCATCTTGCTAGATTATGTTTTTAATCATGATCTAGCAAGATCATATGATGATCAACATCATTTCTACAAACAATCAATGATTAATAAGCATTACATCATTAAACAAGCTTATGTTCATGTTTCATGCTTATGATCTTTAGTGTTCTTTAAGTTTTTTATTATGATACTTCTTTAACCACTAAAAATGGGAGTAATATAGATAGATCAAGGTTCTTACCACTAGCACAAGGCTATGGATGATTCAAGAGTAGAAAATGAGAGGATAAAAGAAAACAAGAGAGGTCCTTCAAGATCCAAAGCCACCAAGCTTCCTTGTATGATCTCTAACACCCTTCTATATATGTAGATTGCATAAAGATGAATGATTGAAGATGGTTGTGTGGGGAATGAGGTTCGGCCAAGAATGAAAGGGGGAAGGAGGAGAGAGTATGGTGTGTTAGTGTATGATGGAAATGAATGATATGATCTCCAAGTCCTTACTTATAACCAACTTCTCATACTAACCTATGTATAATATGTCATTATCTAGGGAACAAGATCTTATATAATATTAAAAGAAAATCCAATGGTGGGGACCATGTTGGCCGTGAACTAGGTGGGGGGGGGGGGGTCTAGCATAGGTGTTAACCAAATTAGTTAGTGTTTAGTTGAAATCTAAGTATTCGTTACGTGTTTTGGTTATTAGATATTTTTAGGAGGTGTTATGGTGTTTGGAGACCATAACTAGCTTGGAAATGTTAAAATAATGTTTCTAGTGTAAATTTGATGTTTCGGGTAGTGTCCGGTTGTTCGGTTGGATATTGGTTCGTTAAAGTGCTATATTATACAGTTTAGTGTTCTTTATATACCCTTTTGTGACACTTTCAATTCCCGGAACTTAGGAAAGCATTCAGGATCATTTAAGCATATTTCTGCATGAAATTAGATTGTTAAAATGCTGATTTTTGCTGAATTCAGCACTTTGGGTGAGTTTTAGGCACTTTTCGACACTTAAACTATCACTAAGAAAGGCAGTTTTAGGATCCTTACTTTCCGACACACTATACTAGTGTAATACCTGGTTTCTGGCCCATTCTGTGTCTTAACACTCTGTCTGTCTACATGCTGAGTTCTGTCAACACTTTTCTGATTTATCAGGTAACTGTGCTAACTATACTTAATGCATCATCTGAGGCAATATAGCTTTCATGCAGTAGTGATATGACATTAAACAATGTATGATGCACATGTATGTCTATGGCAGTAATCAGAAAACAGCTAATTGCAAATTCAGCACAGTCATTAAGCACTAATCATGATTAATTAATAGTACGGATACTTGGATTTTTGACAGTTGTCACACCAAAAGCTGGAGGATGAATTCTGGCACATAAAGCAGAAGGATGGTGACAACGCTGCTCTAACTGCTCGCTTCAAGCAGCTCAGTATTATCTGTCCTGATCAAGTCAAGTCTGCTGATATGACGATCAAGAAGTATATCCGAGCTCTGCCGGATTGTGTTGCAGATTTTGTGCATGCTTCAAAGCTAGCAACAATCGAAGAAACCTACCCAAGCACCGCCTGCAAAGCGTGCTTACACGGGTCCTCACCCTGCTTGCCCAACATGTACTTATCATCATCCGGTGGGTATCGCATGCTGATTTTGCGTGCATTGCAACATGTACGGCCACTTCACCGCTAACTGCCGTACAGGTCTTCGACAAGCACCAGCTCAAGCTACTGCTCATCAAGCTCTACTTCCAGTTCCTCAAGGCCAACAAGCGGCTCAGGCACCCGCGATCAACGCCAGAGTCTGCTTCGCGTGTGGTGATCCCAACCACTTCGCGAACATGTGCCCGAACAGTGTTGTGAAACAAGAGCCCCATCAGCAGCAGCCTAAGCAACAGCAGCAGCAACAGCAACAAGCCGCCCGCGCCCTAACTTTCAACATCAATGTGCGCCAAGCTCAAGCTGACAACAACGTGGTCAATGGTACGTTTCTCGTGAATGGCATTTATGCTTCGTGTTTTTTTGATACTTGAGCTGATAACTGTTTTATATCGTTTGAGTTCGAAAAGCTCCTTAATCGTAAGCGCTCCCATCTCCCCTCAACGTTCGATGTTGAAGTTGCCACCGGAAGAACCGTCGCAGTCAATTCTGTTCTTCGTGATTGTACTCTCGAGCTCAACAATCACGTTTTTCCGATTGATCTCATTCCGATGCAGCTCGGAAGTTTTGACATCATAGTAGGCATGGACTTTCTTCGTGAAAACCATGCTGAAGTTGTGTGCTTTGATAAGATGATTCAATTCTCGCTTGCGAATGGTGACCAACTGTGTGTGTATGGCGAAACTCCCTCGAAAGGTCTCAAATTCATGTCATGTGTCCAAGCTAGCAAGTATCTCCGCAAGGAATACAGAGCTTTCTTGGCTAACATTGTAATAGCGGAGAAGGAAAAGAAAGAAATGGCGGTAAACCAGGTACCTGTTGTTTGCGAATTCCCCAACGACTTTCCTGATGATCTTCCAGGTCTTCCGCCAAGTCGTGATATCGAATTTCGTATCGACCTCATTCCTGGAGCAAACCCTATTGCTAGAGCTCCTTATCGACTCGCTCCGTCCGAAATGCGTGAACTCTCGAGTCAGCTCCAAGAACTGCTTGATAAAGGCTTCATTCGCCCGAGCACCTCTCCATGGGGCGCACCAGTCCTTTTCGTCAAAAAGAAGGATGGGTCGTTTCGGATGTGCATCGACTATCGGGAATTGAATAAGTTGACCATCAAGAATCGCTATCCCCTGCCTCGCATCGATGATTTGTTTGACCAGCTACAAGGTGCTACGTGTTTCTCGAAGATCGATCTACGCTCAGGCTATCACCAGTTACGCATCCAAGAGGAGGATATACCTAAAACCGCTTTTCGCACTCTATACGGCCATTATGAGTTTGTTGTTATGCCTTTCGGTTTAACCAATGCACCCGCGGTTTTCATGGATCTGATGAATCGTGTGTGTAAACCATTTCTTGACCGCTTCGTCATCGTGTTCATCGATGATATCCTGATCTATTCCAAATCGAAAACCGAACACGCGCATCATCTACGTTTGGTTCTCGAATTACTCCAAGGGAATCAACTCTATGCCAAGTTCTCCAAGTGCGAATTTTGGCTGGAGGAGGTTCAATTCCTCGGTCACATTGTCAATAGTCAAGGTATTCACGTCGATCCTGTGAAGATCGAAGCCGTTAAAAGTTGGGTTACACCGAAGAACCCGTCTGAAGTTCGTTCTTTTCTCGGACTAGCGGGCTATTATCGCTGATTTATCGAAGGGTTCTCTAAAATCGCTGTGCCGCTTACTTCTCTTACGCATAAAGACAAGCCTTTTGTTTGGGGAATCGAACAAGAGTCTGCCTTCCAAACCCTCAAGCATATGCTTTGCAATGCTCCCGTCCTCACTTTACCCGACAGAAAGAACGACTTCATTGTCTATTGTGATGCCTCGAACCTTGTCTCGGTTGTGTTCTCATGCAACGAGACAAGGTTATCACTTACGCATCTAGTCAGCTCAAGATCCACGAGAAGAACTACACAACCCACGACCTCGAGCTAAGCGCAGTTGTTTTTGCGTTAAAGATTTGGCGACACTACCTGTATGGTACCAAGTGTACAATCTTCACCGATCATAGGAGCCTACAACATATCTTTGACCAGAAAGAACTTAATATGCGTCAACGCCGGTGGGTAGAACTTCTCAACGATTACGACTGTGAGATCCGTTACCACCCTGGCAAAGCAAATGTCGTTGCCGATACTCTAAGCTGACGAAGCTATTTGCATAGCGCTCGTAATGTTCCAGCCCAGCATCATCTCGAGACCCTTATTCGCAAAGCCCAACATGCTTGTTTTACCAAACGCACTTTGAAGAAGGAAATGATCTACCACGATGGAGCCCATCTTGTGAATAATTCGAATGGGATATTCAATTATCTGGACAGAATTTGGATCCCTAAGCGGACCGATTTACGACAGATTTTGATGGACGAAGCCCACAAATCTCTGTATTCTATTCATCCCGGTGCCGATAAAATGTACCAGGACCTTCGCTACAAGTACTGGCGGCCGGGCATGAAGAGGGATATCGCTCTCTATGTTGTGAAGTGCCTGACTTGCTCGAAAGTCAAGGCTGAACACCAAAGACCCTCTGGCTTACTTGAACAACCCCCGATCCCTATGTGGAAGTGGGAAAGTATAGCTATGGACTTTATAACGAAACTCCCGCGTACGCCATCAGGTCACGATAGCATCTGGGTTGTCGTTGACCGTTTGACCAAATCTGCTCATTTTCTGCCGATACGAGAAGACTACAAGGTAGAAAGATTAGCCCGAATCTACACCGATGAGATCATTTGTCGACATGGGACACCTCGCGACATCATCTCTGACCGTGATGCTCGGTTTACCTCGCGTCTATGGGAAATGTTTCAAACGGCTCTCGGTACTACGCTTAATCTAAGTACCGCATTTCACTCTTAAACCGACGGTCAGACTGAGAGAACGATTCGTACCCTTGAAGACATGCTCCGTTCGTGTGTCATAGATTTCGGTGGTAATTGGGACGCATACTTACCTTTAGTCGAATTCTCGTACAATAACAGTTATCATTCCAGCATTCAAATGGCACCGTTTGAGGCTTTATACGGAAGAAAATTTCGATCGCCTATTATATGGCACGAGATCGGGCACTCGCAATTAACCGGTCCTGAGCTGTTGCAAGAGACGACTGACAAAATCCTCCAAATTTGAGACAATTTGCTGAAAGCTTGGAGTCTTCAGAAAAGTTACGCCGATAGACGACGCAAGCCCCTTGAATTTGACGATGGCGACTACGTACTCCTAAAGGTATCACCTTGGAAGGGTGTGGTCAGATTCGGAAAGAAAGGGAAACTAGAGCCTCGATATGTTGGACCTTTTAAGATTCTGGAAAGGATCGGAAAAGTCGCCTACAGACTCGAACTACCGGAGGAACTTAGCAACATCCACCCGACTTTCCATGTGTTGAACCTCAGAAAGTGCCCGGTTGAGCATGATTTGTATGTACCTCTTGAAGATCTTCAAGTAAACGAAACACTACACTTCGTGGATGTAACAACTCTCATCAAAAGTCATATTTATTTAATTAAATTGTCCAATAGGAAACCCTAATTGAGAAACCCAAGTGATTCTGCACAAACCCTAAATTTTTCAGAACATTTGGAATCAGGATTAGGGCCCCTAAAACTAGGGGGGTAAACCCTAGTTAGAGTTATCTACAGAAAATGCTGTCAAAAATTCGAAATAACACGAAATCGACTCAGCAGGCCTATACTAGTGACAAGGCTACCCTAGGGTAGGTTGTTACCCCAGGCGAGTCGCGACAGGATCAGCAACATCTCCCGCGACACGCGGGGGAACTCATTTTCACGTATAAATAGGATAGTCTGTTTCATGCAATTGAGTGTTCTTTCGACGTTCAAATTCGAATTGTACGCTGAGTTATAGTATAATCACTACAAAAACACACACTGATCACGAAGTGCTGCCACAATTCAGGGTAATAACTCGATCGCTGCTACGATTCAATGTCCGATCGATTAAACTATCCAATGGATGTTTAAGTGCTGCCCACATTAGGGTTTATGCTTTGTCATTCTTCGTTAAATCGATGGATGTTTAAGTATCGCACTTTGTCATTCGTTGTGAAGGTTTTAATCTCGTGAGTTATCGTAAATGCTGTATTAAGTTACTAACCTATTTTGTGTGCTTGATTATTTAAACTAGGTTATCAAGGCTAATCAGTAGAATAAGCTCTGTTAAATCTGCAAAGTGAGTCATTCTCTTTTTATCAAATCTATTTACAAAAGCATGTTTATTTTTAAAGGTTATAATTACAGGGATTAAGTCTATGTAATCTGAAATTACTGCCAGTATGTGGGGGGGGGGGATGTGCACATAGCTACTAATTATTTATCACTTGTGGGTGAACGGACCCAGCAAGTGATATGTCCACAGTCACAAGTCCGGTCAAGTGACAACTGGGTCAGTTAATTCAAAAGATAGAGACATTGTAATCGCTCTTAATACTGTAAATTATAACAAACAGGTCGTTTTAGTAAAATGAATGATTCACTCAGTATTTCCCGCTGACAAAACCTTTTTCAAACGTGTTTCAGGTGATCTGTTGTGATCCAGGAAAAGTGCCGTGAAGCACTATCAGCTTAAGGAAGTGGCTCAGTATAAAATAAAGAAACATGTTTTGTAAAATAAAAGATTTCTTCGTGAAATCTCAATATTGTAAATTACCGAGTTTTATCCCGAATTGTGAAATAAAATAATCGGGAAATATTTCAGTTTTAAAATGATCCTGAAGAAACTTCCGCTGTTAATTAAAATACCACGGGATTTCTGTCCCGCGGCTTCTGAAACGGGTCATACCGGGTCGGGGGCCGTGACAGAAATAAGGTGGTATCAGAGCCACTGATCTAAGCCTATTAAGTATTTAGAAATACTTAATTTTACTGATTGCCAATTATGTGATTATGTGTTTTATTAACTGATTATTTGTTAGTTACAGTATGGGTAAACAAAAGCTGTCAAACATCTATCTTAAACTAGATAAGTCATCCAACAAGAAGGGAAGTTCATCCCAAACAAAACCTTATGTAATTCCTGAAGAAGGAATATTTGTCCGTAAAGCACAATATGAAGAACCACTTTCTCCTAATAAAAGAAGTTTGATTATTAGGAAAAGTCAGGAGGAAATAAGGAAAAACCGAGAGAAGAAAGTTAAACAAGAAACCCAGGACTTAATCAATAAATCACCTTGGGAGGACAAATTAGATGAGAAATAGGCAAATCTTTATATGCTAGCCACAGTAGCAGAAAATGCAAATCTCTAAATACTCAAAAGTTTTAGCACTTTTATTTCCTAGAAACCTTATTTAGTAAATAAATAAGTTACAGTAAATTGTAGTATAATTTACTTGTCAGTTGTTTTATGTATGCAGTAATATTTATGGGTTATCTATAAAATTTTGTTATTTTAACATTTGGTATGTATTTTGCATATATACTAAACAACATGAATGAGATATCTAAAGGTTTAGAAAATCTTAACCTCTATCCCGTTAAGATAGAAGTTTCCAAGGAATTCACCGGTTACTTCACTGATAAAGAAGAACCCATGGAATTTCAATCCAAACCACTGGCAAAACCTAAACCCAAGAAAAGAAGCAGATTTGTGGGCTGGAGGCGTGTACGAAGGAAAAAGCCAGCAACAAGAAAGGTTACTAAAACTGAAGAACAAAAAGACAAAGGAAAAGGGGTAGAAATTGAGGAAAATGTTAATCAAGTAGAGATAGAAGCTGAGAAGAGTTTTAAGCAAACAGAAAGAGAAGTCGGAGAAAGTTCTAGACAGAAACAGAAAATGACTCCCTGGGAAGTTTTAGATCATAAATTAGTAATGAGTGACCTTATCGGACCTGCCGATGGAAACCTTGAACCAGCTAATCCAAACCTTATATTTACTGAAGAAGATCTTTTTAGCTACCCACTAGAAGTTCCAATCCCAATCAATCTGGAACCTGCTATTCCAGATCCTATTGTCCAACCTCAACCATTACCAGTAGAATTAGATGAATGGTGGACAACTGATTGGCAATACCAAAATCTTTTAAACAACCCTGATACCTTTTTCCCACAAGTTAACCCAGAACCTTCACTATACCCAACTATGAGCCCGGAGAATCTGACTGAACTTCGCCTCTGGGGCGAAGAATTAATTGATGCTGGAAATCGGATTAGGGATGTGGGAGAAAGAGTTACTTGGAAGTATGACGAAAAGGAGCGTCGTTTTTAAGAAATTAGCTAACCAGATAATGGGAGTTTGCAAGAATATGTGTTAATAAATAATCATAATAACCAGTATGTGTAATAACTTAACAATAAAACGTTGTATGATAATCGTGTGTACAAGGCATAATATAATATATAGAAATGAAACTCGGGAAATCAATAATTTTGGTTATACATGTTAATGTGATTACTTACAAACTGTTTTATTATATTTGTATTTATACTAATTATTTATATAAAAATTAATTATCAGATGGCAAACATTGGTAACGAACCAGTAAATGAGGTTAATCAGTCTGAGCAACATCCAGGAGATCAATATATGACTAGACAAGATATCGAAAATATTGTTGCTCAAGGGATAGCCAATGCTATTCCAGCCATCGTTGCTGCTGTAAAGAATCCAATCGAACCACAACAAATCGTTCCTAGTAAACGTATTTCTGAAGATAACTTCAGTAATAGTGTAAACGGAGGCAATGATCATGTCAATCATAATGCAGAACCACATCAAGCTCCATTTCCTAAGAAAATGAAAACTGCAACGCCTGGTTGCACTTTCAAAGAATTCCTTGCTTGTAAACCCACTGAATTTGCAGGCAATCAAGGAGCAACTGCATCACTGCGTTGGTTATAGAAAACCGAAGCAGTAATTGCAATAAGTAAATGTGCTAAAGATGATCAGGTCATGTACGCATCAAATCTCTTCAAGGAAGGAGCACTCGAATGGTGGAACACTGTGTTACAATCAAAAGGAAGAATAATAGCTTATGCTATGACTTGGGAAGAATTTAAGGGTTTTGTAGAAAGAAAATTATGTCCCGAGTATGAAAAGGAACAGATGACAAATAAGTTCCTAAATCATCGGATGATGGGTGTAGATTATCGCGGTTATACTTCGACATTCTTTGAATATGCTAGAGTGGTACCAACGCTGGCTTCGCCAGAACCGATACTCATTTCTCGCTACATTTGGGGACTGATTAGTGAAATCCGCAATATCGTTAAAGCTGCGAGACCTCGCACTATTGACGATGCGGTGGAATTAGCTAATACCCTAACCGATGAACTAGTACGCACCCAAGATGAAAACAGGAAGAAGGAATTAGCTCAGAAAATTACCCAAGGATTTCGTACGGGTAATAATAACAGCTTCAAGAGAAGAGGAACAGGGCAATCTTCAACTTTGCCGTTCTGTCAAAATTGCAAAAAGAAACATTTTGGAAAATGTAAGGTATACTGCAATTTTTGCAAAACTGTAGGGCATCGTGAAGAAAATTGCAGGAAGAAATCCATAATTTGTTACAATTGTGGAGAGGCAGGACATTTCAAAACAGAATGTCCTAAAGTAGTCAAACCAGCAGACAACAAAACCAAGGCGACCGACGGAACTATTAAGAAGAATGCTAGGGCATTTCAGCTAACCACTCAAGAAGCAGAACTCATCCCAGATGTGATAGCGGGTACGTTCTTAGTTCACAACATTTACGCCAAAGTATTATTTGACTCTGGTGCAAACCAAAGTTTTATAAATACTTCATTTTGCCAAGCTCTTAATTTACCTTTAACCAATATTAGGCAGATTTTTACAGTTGAAACGGCAGACGGAAATTCAGTTAGAATAGATAAAGTTTTGCAGGAAGAAAATATAGAACTTTTAGGACATAAATTCTCTGCAAAACTATTGCCGATGAAGTTAGCTGAATTTGATGTTGTATTAGGAATGGATTGGTTAGTAGCCAACCATGCTCGAATATTGTGTGATCAGAATTCCATAGAAATTCAATCAACCACTGGAGAAGTAATTAGGATTACAGGAGATAAACCACGTAAGCCCATGAAGTTCATATCAGTAATGAAAGTTGCTAATTATGAACGAAAACAAGGAATAGTATATATGATTTCGGTAATCATTAGTACTAAGGGTAAAGAACTTAAGGAAATTCCTGTATTATCAGAATATCCAAATATATTCCCAGAAGATTTACCGGGATTACCTCCGGATAGGGAAGTAGAATTTAGGATTCATCTAATTCCAGGAACTACACCGATAGCCAAGGCACCTTATCGGTTAGCACCCACGAAAATGTTAGAACTGAAAAAGCAATTAGATGAATTACTAAGTAAAGGATTCATACAACCGATTTCATCTCCTTGGGGAGCACCAGTATTATTTGTTAAGAAAAAGGATGGTTCAATGAGAATGTGTATCGATTATAGAGAATTGAATAAGGTTACAATTAAGAATCGATATCCATTACCTAGGATTGATGATCTATTTGATCAACTTCAGGGGGCTAGATATTTTTCTAAGATAGATTTACGCTCCGGATATCATCAATTGAAGGTACAAGAAGAGGACATACCTAAGACTGCTTTCAGAACTAGGTATGGTCATTGTGAGTTTACAGTCATGCCCTTTGGGTTAACAAATGCACCTGCTGCATTCATGGACATGATGAATAGGATCTGTAAACCATATTTGGATAAATTTGTAATTGTTTTTATAGACGATATACTTATTTATTCCAAAAGTCAGACAGAGCATTGTGAACACCTTCATGCACTCTTAACTTTGTTAAGAAAAGAAAAGCTTTATGCCAAATTCTCGAAGTGTGAATTTTGGCTAAAGGAAGTGCAATTCTTAGGACACATGGTGAATCACGAAGGTATTCACGTAGATCCTGTTAAGATAGAGGCAATTACCCAATGGAAGGTTCCACAAACAGCAATGGAAATAAGAAGTTTTATAGGTTTAGCTGGGTATTATAGACGGTTTATTAAGGATTTTTCCAAGATAGCCGTACCATTAACTAAGTTAACCTGTAAAGCGGTTAAGTTTGAATGGGGACCTAAGCAAGAAGAAGCCTTTAGAATATTAAAGCAAAAATTAACAAATGGCACCAATCTTAGCCTTACCAGAAGGAACTGAAGATTTTGAAGTATATTGTGATGCTTCAAAACTAGGATATGGATGTGTGCTTATGCAACGCAAAAAGGTAATTGCATATGCTTCAAGGCAATTGAAAAAGCACGAAGAAAACTATACGACTCATGATTTAGAATTAGGAGCCGTAATTTTTGCCCTTAAGATTTGGAGACATTATCTTTACGGAAGTAAATTTACTGTCTACACAGACCACAAAAGTTTAAAATATATATTTGGGCAAAAAGAGTTAAAAATGAGGCAAAGAAGATGGATGGAAATCCTAAGTGACTACGACTGTGATATTCAGTATCACGAAGGAAAGGCAAATGTAGTTGCAGATGCTTTAAGTCGTAAGTATTATGAGAAACAACGACGAGTTCGTGCTCTCAGATTAAATCTACAAATAGATTTAATGGAACAATTGAAGAATGTTCAAACTACAGCAATCAAGGATGATGCTGAAGGAATGAAAGGACGAATAAAGGAATTAGAACAAGGAGCAGATGGAATTTGGAGATTCCACAAAAGTAGAATTTGGGTACCTAAGCAGGGAGACTTAAGACCTAAGATTTTAGAAGAAGCCCATAAATCTAGGTATACTATGCACCCAGGAAATAATAAGATGTACCAAGATTTAAGAAAGAATTTCTGGTGGATAGGAATGAAAAAGGATATAGCGCGATATCTTTCTAAATGTCTCACTTGTTCACAAGTTAAGGCGGAACATCAGAAACCTTCAGGGTTACTACAACAATTAGAAATGCCAGTATGGAAATGGGAACTTATAACAATGGATTTTGTTACTAAGTTACCCAAAACAAGAAAAGGTAATGATGCGATTTGGGTAATTGTGGATCGATTAACCAAATCTGCTCACTTTTTACCAATGAAAGAAACATTTAGTATGGAAAGGTTGGCAAAATTGTATGTAGATGAAGTTGTATCCTTACATGGAGTTCCACTCTCCATTGTTTCGGATAGGGATAGTTGTTTTACTTCTCATTTCTGGAAAAGCTTCCAGCAAGCTATGGGAACTCGACTCAATCTGAGTACGGCATATCATCCACAAACAGATGGACAAAGTGAAAGGACGATCCAAACTCTAGAAGACATGCTCCGAGCATGTGTAATAGATTTTGGTGGAAATTGGGATGATCACTTACCATTAATTGAATTCTCCTATAACAATAGCTATCATTCAAGTATTGAAACTGCCCCATTTGAAGCATTGTATGGAAGAAAGTGCAGAACTCCAGTTTGTTGGGCAGAAATAGGAGAAAGTCAATTATCAGGTCCTGAAATAGTGCAAGAAACGACTGATAAGATTACTCAAATCAAGGAAAGGTTGAAGACGGCTCGAGATCGCCAGAAAAGTTATGCAGACAATAGATGCAAGCTGTTAGAATTCCAAGTTGGAGACAGAGTATTGTTAAAAGTTTCTCCTTGGAAAGGAGTAGTTAGATTCGGAAAGAAAGGAAAGTTAAGTCCAAGGTACGTAGGATCATTTTCAGTGATCCAACGTATAGGACCAGTTGCTTATCGTTTACAACTACCAGAAGAATTAGCTGGAGTACATGATGTATTTCATGTATCCAATCTCAAGAAATGCTTATCAGATGAATCACTGGTAGTACCTCTTCGAGATATAGAGGTAAACGAAAAGCTGAAATTTATTGAGAAACCTCTTCAAATTGAGGATCGAAAGATCAAGTTTCTCAAACACAAACGACTAGTTTTAGTCAAAGTCAGATGGAATTCAAAGAGAGGAGCTGAATATACTTGGGAGCTGGAATCAGAAATGAAGCGAAAGTATCCTCACTTATTCCAGTAAATCTCGAGGACGAGATTTTTATTAAGGTAGGGAGAATGTAACAACTCTCATCAAAAGTCATATTTATTTAATTAAATTGTCCAATAGGAAACCCTAATTGAGAAACCCAAGTGATTCTGCACAAACCCTAAATTTTTCAGAACATTTGGAATCAGGATTAGGGCCCCTAAAACTAGGGGGTAAACCCTAGTTAGAGTTATCTACAGAAAATGCTGTCAAAAATTCGAAATAACACGAAATCGACTCAGCAGGCCTATACTAGTGACAAGGCTACCCTAGGGTAGGTTGTTACCCCAGGCGAGTCGCGACAGGATCAGCAACATATCCCGTGACACGCGGGGGAACTCATTTTCACGTATAAATAGGACAGTCTGTTTCATGCAATTGAGTTTTCTTTCGACGTTCAAATTCGAATTGTACGCTGAGTTATAGTATAATCACTACAAAAACACACACTGATCACGAAGTGCTGCCACAATTCAGGGTAATAACTCGATCGCTGCTACGATTCAATGTCCGATCGATTAAACTATCCAATGGATGTTTAAGTGCTGCCCACATTAGGGTTTATGCTTTGTCATTCGTCGTTGTAACTAGGGGTGTTCAGAAAAATCCGTAACCAAATAAAAACCGTAAACCGAACCGTAACCGTAACCAAATAAACCGATCCGAATAACGAATTCGGTTTTTGGTTTGGTTTCTAACCGAAACCGAATTGTGAATATGGTTTTTGGTTCGGTTTTGGATCCACATTTTATTTTTATTTGGTTTATTTGGTTTATTTGGATAACCGAATAAACCATTTAACTTAATTAATTATTAAATAAAAATAATAATATTTATAAATCTTATACAATTTATTAGCCCCAAATAATTATTTTTTTATGCAGCCCAACCCAAAATACCCAAAGCCCAACTCAAACCCTCTTGTTCATGAATCTCAAACTCAAACCCTCCAAGTTTATTTTTTTTAGGGCTTAGGTTTTCTTCATTTATCTTCAGTCGATTCATATATTGTGGATGTGTTTGCTTTATTTCACAATGAGACTTTCTTGTATTCATATATTGTTAGGTGTAAAATAGTTGTGATGTTCGGAAGTTGGAACACAAATATAAATATAAATTAGGAAAAAAATTACTTACGTACAATTTGGTTAGATTTGGTTTTTTTGGTTTATTTGGTTTCTATCCGAAACCAAACCGAATTGAATTTGGTTTGGTTTGGATCGGTTTGCATATTCCTTATTTGGTTTGGTTTGGTTTTGGTTTGGGGTACAAAATTTTGAAAACCGAATAAACCGAACCGAATAAACCAAATAAACCATAAACCGAACCGATGAACACCCCTAGTTGTAACACCTCGAAAATTCACGTCCTATAATGTATTGACACGTGTCATCAGCTTGAACGTGAGAAAGTATACTTTAGAGGGACTAAAGTTGACAAACATAGAAAGTATGTGAAAATAAGGGTTCAAAATGTCAACAATGGATAAACATACTTTATAATAACCCTACATGATGTTTATAACATCAAACGAATAAATCACGGATCATACGAAGCTAAAAGTGAGAGATTACAAACTACAGGGGTTAAATGTGTCAACATGTTTAAAGATATACCTCTGAGTGACCTTTTGACAAACCCGAAGCTTTGTAAATGTAAATTATGCTCACTAGAATGCACGGTTCAAATTTAGTAAAGTTTCGTTAACGTATGAGAAAGTTATGATCAAATTCGTGTGTAAGGGGTTAAAGCGTCAACGTTGAAAGTTAGGCCTTTTCGGGTAACAATAAGGTTACCCGGGGACTTAACGAAGTGGGTATATATCTTAAGGCCCTTATAGATCAATATTAAGGGTCCATATCGCAATAAACAAGTGTCTGTACGAAGTTTGAAGAGCCAAGGACCTAAAACTGCAATTTATCAAAGTTTTGTTGGAACACCTTAGGGGCTCCCGTAGCGCGAGCGTATGGACTCAGGCAGTCGCGCTACGCGACTGCCATATCTGGACAGAATGTTATTTTCCTTGGTCCCTAGTCTGCCACAGCCTTGGTGCATGCACTTGATCGATCATTCATCACCCCTTGGCACCCCTAAACTACTCTAGAACACTAGGGACATGTGTTTATCATTTGTGGTGGATCATAGACATACTTGTCAACAAATTATGGTGATTGAAGGCACTATATAAGACCCACTAACTTGCAAACATTCACCATTCATCTTCTGAGCAATTGTAAAGCACAAGAGCTGATCCCAAGTCTTTCTAATCATCCCTAGTCGACCATTAATCACCTTGTAAGTTGCCTAACCCTTCTAAATTAATTCTAGCTTAGTAATTAGCTTAAAAGTCAATATATCGTAACTTACGGTTGACTTCGGGATTAGTTATCGATAGCTCAGTCGTATGTCAAATTAAAAGTACCGTTAGATAGGTAATTATGTGGGTATTAAACCCTTATAAGGGCACGTACCGAATCCAGACCTAACTAGGTCGTTTGTCGGGTCAAACGTTGACCGAAAAAGTCAACAGAAATGAAAAACATGATTTAATGCACGAAATGCAACCCGAGAGAGGTGTAACCTATTTTAACCTTAATATAACATGGTAATAAGTATAAAAACTTGTCTACGCTTGCCCGACTCGAAAAATTTATGTTTAAACCCGGTTCGGAACCGAAAGGCGCAAAACCTTGACTTTTGCTTTGACTTCGGTTCTGACCCGTTTTAGTTTGATTCGAAGATGCCTTAGTGCTTCATTAGAGTAGGGTTGCATGATAGTATAAGTCTCCGTACTTGTTTCGTTGATTATCCGATTCGTTCGCGCGGTTCCGTTAAATGCTTAAAATGGACCGTAATGCCCTTATGACCATGCAACGAGAATTTTGAAAATGTGGAAGTACAATAATCTTAGTTACTGATTATTAAACATGTACGTAAATTTTCACGTCAATCGGAGGTCTAGATTAGGAGATATGCGCATTAGCGTATGTAATAAACTTTTTATTAATTAAACGGCGCGATTAGCGCATAGCCTATCTAAACCCGATTTTCGGTACCAAAACTTTTACCCACTAATGTTAAATAATATTTTGGGATTTTTGAAGATTTTTAATTATTTTTAAACTGATCTTAAGCAAGGCTTATCGCCTTAATTCGGTTAATACCGAATTTACCCTTTTCGGTCATAAAATGATTTCTACAAGGAATTTTGATGCGAGTCCAATTGCTACTGATTTTAAATAATAAATGTAATGTTTTGAGCCTGTTTAACTAATCAGAAAACCCAAAATCGTATTTTGATTGTACGTCGCTTAAAACGGGTTTATACGCGTATTATACGCGTAGTTTAGGCTTAAAACCATTTTGACACATAAGAATTATTACCAACTAATATAATCTGTTAAAAATAAGTTGTATACTGATTACTTCAGTCCCGAACATCGGGGTTACGTTAAATCCCTTTTATAATCTCTAAAATGACCAAAATACCCCTACGGGGCATAATTAATGATTAATCTCGTTTTGGGCATTATGGAAGATATCATAATGATATCACAACATATTTAAAGCATATTAACTTAGGAAACCTGTTCACGACCCTTATGGTTACCCGTTACGCCTCTGGCGCGTTCGGTTCGGTTTATGTAACTAGTTTGCATAAATTAGCCGAAACGGGTCAAACCTTATCCTTTTTATCTCAAAATCCAGAATGTGTTTAGTTTACCCATATTATACAAGTCTTCGAACTTGTCGGGTCTAAATCACATTCTATTCCGGTCTTCGCTTAATCATGCGTTTGAACCGTAAACCTCTCTTAAAACTAACCAGTCTAAGTTACGACTTAAATAAGACCCGTTAGTAATCTAATAGGTTAATAAAACCTTCGTTCCAGATTGAGAGCCCCAGTAGAAGTACTCGTGCTTGCTGATTAAGATATACGGCTGAGTGTAAATTGCATTGCTAGCTCAGGTAAATACTTTTAACTTATTTTCCCTTATACGGGCTTGGGATACGGTATTATAAAAATACCGCTTGGTCGGGTGTAGAAACCTTTTAATCGGAGATGATTAAATTGCATAATCCCGTTTTAATCTGTATTGATTGATAACAAATAACATTGGGGGTTAATGACCGTGTCCTGGATATCCTTGACTGTCACACCCCGATTTCCACGTGTCACCGGTGGGCCCGGTGGGGGAGTATCGTGACGTGGTTGGCAACGTAATAGTCAAACAACACAATATAATAATGCACAGCGGAAGCAAATTTAAAATAAGATACAATCGAATTTATTTATTGTAAACAAAGTCACAATTATCCGGTGTTTATCCACAGTAGGATCGAAACAAAATAACATTTAATTGTTCAACAGACTTCGGCATCTTAAGTGTGCGAGACTTCTAATGATGCTTAGGAGAATCCCAGCCTATTTCGCCTAGTACCTGCATTTAATCTTTTTGGGAAAATACGTCAGTTTACACTGGTAAATACATTCAACTGACTCATTTTATAAAATGATTGAAAATTGGTTTGGATGCACATGGCATAAACATTTTATTTAACTTGGGAGAATTATTTAATATTATAATCTTGTGAACGAATTACATGTTACTTATGCGTTCAGTAGCCCGGAACGTATTCCGGGTTAAAGATCAATAGACACACCACTTATGTGAGTTATACACGGGAGTACGCCTACACCCCGTGCTCAGGTCGTGGCTATCTCGTAAGATAATGCCGAGGATATCCGGGACATGGTCATTAACCCCCCAAAGGCTGTAAAGTAAACACATCTGTTTAAAACGAGCCGATCAAATTATTCAATTAACCACTAAGCGTGGAAGATTTGATGCTCGATCAAGCGGTACGCTATGTACCGTAACCCAAGCCCGTATAGGGAAAATAAGTTAAAAGTATTTACCTTTGCAAGTATAAATCCTTTATCGACTAAATTGCAGATAGCTTTTACTGGTTCTCTTAATCTGGAACGAAGGTTTAATATAACCTATTAGAATACTAACGGGTTTTTAATTAAGCTTAAGCTTAGACCGGTCAGTTTTAACGATACGGTTCGTACGCACGATTAAGCGAAGACCGGATAGAATGTGATTTAGACCCGACAAGTTTGAGGACTTGTTTAATATGGGTTTACTATTCACATCCTGGATTTTGAGATAAAAATGATATCGTTTGACCCGTTTCGGCTAGTTTATGCAAACTAGTTACATAAACCGAACCGAACGCGTATAATGCATAACGGGTAACCGAAAGGGTCGCGAACAGGTTTCCTAAGTTAATACGCTTTAAATATGTTGTGATATCATTATGATATCTTCCATAATGCCCATAACGAGTTAAATCCCTAAATACGCCCCGTAGGGGTATTTTGGTCATTTTAAGGGTTATAAAAGAGATTTATAATACTTCTGAGATACGGGTCTGATTTAATCAGAAAAATTATCAATTTTAACAGGTATCAACAGTTGGTATAAAGTCTTTTGTGATAAAATGGTTCTAGACCCAAACTATGCGTTTAATACGCGTATAAAGCCGTTTTAAGCGACGTACGGTTTAAAATACCATTCTGAGTTTTCTGATCAGCAAAACAGGCTCAAAACACTCTATTTATTATTTTAAATCAGTGTCAATTGGATTGGTATCAAACGGATTCGTAAAACTCGTTTTATGGCCTAAAAGGGCATATTCGGTATTAACCGAATCAATGCGATAAGCCTAGCTTAAGATCAGTTTAAAAATAATTAAAAATCTTCAAAAATCACAAAATATTATTTAACATCAGTGGGTAAAAGTTTTGGTACCGAAAATCGGGTTTAGATAGGCTATGCGTTAATCGCGTCGTTTAATTAATAAAAAAAGCTTATTATTTACGCTAATGCGCATATCTCCTAATCTAGACCTCCGATTGACGTGAAAATTTACGTACATGTTAATTAATCAGTAACTAAGATTATTGTACTTCCACATTTTCAAAATTCTCGTTGTAAGGTCATAAGGGCGTTATGGTCCAATTTAAGCGATTAACGGAAACGTGTGCATGCATCGGATAATCAATGAAACAAGTACAGAGACTTATACTAGCATGTAACCCAATCCTAATGAGACTTTAAGGCATGTCTAATTCCAACTAAAACGGGTCAGAACCGAAGTCAACGCAAAAGTCAAAGTTTTGCGCCTTTCGGTTCCGAACCGGGTTTAAACAGAAATTTGTCGAGTCGGGCAAGCGTAGACAAGTTTTCATACTTATTACCATGTTATATTAAGGTTAAAACAGGTTGCACACCTTTCGGATCATTAATTGTGCATTAAATTGCATTTTGTATTTCTGTTGACTTTTTCGATCAACGTTTGACCCGACAAACGACCTAGTTAGGTCTGGAATTGGTACTTGCCCTTATAAGGGTTTAATACCCATACAATTACCTATCTAACAGTACTTTTAATTTGACATACGACTGAGCTATCGTTGTTTAATCACAAAGTCAACCGTTAAGCCCGATATATTGACTTTTAAGCTAATTACTAAGCTAGAATTAATTTAGAAGGGTTAAGCAACTTACTAGATGATTAATGGATGATTAGGAAGGCCTTCAATCAGATTGTAAGCTCCTCCAATGCTCAGATTGTTTGCAATTGATGTGTGGAATGGTTGTGACATTAAGGGGTCTTTATATACAAGAATCAAGCACCACAAGAGAGTGACAACCAAGTCTAGGGCCATCCACAATTGATCAACACTTGTAAGTAGTGTGTAGGGATGTCTAGGGGCCATGCACATGCAAGAAAAACCGGCCTAGAGGGTAACAATCGCACACAACAGCCAACAGCAGGTCAGCTGTCGCTGGGCACCCCCTCGCGTAGCGCGAGGGGCCGTCGCGCTACGCGACGCCCTTGCTGTTCAGATTTTTGTTTTGTTTGTTGAAGGTTTGAAAGGGCAGCCGGTATAAATGACTTGTGGACTTATTTTATCAGTCGGGGGCCTCCCATAAGTGTCTATATGTTTGAACATACCCTACCATTATCCAATGTTTCAAATGAATGCATAAACAAGACCCGAAAACATCGGTTTACCATTGCTTTTCATCGTGGGATCACATCATACTTTTGAAATTCCTTTATTGGCAATAATTCCCTGAATTGAGGGTGCATAGATGTGTAAAATATTAAATCGGGTCTTGGGATTTATAATTGAGGTGTTCAGAGGTAATAATTTAACATGACGCCTTTAAATCCTACCGAAACATCTTTATTAAATCCGGGTTTCCAACGCGTTTTTGTCTTATATGACACGTGTCGTTTTAATATTAAACCCGAAATTTGCGAGGTGTTACATCCTCACCCCCTTAAAATAAATCTCGACCCGAGATTTACTGAAACAAGTAAGGGTACTTTTCTTTCATGGTGGATTCTAACTCCCACGTAAACTCGGGACCTCTTCGGGCATCCCATTTGACCTTTACAAAAGGTATATGCTTTCTTCGAAGCTTCCTCACCTGTCGATCTTCAATCGACAAAGGTTTTTCCACGAACGTTAAGCTCTTATCTATTTGCACATCTGTATGTGGCATGACATGTGAATCATCAGCGGAACACTTCTTTAGATTGCAGATGTGGAACACATTGTGAATTCCACTGAGCTTTTCCGGTAAGTTCAACTTATAGGCAACTGACCCGACACGTTCGATAACCTCGAAAGGTCCTATGTATCTCGGGCTTAGTTTGCCTTTCTTACCAAATCGCATCACCCCTTTCCATGGTGACACTTTAAGTAGGACTTTGTCACCTACTTCAAAGTGAAAATCCTTACGACTTGGATCCGCGTAACTCTTCTGCCTATTCCGGGCAGCTTGGAGGTTGTTACGAATCTGGACAATCTTGTCCGTTGTTTCGAACACGATTTCTGGTCCTGACAACTGGACTTCTCCAACTTCCGCCCAACAAACTGGCGATCTACACTTTCTACCGTATAATGCCTCAAACGGCGCAGCCTTTATGCTGGTGTGGTAGCTATTGTTGTAGGAGAATTCGATCAATGGTAGGTTCTTATCCCAGCTACCTCCCAAATCGATCGCACATGCGCGTAGCATGTCTTCCAACGTTTGAATAGTACGCTCACTCTGACCGTCTGTCTGAGGATGGTAAGCCGTACTAAAGTTCAAACGTGTGCCCAAAGATTGCTGGAAACTCTTCCAAAAGTGTGACGTGTACCTAGTATCCCGGTCAGAGATAATAGCTACAGGTATGCCGTGTAGGGCTACAATCTTGTCAACGTATAACTGGGCTAACATATCGGAGCTATAAGTCTCCTTGATGGGTAAGAAATGAGCTGACTTAGTCAGTCGGTCAACTATTACCCATATCGTATCATTGCCTTTTCTTGTCTTGGGTAACTTGGTAATAAAATCCATAGTTACCATTTCCCACTTCCACGTAGGAAGTTCAGGCTGTTGTAGCAAACCTGACGGTTTCTGATGCTCGGCTTTGACTTGCGCACATGTCAAGCATTTTGCTACATGGGCGGCCACAGACTTTTTCAAGCCTATCCACCAATAATTTGCCTTTAAATCCTGGTACATCTTATCAGCTCCAGGATGAACGGAGTATTTGGAACTATGGGCTTCTTGGAGGATGACATCACGAAGTCCTCCAAAAATTGGAACCCATATTCGTCCGTTTAACCGTAAAATTCCGTCCTTGCTAAGAGTTAACTGCTCCTCAGTTACTCCTAACTTTTCATTAGGATAGTTAGCTTCCAACACAGCTTCCTTCTGTGCAGCTAATACCCTTTCTATCAAACTGTTCTTTATCTCCATACGCTTGGCGTTAATTCGAATGCGTTTAACCCTTTCCTTTCTGCTCAAGGCATCAGCGACTACATTCGCTTTGCCGGGATGGTATTTGATTTCACAATCATAATCATGTAAAGTTTCCATCCAACGGCGTTGCCTCATGTTTAATTCTTTTTGGTTAAACAGATGCTGGAGGCTCTTGTGATCAGAAAAGATCACAAACTTGATTCCATAAAGATAATGCCTCCACAGTTTTAGTGCGAACACAACGGCACCCAATTCCAAGTCATGGGTGGTGTAATTCTTTTCGTGCACCTTTAACTGTCGTGATGCATAGGCAATCACCTTGCCTTTCTGCATAAGCACACACCCCATGCCAGTGTGTGATGCATCACAATAAACTACAAATTCTTCAGCGCCTTCCGGTAAGGTAAGCACAGGAGCGTTGCTCAACCTTTGTTTCAAAACATCGAAGGACTCTTGCTGCTTAGGGCCCCAAACGAACTTTACTTTCTTCTTGGTCAAGGAAGTTAGGGGCGCAGCAATCCTTGAAAAATTTTCAATGAAGCGCCTGTAATATCCTGCCAATCCCAGGAAACTACGAATCTCCGTGGGTGTCTTTGGCTCTTGCCAATTCATAACAGCTTCCACTTTAGCGGGATCCACCTGGATACCACGCTCACTAACCACGTGTCCAAGGAATTGGACTTCTCGTAGCCAAAATTCACACTTAGAGAATTTGGCGTAGAGCTTCTCCTGACGTAGAAGTTTGAGAATACAACGAAGGTGTTTCTCGTGGTCAGTTTGATTCTTAGAATAAATAAGGATGTCATCGATGAAGACGATAACAAATTTATCTAAGTAAGGCTTGCAGACGCGATTCATGAGATCCATGAACGCGGCTGGTGCATTGGTGAGCCCAAAAGGCATCACTAGGAACTCGTAATGACCGTAGCGAGTCCTGAATGCAGTCTTGTGAACATCTTCATCCATAACCTTCAACTGATGGTATCCTGACCTTAGATCAATCTTTGAGAAGTAACTTGCCCCTTGAAGCTGATCGAACAAATCGTCGATCCTGGGCAATGGATATCTATTCTTGATCGTGACTTTATTAAGCTCGCGATAGTCGATGCATAGACGCATCAATCCATCCTTCTTCTTGACAAATAGGATTGGTGCTCCCCAAGGAGATGAACTAGGTCGAATGAAACCCTTAGCTAGCAATTCATCTAGCTGCGTCCGCAACTCCTTCATTTCCGTGGGTGCCAATCTGTATGGAGCTCTAGCAACTGGTGCCGCTCCGGGGATGATATCGATCCTGAATTCGACTTGTCTATCTGGTGGTAGACCAGGTAGATCTTCAGGAAACACTTCTGGGTATTCCAAAATGACAGGGATGTCTTCTAACTTTGGTTTAGGCTCGTCAATGATCACTTGCGCCATGTAAATGACACATCCCTTTTTCAAACACTTTGAAGCCTTGAGCATAGTCACGTGCTCAGGCAGTCCGTACTGGGTATCTCCCCGAATGGTAAGTGATTCACCAGACGGAGTCTTTATCACTACTTGCTTCATGTTACAGACGATTTGGGCCTGGTTATGAGATAACCAGTCCATACCCAGAACTATGTCAAAACCGGCTAACTTAAAGGGAAGTAGAGATAGAGGAAAAGAATGGTTCTTAATGGATATAGCACATCCATCTAACTCAGTAGAGACGGCTTCAATGGTACCATCTGCTAACTCTACCTCATAATTCACTTTTAGGGTTTTGACAGGTAAATTCAACAATTTACAAAATTTATGATCTACGAAGGACTTATCTGCGCCTGAATCAAAAAGTACTCTTGCAAAAACATCGTTTACAAGGAAAGTACCTGTTATGACGTTATCATCCTTCACAGCCTCCTTCGCATCCATCCTGAAGACTCTGGCGTTAGTCTTCTTAGCCTCCTCAGGCTTCTTGTTGTACTTAGGGCAGTTAGTCTTTATGTGGCCCTTTTCATTGCAACGGTAGCACGTTGCATCTTTCATCTTCTTGCAATCCAAGGTTTTGTGTTCCTTGGACTTGCACAAACCACAAGCAAAAGACCTTGACTCGTTATTCGAGTTTGATTCGAGTCTGCACTTTCCAAAGTGCTGTTTCTTGCAAGTTTTGCATGTGGGCTTCTCTCCAGAGCGATGCCCATCCTTCTTCGAATCAGATCCCTTCTTGTGATCACCGCTCCCACGGTGCTTCTTGTTCGACCTACGCGAACCATCATCTTCATGCTTCCTCTTCTCGGCCGCCTTATTCCTCTGCGATCTCTGCCGGACCGCATCCAGAGTGAGGGATAAGGAAAGGTCAGTTACAGACCTGAAGGTAACTGGCCGAGAAGCCTTTACACTGGACTTGATCTCGGGTTCCAAACCACCAATAAAGCGAGCAATTCTTTTTGGCTCCGGGGTTACCAGATAAGGTACCAACCGGGATAGTGTATTGAAGCTCGTCAGATAAGCTTGACAATCGAGGTTCTTCATTACCAGTGATAGGAAGTCATATTCTATCTTTTCCACCTCATGTTGAGGGCAGAAATTTTCTTTGATCAGTGCAATGAATTGATCCCATGTCATGTTATACAACGGGATCTTTCCGGAGGCCTCCATCAGAGATCTCCACCAAGCTAACGCCTCACCCTTGAAGGACTGTGAGACAAATTTAACCACATCACCTTCAGCGCATCCGCTGATGTCCACGACCGTGTCCATTTCATCTAGCCACGTCATGCAGTCTACGGCTCCTTTCTCTCCCGTAAAATCCCTGGGTTTGCAAGACACAAAGTACTTATATGTGCAACCCTTGTTACGGTGTCCCTGATGCAGTACCAACTGCTGAGATGGATTACTTTGGTGGTTGGTGGACTGGCGATCATCACCGTTTTTCTTTGGCACATCCTTTTTGGGAGGAGGCTTGTTATGAGCCTCTGAATGTGTCCTTGGCTTTGAATGGGATACAGAGTGAGTCCGACTTCGGGTACTACTGTATTCTTCATACTGTCTATCCAAAGCTTGAGTAACAGCACCGTCTATTATTGCTTTTAACTCGGCACCCGTTAATGTAATCTGGGCGTTCTCATTCGGCTCCACAGGATGGCTATTGACTTCATTAGAGTTAGCCATTTGTATTGAACTGTTGCAGAAAACAAGGACAATAATTTATTTGGGAGTTTATTATGGAATTACCCCTTAGGGTAACTCGTTAACCATGGTAAACAGAGACCATATTTGGTTAACTTATTAATCGTATTAATTTAGGATTTTAATTAAAATTTATCCTAAACATAAACAATAACAATATATATTAGCACATAATGCTTGGTCACATGGACAATTTAAATTATAAGCTATGACTTCAGAGAATCAAGACTTTTAAGGTTTGAACCTAGTTCATTACCTTTATTAGACAGGGAGTCAAAGCTACCACTGTCTTTTGGCTCATATGGAAATGAGCAGGGCCCGTAGGCATTATATTACCACGTATGGTAAAATGTGATCATCTTAATTGATGATGTACCCAGGATTTAGAGATCATTAAACTGGGTTAGGAATCTTCTAAAGAATTCCTTTATAAAATGACGTATGTGATTTTAACGAATCACTTCTGCCAGGAGTGTTAACATGTTTTAAGATGTTAACAGGGAATTGAATCTCTTAAACAGGTCTTACCATTTTGGCCCGGTCTTATATTTGACACGTGGCTAGGTTTCACACTTTAAGATCCTTAATTAGATAAATTTCATAGGCAGATTAATTTAAAAGGAATGATTTTAATTTATTTATTTCATTTATAATTTATATATGCACATAATGGCAAACATGAAATTTATAAAACAAACATTCCATTAATCATACGTAGGTTACATATTGCCCTAAACGGGTCTTTTCACACAAACCATTTCCCACGTAGGGTCAAACAAGTACTTACCCGCGCAGGGGTTAAATTTAAAACACAAGTCCTCGCAGGGACTGATTACTTAAACAGATGTCCACGCAGGGACTAGGTACAAAGATAAATGTCCACGCAGGGACTACATACACACATAAATGTCCACGCAGGGACTTAATTTTTAAAGTAAACATACACACATAAATGTCCACGCAGGGACTTAATTTTTAAAGTAGACATACACACATAAAGGATTTACTGATCCTTCTTGCTCTTTCCCTTGATTAAGTTCGTCAAGGTCTTGAACATCCCCTGGTTACGCCTTCGGTCTTCCCGTGCCTCATGCCGCACCTCCCTAATACTTTGTAGGATTTCCTGATGCAGTGGTGGCGACATCTGCAGAGACGGCGGGGGTTGTTGGTAGTACGGGGGTTGTGTAGGCATCTGGTATCCCTGTGCTGGGTAGCCTACTCCCCAAGGACCTCCATACGGTCCCTCCTGGTTAAGGGCGTTGTAATTAGCTGCTACCAAATACGGGTCGGCTTCAGCGTATCCGAGGTTAGGGTGAGTCGGTGGCTCAAACGGGTTGTACATCGAAGGACCCGTGTATGCTGGTATTTGATTATCGAAACCCGTCGGTGGCGGTTGCTGCGCGTAGGGGTTTGATGGTCCACCTATCTGTGGAACTTCTTGTTCCGGCTGATAATTTCTGCCACTTGATTGTAGAGGAGAGCTGAAATGAAACTCTTCTCTTCGTGTGGTCATCCGGGGTCCGGTTCTCATACGTCTTTGCGGTTGCGGAGGCGCCGGTTGAACTGGTGGCGGTGGAGGCGGTGGCGTAACTGCCACAAACTGGTGATTCCCCGAGGAATCTTGATGATGCTGCTGCTGCTGCTCATGCGGCGAAGAATAGTGAGGCTGCGGCTGCTCATGCGGCGACGGATGGTGAGGAGGTGTATAATACCATTCGTGCCGAGTAAAGATAGCCTGGAAGCTATCTGGACCATTATAGGGTGGTCCGTGGTAAATGGAACTATCCGAGACCTCGATTGGGTGGTTGGGAGTTCCTGATGCGGGCTCTACGGGGTCTTCTTCCTCGTCCATATCATTTCCTCCAGAAAAATGGTCCTCCGGTCCCAATGGGTTAAAACCCACTGGTTCTTGTATATAATCCGCCGGGTTAAACTGGCCTTGAAAGATTGGAGTGGGGTCTCCAAAAGGGCGGTGCGACATTGATCGCTGTAACGGTATTTGCGAATGGTGTGGGTCTCTAGGCTCATTTTCTGATTGTGGCCCGTAGGAGTCTTGAGCGGGAGTCGTCGAGCTGTTCGAAACCGACCATCTTGCCGGTTGAAAGAGACCTCTCTGGTTCCGCCGAGTACCATCACTCTCGGCAGGGATAGGAGCTTGTGTATTGGACGGCCCAGCTTCATGGTCGTTGGGGGCGGTGGTCGGCCCCTTTCCTCCCCGTCCTCGCATACGTAAAAATCTTGGAGGCATCTTTGTTATACCTGTCAACATATCATGAGATAGCAATAACAATATAAAATGCAAAATAAAGGACGACACAACTAAAGTGGAATTTGTCCTAAGTTAAATGTCTAGACTCGAAAGTTTAGAAATGTGCTATTGTGTAACTGAGATTAAACACAAAAAGGCTAGTGTTTAATTCACTCAGTGTTGGCTCTGATACCAACCTGTCACACCCCGATTTCCACGTGTCACCGGTGGGCCCGGTGGGGGAGTATCGTGACGTGGTTGGCAACGTAATAGTCAAACAACACAATATAATAATGCACAGCGGAAGCAAATTTAAAATAAGATACAACCGAATTTATTTATTGTAAACAAAGTCACAATTATCCGGTGTTTATCCACAGTAGGATCGAAACAAAATAACATTTAATTGTTCAACAGACTTCGGCATCTTAAGTGTGCGAGACTTCTAATGATGCTTAGGAGAATCCCAGCCTATTTCGCCTAGTACCTGCATTTAATCTTTTTGGGAAAATACGTCAGTTTACACTGGTAAATACATTCAACTGACTCATTTTATAAAATGATTGAAAATTGGTTTGGATGCACATGGCATAAACATTTTATTTAACTTGGGAGAATTATTTAATATTATAATCTTGTGAACGAATTACATGTTACTTATGCGTTCAGTAGCCCGGAACGTATTCCGGGTTAAAGATCAATAGACACACCACTTATGTGAGTTATACACGGGAGTACGCCTACACCCCGTGCTCAGGTCGTGGCTATCTCGTAAGATAATGCCGAGGATATCCGGGACATGGTCATTAACCCCCCAAAGGCTGTAAAGTAAACACATCTGTTTAAAACGAGCCGATCAAATTATTCAATTAACCACTAAGCGTGGAAGATTTGATGCTCGATCAAGCGGTACGCTATGTACCGTAACCCAAGCCCGTATAGGGAAAATAAGTTAAAAGTATTTACCTTTGCAAGTATAAATCCTTTATCGACTAAATTGCAGATAGCTTTTACTGGTTCTCTTAATCTGGAACGAAGGTTTAATATAACCTATTAGAATACTAACGGGTTTTTAATTAAGCTTAAGCTTAGACCGGTCAGTTTTAACGATACGGTTCGTACGCACGATTAAGCGAAGACCGGATAGAATGTGATTTAGACCCGACAAGTTTGAGGACTTTTTTAATATGGGTTTACTATTCACATCCTGTATTTTGAGATAAAAATGATATCGTTTGACCCGTTTCGGCTAGTTTATGCAAACTAGTTACATAAACCGAACCGAACGCGTATAATGCATAACGGGTAACCGAAAGGGTCGCGAACAGGTTTCCTAAGTTAATACGCTTTAAATATGTTGTGATATCATTATGATATCTTCCATAATGCCCATAACGAGTTAAATCCCTAAATACGCCCCGTAGGGGTATTTTGGTCATTTTAAGGGTTATAAAAGAGATTTATAATACTTCTGAGATACGGGTCTGATTTAATCAGAAAAATTATCAATTTTAACAGGTATCAACAGTTGGTATAAAGTCTTTTGTGATAAAATGGTTCTAGACCTAAACTATGCGTTTAATACGCGTATAAAGCCGTTTTAAGCGACGTACGGTTTAAAATACCATTCTGAGTTTTCTGATCAGCAAAATAGGCTCAAAACACTCTATTTATTATTTTAAATCAGTGTCAATTGGATTGGTATCAAACGGATTCGTAAAACTCGTTTTATGGCCTAAAAGGGCATATTCGGTATTAACCGAATCAATGCGATAAGCCTAGCTTAAGATCAGTTTAAAAATAATTAAAAATCTTCAAAAATCCCAAAATATTATTTAACATCAGTGGGTAAAAGTTTTGGTACCGAAAATCGGGTTTAGATAGGCTATGCGTTAATCGCGCCGTTTAATTAATAAAAAAAGCTTATTATTTACGCTAATGCGCATATCTCCTAATCTAGACCTCCGATTGACGTGAAAATTTACGTACATGTTAATTAATCAGTAACTAAGATTATTGTACTTCCACATTTTCAAAATTCTCGTTGTAAGGTCATATGGGCGTTATGGTCCAATTTAAGCGATTAACGGAAACGTGTGCATGCATCGGATAATCAATGAAACAAGTACAGAGACTTATACTAGCATGTAACCCAATCCTAATGAGACTTTAAGGCATGTCTAATTCTGTAACGACTCTCATCAAAAGTCATAATTATTAAATTAATTTGACCAATAGGAAACCCTAATTGAGATACCCAAGTAATTATGTGCAAACCCTAAGATTTTCATAATTTTCAGAATCAGGATTAGGGCCCCTAAAACTCAGGGGGGGTATTCCCTAGTTAATAATTATCTATATTTGCGTGCTCCGGAAGTTGAAATTTAAAATATCGTCGACTCATCAAGGCTGGAAACACACGTGGCCTCCTTATAGCCATTTTGTTAACCTTACGGACCGTAAGGTCACCAAGCTTACGGTCCGTAAGCTGTCATACGGACCTCAACCTTGAGAAGCTTACGGTCCGTAAGCATGTTAAATTTCGTGTATAAATAGCAGCGTTTGGCACTTGATTTCTGGTATTCAAACGACGAAAGAATTCGTCAAATTCTTCGAGTTATCTTCTGTTTACCTCAATTAACACACACGAAACTCAAATTAAGTATAGCGGGGTGCTGCAGAACAGGGTATTAACTTAATCGCTATTACGATTCATTGTCCGATCGATCCATATATCCAATGGATGTTTAAGTGCCGCCCACATTAGGGTTATACTTTATCGTTCGTCATTAATTTGACGGATTGTCGTTAATTCGATAGGTAAAGTATTATACTTTATCGTTCGTCATTAATTTGACGGATTGTCGTTAATTCGATAGGTAAAGTATTATACTTTATCGTTCGTCATTAATTTGACGGATTGTCGTTAATTCGATAGGTAAAGTATTATACTTTGTCGTTCGTCGTTAATTCGACGGATCATCGTTAATTCGATGTATGAAGTATTGCACTTTGTCATTCGTTGTGAGAATATGATCTCGTGAGTTATCGTAAAATGCTATATTAAGTTACTTACCTAGTTCATGTGAATTAGGTTAAAAAGGCTAATCAATAGGCTAGGCTCTGCTCAAATTAAATCTGCAATATATCAAGGATTATCTGTAAGACTAAGCTTTGCCCGTAGAAATCTGCAATGTGAGTTCATTTCTCTTTTCTCACAGTTTGTGAGTCCATTATATTTTCTCACAGTTTTATCACCTTTTTGTGAAACAATTATATTTACAAAGATTTTACAGAATCCTAAATGATTACCAGTTATACTTACAGTAAATTAAGTTTTTATATTAACTGCTGGTATGAAAGATTTTATATATTATTTGATTCTTATTATTATTTGCCAGAAAGTTAGTTAATATTGTTATGATTACAATAACATTGGAAATTATGTATTTTACTAAGATTATATTTTAGTCTTAGTCACGTTAAAATATTAAATAATGATATTACAATTATTTAATTAACATATTTGATAAATTTGACATAAATTGATATATGTCATTTTCTGGATTAAATGGTTTTATGCCAAAAGTAATATATTTGATAAAGAAATGTTACGGGACATCATTATGTCTAAAGACACTGGTTGAGAGAATGATCAACAGTGTTATGAATAGAAATTACTAGTTGAAAGAATGATCAACAGTAATATAATCTAAGTTACTAGTTGAAAGAATGATCAACAGTGACATGACCGAAAGCACTAGTTGAAAGAATGATCAACAGTGTTATAAAATCACTAGTTGAAAGAATGATCAACAGTGATATGACCAGAATCATTAATTGAAGGAATAATCAATATTGATATGATTATAGTCACAGGAATCGCCTAGTGACAGATAAATTGAATAAATAGTCAAATACATTTATTTGATGAATTCACTATCGGACTAAAGTGAGTCAATAAATTGATATGATTACTGTCACATTGGAACTGTCATTATTTGACAAATACTGAGTGAATTAAATAAATATAAAAACCTTAAATATTGTAAGGTATAACAATATATTTATAAAACGGAATGAATTCACTCAGTGTTATCGCTGACAAAACCTTTTTAAAACATTTTTCAGGTAAGTGGAATAAGAGCTGGATACGACACTGAAAGGCTTCAAGAAGTGGCTTATTTTATTTAAATCAAATTAAGAAATATTGTAAACAAAATTTCACTTTATAAAACATGGGTTTATCCCATCTCTTTCAATAAAATCCGGTGTTTTCTGAACTCTGATATTTTTCCTAACTCACGGTCCTGATGAAATTTCCGCTGCAACGTTTTTAAAATAATCACCGGTACCGCTGGACTGTTCACGGCAACCGATTCCGTCCAGGGTGGGTCGGGGGTCGTGACAAATTCCAACTAAAACGGGTCAGAACCGAAGTCAACGCAAAAGTCAAAGTTTTGCGCCTTTCGGTTCCGAACCGGGTTTAAACAGAAATTTGTCGAGTCGGGCAAGCGTAGACAAGTTTTCATACTTATTACCATGTTATATTAAGGTTAAAACAGGTTGCACACCTTTCGGATCATTAATTGTGCATTAAATTGCATTTTGTATTTCTGTTGACTTTTTCGGTCAACGTTTGACCCGACAAACGACCTAGTTAGGTCTGGAATTGGTACTTTCCCTTATAAGGGTTTAATACCCATACAATTACCTATCTAACGGTACTTTTAATTTGACATACGACTGAGCTATCGTTGTTTAATCACAAAGTCAACCGTTAAGCCCGATATATTGACTTTTAAGCTAATTACTAAGCTAGAATTAATTTAGAAGGGTTAAGCAACTTACTAGATGATTAATGGATGATTAGGAAGGCCTTCAATCAGATTGTAAGCTCCTCCAATGCTCAGATTGTTTGCAATTGATGTGTGGAATGGTTGTGACATTAAGGGGTCTTTATATACAAGAATCAAGCACCACAAGAGAGTGACAACCAAGTCTAGGGCCATCCACAATTGATCAACACTTGTAAGTAGTGTGTAGGGATGTCTAGGGGCCATGCACATGCAAGAAAAACCGGCCTAGAGGGTAACAATCGCACACAACAGCCAACAGCAGGTCAGCTGTCGCTGGGCACCCCCTCGCGTAGCGCGAGGGGCCGTCGCGCTACGCGACGCCCTTGCTGTTCAGATTTTTGTTTTGTTTGTTGAAGGTTTGAAAGGGCAGCCGGTATAAACGACTTGTGGACTTATTTTATCAGTAGGGGGCCTCCCATAAGTGTCTATATGTTTGAACATACCCTACCATTATCCAATGTTTCAAATGAATGCATAAACAAGACCCGAAAACATCGGTTTACCATTGCTTTTCATCGTGGGATCACATCATACTTTTGAAATTCCTTTATTGGCAATAATTCCCTGAATTGAGGGTGCATAGATGTGTAAAATATTAAATCGGGTCTTGGGATTTATAATTGAGGTGTTCAGAGGTAATAATTTAACATGACGCCTTTAAATCCTACCGAAACATCTTTATTAAATCCGGGTTTCCAACGCGTTTTTGTCTTATATGACACGTGTCGTTTTAATATTAAACCCGAAATTTGCGAGGTGTTACATTGGCTCATTTTAAAAAGTGAATGGCCACGACGTAAGCACAAGGTGTAGGCAAAACACCTCCTGTTGCATATGTATAACGTATACTCACTCGTAAGGGTATCTTCTTGTGAGATTATATTTGTGGTGTGTCGATTAATCTTGTCCGGCTTGTATTGTATAATCACCGGCCCTAAATGTTGGACAACCATGTAAATCGGATACAAGATTTTTATTAATAGAATTGTCCCAAGTATAAAAGATTAATTTTGCCTCTGTGCATTTTAATCAATGTGTCAAGATATTTTGTGCCGTTTGCACTCGAATCACTTTTCAAACTCTTTTTTCCAAAATGAGCCAGTTAATTGTATTTACCAGTGTAAACTGACGTATTTTCCAAAAAGGTTAAGTGACAGGTACTATGCGTAATTGGCTGGGAGCTCAGGGCGTCACTAGGGAATCTTGCAAGTTCTAGATGCCTAAAGTCTGTTGAACAGTTTTCCTTTATTGATCCGCCTGTGGATCCTTTACCTTCCGTTGTAATACTTTGACATTACTTATATTCGGAATGTAATATATTTATCTTTTGCTTCCGCTGTGCATTATTATATTGTGTTGTTTGACCATGATGTTGCCAACCACGTCACGATACTCCCCCACCGGGCCCACCGGTGACACGTGGAAAATCGGGGTGTGACAGGTTGGTATCAGAGCCAACATTGAGTGAATTAAACACTAGCTTTTTGTGTTTAATCTCAATGACACAATTGCACATTCCTAAATCTTCTGAGTCTAGACTTAACATAGGAATATTCTCAATCCTTATCTGGAAATTCTGCTTCCAAAATTTTTATATATTGGATACGTCGCCGAGCGAAGAAGCCATAATAATAATTCTCCACACCAGGAGCCTTAAATTGCTGACCTTGTACAACGGCTAGGACGAAACATGCAAACAAGGAGAAGGCATTCAGAAATAAAATGAAGAAGAAACTCCCTTTGCGAAAAATCGTTTCCTTAATAGTCCTTATAAGGACATATTTATCTTTCAGTCCCTTTAAAGGACACATTATCCTTTCAAAGACCCGCTTAGGGCAACTCTGTACTTCTATTTTCATATAATGGATTGATTAAATTAAGTTTTCAGTCTAAACATGAAATAGGATATGAATGGAAAATAACATCCCTTAGAAGGGAAGTGCCTACGGGCTATAATTAACGTCCTCTGAGACTAAAGACGGTGGTAGCCTACAGCTCCCTGTCAAGAAAAGGTAATGAACTTTGATTCACACCTAAATGCCTCGATCCCAGACGATCATGGCTTATAAATTAAACTTGTCCACGTGACTAGGCCTTTTGTGCCATTACAAATTCATAAATTGCCCTGATTCTCTGAAATCTTGGCTTATAAATTAAACTTGTCTACGCGACTAGGCCATTTGTGCTATTATTAAATTATAAATTAGGATTTATGATAAAAATCCTGAATAAAATAAATATCCTTCCTTCCCTGCCAGTAGGCATTTTAAAAAGAATCTTAAAGGTGAAATCTAGCCTATGCGGCCAAGATGGTGAAACTTACCCAAGAGATTCAAATCCTTGTTAACACCTAAGAACGTGTTAGCACTCCTGACAAATGTGATTCGATAAAATCACAACAGTCATCCTTATATTAGATTCTTCCAATTTTCCTTATCATGTATCAATGATAATTCCTGCTAAGTGCCCTGTATTTAATACAGGCAATAATAAATCTTCATGAACCATAAACTTAGCAAAATTTTTATTATACCCACAAAGTATAATTACCAAGGAAACCTTAGTAACCGATTCTTCTCGTATCGGCAAGGAATCCTTGCGAAAATCTAAGAGCACTCTTCCTTCGCATAGAGTACGACAACATATGTTATTTTAATTATTTTTCTTTTCTCATTGTTTTCTATCGCCTGCGAATGCCAAACTATGTTTGATAAAAGTGTCATATGAGGATTGGCGTATCCTAGTGTGTCCCATAGATTATTTCCATGTCTGATCAGCATGGAGGTTTAATACATGGAACCCCTAAGATATCCCAAAGATCGTATTGTACTAAAGTCGACTAGTAGTATTCAAGGGAGATATCCAAAAATGGAAATTTTTTTTTCCAAGTAAATGTTCCCGATTAATGAATTCGAGGACTTATAACATAAAGGTGTCACTCATTTGGCACGGACAATGATGAATGAACTGGAGCCTGAGATATGGAAAATCTCTGTAGCCTCCTTGTATCTTAATTATCTTCTCAAAAGATGTCCCTGCTTACCTCCTGGAAGGCAGGTAGAATTAAGATAGGTAGCCCGCCGTGGGCTGGAGTATTGTGAAAACTCCATATTAATTCGGAATAAATGAAACCTTGATTAAATAAGTTTTAAGACATAGGCTCATATAGCCAGACTCAATATTCTGAGGGTATTATATTATTAAATAAGAAAGACGGTTCATATTGCTTATGCATGCATGCCGCAACCCTAAATAGGCAACGATTAAGAATTTGCCATCAGCTACGCAGGATCGTCGAATTGTTCGACTAACGACAAGGATTAGCTATTCCTTAAATATTAGTTAAGTAATGGTTGGAATAACCACCTTAAGATAAGCTTTTCTTTAATAATGGATATGTAAGTATTAAGGCCACTCCTTTGGAGACCTTGTATAGGTGAAATGTTAAACATCTGTTGTTAGGACAATAGATTGGTAAGTCCAATATTAAGGATCTGAAAGTTGCATTGGAAACAACAAATAAGATCATACAAATTCCTAATCATCTGTAAGTTGCCATTATTAGGCAGAGAATACTTCCTTTATTTCGGTAAATCTCGGGCCGAGATTTCTTTTAAGGGGGTGAGGATGTAACACCTCGAAAATTCACGTCCTATAATGTATTGACACGTGTCGTCAGCTTGAACGTGAGAAAGTATACTTTAGAGGGACTAAAGTTGACAAACATAGAAAGTATGTGAAAATAAGGGTTCAAAATGTCAACAATGGATAAACATACTTTATAATAACCCTACATGATGTTTATAACATCAAACGAATAAATCACGGATCATACGAAGCTAAAAGTGAGAGATTACAAACTACAGGGGTTAAATGTGTCAACATGTTTAAAGATATACCTCTGAGTGACCTTTTGACAAACCCGAAGCTTTGTAAATGTAAATTATGCTCACTAGAATGCACGGTTCAAATTTAGTAAAGTTTCGTTAACGTATGAGAAAGTTATGATCAAATTCGTGTGTAAGGGGTTAAAGCGTCAACGTTGAAAGTTAGGCCTTTTCGGGTAACAATAAGGTTACCCGGGGACTTAACGAAGTGGGTATATATCTTAAGGCCCTTATAGATCAATATTAAGGGTCCATATCGCAATAAACAAGTGTCTGTACGAAGTTTGAAGAGCCAAGGACCTAAAACTGCAATTTATCAAAGTTTTGTTGGAACACCTTAGGGGCTCCCGTAGCGCGAGCGTATGGACTCAGGCAGTCGCGCTACGCGACTGCCATATCTGGACAGAATGTTATTTTCCTTGGTCCCTAGTCTGCCACAGCCTTGGTGCATGCACTTGATCGATCATTCATCACCCCTTGGCACCCCTAAACTACTCTAGAACACTAGGGACATGTGTTTATCATTTGTGGTGGATCATAGACATACTTGTCAACAAATTATGGTGATTGAAGGCACTATATAAGACCCACTAACTTGCAAACATTCACCATTCATCTTCTGAGCAATTGTAAAGCACAAGAGCTGATCCCAAGTCTTTCTAATCATCCCTAGTCGACCATTAATCACCTTGTAAGTTGCCTAACCCTTCTAAATTAATTCTAGCTTAGTAATTAGCTTAAAAGTCAATATATCGTAACTTACGGTTGACTTCGGGATTAGTTATCGATAGCTCAGTCGTATGTCAAATTAAAAGTACCGTTAGATAGGTAATTATGTGGGTATTAAACCCTTATAAGGGCACGTACCGAATCCAGACCTAACTAGGTCGTTTGTCGGGTCAAACGTTGACCGAAAAAGTCAACAGAAATGAAAAACATGATTTAATGCACGAAATGCAACCCGAGAGAGGTGTAACCTATTTTAACCTTAATATAACATGGTAATAAGTATAAAAACTTGTCTACGCTTGCCCGACTCGAAAAATTTCTGTTTAAACCCGGTTCGGAACCGAAAGGCGCAAAACCTTGACTTTTGCTTTGACTTCGGTTCTGACCCGTTTTAGTTTGATTCGAAGATGCCTTAGTGCTTCATTAGATTAGGGTTGCATGATAGTATAAGTCTCCGTACTTGTTTCGTTGATTATCCGATTCGTTCGCGCGGTTCCGTTAAATGCTTAAAATGGACCGTAATGCCCTTATGACCATGCAACGAGAATTTTGAAAATGTGGAAGTACAATAATCTTAGTTACTGATTATTAAACATGTACGTAAATTTTCACGTCAATCGGAGGTCTAGATTAGGAGATATGCGCATTAGCGTATGTAATAAACTTTTTATTAATTAAACGGCGCGATTAGCGCATAGCCTATCTAAACCCGATTTTCGGTACCAAAACTTTTACCCACTAATGTTAAATAATATTTTGGGATTTTTGAAGATTTTTAATTATTTTTAAACTGATCTTAAGCTAGGCTTATCGCCTTAATTCGGTTAATACCGAATTTACCCTTTTCGGTCATAAAATGATTTCTACAAGGAATTTTGATGCGAGTCCAATTGCTACTGATTTTAAATAATAAATGTAATGTTTTGAGCCTGTTTAACTAATCAGAAAACCCAAAATCGTATTTTGATTGTACGTCGCTTAAAACGGGTTTATACGCGTATTATACGCGTAGTTTAGGCTTAAAACCATTTTGACACATAAGAATTATTACCAACTAATATAATCTGTTAAAAATATGTTGTATACTGATTACTTCAGTCCCGAACATCGGGGTTACGTTAAATCCCTTTTATAATCTCTAAAATGACCAAAATACCCCTACGGGGCATAATTAATGATTAATCTCGTTTTGGGCATTATGGAAGATATCATAATGATATCACAACATATTTAAAGCATATTAACTTAGGAAACCTGTTCGCGACCCTTATGGTTACCCGTTACGCCTCTGGCGCGTTCGGTTCGGTTTATGTAACTAGTTTGCATAAATTAGCCGAAACGGGTCAAACCTTATCCTTTTTATCTCAAAATATAGAATGTGTTTAGTTTACCCATATTATACAAGTCTTCGAACTTGTCGGGTCTAAATCACATTCTATTCCGGTCTTCGCTTAATCATGCGTTTGAACCGTAAACCTCTCTTAAAACTAACCAGTCTAAGTTACGACTTAAATAAGACCCGTTAGTAATCTAATAGGTTAATAAAACATTCGTTCCAGATTGAGAGCCCCAGTAGAAGTACTCGTGCTTGCTGATTAAGATATACGGCTGAGTGTAAATTGCATTGCTAGCTCAGGTAAATACTTTTAACTTATTTTCCCTTATACGGGCTTGGGATACGGTATTATAAAAATACCGCTTGGTCGGGTGTAGAAACCTTTTAATCGGAGATGATTAAATTGCATAATCCCGTTTTAATCTGTATTGATTGATAACAAATAACATTGGGGGTTAATGACCGTGTCCTGGATATCCTTGGCTCATTTTAAAAAGTGAATGGCCACGACGTAAGCACAAGGTGTAGGCAAAACACCTCCTGTTGCATATGTATAACGTATACTCACTCGTAAGGGTATCTTCTTGTGAGATTATATTTGTGGTGTGTCGATTAATCTTGTCCGGCTTGTATTGTATAATCACCGGCCCTAAATGTTGGACAACCATGTAAATCGGATACAAGATTTTTATTAATAGAATTGTCCCAAGTATAAAAGATTAATTTTGCCTCTGTGCATTTTAATCAATGTGTCAAGATATTTTGTGCCGTTTGCACTCGAATCACTTTTCAAACTCTTTTTTCCAAAATGAGTCAGTTAATTGTATTTACCAGTGTAAACTGACGTATTTTCCAAAAAGGTTAAGTGACAGGTACTATGCGTAATTGGCTGGGAGCTCAGGGCGTCACTAGGGAATCTTGCAAGTTCTAGATGCCTAAAGTCTGTTGAACAGTTTTCCTTTATTGATCCGCCTGTGGATCCTTTACCTTCCGTTGTAATACTTTGACATTACTTATATTCGGAATGTAATATATTTATCTTTTGCTTCCGCTGTGCATTATTATATTGTGTTGTTTGACCATGATGTTGCCAACCACGTCACTATACTCCCCCACCGGGCCCACCGGTGACACGTGGAAAATCGGGGTGTGACAGTCGTTAAATCGATGGATGTTTAAGTATCGGACTTTGTCATTCGTTGTGAAGGTTTTAATCTCGTGAGTTATCGTAAATGCTGTATTAAGTTACTAACCTAGTTTGTGTGCTTGATTATTTAAACTAGGTTATCAAGGCTAATCAGTAGAATAAGCTCTGTTAAATCTGCAAAGTGAGTCATTCTCTTTTTATCAAATCTATTTACAAAAGCATGTTTATTTTTAAAGGTTATAATTACAGGGATTAAGTCTATGTAATCTGAAATTACTGCCAGTATGTGGGGGGGGGGGGATGTGCACATAGCTACTAATTATTTATCACTTGTGGGTGAACGGACCCAGCAAGTGATATGTCCACAGTCACAAGTCCGGTCAAGTGACAACTGGGTCAGTTAATTCAAAAGATAGAGACATTGTAATCACTCTTAATACTGTAAATTATAACAAACAGGTCGTTTTAGTAAAATAAATGATTCACTCAGTATTTCCCGCTGACAAAACCTTTTTCAAATCAGGTGATCTGTTGTGATCCAGGAAAAGTGCCGTGAAGCACTATCAGCTTAAGGAAGTGGCTCAGTATAAAATAAAGAAACATGTTTTGTAAAATAAAAGATTTCTTCGTGAAATCTCAATATTGTAAATTACCGGGTTTTATCCCGAATTGTGAAATAAAATAATCGGGAAATATTTCAGTTTTAAAATGATCCTGAAGAAACTTCCGCTGTTAATTAAAATACCACGGGATTCTGTCCCGCGGCTTCTGAAACGGGTCATACCGGGTCGGGGGCCGTGACAGTGGAGAAGCCTGTCGAGATCATGGATCGCCAAACCAAGCAGCTCAAACGCTCGCGCATTCCCATTGTGAAAGTTCGATGGGAAGGTAAACGAGGCGCAGAGTTCACTTGGGAACTCGAAAGCGACATGAAGGCGAAGTACCCGCAGTTGTTTGTTACGGCGGCGGCCTAATTTTGGGACGAAATTCCCTCAACTAAGGGAGGCTGTAACACCCCGTGTTTCGAAAGTCAAAGTCAAAGTCAAGATTGAAGTCAAAGGGAAAAAAGATTTCTAATTGTGATTTGTCTCTCCTTGCTCAATTCCTGTTTTGACTTATTTGACTTGTAGATAGTCTTTTTATGCTTTTACGTTAGTTGTATTATGTGGAGTATTTATTACTAATCAAGGTTTAATCTATGTTTATCGCATGTTTTATCGCTTTATCTCTTATCGCAATCGCAATCACAATCGCAACTCGAATTACGTGTTCTGGATATTGTTTTTACGTGTGTGTGTGTTTATTTATGTTTATGATGTGGTGATCAATCGAAACGCAATCGAAACTCAATCGCAATCGAATCGCAAACGCTAAACACAAGTTAATTATGATGATTGTAGGTTAGATATAGTAGTTGGGATTAAAAGTAATTTGAATAGGAAACTCTATCACATCGCAACGCTCGACACGCGAATCAAAACCGCCAAACTCGTCGCGCTGAACACTCGAATCGAGTGGCCAACCGACCGAGTTGCCACCCGATCGGGCTGCCACCCGATCGTGTTGCCACTCGATCGAGCGGCCACCCGATCGACCAACCACTTACCCCCACTTTCCTTTTATGGAAACCCTATAAATACCCCTCATATGTCAACATCACTTGATGTTGACAGCCCTCACTCGACCAGCTCGCTCCATCCTACTTTTCTTCCGATTTCTCGCGAAACTTGTAAGTTTTCCACCTAAATTTTGTACGTTCTTGATCTACACGCACTCCTACACCTTTCTATCTTTTGAATGTTAACTTTTAACCTTGAAATCACTAGATTTGAAGTGTTCTAGGATGATGTCATCATGGTGTTCATAAGAACTTCATGTTTTGGCCTCAATCCACCAAGAACAACTTAGATCTGAACGATTTCCACACAAATAAACAAAGATCTTTCATAGATCTGAACATATTCATGGTGAAAAGGTTTGAAAGATGGTTTTTCTAACTTTCTTTCAACTCTTTTACACTCAATGCACTCAAAACCGATAGAATCGGAGCTTGTTCTGATCTTCTACTCTTTCTTGTTGATGTGTTGGTTCAAGATCTGGATTCTATCCAAGAGATTACCGATTTCAGGTTAAACATGAAACACCGTCTCGAACAGTCAACTGGTCGGATTTGGGTGATTCCTATCCGATCGGGTCACTAAGTCTTGACGAGGTTTCCGTTGTTTGACACGTTATCATATAGTCTCGAGAAAACGCAAACTATTAAAACAACTAAAGTATAAAGACGATCAGGTCATCTGGGATGGATTGCCGTCCGATCGGATAGCCACCCGAACGGACAGCCACCCGATCGGATTGCACCTTGGGTCCCACACTTAACTTTAATTTCAACTTTGAGGTTTGAACATCGAACGGATTGCCGTCCGATCGGATTGCCATCCGATCGGATTACCACCCGACCATGTGATGTTTTGACTTCAACACTTAAACAATTTTCAACATGTTCAATGCATACGGATTACCACCCGATCAGATAGCCATCCGATCGAGTGACCGTCCTGCGGTGAACTTATTCTCAACTTGAGAAGCCTCGCCAATCGGACTGTCGTCCGATAGAACAGCCGTTCGATCTACCGACCTGAAGGATAGAGATACTTCTCTGTTTTCAAAATGATACAACGAAAACTTCAAAAGACAAGCCACCATACACAAACACATCCATCCCAAACGAGATGACAAACCAATCGAGTGGCCACCCGATCGGGTGACCACCCGAACAGATTGTCATCCGATCGACCGGCCACCCGATCGGATTGCCACCCGATCGGATTACCGTCCGATCCAATGACACTTGTATCGTTTTACGCCCCGCTTATCGTTTATACTATCGTTCTGATCAGGCTAATCTCGCTTATACTATCGTTCTGATCAGGCTAATCTCGCTCTAAGCGCTCCCTTCAATCCATCATCGTTGTGAGTATACTCGAACCCTTTTTGCTTTACGCACTTTTATGTTTTACATACGTTACTTATTCTAAATCACATCGAACACACTACTCAACACTTTAACGCTAACCGCTATCGCATGTTATACGTGACTTAATGAATGCTTGTTTGTTATGTTTACACATGGAATGTTGTCTACCTGCCTTAGCAATGATAGTACTATAGTTTGGACTCAGCACCTGTTCACTCAGGGGTTGTTAAGGACAATTAATTACATGGCTCACAGTGGTGAGTGTGTATTACGAACTGCCTTGGGCAGTCATGTCACACCCCGAATTCCACGTGTCACCGGTGGGCCCGGTGGGGGAGTATCGTGACGTAATTGATATTATCATAGTCAAACAACACAATATATAAATGCACAGCGGAAGCAAAAGATAAATATATTACAATCCGAATATAAGGTAATATCAGAGTATTACAACGGAAAGTAAAAAGATCCACAGGCGGATCGAATAATCATAATCATTGTTCAGCAGACTTTAGACGCCTAGGACTTGTAAGATTCCTTATAATCGCCCTGAGCTTCCAGCCAATTACGTTCAGTACCTGTCACTTAACCTTTTGGAAAAATACGTCAGTTTTCACTGGTAAATACAATTTAACTGAATCATTTTGAAAAGAGTTTGAAAATTGATTTGAGTGCAAACGGCACAAAATATCTTGACACAGTGATTAAAATGCACAGAGGCAAAATTAATCTTTTATAACTTGGGACAATTTTATTAGTAAAAATCTTGTATCCGATTTACATGTTTGTCCAACATTTAGGGCCGGTGATTATACAATACAATACAATACAAGCCGGACAAGATTAATCGACACACCACAAATATAATCTCACAAGAAGTTATCCTCACGAGTGAGTATACGTTTTACATATGCAACAGGAGGTGTTTTGTCTACACCTTGTGCTTCCGTCGTGGCCATTCACTTTTTAAAATGAGCCAAGGATATCCAGGACACGGTCATTAACCCCCAATGTTATTTGTTATCAAGCAATACGAATTAAAACGGGATTATGCAATTCAATCATCTCCGATCAAAAGGTTTCTACACCCGACCAAGCGGTATTTTTATAATACCGTACCCCAAGCCCGTATAAGGGAAAATAAGTTAAAAGTATTTACCTGAGCTAGCTCCTGTCTTAATTAATAAGAATTTAATAACTCAGCCGTGTTCGCTTAAGTAAGCGTAGGTACCATTTACCGGAAGGCTCTAGTCTGGAATGATGACATAAATAATCAATTAGAATGCTAACGGGTCTTTAATTAAGCCAAAGCTTAGACCGGTTAGTCTTAAGGAAATATACGGTTTCAAACGCACGATTAAGCGAAGACCGGATAGAATGTGAATTTGACCCGACAAGTTTGGAGACTTGTATAATATGGGTTTACTAAACACATTCTGGATTTTGAGACAAAAATGATAATGTTTGACCGGTTTCGGTCAATTTATGCAAACTAGTTACATAAACCGAACCGAACGCGAAAAGGGCGTTACGGGCGACCATAAGAGTCATATGCAAGTTTCCTGAGTTAATATGCTTCAATTATGTTATAATATTAGCAAGATATTTTTTATTATGCCCGGAATGTATTTAAACTCAATTTACGCCTCATAAGGGCATTTTGGTCCTTTAAAAGTTATAAAAGAGTTTATTTGTAAATCTGAGTTACGGGTCTGATTTATATAGAAAATATACTTAACTTATTATGTTATAACAGTAGGGTATGACCCATATGTAAAATGTATCATTCTCGGATAACCTACCCGACATTTAGACACGCAAAACACTACTTATGTCATTTCAGCTTTTATGTTCAAAACTGAGCTGTTTTCAGGGATTTTAATAAAATAGTTAACTTGTTCCAAAAATTCCCAAATTTTTACAGAATGTCATAAACATTCCATATTTTATTGTGTAAAAATATCGGGGTTCAGTTTATTACCAATATTTTATAAAAATTCATTTTCCCGGACTGAACTCAGATTTACCTTTTTCTGACCACAGTTCACGGAACAATTTATTAAAAATTCATCGAGTGTCCGATTTATGAAATTCCAGTGGGGTAATTACAAATGCATCGGTTGTCATCTATTGTAAAAATTTCATGGTCTGATTCATCATGAAACTCAGGTTATAACTGAAAGTACGACACCCATTTATTGCTGTCAAAACTCAGCCTAAGCTGCTGTTACGAATCGGTTCTTTAAAAATAGTAAACGAAGTCCAAAAATTACGATTCCGGTGCCATTAGAACCGTATTTTATAACACATAAATCTAGGCTTCAGAAAATACAATTTTTGTTAAGTTATGGCCCGTTTACAGCCTGATGAAGCCGGCTGAAATCATTACTCAGCTTGCTGTTTTGTGGTTTAAATGTTACTAAAACGTATTAACAAGTATCCGAACAACGGGTTTATCAAAGTTTGACGATCAAACATCATATATACATTAACCACCCTTAAACCAACAAGTTTTCATCTTTATGTATCAATCATAAGTAAACCTTTATAATTATCTATTTGTTCTTGACACTCTAGTGATTTTAAACATACTACACCCTTTGATCATAGAAACAAGATTAAACAAGATTAACAAGAGTGTAACAAAGAACTTACTACTAGCTTATAGCCAGGGATGAATCTAGTGCAAAGTTGGAAAGAAAGAGATGGTGAAAAGTCTTGAAACAAGCTCCTTCAAGATGCACCTTCCATGGTTGTTCTTCAAAGCTTAAATGAAACTTGTAAGTGATGAAGATGAAGATGACAAGAGAGGGAGGTGGGTTCGGTTTTGGGAAACCGAATAGAGAGAGAGAGTAGTGAGGTTGAGTGGAGTGAACTTGTTGTGATAATGAGATCTTAGAAAGATATAGAAGATATATGGAAAGATTGTGTAGAGATATGAAAGATCTAAATAAATCTAAGAAAATCAAGATGGATCACAAAAGATTTTGGCAAGATTTTGGTGGGGGCCTCCCCCTTAGTAACCGTGAATCATATATGGGGGGGGGGGGTAAAGTGTAATTTTGATGGTATATATTTTCCAACTAGAAAGTAGGTATTAGAATGATATGTTTATTTAGTAACTTTTTAGCGGGTGTTATGGTATACGGGGATCATGTCTAGCCAAGAATAATTAAGTAATGTGTTTGACAAATATTTGGTGTCCCGGGTAATGTCCGGTTGTTCGGTCGGATACTGTTCCGTTAAGTTGGTAATTGTTCCGTAAGGCGTCTTACTTATATATTTTTGTAACGAAATTTATTCCTAACACATAGGAAAACATATCGGACTATTTAACAATTTTTCTGTATACTACTTGTATGTTAACACGCACATGTAAGTACAACACAGTAATCGGAGAGTAGTTAAATGATTCAGCAACTTTACTTATAGGTATAAAACCTTAGATGGCCATTATTTGGCATTCCCGAGAGTATAATTAAATATTATGAAGCTCCCGGTTTGTTAAAAGGTCACTCAGAGGTAAGAATTAACATGTTGACGCTTTTAACCCCTTTATTGTGCAACCTTTCAATTAATTACATAAACGGCTACACTTAACTAACAAGTGGCTCATTTGTGAATATAAAACCGTAGAAGGTTATTTGAACACTTATTTTAGGTATGCTAACACTTCCAGTCCTTTTATTATCCAAGTTTTTTGATTTTTCGAAAAATTAGTCCTTTAAATTCATCATTGGACTTTATTAGAGTTTATAACACGTGTCAATACCTCATTGGTCGTGATTTTACGAGGTGTTACATCCTCACCCCCTTAAAAGAAATCTCGACCTCGAGATTTGCTAAGGTGCTTGAAGTACTTGTTATCGCATAATGGACTCAACTTCTATAATATATCTGGAATTTCTCCAAGCTCCCAAAGTGACCTTTATATTTGGTACAGGTATCCTTTTGGAGCTTCTTAGCCTATCGATCCTTAATCGATATAGGTTGCTTATCATATCATAGCTCTGCATGTCAAGGTGTGGAAATGCTTCTTGCCCTATTGGTGAGACACATCTTCAAATCATTAGTGTATAGTGCATTGCATGCTCTGCCAAGCTCCTTAAATAGGTTTTTGCTTATAAGCTATTTGATCTTGTTACATTCGATTCCTTCGAATGATTCTATATATTCAGAGCTCAAATAGCCAAAAATTTACCAATTTGTACATCCTTCCCGAGTGATATCTTTGTTGAGCCTTATTCCTTAACAAGGACTTAGGAGGGTCGCTATTTTCATCAATCTTTGATTTTCTGCCAAAACTGGCAACCTTACAGATGATCATGGATTTGTATGATCCTATTCGTTGTTTCCAAGGAAATTTTTAGATCCTGATGATTGGACGTACCAGTCTTCTATTTAACAATAGGTATTCAACATTCCATCTAAGCAAGGTCTCCAAAGGAGCAGCCTTGACACTTATACATCAACTATTATAGAAAAGCTTATCTCAAGATAAAATGGTTATTCCAACCATCAATTAAAACTAATCTTAAGGGATAGTTAATCCTTGCCGTTAGTCGAACAAATCGACGATCCTGGGCAGCTGATAACAATTCTTACTTGTTGCCTAATTCGGGTTGCGGTAATCAATGCATAAGCAAAATGAACCGTCTTTCTTAATTAATTATACCGAATTCTTAGAATATTGAGTTAGGCTATATGCACCTATATCTTAAAATTCACTTAATCAGGGTCTTTATCCTCCCAATGATGGTACTAGTCGTCTTGGAGATTTCATAATGATGCAGTCCCAAAATGGGATATAGATCTTAATTCTCCTAGCCTCGCAGGAGGTAAACTGGGTATTCTTAGTGGAAGATGCTTAGGTATAATGAATTGACAGAGATTTTCCAAATCTCAGGCTCTAATTCTTTCATTGATGTCGGTGTCAGATAATGACACATTCTTTTTACAAATGCAAGGATGTCCTAAGTAGAGGTACTTATGAGGACATTTTATATTGGATATCTCCCTTGAATGCTACTAGTCGTCTTTGGTACAATATGACCATTGGGATATCTTAGGGGTTCCATGCATTAAACCTCCATACTGATCAGGCATGGAAGTAATCTATGGGACACACTAGGATACGCCGATCCTCATATGGCACTTTTATCAAACATAGTTTGGCATTCGCAGGCGATAGAAAACAATGAGATAATAATAAATAAAATAAAATAATATATATTGTCGTACTCTTCCTGGGGGAGGGTACTCCAGATTCTTAGGAAAGGATTATTTCCGAGGATGGGAGAGAGGTCATTGAAGATCCCATTGGTAAATTATACCTCATTTTTAATATCCGAAGTCCTTATGAATGTAACCAAAAGTTTGCTAAGCTTATGGTTTACTAAAGGTTTATTATCCCTTGCATTAATTTAAAATACTTAGCAGATACAATTGATGCTAAAAGGTAAGGACGTACCTAATGCTTTTATTGATATGCACTGTCTCTGGCATTCAACCGGTAGTTCAGGCGTTTCCTTTCTTATCCATCCCAGACTTAGCTGCTCCTTCCTTGGCAGCCTCCGGGCAATTAGTACTGATGTGGCCCTTTTCGCCACAGCTAAAACAGTTTGCATTCTTTATGTCCCGACATTCGTGGGACTGGTGGCCAGTTCTTGTGCAGATGCCGCATTGCTTTATCTTTTGGTTTGATCGACACTGTCCCCAGTGTCTCCTTTTGCAGGTTTTGCATGTAGGCTTTTTGTTGGAATCCTGTTGGTTATTGTTGAACTCGGATTTGCTCTTCTTAGGATTCTGGGAGTTATCCTCCTCCCTTTTTCGTTTCTCATCTTCAGAGGCTTTGGCAGCCTTGTTTCTGACCACATCGAGTGTGAGAGATAGCGACAGATCTGCCGCCTTTCCTTTGACAGATTGAGGGCACGTGGTCTTGATGTGGCCTTTCTCATAACAGTCGAAGCAGACTGCATCCTTCATGTACTTGCAGTCCAACGTTTTATGATCCCTCAATGTGCAGATCCCACAAGCCCTCGTCTGTGATTGGGGTTTTGGTTCGAACCTGCACTTCCCATAATGGTGCTTCTTGCAGGTCTTGCATACAGGCTTCTGGTTGGACTTTTGTTTGTCCTTTTTCTCAGAACTCTGGGAGTTATCCCCCTCCTTTTTCCTCTTTAGTTCATCCTTTGCCTTAGAGGTATGAACGAGATCCTTCTTGTGAGTAAGGACGTGTGGTCTTGGATGAGACTTTGAGCAATTAGCATTGGGCTCCTTGAACTTTTTCACGGCCTTCTTCACAGCTTTTCCAACCGCTGCGTCTATCATAGTTTGAAGGACATCATTGGAAATTCTAAGGTTCACAATTGTAGTATCATTTGCATGCGTCGCATCATCCATAGCACGATCAACGGCTGTCTTATCTGAGTTTGCCATACTTGATATTTGTTCCTAACATTGATGAAACAATTACTTAATTGCAATCCGACAACCGCTATTCATCATCCTGGCAACTCATCATATACTATCCATGGTACCATTAAACCATATAGGACACTATAACATAAACATTCTTAATGAACATTGTTTAGATATGTATACTTACTAATTTTTACTTAGCATAGGCCATAAAAGACCATTGAGGGCATCTAGGGTCTGGACCTAGTCCATCACCTTTTTGACAGGGAATCGAAATGTCACAACTGTCTTTATTATATTGATGAATTTGGATAGCTTGGAAGCTTGCCATGAGGATATCAGAAAAGAGTGGGTCCTAATAGATATAAAATGTCTATTTAAGGTTCGTCGGAGCATTCCTTAAGGTATCATCGGCCAATTTCCACCTCGCGTCCATTGGTCGGAGTCTTAATCGGGCGAAAACAACAGTTCTCAACATTTATCGTTCATTAAGGAATCATATGTGCTAGCATAAAGAAAAATAAATTTATGCATAAGCTTCCTGATAAGGAAAAGTACCTGCTATATGGTTAGCATTCTGTACCACCTCCGGGGCGTTCCTTTGGTAGACTCATGCCTTTGTTTTTCCTGGCCTCTCTTGGCTTCTTTAAAGTCTTTGGGCAGTTAGTCTTGATATGCCCTTCCTCGTTACAATTGTGACAGATCGCGTTCTTCAACTCCTTGCAATCTAAGGTCTTGTGACCCTTGGTTTTGCAAATTCCACACAGTTTGGCACCTGGGTCAATTGTACACTTCCCAGTATGTTGCTTTTTGCAGTTACTGCACTTGGGTCTGTTATTAGACTGACTCGAGTTTTTCCTAAACTCGGAATCCTTTTTGTTCCTTAAGCTTCCCTTTTTCTTCTTATCAGATCGTTGAGAGTTCTCTTCCTCTCTTTCTCTTTTTCCCTCACCAGAAGTCTTAACAGACTTATTTCTGATTGCATCTAAAGTGAGAGATAAGGATAAGTCCACTGCGGACCTATAAGTGGTTGGCCTAGATGCTTTAACATTTCCCTTTATCTCTGGTGCTAGGCCTCCAATAAAACGTGCTATGCGTTTAGGTTCAGGGGTGACTAAGTAAGGAACTAGGCGGGACATAGTGTTAAAACTTGTCACGTATGCCTGGCAATCTAAATCTTTCATGACTAGAGTCAAGAAGTTTGATTCTATCTCTTCTACCTCATGCTGAGGGCAAAACTTTTCCTTGACTAATGCAACAAATTGATCCCAAGATAAGTTGTAGAGTAGAACCTTTCCCGTGGCTTGGAGCAATGATCTCCACCATGCCAACGCTTCCCCTTTGAATGATTGTGAAACAAATTTCACAACATCTCGCTCCGTACAACCGCTGATGTCAACAACAGCGTCCATCTCATCGAGCCATGTCATGCAATCGATGGCCCCTTCTTCTCCTGTAAAGTCTCTGGGCTTGCAGGAGACAAAATATTTATATGTACAGGTCTTAACTGGTGCCTCTTGGTGAAACATGACCTGAATAGGCGGAACACTCCTTTGATGTGATGAGTTATGAACATCGTCTTCCTCTAACTCATTTGATTTAGGAGGGGGCTTAATACGAGCCACAGATAGAGTCGTAGAGTGGTTATCATTTGATTCATTATACTGACTGTCAAGAGCTTGAGTAATAGCACTATTTATTAGTGCCTGCAGTTCCGCTTCAGTCATGCTAATTCTGGTAATATCATTGTTCTTCTTCGGGTGGCTGTTGGCCTCCTCTGATCCAGCCATGTAGCTTGATTGCTACATAAACAATGGCAATGATTTATTCAGAGGTTATTATGGTATCCCCATTTTTGACGATTCATCAACCATGGTAATATAAACCATATCGGTTAATTTGTTAGTTATTTTAAATTAGTATTTTCCATTATAATTTATCATAGTTATAAAACATTAAGGATATTAAAGTGGCGCAGAAGGCCTAGTCACAAGGGCAGTTTTAAATTTATAAGCCATGATCATTTGGGATCGAGGCATTTAAGGGTTGAGCATAGTCGGTTACTTTCCTTAACAGGGAGTCGAAGACTACAACTGCCTTTTGTCTTTTAGGACAATAGATATAGCCAGTGGGCATTCCTTTCTGAGGGATGTTTATGATCATCCTTTCAGATGCTATTAGTCAAGATCGTTTGGATCATACCGACTATTATGCTTGGACATGGTCCAACATTTTTAGACAGGAGGTCAAAGACCACCACTGTCGTTGTCTTATCGGACAACAAATTTAGCCCGTAGGCACTTCATCACTTACGGATGTTTATAATATGATCATCTTATAAGATGATATAAGCCCTGATTTCTAGATCATAAGGTAAATTAGAAATTTAAAAAAAATTCCAATATAGAGATGACTGTTGTGATTTTTATCGAATCACATTTGTCAGGAGTGCTAACACGTTCTTAGGTGTTAACAGGGATGTGAATCTCTTGAGTAGGTCTCACCATCTTGGCCGCGTAGGCTAGGTTTCTCCTTTATGATTCTTTTTAAAATGTATACTGACAGGGAAGGGAATATTTATTTCCCTCAGGATTCTCCTCATAAATCCTACTTTACAAGTTAATAATAGCACAAATGGCCTAGTCGCGTAGACAAGTTTATAAGCCATGACTTCAGAGAATCGAGGCATTCAAGTTTTAATAATGGCACAAATGGCCTAGTCACGTAGACAAGTTTATATGCCATGATTTCAGAGAGTCGAGGCATTAAAGTTTTAATAATGGCACAAGTGGCCTAGTCACGTAGACAATTTTATATGCCATGATTTCAGAGAGTCGAGGCATTAAAGTTTTAATAATGGCACAATTGGCCTAGTCACGTAGACAAGTTTAATTTATAAGCCATGATCGTTTGTGATCGCGGCAGTTAGGTGTGAATCAACGTTCATTACCTTTTCTTGACAGGGAGTTGTAGGCTACTACTGTCTTTAGTCTCAGAAGACGTTAATTATAGCCCGTAGGCACTTCCCTTCTAAGGGATGTTATTTTCTATTTATTTCATGTTTCATGTTTAGAATGAAAACTTTGTTTAATCAATCCATTATATGGAGATAAAAGTACAGAGTTGCCCTAAGCGGGTCTTCGAAAGGAATAATGTGTCCTCGAAGGGACTGAAATAAAATATATATATAATAAATACGTCCTTAGAAGGACTATTAAGGAAACGATCTTCAGTAAGAGGAGTTTCTTCTTCATTCTTAATTCTGAATGCTTTCTCCTTGTAGGCTCGTTTCATCCTGGCCGCGGTACGAAGATCAACATTTCAAGGCCCCGGGTGTGGAGGATTCCTATTACAGCTTCTTCGCTTGGCGACGTATTCAATTAGAATTGGAAGCAAAAATTTTCAGATTAGGATTGAGATTATTCCTATGTTAAGTCTAGACTCAGAAGGTCAAAGAATGTGCTATTGTGTCATTGAGATTAAACACAAAAGCATAGTGTTTAATTCCCTCAATGTTGGCTCTGATACCAACCTGTCACACCCCGAATTCCACGTGTCACCGGTGGGCCCGGTGGGGGAGTATCGTGACGTAATTGATATCATCATAGTCAAACAACACAATATATAAATGCACAGCGGAAGCAAAAGATAAATATATTACAATCCGAATATAAGGTAATATCAGAGTATTACAACGGAAAGTAAAAAGATCCACAGGCGGATCGAATAATCATAATCATTGTTCAGCAGACTTTAGACGCCTAGGACTTGTAAGATTCCTTATAATCGCCCTGAGCTTCCAGCCAATTACGTTCAGTACCTGTCACTTAACCTTTTGGAAAAATACGTCAGTTTTCACTGGTAAATACAATTTAACTGACTCATTTTGAAAAGAGTTTGAAAATTGATTTGAGTACAAACGGCACAAAATATCTTGACACAGTGATTAAAATGCACAGAGGCAAAATTAATCTTTTATAACTTGGGACAATTTTATTAGTAAAAATCTTGTATCCGATTTACATGTTTGTCCAACATTTAGGGCCGGTGATTATACAATACAATACAATACAAGCCGGACAAGATTAATCGACACACCACAAATATAATCTCACAAGAAGTTATCCTCACGAGTGAGTATACGTTTTACATATGCAACAGGAGGTGTTTTGTCTACACCTTGTGCTTACGTCGTGGCCATTCACTTTTTAAAATGAGCCAAGGATATCCAGGACACGGTCATTAACCCCCAATGTTATTTGTTATCAAGCAATACGAATTAAAAAGGGATTATGCAATTCAATCATCTCCGATCAAAAGGTTTCTACACCCGACCAAGCGGTATTTTTATAATACCGTACCCCAAGCCCGTATAAGGGAAAATAAGTTAAAAGTATTTACCTGAGCTAGCTCCTGTCTTAATTAATAAGAATTTAATAACTCAGCCGTGTTCGCTTAAGTAAGCGTAGGTACCATTTACCGGAAGGCTCTAGTCTGGAATGATGACATAAATAATCAATTAGAATGCTAACGGGTCTTTAATTAAGCCAAAGCTTAGACCGGTTAGTCTTAAGGAAATATACGGTTCAAACGCACGATTAAGCGAAGACCGGATAGAATGTGAATTTGACCCGACAAGTTTGGAGACTTGTATAATATGGGTTTACTAAACACATTCTGGATTTTGAGACAAAAATGATAATGTTTGACCCGTTTCGGTCAATTTATGCAAACTAGTTACATAAACCGAACCGAACGCGAAAAGGGCGTTACGGGCGACCATAAGAGTCATATGCAAGTTTCCTGAGTTAATATGCTTCGATTATGTTATAATATTAGCAAGATATTTTTTATTATGCCCGGAATGTATTTAAACTCAATTTACGCCTCATAAGGGCATTTTGGTCCTTTAAAAGTTATAAAAGAGTTTATTTGTAAATCTGAGTTACGGGTCTGATTTATATAGAAAATATACTTAACTTATTATGTTATAACAGTAGGGTATGACCCATATGTAAAATGTATCATTCTCGGATAACCTACCCGACATTTAGACACGCAAAACACTACTTATGTCATTTCAGCTTTTATGTTCAAAACTGGGCTGTTTTCGGGGATTTTAATAAAATAGTTAACTTGTTCCAAAAATTCCCAAATTTTTACAGAATGTCATAAACATTCCATATTTTATTGTGTAAAAATATCGGGGTTCACTTTATTACCAATATTTTATAAAAATTCATTTTCCCGGACTGAACTCAGATTTACCTTTTTCTGACCACAGTTCACGGAACAATTTATTAAAAATTCATCGAGTGTCCGATTTACGAAATTCCAGTGGGGTAATTACAAATGCATCGGTTGTCATCTATTGTAAAAATTTCATGGTCTGATTCATCATGAAACTCAGGTTATAACTGAAAGTACGACACCCATTTATTGCTGTCAAAACTCAGCCTAAGCTGCTGTTACGAATCGGTTCTTTAAAAATAGTAAACGAAGTCCAAAAATTACGATTCCGGTGCCATTAGAACCGTATTTTATAACACATAAATCTAGGCTTCAGAAAATACAATTTTTGTTAAGTTATGGCCCGTTTACAGCCTGATGAAGCCGGCTGAAATCATTACTCAGCTTGCTGTTTTGTGGTTTAAATGTTACTAAAACGTATTAACAAGTATCCGAACAACGGGTTTATCAAAGTTTGACGATCAAACATCATATATACATTAACCACCCTTAAACCAACAAGTTTTCATCTTTATGTATCAATCATAAGTAAACCTTTATATTTATCTATTTGTTCTTGACACTCTAGTGATTTTAAACATACTACATCCTTTGATCATAGAAACAAGATTAAACAAGATTAACAAGAGTGTAACAAAGAACTTACTACTAGCTTATAGCCAGGGATGAATCTAGTGCAAAGTTGGAAAGAAAGAGATGGTGAAAAGTCTTGAAACAAGCTCCTTCAAGATGCACCTTCCATGGTTGTTCTTCAAAGCTTAAATGAAACTTGTAAGTGATGAAGATGAAGATGACAAGAGAGGGAGGTGGGTTCGGTTTGGGGAAACCGAATAGAGAGAGAGAGTAGTGAGGTTGAGTGGAGTGAACTTGTTGTGATAATGAGATCTTAGAAAGATATAGAAGATATATGGAAAGATTGTGTAGAGATATGAAAGATCTAAATAAATCTAAGAAAATCAAGATGGATCACAAAAGATTTTGGCAAGATTTTGGTGGGGGCCTCCCCCTTAGTAACCGTGAATCATATATGGGGGGGGGGGGGTAAAGTGTAATTTTGATGGTATATATTTTCCAACTAGAAAGTAGGTATTAGAATGATATGTTTATTTAGTAACTTTTTAGCGGGTGTTATGGTATACGGGGATCATGTCTAGCCAAGAATAATTAAGTAATGTGTTTGACAAATATTTGGTGTCCCGGGTAATGTCCGGTTGTTCGGTCGGATACTGTTCCGTTAAGTTGGTAATTGTTCCGTAAGGCGTCTTACTTATATATTTTTGTAACGAAATTTATTCCTAACACATAGGAAAACATATCGGACTATTTAACAATTTTTCTGTATACTACTTGTATGTTAACACGCACATGTAAGTACAACACAGTAATCGGAGAGTAGTTAAATGATTCAGCAACTTTACTTATAGGTATAAAACCTTAGATGGCCATTATTTGGCATTCCCGAGAGTATAATTAAATATTATGAAGCTCCCGGTTTGTTAAAAGGTCACTCAGAGGTAAGAATTAACATGTTGACGCTTTTAACCCCTTTATTGTGCAACCTTTCAATTAATTACATAAACGGCTACACTTAACTAACAAGTGGCTCATTTGTGAATATAAAACCGTAGAAGGTTATTTGAACACTTATTTTAGGTATGCTAACACTTCCAGTCCTTTTATTATCCAAGTTTTTCGATTTTTCGAAAAATTAGTCCTTTAAATTCATCATTGGACTTTATTAGAGTTTATAACACGTGTCAATACCTCATTGGTCGTGATTTTACGAGGTGTTACAAGTCAACCCGCAGTCATTGGTATCGATAGGTTGATGTCGATAACTAACGTGCTTCATTTACACTGTGTACGTGCTGGTTATGCGTAACGATTTCGAACTCTATTATATCTATTAAACTTGTATGCTCACCTTTACACTATGTGTATTGACTTTTACTCTAACGTATATGGCAGGTGCTTAAGATGTTTAGATGCTTGACTTGCTGTGAAATTGAGGGTAGGAAAGGTCTAGAAACAAATAAAGGAATTGTCTGTATTTGAAATCTGAGTTGTCGGAATAGAACAATTTGACTAGATTTTGTCTGTAATAATTATGTTACTTTTTATGTCATGGTATGAGACGTGATGCTTTAAATAATTGGTAGTAATAGTTGTTATGGAAACTTCTGGACAATCTGTTTCGCTTAGTGCCACGCCCCGATGTTTCCGCAATCGGTTGGGGTGTGACAAACAATATGTTTTGTACTTTTATCATTATCTTTTCTCTCCTTCATTCACAGCCACTTTCCAAAAAAAAAAGTTATATAGGGTCATAGTGTCTTACCAAATTTACCGATAAATAATAACATTTTCCCTCTCTTCTACTCACAACCACTCCATAAAATATAGATAAATATGCTACTGGGAATGCTCTGAAGTACAATCATTCATCTCCCATCCATAAACCCCTCTCTTATCTTTAAAATTAAAAAAAAAATGCTAAAAACTTGTTTTTATCTTATCCACCATTTTGTACCCCACCTAGAGGTGTACAAATCGGTTTTTTTCAAAAACCGGTTTCGGTTATTAACCGGTTTCCGTTTTTTCACCCAAAATAAAAACCGGTTTTTTTATAATCGGTTCCGGTTACTAACCGGTTTTTAAGGTCCAAAACAATAACCGGTTGGGACCGGTTTTTCCCAAAAAAACTGGTTTTTTACCGGTTTTAACCGGTTTTTTAATAACCGGTTCGGTTAATAACCGGTTTTTGAAGTCAATAATAGTAACCGGTATAAAAACCGACGGTTAAAAAAACCGGTTAAAAAAAATCGATTTCGGTTTTTTTTTTCGGTTTCGGTTCTAAAACCAGTTTTTTGTACACCTCTAACCCCACCCCTGTATTTTGAAAAACAACTATAGTAGCTTTTCATATTCACACCCCCTCAACCATATTCTACTCTATAATTTAACTAAAATCATATTTTTCAAATTTTATCTCTTTTTTTTTTTTTAAAAACCTCCCACATCTCATCAACCATTTTTATTTTTATCTTACTTACAAACATTTATTTTATTATATTTCTCGTGTTTATGCAATCACAATATGAAAAGCTAGTGTAGCATCTTTTTTATATAAGAGTAAAGTAGACGTATAGTCTCTGTAGTTTACCAAAAATTTGGTTAGTCCCTAGTTATCCAAAAGTACATGGATGGTCTCTGTGATTTGCACTTTGTAATGCATTTAGTCTCTAACTTGAAATGCTAAAACCTTTGAAATTGATTGGCTGGGGACTAAATGCGTTACAAAGTGCAAACCATAAGGACCATCCGTGTACTTTTAGAAAGCTAGAGACCAATCCAAAATTCCAAATTTCTGTAAACCATAAGGATCATCCATTTACTTTACACTTCATATAATTTAGGGTTGGGTGGAGAAATGATATATGGAATGGGGTGAGTTTTTAGTAGACTTTAAACAAAAATTAAAGATAAGGGAATGCTCTTAGAGCATTCACATCCCATCCATCAAACCATCCCATCTTTAAGTTTTATTTATTTTTCTTTTAAAAACACACCCCTAATCATCCTACATCAAATTATAGTGAGTTTATAAAAACAAGAAATATAATACTAAGTGTTTGTAAAAGTATTCACATCCAATCTATCAAATGTTTGTAAGAGCATTCACATTCTATCCATCAAACCATCATCTATCTTTAAATTTATTTATTTTTTCTAAAAACACACTACATTCCATCCCCTATTTTATTTATCTCCCAAAACCTAAATTTTAAAGAGTTGTTACATTAACTTTTATATATAAAAAGCTATTATTCATCATTTATCACTGTGAGTGTATAAAAACGAGAAATTTAATAAAATAAGTGTTTGTAAGTAAGATAAAGATAAAAATAACGGATGAGATGTAAAGGGTTTTTAAAAATGAGAGATAAACTTTGAAATGATTTTTAGTTAATTTATATGGTAAAATTGGTGGAGGAGATATGAATACTCTAAAATAAATATAAAAAATGATGGATGTGATATGAGAGGTTTTAAAATGAGAGATAACTTTTAAAAAATATAATTTTTAGTTAGACTAAAAGTTCTAAAATGGAGGGAATGTGAATGCTCTTATTCAATAGTTTTGGATATTGCACTATAAGACCAGAGAGTATGGTATACCGCCTGACCAACTCAGCAAGTTTGGCGCCCTATGGCGCCCTTTCCCCATTTCCTGGCCGTCAAATGGGGCGTTATGGCATGTCTCCACCAGTGGGTTAGCGGACGTGAAAGAGGAGAGAGATAGAGTAACAACCAATCAGATTTCTTCTTTTTTCATTTTTTTTTCTTTTTTAATATATAGTAAATGTGGGCTTTAAAAGGTTTTAAACCATTGCATTCAAGTTAAAGGGAGGGGGTTTAAAGCCCCCTATGTGACATGAAACCTATGTGACGCTGCTGTGGCGTGATAAACCCACTAGCCTAGGGAATGGTTCCTCAAAATTTACAATATGACCCCTTACACTTTAGTTAACCTACCTGTGAGCATTCTCATCCAACCCACCAAAATCTGTGTAGGGGGTTTTTAAAATATAAAAAGTATAAAAAGTGGTTGTGAGTGGAGGAGAGAGAAAATGTTACTGTTTATCTGTATATTTGGGGGGCACTGTTCACCCCCTATACTTTTTTAATATATATTGAAAGTGGTTGTGAGTGGAGGAGAGAGAAAATGTAATGATAAAGGTAAAAAAATATTATTTAATTGAAAAGAAGAGAGAAAAAATATTTATTTTTAGTGAAAATATATTGATATAGGAGTTGTTTTTTAGTGGAATGTATGTATAATTTAAGGGGGTTGGATGAGAATGTATGTATAATGTATGTATATTTGGGGGGGCACTGTTCACCCCCTATTCCGTGGACTTTTTAAATGTTTCTTTTTTTCTATTGGTAATCTACAAGTTAACAACTGTTTTATAGTTTTTTTGTTTAGAACTTTTATGATTTTTATAATAGTTTTTTTGTTTATAACTTTTATGATTTTTATAAAAATCTGAATATATTGACATGATTTTTGTCTACGTTTTGATGTAGCTTTCGTTTAAAATGGAGTTTTGTGTGATAATGTGCAAGTTATCTAAGCGCCTATGTACACGTCTGTAAGTTGTAAAGCCGTGATGTATGGGTTTGCGTTGTAACACCTGTGCCTCCACGGCCATCAAACAAATACCGAACCAATGAAATATTGTATTTCATACTTGGGATTTGTAAAAATATGTGTATCATTTGCACATATCAATTTTTTGTTCAAATTCAAACTCTAAATCGCTTTCTGGAAGGTTATACGCGCACCGATGCGTAAATATAACCAGTTTAATGCAACGAACACTCCGGAATAGTGAAATAGGCTTAACATACCTTAAATAACCTTTACATAACTTAGAAATAAGTTTCGAAGGCTTTGGTATGGCAAAATCAAGTTAAATCGCTTACAGGGACTAAAGTTGACAAACTGCGAAAGTATGCCAATTTGAACTGTAACGGACATTCTGGAACATGAACATACGTTAAACATACCATAAATATCCTTTACATAGCTTAGAAATAGGCTTTGAGGTGTTCGGTGTGCTAAAATAAACTTTTGGGTCATTCAGGGACTAAAAGTGTCAAAAAGTGCATAAGTTTGCATTTTCGCGCATAACTTACGTTCTGAATACGTCCGGACATCTAAAAATTTATGTAAGCATGACTATATTATGCTTTAGTGTTTGGCTTGCCAAAAATCCATTCGTCGCGTCATTTGGATCGTTTTTCGCGCTTATGCGCATTCCGTCGTAATTAAGCGAACATCGCTATCGTACGGCTAAACGAACCGACATCCGAGATATTTTTGAGCATGTTTTAAGTTCCCTATACTTTAACTTCATTTTAGAGCTTTGAAATGGGGTTAACGGGCCTTAAACGTGTCAGAAATAGCTTAAATGCATGACAGGGACTAAAATGGTAATTCTGCCAAACTTGTATGCCTACGATGCGCATGCACTTTTGCCCTACGATGCGTATGGGGTCTGCAGACCAGATGCACTGCATTTAACAGCAGATTGCAGCTGTTTAATTCACAACCACACACTCACACTTGCTTAGTCAGCTGATAAGAACTCATTTTTAGACACCATAACTTTCCAACAAATGTACGCACAAGATTCAAGCACGGTTTCCATGAAACGATCTTAACGGTTACCCGAAAACTATAAATACCCCACCCCACAACTTCAAACCCCACTAGAATTCTGATCCTAGAAGCTCTAAGTTGAAACCATTGTTTCATACCTGAGTTACTTGGATCGGGATTAGCATTCGGGGACCCTTCGTAAGTATTCTTTCGTTCTTTTATTGCTTTTCGAGTCTTTCGAGTCTGAAAGTCAAACTTTGTTTGACTTTCTGCGTTGACCAGTAATGGTCAATGCGAAGTTCGTTTGAACTTCGCAACGTGAGTGTAATCACGTTGGTTATAGTCCCTTGGGACTATGCCTACTGATTACCACGTTGTCTAGGGTCGTAGGGTAAGCTGATGTGGTCTAAAATATACATATTTTTAATAAATATTTCGTACACTTTGAATAAGTTTTGAGTTAATTTTGCTTGAATATTACTTCTAGTTGATTCATATTTAGATGTGAAAGACAAATAAACAAAAATGAAGTAAATTAGTTGAAATGAATTGAATTGAATCATGTAAATTTAATGGAAGTTAATTGTGTTAATAGTGCTCATTAAATAAATTTTGATTCTCACGTGATGTTTGGAAGGAAAAAAAAATACATTAATGTGTTCTAATTAAGTGGTCTTGGGCTATATAAGGAACTCATTTAAAAAGGTTTTTGTGGGCTAGGTTATTGCATTGGCAGGAAAGCTTCATGGGCCGTGAAGGTGAAAAAAGTCTAGCAGATTTATGAAGGATCCCTACTAATTATTTTCGACCAACGGGAATTGGGATTATTATTGTTTTCGAACACAACAGGAGATTGGCCCATTATTTTTAAAAGTTTGACAACATCAAGTGGAGATAATCAGCCATATATATAATATATCTTGAGGAGCCCTAAGGGAGTTGTTTTTTGGAGAACAAAGGCATACGGCAGATTAGTTTGGGGGAACGTCAATTTTGTGACAACAGCAGGCTGCGATCAAGAGGAAAGAAAGAAAAGAAAGGACTGGTTCGAGCTTCAAGCCGCGATCAAGTTTCAAGTTCGGGTTTGCAATTTATTATTTTTGGTTTTGTTAGACTTTGTGTTTTACAAAATTATAAACATGTTTTGCTACTCGGTTCAGACTTGTTTCTTTTTCATGACTATGATTCTTGGCTAAACTTTTTATACTACCTAGGTTTAGATGAACTTGATGATTGTAATGCGATTTTGACACGATTATGGTTATTTGATGTGATTTACATAACTTTTCCTTGAAATTGATCTTGATATTGCATGTTGGTATGTTTTGATTGTTTTATTAGTCAATAAATTCAGCGGTTTAGGCACGAAGAAATTCCCCCTAGACTTAGGATTTAATTTAATTCGTTTATCTTAGGATTTTCGGGCTAGGTATTGTGTTGAGAAATTGACCAAGTTGACTAATAATTAAAATCACTATATTAAAGCTTGCATCCTCATCTTGTGACTCGAAAGACGATTAAGGTGAGCTAGGTTATTAGCTAATCATTGTTGGGTAGATTGGGTGACCGATAGCTCGGGCTCGTTTATTACATCGTGGTTAAGGTTTCCTAGTATTTCAATCTTCATGGTTTGGTTTGCTTTGCGTTTTTGGGATCTTCTCTTAACATAATTGTCTCTGAGGTCAAAAGGATTCTATTTTCGTGGGATTTGGTATCGATAGGTCGAGCCGGTTCGTTCTAGCACTTCACATTTAGTCTTGCTCTTTCGTTTGGGACATCTCTAGCGGGGGGTCAATCGAGGGAAATAGATATTTAACCATCATCATTGTCACATTAGCATTGCATGATTCTAGGGATTCGAAGCCTGGGTAGTTCTTTCTCATCATTGTCTCCTTCATGTCACTTCTTGCTTGCTTGCCCTGTTATCCTGTTTTCTTGCTTTATTAGTTTATTAAAAAACCTCAAAATCCAAACAAACCAATTAAGTATTAGTTGAGTCAGAGTCTAGTTTAGCGTCGCTAGTGTCTCGTGGGTTCGATACTCGGACTTCATTAGGCTTTACTACGTACGATAGGTACACTTGCCTGTCAGTGGTCTAGCATTAGGATAGTCTTAGTTTATAAATTTAAAACTAGGGTGTCTAGATTAGGTTAGTTTTTACAGACCGCATTTACCACATCAAGTTTTTGGCGCCGTTGCCGGGGACACTTAGGCGATTGCGTTATTAGCTTTGACTGATCTTATTTGTTTACTTGGTCTTATTTGTAGTTTGAGTCTTAGGGTTTGAGTCTAGTAGTAGGGTGTCTAGATTAGGTTAGTAGTTTTTATTAGACCATATTCAGCACATCATAAGCGATCTGATAAATCGCTTATACCTTCGAACCCGACCCATTTGGTCGATCATTAGGATCCGACCAAACACATTAGGTGACCATAGTATATAGGGAATAACCTTCCGAGGTTATACCTTATGGTCGCTTCGTTTGAATAGTTGTATGATAGGTAGTTTATATGCCTTAGGTAAATTACCAGAATACCCTTTTCATGTATAATTGGTAATTAAGCATATGTAACCTAAACTTTTGTCACATAACTGATTATGTAACATGTTTAGGCATATAACACTTATCATAGGACTAGTTAGGCGGTCCGAACGCGTTTCACGCGAACGACGCGTTAAAGTAGCATAAGCTACCTAAACGGGTCGTAATGGGTCGTAAACAATTAGATTAAGGTTTCAATTAGTATGTAGGCTTTGTTAAACCATATGACACGAGTCTCTATACTCGTTTGGTTTACGAACCCTCATTCTATCAGATCTTCCGATTTAGGTCCGGTTTATTAACATAGTTACCTATATTAGGTGCCGTTTGATATCCGCGATCTCTAGCATTGTTTGGTTGTTGCTCAAGGACTACTGAGCAATCTCAAGTGAGTACATAGACCCCTCTTTTACTGTTTTCCAAACATTCTGGGGTGGAACACATGTGCCTACTTGTTACTTTCATGTTTTCATATCATATACTTGCTATGTTCATTAGTACATTTATAGTACATGATTTCATTGTTTTACATTTACATTTTATGCTATGTATGTCCCTTGGTTACATACTTAGTACAGTGTTTTCATCACATGCTTACATTTTGTTATGACATTTGGGTTGTTTACAATGGAACAATACATTCATTAACATTAGCTACGCCGTTCGTTAGTAGGTAGTGGTTCCATAGGAATTGACAACTCCCGTTCCTGAAATCCTGGGTTTGTTTGGATTGGAAGGAATGACCGAATTCGATATACATAAGTTAGATAAACCTTTAAGTTGTTTAAGGGTTTATCGCCGCAGTCTCAAGGCTTGGATGTATGCATTTTCACAATACCGCATAGATGTTCGTATCAGTATAGCATGCATTTCCACAAAACATAGCTTTGATTTAAACCCTGTTTTACTTCAATACTTTGTTTTTGTGCATATGGTTTAGTTGATACATTTCACTAGCCATACAGATCATTTTGGTTACATATTACATGGTTTACATTGATCATGCATTTCCACAGGACATAACTTTGATTTAAACCAAGTTTTACTTCAATACTATGTTCTTGTGCATATGGTTTAGTTGATACAATTTCACTAGCCATACATGTCATTTTGGTTACATATTACATGGTTTACATTTGACACATAAACATTTTTGACATTGGTTACACATTACATGATTTACATATTGACATAAACATTTTTGACATATTATTCAATACGTTTGGCAATTGGTTTAAACATAGACATCTTACATTGGTGGTTTGTTTGGGTAAGTGATTTGAGTAACGGTGCGTGTGTAATATGATACAAGCATGGTGGATACGCCGCTGGTACTTCCTATATATATGTGTTTGTATGGTATTACATATCGTAGCGTTATTTGAATCATTTCAATTTAAGATATATAACATTTTATACAAATAACATACTTTTCACAATACATTGTTTTACAAATAACTAAACTTATACAAACTCATTTCACATGTTATCCACTTAACCATGTGTTATTCTTTTATACATGTATATCATTTGGTTTATTTATCACTTTTCAAATGATTTACAAAACAAAGCAAATTACAGGGTTCATGACTAAACATTTTCTTAAACAATAAGTCATGAATCCTATTTTCATAAACCTATGTATCTCGCCGGCATTTTTATGCTGACGTACCTATTTTCACATGTGTTTTCAGGATATGATGCATAGGGCTTGTCAAGATACACTTAGGCGGACTTGGGCCTTAGTGACAATAAAAGATGCAAGACTAGTTATTTATGTTATGTTTCTTTGTTTGTCAAGACATTGTAACTACTTTAATCAATAAAACAATATTTCAATTTCCATGTGTTATGAAACAATGATTTTGTTACAACACTCCCCGACGTTTTCCGCCACGTTTGGTTGTCCTACGTGGTCGGGGTGTGACAGAAAAGTTGGTATCAGAGCTCATGGTTATAGGGAATTAGGTTATTAGTAATACTTTGACCTAGTCTATAACCTTCTTAGGACCCTAACGCGAGTTTACTTGCGTTTAGTCATAAAACAATACTGTCACCTATCCTTAGGCGACAACCGCAACAAGAACATAAATTTCAAAACCGCTTTGAAAACTAATCATCTGTTCTAGGATGATTAATTACTAGGTTTTGAACCCTCAGTTATAAGGTTTTGAACCCCTTTGAATTTTCAAAATCTCGTCAAGGTTTTGGGTTTTAAATAATGTGAACACGTGCAAACTGAAAGGGTGAATGCCTGTATTTTGGGTTTTCTGTCTAGGCAAGCACTTCGTATACATCTCATCAGACGCGAGACCAGTTGTGCTTACCTGGGAATTCTTGGGATGAGTGTTCACTTATAGGCAAGCATGTATTCGCGATACATTATTTTTGACCCATTTACTTTGATTTGTCACCATCTCATTTGTTTGCCTTAGGTAACAAACAAATGATCGCAATTTTCATTCGTTACCATTCTGTATTGATTATCCAATAATCTTTCACTTGTTTCTTCCTATGTCTTTCATTTTCTTCTAGAATGTCTCTTCCTCTCAGCACTGGCCAAATGTCCGAGCAAACAGCCAAATTTGCCCAGCAAATAGGCGAGGTGATACTGAAGTCTGTGGATCTAGGCATTACCATGTCTCGTCTCAAAAATGAAGCCACTCAAGAGCCACCAAAGGAAGCAGAAGTCAAGCCAGCACCAAAATCAAGGAAGCGTAAGGCTTCAAGGAAACCCGCAACAGTTACACCTAATCAAGCGGGACCTAGCCAAGTGACTGCACTACCAGTCAGGAAGCCATACAACGGAATTGAACCCTTGTGCAACCAATGTACCCTTCATCATCACCCTAGTGTGAAGTGCCGCAAATGCCAAATTTGTGGACTTAAAGGTCATACGGCAAAAGTTTGCGTAGCAGCAGTACCAAATCAAATAGGACCCAATCGGGCGGCAACACCACCTGTTAAGAAGCGATACAAGGGAACAGCCCCAATATGCGACAAATGTAATGCACACCACTTAGCTCACCTACAGTGTCGTTTGTGTGCATCATGTGGGCGACTCGGTCACCTGGCAAATGTTTGTCGATTTATCCCAAACCAAAGTGGTCCAAACCAACCACAAGTCAACCCAACTCAAGCTCGTTTTCCGCGTGGTGCTTGCTACAACTGTGGCGAGACGAGCCATTACAGGAACAACTGCCCGAAGATTGTCAGTGCAAATCCAACCCGTGGATGAGCAATTGGCTGAACAAAGGATGTTGCTGTCTTATGCCTTTGTTTCTTTTATTTTCTTGTAATGTGAAACAATATGTCTCGTTCATAAATAAAAGTTGTTGTTCGCAATTCTGATATACAAGTATAATTACAGGTGTTTATGGCATTTCCTATAATATCTGTATCAAGGAACTATGTTCCTTACAAACTACTCTTGTGATTCTCTCTTTCAAATGATCGCTCATGATTCCTTCGAAAATTTTAAGTACTCGTCTCATTCTAAGATACGAAGTACAGGAAAATAAATTGACATTATGAGTGATCATGCTTCTGCACATCTGTGCCTTTGAATCCTTGGTTAGATAACTAAGGATATTTTCAAATCTCATACCCATTACGTTTTGATTTTTCAACATATACAGTACAGGTATTTCAAAAACAATCTTCATGATCTCAAAACATTTCATATAGTTCGAAAACAATTTTTCTAGATACATTGTCTATGTTATTTCAAAAACATTGGCCATGTTATCAAAACCAACCTTTCAAATTTCAAAATATTTCATATAGTCTGAAGACAATATTAACACAATACATTTTCTTATCAAGTGCATGACTTCGAAAAGCATCATTCATGTCTTTCAAAAACCTTATACATAATTTCAAAATTTATCTCGCATGATTTTAAAACATTTTTGTAAATATATCTATCTAGTACACCTACTTTATGATTTCAAAAGTATTATATATAAGGTTTCAAAAACGTTAAACACATTTTTCTTAAAGGAACCCCATGCATAGTTTTCAAAAAAAATATTTTCCTCATACATTGACTTAACCTTCAAATTCTGCTTCATATGTCGCCTTGACATATCTAGCATCTCAACTTCATAAGCATTTTTACTTCATGTTTTGACATAAGCACGTCCAGTGCAAGGTTTCAAAACATCTTCAACTTCTAAAATCCATATGGGATCTTTTTATCTTCACAATTAGATCCTTGTGGATGATTATCATTCAAATCAGAGTCCTTAATTGGATTCCTTATATACCTAAATTCGAACATTTCGGTTCCTTAAAATCGAAATCGAATTTTTCTTTTAGAAATCTTTCTATCTTTATAGTTAGATTCTTGATAATGTTTAAAGTACCAAATGAAATCCAAGGAATGGATTCCTAGTGTGCTTTAAATACATGTGCTCTGTTAGCAGAACAAACTTCTAGTTAAACAATTTTGTGGTTATATGACTATGTGTTTATGCATCTTGTGTTTTCTTTTATGCATTTTGTGTTTTTGTTATACTCTGGATATTCGTTATCCAAATCCTCGCAGGATCTTTCATATCTCCATATGAGGGATTCGTAGCAGGGTAGTCAAAAGGTGCTACCTTAAATCCTTATTGGGCTTCTAGGTAATAGTTAAGACCCTTGGATTATATAGTACCACTCCATGATTCATAAGAGACCCTTTTAGTGGTCTAGTCAAAAGGATTGATACACAACTTGGTGAAAGAATGACATCTAGTGATGTAGCTGAACAGACTCCTTGATAGTCTATTAGATCATTTATTGATTTAATTAAAAGGGACTTTATGGCGGTCTAGTCACACTCATCACATGATTGTTCATTTGGTTTTCCCCTACACATTATAAAATAGACTGTGTGAACTGTGCAAGGAATTATCTGATTATGGACGCGTACATAATTATGAAATTTAGTGCACAGAAACCCAGTAAGGTTTATTATGTGTAAGAACCAATAGTGACAACAATAACAAAATGAGAACGATGTAATGGAGGCACGGTGGACGCACCAATGACACTTCATATACTTGTATATAAGTGTCCCTCTTACATTGCAAGCATAATGTTATTAAGGCTACTAGAAGTTCAGAACCCTAACCAATATTGTTCGATCTTTTCAACTTCATGTTTTCAAACTCACACAAGTTTCCTCTAGATAAAATTTCGGGACGAAATTTCCTAAAGTAGGGGAGACTGTAACACCTGTGCCTCCACGGCCATCAAACAAATACCGAACCAATGAAATATTGTATTTCATACTTGGGATTTGTAAAAATATGTGTATCATTAGCACATATCAATTTTTTGTTCAAATTCAAACTCTAAATCGCTTTCTGGAAGGTTATACGCGCACCGATGCGTAAATATAACCAGTTTAATGCAACGAACACTCCAGAATAGTGAAATAGGCTTAACATACCTTAAATAACCTTTACATAACTTAGAAATAAGTTTCGAAGGCTTTGGTATGGCAAAATCTAGTTAAATCGCTTACAGGGACTAAAGTTGACAAACTGCGAAAGTATGCCAATTTGAACTGTAACGGACATTCTGGAACATGAACATAAGTTAAACATACCATAAATATCCTTTACATAGCTTAGAAATAGGCTTTGAGGTGTTCGGTGTGCTAAAATAAACTTTTGGGTCATTCAGGGACTAAAAGTGTCAAAAAGTGCATAAGTTTGCATTTTCGCGCATAACTTACGTTCTGAATACGTCCGGACATCTAAAAATTTATGTAAGCATGACTATATTATGCTTTAGTGTTTGGCTTGCCAAAAATCCATTCGTCGCGTCATTTGGATCGTTTTTCGCGCTTATGCGCATTCCGTCGTAATTAAGCGAACATCGTTATCGTACGGCTAAACGAACCGACATCCGAGATATTTTTGAGCATGTTTTAAGTTCCCTATACTTTAACTTCATTTTAGAGCTTTGAAATGGGGTTAACGGGCCTTAAACGTGTCAGAAATAGCTTAAATGCATGACAGGGACTAAAATGGTAATTCTGCCAAACTTGTATGCCTACGATGCGCATGCACTTTTGCCCTACGATGCGTATGGGGTCTGCAGACCAGATGCACTGCATTTAACAGCAGATTGCAGCTGTTTAATTCACAACCACACACTCACACTTGCTTAGTCAGCTGATAAGAACTCATTTTTAGACACCATAACTTTCCAACAAGTGTACGCACAAGATTCAAGCACGGTTTCCATGAAACGATCTTAACGGTTACCCGAAAAATATAAATACCCCACCCCACAACTTCAAAACCCATTAGAATTCTGATCCTAGAAGCTCTAAGTTGAAACCATTGTTTCATACCTGAGTTACTTGGATCGGGATTAGCATTCGGGGACCCTTCGTAAGTATTCTTTCGTTCTTTTATTGCTTTTCGAGTCTTTCGAGTCTGAAAGTCAAACAAAGTTTGACTTTTCTGCGTTGACCAGTAATGGTCAATGCGAAGTTCGTTTGAACTTCGCAACGTGAGTGTAATCACGTTGGTTATAGTCCCTTGGGACTATGCCTACTGATTACCACGTTGTCTAGGGTCGTAGGGTAAGCGATCTGATAAATCGCTTATACCTTCGAACCCGACCCATTTGGTCGATCATTAGGATCCGACCAAACACATTAGGTGACCATAGTATATAGGGAATAACCTTCCGAGGTTATACCTTATGGTCGCTTCGTTTGAATAGTTGTATGATAGGTAGTTTATATGCCTTAGGTAAATTACCAGAATACCCTTTTCATGTATAATTGGTAATTAAGCATATGTAACCTAAACTTTTGTCACATAACTGATTATGTAACATGTTTAGGCATATAACACTTGTCATAGGACTAGTTAGGCGGTCCGAACGCGTTTCACGCGAACGACGCGTTAAAGTAGCATAAGCTACCTAAACGGGTCGTAATGGGTCGTAAACAATTAGATTAAGGTTTCAATTAGTATGTAGGCTTTGCTAAACCATATGACACGAGTCTCTATACTCGTTTGGTTTACGAACCCTCATTCTATCAGATCTTCCGATTTAGGTCCGGTTTATTAACATAGTTACCTATATTAGGTGCCGTTTGATATCCGCGATCTCTAGCATTGTTTGGTTGTTGCTCAAGGACTACTGAGCAATCTCAAGTGAGTACATAGACCCCTCGTTTACTGTTTTCCAAACATTTTGGGGTGGAACACATGTGCCTACTTGTTACTTTCATGCTTTCCTGTTTTCATATCATATACTTGCTATGTTCATTAGTACATTTATAGTACATGATTTCATTGTTTTACATTTACATTTTATGCTATGTATGTCCCTTGGTTACATACTTAGTACAGTGTTTTCATCACATGCTTACATTTTGTTATGACATTTGGGTTGTTTACAATGGAACAATACATTCATTAACATTAGCTACGCCGTTCGTTAGTAGGTAGTGGTACCATAGGAATTGACAACTCCCGTTCCTGAAATCCTGGGTTTGTTTGGATTGGAAGGAATGACCGAATTCGATATACATAAGTTAGATAAACCTTTAAGTTGTTTAAGGGTTTATCGCCGCAGTCTCAAGGCTTGGATGTATGCATTTTCACAATACCGCATAGATGTTCGTATCAGTATAGCATGCATTTCCACAAAACATAGCTTTGATTTAAACCCTGTTTTACTTCAATACTTTGTTTTTGTGCATATGGTTTAGTTGATACATTTCACTAGCCATACAGATCATTTTGGTTACATATTACATGGTTTACATTGATCATGCATTTCCACAGGACATAACTTTGATTTAAACCAAGTTTTACTTCAATACTATGTTCTTGTGCATATGGTTTAGTTGATACAATTTCACTAGCCATACATGTCATTTTGGTTACATATTACATGGTTTACATTTGACACATAAACATTTTTGACATTGGTTACACATTACATGATTTACATATTGACATAAACATTTTTGACATATTATTCAATACGTTTGGCAATTGGTTTAAACATAGACATCTTACATTGGTGGTTTGTTTGGGTAAGTGATTTGAGTAACGGTGCGTGTGTAATATGATACAAGCATGGTGGATACGCCGCTGGTACTTCCAATATATATGTGTTTGTATGGTATTACATATCGTAGCGTTATTTGAATCATTTCAATTTAAGATATATAACATTTTATACAAATAACATACTTTTCACAATACATTGTTTTACAAATAACTAAACTTATACAAACTCATTTCACATGTTATCCACTTAACCATGTGTTATTCTTTTATACATATATATCATTTGGTTTATTTATCACTTTTCAAATGATTTACAAAACAAAGCAAATTAAAGGGTTCATGACTAAACATTTTCTTAAACAATAAGTCATGAATCCTATTTTCATAAACCTATGTATCTCGCCGGCATTTTTATGCTGACGTACCTATTTTCACATGTGTTTTCAGGATATGATGCATAGGGCTTGTCAAGATACACTTAGGCGGACTTGGGCCTTAGTGACAATAAAAGATGCAAGACTAGTTATTTATGTTATGTTTCTTTGTTTATCAAGACATTGTAACTACTTTAATCAATAAAACAATATTTCAATTTCCATGTGTTATGAAACAATGATTCTGTTACAACACTCCCCGACGTTTTCCGCCACGTTTGGTTGTCCTACGTGGTCGGGGTGTGACATGCGTTAATGTTTCTTTTTTATTTAAAGTTTAAATATTATAATGTACATTTGTAACGCGTGAAAATTCAATTATTTTTGTCAATGTTTCAAAGGCACTTTTTCACGGTTCGACGCAGTAGTCGCAACACACGGATGCTTATTTTCATCAACATATTGACGTTAGTTTTTTTATTGGTTTTGTTTTTTAATATAATGTTTCGTATATTATCAACCGCCTCGCAACAATGCACGGATTTGCGACAATTTCGACATCCATGTTTCACTTTTCTTACATAAAGGAGTAAATTGTCATTATAGTCCCTAAGGTTTGATCAATATTGTCACTTTAGTCCAAATAGTTTTTTCTTGCCATTTTAGTCTAAATAGTTTTGTTTTCTACCATTTTAGTTCTTGACTTTTGTCATTTTTGTCATTTTCATCCAACCCACTAATTCCATTCAAAAAATTTAGTTAACTTAGGTGAATTTTGGTCAAACCACATTTTTCTTTCTTTTTTTGCAGGTGCGATGGTATGGGGATGGTGTTATGCCGGCTTACAAGGAAGATGATGGCGGTGGTTGTTGGTTTTACGATGATGGCGGTGGTGTTGGTTGATGACGTGAGTGGCGGAAAAGTGACCAGTGGTGGTGGAAATGGTGGGTGGTAATGGTGGTGGGGTGGGTGGGTGGTGACGGTGCAGGCAGGTAGTTGTAATGATAGAAGTTTGTGATGGAGTGGGTGGTGGGAGGTGGTGGTGGTGGTCGATGAAAATGGCAAAAAATGACAAAAGTCAGGGACTAAAATGGCAGAAAACAAAACTATTTGGTTTAAAATGGCAAGAAAAAAACTATTTATACTAAAGTGACAATTTTGGTAAAATCTCAGGGACTAAAATGACAATTTACTCTACATAAAGTTACGCATGTTATCAACTCTTCGTTCAACAGACGAGTTCACGACAACGTATCAACGTTAGTTTTTCTCATGAATTTATGCACCCGTCGTAACGCAAGAATAACGCAAGAGTAGTAATACCAGTTAACTTCTAAATTTAAGTGTCCTTTAAGTGAAAAATATATACACACTCTAATGTTATTCAATCTAAAACGCGTATAAACTCACCTCGATATATGCATCACCATTTTGAAAATTTACGTAGATGTTCTTATCAAATATGTCGGTGGGTCCATATAAGAAGAAAAAAAATCCACTTTTGTTAAAAGCAAGTTCGAGACCTCAAGACCAAAAAATATGTAGTCAATGATCGCTTTCCCCCTTTTCACTCCAATTGTTTTGATCTCATTAGCTACCAAACACTCAAGTTTGTTAGATACAATATAAAATATTAACTGAACCAAAAAGTTTCAAAATCAATATATTTAATATATTTTATATTTTAACTTAATATGCATAAAAAGTTATATCCTAATCTAGTTATTAGAACTTATAATAAGAGAAATACTAAGAGACATTATAGATTTATATAGCCTAGGGGCATCTTTAAGGTGAGATAAGGCTTGAAGACCATTAGGTTTCGGGTTCGATTCCTACAAGGGGGGTTTTCCCAAATTTATTGGGTTTCCTTCTGAATTGGTGTCTAGACATTATTGCCTAGTGGAGATGGATATAATCGTGTGGTTATGCTGGTGACATGATGATACTCCATTAATCCGTCAGTGGTCCGTTAGTGATCCAAATTTGTCGTTCAAAAAAAATAAACACTTGACATTCTTGGCACGCTTACATGTCAGAGCTAAGGCCCCTAAGACGCATGAGTATCACCAGGGGCGGATCTTAGTGGAGCAGTGGCAGGGCCACGGCCCTGGCAAGTTTTTCGGCCGTAGTGCTAATTTTTCGCATTTCGATCGAAATTTTGTATATATACTATGTTTGGCCCTGGCAAGTTTTTCGGCCGTAGTGCTAATTTTAGTGCCCGTGTCTTTCGGCTCTGGCAGGTTCAACGGGCAAGATCCGCCACTGAGTATCACACCCACTACACCCTTAGAGCTAATGTGCTAATAGCACTTGTTACAACCCAAACACAATAACTTATGTATCCTAAGTTCCTAACATAACAAATTAATGTCATTCATGCCTTAAAATCATATATTTTTTTATATTTGAGAAAAGTTGTTACAAACTTTCTTACTTAGTCTGACTACTTGTCACATAAATAGACCTACACACATTTGGAATTGATACCAAAGGAGATGTACTCTTATCATACCCCAAGAGGTTATGTTCTAATAGCCTTTATAATAATTTTTTAAATACTTTTGTTTATTACCCAAAAAAGTGGGAAATCATAGCATTGACTATTGAGTCGGTCACAAAATAACACCATTTGTGTCTATTTATTACCCATTTTTGGATTGGATTGTTATCCTAACTTGATTATTTATGCTAATGTCTTGTTATGATTAAAAACCCCGAATATATAATGTGAACAAGTTTAGAAATAAGCTAACTTTCTAACTATAATATAAAAAACAAGTGGATTGACTAATTGTGTGCCTTATATTTTTTTATAGTTGAAGTCTATAAAGTCTACATCCTTATTTTAGTAACCTAAATTCCTAGAAGATAGTACTATCATGTTAAACCATGTGTTATGGGGCTTTAAAGAGGCGTCATCAAAGCCATATCAGCACACCAAGGGACGTGAACACCGTTACATAAGGGCACCAACTAGGCGCAGGTGGGGGCTTGGGGCAATTCACGGGCATGGGAAGCGGAAGGTGATATTTAATTTTTTTTAATATTAAATAATATATCCACCCAATCATATCTTGTCATCTCAACCTAATACCACATTTCACATAAAACCCCAATAAAGCCTCACAAAACTACCTTGGTGGTGTGAAGTGTGAAAAAAACGTATCTATGTGACGCCATATGACAACACTTTTTTCTCGATAAAGCTTAAAAAGAGCCCCTCCATAATGCATAGCCTTAAGTTGAACCTTTGGGAAGTTTGTCGTACATTTATACTCGAGTATGAACTACACTAATAACACTGTATGTAAAAGAAAAAAAATTGGAAAATTTGAGTACAATTGTTTGGTCTCGATTCGATCTTGGTTAAATTTTAACAATTCTCTCCTCTAGGATGACCCATGGTTATTTGCTATTCTAGCTTCATGTTGGCGAATTGCCATTTCTTCTTTCTTCAAGTTGAATTTATGTGAATTTGTTCAATATTGATAAGAAAAGTGTCATCATATTCATCTAATACAAAATATACTATGTTAAGGTGCTTCTATATTTGAAGACATAGTTGACCAAAACTGCATTGAAAAGGTCATTAACTGCATTAAAGTCATTATTAATCTAAGTACTTTCATAACTTTGAAACTCCTCTTAATTTAATTAAAGGAGATCATTTGTCCCTTGTCTAGGAGACATATTTTATATTGTTTTGTGCAAATAACAGAATGGCAAATTGTTTGACCAAGACCAATTGAGTCTATAAAAGTCAAAGTCACGGGCCAAAAATGTTGTCTTGACCGTTGGGTAGACCCTTTCTAATCACCAAGACAATTCTTGTCTTTGAACATTCACAATTCACAAATTATCTTGTACATACTTATATGTGCATAATAAACCAAATACCACTATAAATTCCTAAATATATTGAATACAGAGTACATTATATTTTTCTTTGTCATATGAGATGTTCTAAAATTATGGAAGTAATGTTTGATAAAGTATAGTTGTGATCAGTTCTGTAAGTATGTAATAGAAAACATGTAGAAGTGTACCTGGTAAGCCAGCAACCGTATCGGGGATAGATGTAATATGACATGATTGTCAGTTTGGTCGAGTTCACGTTTGGGGTGTACAGTTCTGATGGGGTTTAGGTGTTCTTGATGAACACGATTATGAGAGAGAGATGGGGCGAATTTAGAGAGTAATGTTGTTATTGTGTTTGTCTAACCCTAATCTCTCTAGTTATCTTTCTATATATACACCCAAGGGAAACCCTTAATTAGTTAATAAGGGTAATATGGTCCATCAACAATTACCAGCTAATATATTATAAGGTATAATTTAATATTTTGATATATTATTATATAAATGATTATAATGGCCATATATATTATACGTTATTTATTTATTCTTATATTCTCCCACTTGGTTGAGTAATCATTTATTATGAGCGTTAGATAAGCCTGATCATGTTTTAACACTCATTTTAGCTTTAAACCAAGAACCGTAACAGAGAAATACAATTGTTGAGTCATCATTCAACTCAGGACCCCCATTAATCATACTACAGCCTCAATTTAAAATCTAACAGTCATGTTCAAGATTTACAAGAAAGCCCTTTTAACGTTTGATTTGTATAATAAATGTCTATATGTCATTATGCATGCAGAACATATCTTAAAGACATACAAAATCAAAACTGATGAGGAAAATTAATAGTTAATCATTTATAGTACGATATGCAGTTGTATATAGTCATCAATAAACCTGTTATTATTATAAGCATTTACATAATAGTTATGGGTGATAGGCTTTCAGTTATCCGATCTTTAAGCATATCATGAATGTATTTGATATAAAGATTTAGTTTCCTCAATTCTTTCATAAACGAATAATAATTTCATATCGAAATTTAATGCAACACCTCTCGAATTGTTATTGTTCGAGAAAACATGGTAGCTGACTTTATCACAGTAAGTCTTCAATATAGTATTTATATGGATTTAATAAATTTATGAGTCAACTTATAAATTCTCAACAACATTTATTGACAATTGCGTTGTGATTAGCAACATATTATGTGATTATAACTTGAGTTGTTGTTATCCGTCTCTTATGACTCTCCCGTGAGATAGAATTTATCTGCTGACATAAGGATATACCCCGAAATTACATTTTATCATCTTTGAATATTAAAAAGATAGAGTAATCAACCGGTTTAAATTATCACTTATTTTTTAAATTATAGTTTCTCGTTTCCTTTAAAGATATTTTAATACTCTATAAGCGGCACCGCATTAATTTATACATATATAGTGTGTGGCAATGTGAGTAATATCTAAACGAATATAGACTTAAACCTACATAAGCCTTCTAATCGAGGAAGCACAAGGATATAATCTCATTGATCCTATTATCCTCTAAAGGAGAGTAATACTGTTTGTTACATGTATAAGGACCCATTTTAAGGTAAAACTTATGGAACAAAACTAATGTCCCATTGGGTCTACCTGTCACGGCCCCCGACCCACCCTGGACGGAATCGGAAGTCGCGAACAGCCCAGTGGTACCGGTGATTATTTTGAAAAATATTGCAGCGGAAATTTCATCAGGACCGTGAGTTAGGAAAAATATCAGAGTTTAGAAAACACCGGATTTTATTTATTAAATAGATGGGATAAACCCATGTTTTACAATGGTAGCTTTAATAAGGAAAAATTTAATTACATAAAACCATATTTCTTAATTTAATAAAATAAGCCACTTCTTGATGCCTTTCAGTGCCGTATCCATCTCTTAATCCAATCTACTGTAATTACCTAAAACATGTTTTAAAAAGGTTTTGTCAGCGGAAAATACTGAGTGAGTTCATTCATTTTAACAAAACGACCTGTTTGTTATAATTTACAGTATTAAGAGAGATTACAATGTTCCCGGATATCAAACCAACTACCCACAGTACTTGTCACTCGAACATCCATCGGTAGCCTCTTTGCCCGATGGTGTCTGTGACTATGGTCATATCACTCATTGGCTAACTCGTTGTCCAATAGTGACGGTTATCAAGTAATGTATACAAAACCCCACATACCGGTTGTAACTTGGTGATTACATAAACTTAATCACTGTAATTATAATCTTGAAAATAAACATGCTTTTGAAATAAAATTTGATAAAAAGAGAATGACTCACTTTATAAGCATGCAGATTCATACGGGCAAAGTTACAGATAAGCCTTGATATATTGCAGATTTATACAGGCAGAGCTTAGCCTATTGATTAACCTTGTAACACCTAGTGCACACGAACTAGGTAGGTAACTTAATACAGCAATTACGATAACTCACGAGATTAAAACCCTCACAATGAACGACAAAGTGTAATCACTTAAACATCCATTGGATTCACAACGAATGACAAAGTACAATCACTTAAACATCCATCGGATTCACAACGAATGACAGAGTATTCCCCGAGTTTAGGTGGTACTCAAACATCCTGTCGGAATCACAATGAATGACAAAGGATAGTACTAAAACATCCATCGAATAGTTTCAATCGATCGGACATTGAATCGTAGTAGCACCCCGCTATACTAATTAGTGATTCGTGTGTGTTTTTAGAGTATTTGGACGATATCTCAGCGTGTATTTTGAATTTCTTCATCGAACTGAAGCCAGGAATCAAGTGCCAATGTCTGCTATTTATACCCGAATTTTGTCATTGCTTACGGACCGTAAGACTCCTCCCTTACGGTCCGTAAGGGTTGCATTTCCACTATAGGGTAGCCACGTGTGGGAGTAGGCTAGCTGAGTCGACAGATTCTCGAAATTAGATTTTGACAGCGTTTTATAAGGATAATCGTCGAGTAGAAAATACCCCCCTGAGTTTTAGGGGCCCTGATCCTGATTGTTCTGAAATTTGTAGGGTTTGTGCAGAATCACTTGGGTGTCACAATTAGGGTTTCCTATTGGATAAAATAAAAAAATAAATAGGACTTTTAATGAGGGTTGTTACATTCTCCCCACCTTGTTTTAAATCTCGTCCTCAAGATTTAGGTTACGATATTTCTTTTAGACTTATGTCATATTTTAGTCAACAAAATGACACATATTTTAAATATCAAATTTTGTGAATACGAGTTGTATAATAAGTAGGATTTAATGATTTAACTGAATTAGTTCAAGAAATCGATGATAAACGAATGAGATGAAATGATATAATTTCCAAGATGACTAGGTTCAAGCCAAAAGATATATAATCAATAGATTTTAAAATGAATGTGAAGGACTTTTAGAATCAATAAAAATTCTTTGCCAAAAGAAAGCTTACTTTGATTGGCAATTGAGAAAGACTTAGAATTGACAGGTTCTAAATAAAACAAAAGCTTACTTTAAGCATAGGTGGCCAGTCCATGCCTAACTAAGGCTAGGCTATTCAATATCTGCTTTTGACAATAACCCTAGTATTTTAAAATAATACTAACACTATTACTATTAATATTTTATTACTAATAATAAAACTGATATTAGTAATAAATATCTAAACATATACTTAAATGATAGTATAACTCAAACATAATTTTTATATATATAAAAATATAAATTCTTCACCTCAATGGTTTAATAAGAATATAGTAATACTATTTTGTAAATTAGGTAATCACTTATGTAAGTTTCCATATATAATTAATTTTATATAATGTTTTTCGATTGAAGATGTTAAAGCAATATTTATCACGAAAGACTCGATTGATGTTGTAAGAATCATTAAGAGATACACTGAAATATGACAAGAATTTGTGTATCATTATCTTAGCACACGATTTGTGTTAAGATGGCTTTTATCAACAAAGCAAGTTAATATATATAATTAAATAAATAATTAAATCCGTATATGATATATATAAATGAGATTAGTGCAAGCTTTAAATTTTGTGAAAACGTTAGTACAAGGTGATCATGATCAAAGAAATGATTCAATGAAGTCGAAGACTAAACAAGCCTGTTATGGTTCAAAACAAATGAAGTGCTTGTTAGGACTATTTTGAATATGATAGCTTCCATCCATCATATGGGATCTTGAAATGAATATGAGCAAGTCAAATAATTTGAACTTGATTTAAACAAAACAAGTTTTAATAAGAAAGTTCGGACATGGTCACAATAGAAACTATGTATGTCAAAGAAAATTAAATTTTTCAAGAAATTCATTGACTTGATATCAAGGAGTTATTGTTTTGCAATAATGCGGTTCACAGTACAAAAAGCTATTTGAGTTTGGATAAAATAATAAATCGGAATGAAGCCTTCCAGTGGTCTTCATGAATCAAACGAACCACATGCGTAACAAACAATGCATGTGTGGATTTATTAAGAAATGAAATAGATCAATATTCACTATTATGAAAGAAATCCTCATGGTATGATGACCATTTAGGGGAAGTAGAAACACGAAAGTTAATTTATTATATGCAAAAGTCAAAATTTCAACGAAAGAAATATAAGAACTTTTATCTGGAATTTCGTGTGATAACCGTTGTTAAATGACATTACCAAAGAATGTCGAATAAAATAAAATAGGGAATTTGCAAAGGTATGTGACTCCTTTTGTAGTGATAAATAATTATGACTCTGATTAGACTGTGTACCGATAGTTGTGAAATCTTGTTACAACGTACCTTAACGAGATTCAGGTTGTTTGTAGGATCGCGTGGTAAAGTGCCGCTTTAGTAGTTCTACTACTGACAGGATTAGCATTGGTCTCATTGTGCCCAATTATATTTTCCAAAGGTCTTGCCTTGGAAATCATGTGTGATATACTTCAACGTCTGTGGACGTATAATTTAAGTTTCATGTGTTTTCTTGTATATTATCACAACTTTACATGCTTCTTACTTGTATTAATAGTTTATGGTAACGCATTGGAAATTCTTTATACTTTTAATGGTATTCCAACTTAAAAGGGTTTCTATTGTTATTATTGTTGCTCGAGTTACGAGGTAGATGATCAAACGAAATAATGTTTGATATCGAAAAAGAGATTCCTGATAAAGAAATCTAGACACAGATGCTTGTGCTTTATTCCAAATTGACTTTTGGAATTTCTTATAGATATACATATCTATATAATCACATATTTCACATGCTGTAATATACATACCCTTCATAAGGTCAATGTATTTAACAAATTCATATTTCCAAAAACCAGTCAAATATCTGGTCATAATACTATTTAGGGAAATCTTGTCACTTGTTTGACATATTATATACCCCGTTTTATCCGGTTCGCGCCGGAGAGGTAACCTCATTATATCCGAACAAACTGGAGAGTCTGCTACACCATACCCAGTCTTGCCGGAGAAAATTTTCTATTTCCCATAAATAGTATCTTTTTAAAAGTGCCTCTTTTATTAGAGCTTTTATCCAGAATCAAGGAAATTTGTATTTCCATAACATATCTTTATTCTAGACCAAGTAATATCAATAAGCAATAATTACTATTAATTCTTGCTTATTTATCATATCTTGCAATATTCTAATTACCATTCTTATGGCATACAAAAACCCATCATAATTTATTCACATAAGTACTTAGCTTATCTTGAAGTTTATATTAAGGCATCTTTTCTTAAGTTCAAGTCTAAATGCTATCATGTGTGCTACCAGTTAACAACAATCTTCTAACTCTTTTATATAAGATTTATTAGTACAACACTTATTGACTTAAAGCAATGGCTCTGATACCACCTTCTGTCACGGCCCCCGACCCACCCTGGACGGAATCGGGAGTCGCGAACAGCCCAGTGGTACCGGTGATTATTTTGAAAAATATTGCAGCGGAAATTTCATCAGGACCATGAGTTAGGAAAAATATCAGAGTTTAGAAAACACAGGATTTTATTTATTAAATAGATGGGATAAACCCATGTTTTACAATGGTAGCTTTAATAAGGAAAAATTTAATTACATAAAACCATATTTCTTAATTTAATAAAATAAGCCACTTCTTGATGCCTTTCAGTGCTGTATCCATCTCTTAATCCAATCTACTGTAATTACCTGAAACATGTTTTAAAAAGGTTTTGTCAGCGGAAAATACTGAGTGAGTTCATTCATTTTAACAAAACGACCTGTTTGTTATAATTTACAGTATTAAGAGAGATTACAATGTTTCCGGATATCAAACCAACTACCCACAGTACTTGTCACTCGAACATCCATCGGTAGCCTCTTTGCCCGATGGTGTCTGCGACTATGGTCATATCACTCATTGGCTAACTCGTTGTCCAATAGTGACGGTTATCAAGAAATGTATACAAAACCCCACATACCGGCTGTAACTTGGTGATTACATAAACTTAATCACTGTAATTATAATCTTGAAAATAAACATGCTTTTGAAATAAAATTTGATAAAAAGAGAATGACTCACTTTATAAGCATGCAGATTCATACGGGCAAAGTTACAGATAAGCCTTGATATATTGCAGATTTATACAGGCAGAGCTTAGCCTATTGATTAACCTTGTAACCTAGTGCACACGAACTAGGTAGGTAACTTAATACAACAATTACGATAACTCACGAGATTAAAACCCTCACAATGAATGACAAAGTGTAATCACTTAAACATCCATTGGATTCACAACGAATGACAAAGTACAATCACTTAAACATCCATTGGATTCACAACGAATGACAGAGTATTCCCCGAGTTTAGGTGGTACTCAAACATCCTGTCGGAATCACAACGAATGACAAAGGATAGTACTAAAACATCCATCGAATAGTTTCAATCGATCGGACATTGAATCGTAGCAGCACCCCGCTATACTAATTAGTGATTCGTGTGTGTTTTTAGAGTATTTGGACGATATCTCAGGTGTATTTTGAATTTCTTCGTCGAACTAAAGCCAGGAATCAAGTGCCAATGTCTGCTATTTATACCCGAATTTTGTCATTGCTTACGGACCGTAAGACTCCTCCCTTACGGTCCGTAAGGGTTGCATTTCCACTATAGGGTAGCCACGTGTGGGAGTAGGCTAGCTGAGTCGACAGATTCTCGAAATTAGATTTTGACAGCGTTTTATAAGGATAATCGTCGAGTAGAAAATACCCCCCCCTGAGTTTTAGGGGCCCTGATCCTGATTCTGATTGTTCTGAAATTTGTAGGGTTTGTGCAGAATCACTTGGGTGTCACAATTAGGGTTTCCTATTGGATAAAATAATAAAATAAATAGGACTTTTAATGAGGGTTGTTACACTACCTCAGTATGTTATGATATCTGTCATATAAGAGATATCTCTGAAATCTGTTATATCAAAGTATGTGTTAACAATGCTTTGACTTATGTAACATATATTTGTTAAAAGAATGTCATATATTTAAGGACAAGTTTGTTTTAGTTGCTCCCACTCATCTTGAGGTAGGTATATTAATCAAACTGATTCTTGATGAAAATAATTGCATTAGATTTCATCACATTCGATGTTTGCATTAACCCATACATGGATTTTTGTTGACTTACAACTAAGTGTTCTTAACCTTCAGTTTAGGACTTTCGGTTTGTTTTATCAACATGTAAATATGCCAGCCAGTTTTTAGGAAAAGTTATTTTAATGTTCATCCATTGTAGCTCTAGATTATTATAAGCTACTTGATGATCCTCGAAGAAATCTTTTGTAATAGAGGTAAGAGAGTTCTTTGATAATTCATTCCCTCTTAGATATAACCTTTAACAATCAACCATGTCTCTTAGTGTTGTCACGTTTGTATTATGATTTAGTTTAGTTATGATTACTCCCAGGTAATTCAACCAAATTACAAACATTATTTTAACGTATATAATCAATATTGCTAATAATAGCTTTATTTCATTCAGAAGATTGATTGATTCTAATGGTTGAATAATAGAAGGTAGGATCAGTAAACTTTCCACCATCCATTTCAACTTTAGTTAGGGAGGTTACATAACCATCAAAGTTAGTAGGTTTTAAAACCTCGATGACATCCTAAGTTGATTATAGGGTTTTTTTAGGAGTTTCCGTTTTATGGATTAGCTCTTAGTTGGGGCTACTGTCACTTTCAGATATATTAGATTCTAAGTATGTAAGAGTTGGTGCATTATGGTATACAAGAGGTGTAATTGGAGTTAAATTCGGAGTAAAATATAATGACTCTCTTCCCCCGCCTCTTGTATTCCTTGTAAGTCATGATAAAGACTTTTACAGCTCCCATTGACCTTAGAAGTCTTTAGTAACTCAACATGCTTAGGGTCAACATTTTAGGACCAATAGATTCTAATAGAGAAACAACTTAATGATGTTACTCATTGTAGTTTCTCTTGTTGAGGATTATGTTTAGTTTTGGTAAGAGATCTAAGTGTACCCACATTTAAGCAATAATGAGACTGTTGTAAGAGTAGCATTAGATTTAAGGAGACGAGATTTGATGAATAGTGTCGAGAAGGAGCATTGTCTTGTAGAAGAGGTATAAATTTAAATAATATGAAGTTTTCACTCCTCCACCTCTTGCAACTGTTGAAAATTATTAGTAAGACACTTAATGCTCTCACTGATCGTTGATATCTCTAGATTTGCTACAAGAGAAGTTTCAATGATGTATGTGATGTGGGAACCTGTCATATATATGTTAGGCTTGACATCTTTGAAGGTGTCTCTCTTCCAAATGGTGGGCCGGTATTGTCACATCTATGTTACGCCAACGACGTCCTTTTCTTGGGGGTTTGGTCGAAAAAGAATGCCTTAAATTTGAAACAGATCCTTAGGGTCTAGCATTTGGTGTCGGGCCTTAAGGTAAATTTGAAAAAAAAGTAGTGTGGTGGGAATTAGGGTCGACGAAGAGGCGGTAAATGATATGGCTAGTACTCTTAAGTGCAAGTCTATGTCGTTGCCTTTCAACTTCCTTGGCCTCCCCATTGGAGAGAACATGAAGCGGGTTAAGCCATGGAGGCCGATTGTCAACAAGTTCTCCAAAAAGCTCTCGGGATGGAAAGCTTGGACCCTCTCAATGGCAAGTAGACTAACCTCGGCAAAAGCGGTACTTGGGAACTTACCATCGTATTACTTGTCTTTTTTTAAGGCGCCGACGAAGGTCTTAAACACGAAAGAAGGAATTAGGAGAGCTTTTATTTGGGGCAAGGTGGGGTCTCGCAAAAAAATGAGGTGGGTTTCTTGGCAGAAAATTCAAACACCCAGTAGCATGGGGGGTCTTGGTTTGTGTGACATAAGAAGAATGAACTGGGCTTTGTTGTTTAAGTGGATATGGAGCTCCAAAATGAGACTTAACAGCTTTGGGTCTCTGTGATTAAAGCGATTCATGGGCAAATGAATGGGACTCAACAGATTCCTCTGAATAAAGGGATTACAGGAACCTGGAAGGATATTTTAGAGGTATACAAAGACTTAGAAAAGGCCGGGATCACGAGGTATGATAAAATGGGGTTCGGCGGAGTAGGCACGGACAACACTATTTTCTCAATCGCACTTTTTAGGAATCAAGTGGCAGAGTGTGTGGCTCAAAGAATAGAGGTGGGTCGATTTCGGTGGAATAAATGGGTTCCACGGAAAGTCTCCTTGTTCGTATGGTGCCTAATGACAAGAGGCATCGCCACAAAAACGGAGCTGGTGCACCGGGGAATAAACGGGGGAGATAAGATCTGTAAAATGTGTGGAGATGGGGACGAAACCGTAGAACATCTGACAACCTCTTGTGTTATGGTGCGAGCCGTTTGGTGGCATGTAAGCATGTGGGTAAAAGTGACTCTAAATGGTAAAATGGCTTCTTCAAATGACATTCTGGATGAAGTGCACTCAATTATAGGTTCAATGGCCTGGAGAAAAAGTTATGGAAGTAATCACCTTTGCTACCCTTTGGCATATTTGGAAGGCAAAAAATGGCTTAATTTTTTAAGACATGCCGTTCAAAGTTTTAAGTGTGGTGGAATCGATAAAAGAAGAATCATTCGTGTGGCTTAGACATAGATCTCCACATGCGAACTTAGTTTGGGAGAGATGCCGAGATTTTAATGTTAGAGATATAATCGTGTAATCTTTCCGTTTCTTTTTGTTTGGGATTTCCAGTTCCTTTCTAGCCCCACCCCTCTATTTTTATATAATAGCCGCCGTTCGAAGAAAAAAAAAAGGATGAAACTTTTTTTTTGATTTTTTTTTCATCTACTTAAAATTGATGTTTAATTGAAAAATGTATTCCGAACCTCTAGCCCAGTTGGTCCCATGTGGTGGGGTTGGGCCGATTTCCTCCTTGGAGGTCACCGGTTCGATCCACGGCTGCGGCGTTATGGGAGGAGGACGTCCCAATGATGGATCGTTCCTACCGAGGCATGGTGCGATCCGGAGGGCAACCCGGTTTTACCTAGCTGTTACCCCAGCGAGTCTCTCGTGTGGGGGCAGTATGGTTTCTGGGCGAAGGTCAGTCAGAGCGGCAGCCGGGGCCCGATCGAACATCGCGTCTGCGAATGCTGGGCTGACGGGTAACCGTCCTTGACGGGAACCCGGTGACCAATGGTCCATGTACATATTGAAAGTCACCATTCAAAAAAAAATTTGAAAAATGTAAAAAAAATCATGATTCTAAGACAGTTTTTTGTCACAGTTTCTGGTTCATTCGAGAATTTGCAATACACACAAATTGTTGTTCGATTTCTCAATCAAAGTTGTATCCGACTGAATTATTCGATAGAACCATCGAAATAATTTGATCTAAGAGTGACTACACGTTTTTCTGATTATCCGTGTTTACAAAATTCCCCAACTTGTCCCGACTGTGGATGAGTTACCAAAAAATATATATACAAAGAAGAAGGTACTATGTTATTACTGCAATGTGGTTTAAATATATAATTAGTACTTTATATTTTACAAGTAACAAAGTGTAATCTTTGGATGAACTTCTAACAATTAAAACATCAAAAATTAAGTTGTTTGCTCAACAAATTATTCATATTCGACATAACATACAAATGAATGTTTTGAGCTTATACTTAACGTCATTACTTTAAATATATAAACGATTGTAATGTAGTTCATGTAAGTAATTATTCTAAAAACCTTTTCCAAAAAAATATATCTAAAAAATACACGGTGTCCTGTAACGTAATACTAGGTAATCATGACAAATTCTAAAAGAGTTGATTGATTTGATTTGGAAAAAGAAAAACAAATTGTATATAGGTTTAAATCGTGTGAATGAGGTAGTGGTGTAGTGGTTGTGGAAAGACTTGGTTTTCCTTATGACTCAGGTTCGACTCTCACTCTCTCCATTATTTTCTGCGGCATCCAGGTGAAGGGCGAATACGGGTGGCGCTGGTTTGTCTTGGATGGGAGACGAGGTTTTACCGATTATTCCACTGTCGTGCCTTCGGGCGGGTGGATGTCTGGTTTCCGCGCATCTGAGAGAGCCAAAGGGCTGGCAGCGGTCGAGTAGTCGACCTTGGCCACAACGCCCGGTGTCACGGTGGTTGACACGTCGTTTCTTGCCGTTCAAAAAAATATAGGTTTAAATCATCTCAAATTAGTCAATGAGTCAATTTGGGTTTACTTAAATGAGTTAACTTGTCACAACGAACAACAATTATAAAATTATAAAACTGTTAAATTTAAAAGGGTCCAATGGATTACCACAACTCTTGACCATTGTTTGTCTCAACCACCGACTTGTTTTCATGTGCACCCCCACCCCTCCACCACCATCGCTGGTCCCACCACCGAAACTCCACCATCCCGGACGTGCCCGTCGCTATCGCCTCCATCCCCCGAGTCACCTTCACCGTTACCATTAGACACCATAAATAAAATATACTTGGGGAGTTATTTAGGTTTTTTTTTTTTTTAATTTTAGAACGATTCATTTCAACCCGAATTCATTTTGGCTGTAAACCGTTTGGACCGGAATCAAATTGATACTTTTTTTAAAACGACATATTTTCCCTCAAACACACTTCGATCTGACCCTGTAATGACCTTAAACTATTTTGATACAAACTCGTTTTGACTGCCCACTCAAACGTTCCTGACCGGCAGAGTTTGCCTGGCTTACCAAAACATAATATTACGTTAGTACATTTCTAGATGAGATAAATACGAGACAGTGAAAGTTGAACCTGCAGGTTGAAGTATTTCCCAACCGCGAGAGTCAGGGCCGGCTCTTGGGCTGGCCAATCCGTGCCGTCGCCCGAGGCCCAAATTTTCAAAGGGCCAGAAAGGTTTTATAAGCTTTTATATATATATACTAAATTATATATTTAATATATGCATCTATCTATTATTCAAATTAGTGTTGGTAGTGGAGTGGAAAAACCATCTCAAGATAATGTAAAGGTCTCAAGTTTAAGTCTTGGCTTTACCACCAACATTTAATTTTTTTTTAATTCAATTATCTTTAACCACAATTTTGGGCCCAACTTTTTTTTACCGCCCGAGACCTAAATTTTTTTAAGAATTCTCGAGGACGGCTCTGACGAGAGTTATCCACCGAATCCGACTCTGCGTTCTAAATTCAAAGCATTTGACAAAAATACCCCACTACCTTCTCTTTTATTTTGTTACACAATTCTTTCAACTTGTCACTGATACGTACCTCATGCAACCACGCCCACGTACACCATACACCATCTTTGTTTCCTTATGTTTAGCAATATTAGGGTAATGGGTAGTTATTTTTCAATCATGTTCTAGTTCGTTTCCTTGCTTTTGTAATACTATAAAAGAAGACAAGTATGTTTATTGTTTTATTATGAATGAAGAAATGAATTAGTCACTTCCAAAAGTCTTGTTTTCTCTCAAGTTCTTATCTATCTTCTTTGGATCATTTGATTACGATTCGGTTTGTATCAGTCACATCAATAATATTCACTTCTTTTTTAATAAAAGACCAAAAACAATCCTTGATTTTATGTTTTCAAGGAGGGGTAAAATGAAAATTGAATTTGAAAAAGGAGTACATTTAACAACCCATAATAAATAACTACGTTTTATTACCGATCCTTGGGTCCATTTTGACATCAAATTACAATTTAAAATTATCATGTACTACGACAATTATACAAAAATGAAAGGATACACATCGCAACTTCTAAAACTAGAAATACTCAGAATTATTGTCAAGGAATATATTTCATAATTAGTGTATTTGATTTTACAAGTAACAACTTAATTTTTTTTGGATAAATTTCAGAAAATTAAAATATTTAAATTAAGTTGTTTGATTACGAAAAGGAGGAAAACACGGTGTGTGAGTTCTTTCAAATAATAGATACACTCATATACATGCCATCAACACGTTTTCTTTCAAATAATAGATACCTTGAGATTTCCGACCGGGAGTGGGAGGGTCAAAAACGTATATACTCAAAAATTTCTATAGAACCGGGGGTCGAAAACGTATATACCCTAAAATTTCTATACGAAAACTAAACACTCTCCACTACTGAGCGAAAAGTTCGAGGGATTGGCCAACCCCTCTCGCCCTACTTAAGTTGCGCCCCTGTATACATACCATCAACACGTTTTCTATGCCAAATTATCTTTCATGTATGTTTTATGTGGTATTCCAAAATACACTTTACCACCTTGATATACCACCTTGATATGTATGACCGATATATAGGGAGATGTTCATTTGAAAAGAAAATTAAATTGAGAAAAAAAAAAACAAACGGGTATAACGGTAAAATATTAAATAGTTTTCTCTTATTTCATTTATTATTATCTTTGACTAATTAATTAGTCATAAAGACTATAATCTTCTACACTAAAATTTTTGCCTACACACATCAAAATATATGTTACATGTTTTGAAATTTATTCTACGCATATTGGAATTTATCCTACACAGCTCGTAATTTATCTTACACTTTAAATTAATTTTTTTCTTCTTCTTTGAAATTTTTTTTTTTAAAAATAAGTTACAAACTTAATGTAGTCAACTATTAAAAAGGAAGACTACCAATTAATGATCTATCTAAGTTTATCAATATACCCTTATACTAATATTAAATACAAAAATAGAATGAAGTAAAATGCATAATTCTTATTGGTTGAAATTTATAGTTTTCGATATACACTTCGGATCTAGGTGATGAGCATTTGTGTCATGTGATTAAAGTAAAAAATATGTGATTTAAGTAAAAAAAAATGTGTTATATCCGTTTTTGTTGGTAAAATGAGATCATATGTTTTTATGATAACATTGTATATTTTTTTTAACGGTAAATTTGGATCACTGACGGACTACTGGAGTATCATCGTGCCACAAGCGAAACCACCTGATCATTAATTTGGATAACACCGTATATTATTCGGAAAATATCACAATAAGCCTAAAAGATAAAGAATCATGAGATTTTGATGTTTTTTTAGGTTTCTAGCATGGAAAATGAGATCATATATCTTTTATGATAACATTGTATATTATTCAGACAATGACACAATAAGCCCAAAAGATAGAGAACCATGAGATTTTGATGCTTTTAGGCTTTTAGTGTGGTGATCGAGTTCGAGATGTTTATATGATTATCATGTTATGTATTTTCTTGATCTCAATGTATACAATATTAATAAACTTTTATCCATTATCAATTGTGGTTTAATTCGATGACCAGACACATTAAAAATTTAATCATACATCTAAACATCGAAACATGATGAAACCAGTAAGATAAATTTTGAATCCATCACTACTCATTTATTATTACCTAACCTTCTCAACAGCCCCATAACATTTGATGCATATATTATATATCCTTAACTGAAGAGTCTCACGCATAAAAACTTCAATATATATAAATGAAGAGGCCGGCTAACGTACAATTTTTGTTATCGTGCGGTGCGTATGCAAGTATCTCAACCACACGATTGACTTACCTTAGGCCTTCAATTGAACGCGGTAGCACAATAATAATTAACTTGACACAATTACGCATGTTATTGCATAACTACGCATGGGTTTGGTTAAACCCTAATCGCTCAAATTATTTGCATAATTAGGCACGTTATCATGCATAAGTACGCACGTTATAAAAAAAATCAAAACCTGCATGCCACCAAACATGAAAATTACTCATGTTAAACTAAAAATTACGCATGGGTTGTTTCAAACCCTAATTACGCATGTTATATAAATGATCAAGCACGTTATAAAAAAAATAGGAATGACATGCGTCTCAAACTTCTGTTCGCGTACGCATCGCACGATAAACACTATTGTATTTTACATTTTCTCTATAAATGAAAATATTATTTAAACTTGAAAATATTATTTAAACTTTATATTTGAGTTCCAATTATTGACAATACTTAATATAGTTGTAGGACTGTTATAATCAATCATCATCAAAGTACAAGGTGCAAATTGTAATAAGTTGTAAACATAGTGACATAAAGTGAACTTTATTAGTTTTCTTAGGTTGTAAAGCAATATTGGGTATAGATATGCATGAGTTCTCATCAAATCATCAAAACATATACATACATTCACATACATACATAGATACATACATTCACATACATACATACATATATACTATATATATAGAGAGAGAGAGAGAGACAAGGAGAGAGAGAGGATAGTATATACATACATACATACATACATACAAGTATATATATATAGAGAGAGAGATAAAGCATGAGAGTTAAGTAGCCAAGATCACGAGATGAAGGAGCTGGCTAAATGGTATGTTTGCTTCACGCAAGATGTCTAATTTTGGGTTTACATCCTATCGTGCCTTCAACGTTTTTAATTTCTTCTTATAACCCTTTTTCAATCACAAATTATACACCAAACTCTTATAAATCCTCTCTATATATCTCTCTACAACCACAAACCCTAATTCTATATTATTCAATCAAGTTTCAACAAAACCCTCCAAACCCACATCAACATGAGTTCAAACCCGAGCACTAGTAGCACCAGCGGCTGCAGCGGTGGTGGCGGAAGCAGCAGTGGTGGTGGTGGTGGGCCGTGTGGTGCTTGCAAGTTCTTAAGGAGGAAATGTGTTGCAGGGTGCATCTTTGCACCTTATTTTGATTCTGATCAAGGTGCGGCCCATTTCGCTGCGGTCCACAAAGTTTTCGGGGCGAGTAACGTGTCGAAACTCCTGTTTCATCTTCCGGTTCAGAGGCGCCACGACGCGGTGATCACTATTTGCTATGAAGCTCAGGCCAGGCTTAGAGATCCTGTCCTTGGTTGTGTTTCTCATATCTTTGCTCTTCAACAACAGGTTTGTTTCATCATTTCTCTCTCACAAAATTATATTTTATTTGTTACTTATAATACATAATTAAACTATATAAAATTTTATCATTTTTTATATTTAAAAAGGTATCGTATATTATTGAGTTGCATAAGATAAGAATGTTACGTGTCCGTATCATATATTTTTGTGATAATATACATACGGCATAAAAATATTACGTGTCTGTATCATATATTTTAGTGATAACATACCTACGGTATAAACTTTATATTTTTTTAGCTTCATTGGTAAATAATGCGACATCATGTCTTTCTCCTAACACACAATTTTATAATTATTTTTTATAGAAAGGTATCGTATTTTATTGATTTTCTTACGATAAAAATGTTATGTGTCCGTATCATATATTTTAGTGATAATATACATACGGTATAAACTTTATATTTTTAGTTCCATTGGTATATCGTGCGACATCATGTCTTTCTCCTACCACACAAAACATGAAATCACAACCAGTATTTCAGGGTTATTGTTTGCCGTTATGTTTGATAAACTTGTTGACCAATATACGTTATGTAGACTCATGAGACATCCAATTAACTTATCTACCGTTACGAATCTTTTAAAGTATTTGTGTTTGTACACCTTTACATTACTTTTCGTATTTTGGCTCAAAATAAATTGTACTTTTTCATTAAATTGAAATGTATAAATATGTAATCAAGTATATGCATATATATGTTTTCTTTTTCACTTAGATACTTGAACAAATAAAGTGTAAAAGTACCTACAAATTAAATAAAGTCTTAATTTTAATTTTTGAAACTATATTTTCACAAGAATTCTATATTTCTATTCTAGAATTTAACTAAATTAGTTTGTAACTACTTTTCATCAATTGTTCTTGAACCAAAGTTGCTTTATAACTTTTTCTAAAATGGCAAAATCCCAATTTTGTTTGTTTGATATTTGATTCCACCAATTTAATAATCGTGAGAAATTGTTAATTGTTATTATGGTGTATATCTAAACAAAATTTTATGTTATTATCGTATAGAAAAGCATATACGGCTTCTTACACAAAGCATCTAAATATAAACATGTAAATTCGGGGAATTCTACTTTTATTTTAATTATATTAATCTAATGTAACTCTCTAATATTAATTTGAATATAATGTGATCATACATAATTCGTTTTTCAATTTAAATATGTTAAAAAAAAGAAACAAGGAATAACACGACATCCGTATAGAGACATGTGAAATTACATCCGTATAGAGACATGTGAAATTACACGTATATCATTTTGCTAACTTGATACGTTATAACTCTCGCGTGTTAGTGATATGCCTTTTTGATATGAAATGCCACATGAAATGTAACGTGTACACATATTTTGTACCGCAATTTTATTTTAAATATATAGGACCTAAATAATAGTATTAATTTTTAACACTAATAACGTTATAAAATATTTAATAAAAAATAGGCATCATAGTGAAATGCCGGTATGAAACTAAGCAACTTGCAATAATTTTACTAATTACTAGAATGCCTCTTTATATAAAATCAATAAGAACAAGATATTATACATAACAATTTTTGAGGTAAACTTATGTACCTTTTTTGAAAGTCAATCTTTATATAGGGATCTACCCAAATTTTATTTCTTTTTGTTTTGAATATATGTCATGTTGAGTAAACTTTAAGGTTTCTAGTTGTCATGTGTCATATGTCAAATTTTCATTATCACATCATATTTGGATTTCCTTTACACATTAAACTTCAACAGATAATTATTATATTTATAATTTATGTATAACATTCTACATTTTCTAATATCTTATCTTGATTGTTCTATTTTATGTATAACATTCTATATATTCTAATATCTTATCTTGATTGTTCTATTCCGTGAGTGTATATATAATTGAGAAAACCACTAGAATCAATATTTGATTAAAAATTGTTTATTATATAATAGTAATGATTTTTTCTTTTAACTTATCAATTTGATTATTACACATATTATTATCATACTATAAATTTGTAACATGTAGGTGCTTTAGTGAGTTGTACTATGAGGTTAGGGAGTTTCTCAAAAAAAAATTTAACTTTTCACTTTGAATCCAAATGTTTTCATTTTTATCATTTTAACATCTTTGGTTTTATTTTTTTACTTTTAACACAAATTTTTCTATCTTTTGTAATTTAACACCAACATATTTTTATTTTGAACTTTGATCCTCGTTGTTATGACAAAGAAACTAATTACAATAAGATATGTAATAATAATATTTGGCAAGTAACCCAAAATTGATAGTAATTATGCACTAACCCATTCAGAAGTGATAGTACGCTTGTATCAAGTAACGCAATAGTCACAACACTTTTGCGCAAATATAACTACATATTATGTAAAAATGTCCATGTGCTTAGTATTCAGCTGATTTTCTTTTTATTAAAAGATACCTTTAAAATGATAGTTTTTACAAACAAAAGATGATTAGTTAATTTTACATTTTGATTTCTATTTTCTTTTCATCATCAGTAGAAACTAATTAATGCTTCCTAATAAATTCAATGGTATTTTTTACAAACAAAATATGATTAGTTAATTTGACATTTTGATTTTTATTTTCTGTTCATCATCAAAAGAAACTAAATAATGCTTTCAGAATAAATATAAACAGTTTATTTTGTAGCAAAACCTCCTATCCTTATACCCTTAATAACATATTTTTAAGAAAGAATTTGTGAATATGAGAGTGATGAAATCAATGGAAAAGAACTGTTTTGATTGAATAATAACGATGACTTAATGGTCGGCTTACTTGTCAACTAAAAACCTATTTCATCTGGATTTCAAGGAATTTGTCGGCCTTTTTGTTTCACTCATGATTTCTTTTTGTTGTATATTTAACATCTAGCATATATGTTATAGCTTTTTATCATACCTAGTCCTACAATTATTATATTAATAATGTTTCACAGAATGATATATGATGTTTAGATTATATGTATGGTTACTTGTCTAGATTTATACAAGTGCTTTCGTGATAAAGACTAAAAATGTGATTGAAACACTTAATATACACACACCGGAATCCCATATATGACGAACTATGTATGTGGCAAATTTTAGAGAGATCATAGAAGGGTATGTTTTTAGTTTAGATCTAACCAACGTAACGAATTACTACTAACGTACATATATGAATCCATGCTAAATTTCTAAACAGCTTAAGAGAAATATCGACCTTTAGTCGAAATCATAGTTTGTTGGTAAGTAACTAAATTTTCAAATCAAACTTGATACACGAACACAAAGCCTTACCTACATGATGATGTCGGCGCCCTTGCTCGTCTCATCAATCGCCTGCCAAAGTGTAAATCATTAGGGTAGTCGATGATGGTTGAGGAATAAGAAACGCTAACCCCAACGAAGGTGACTAGTTTTCGAATTTTTGTTAGTAACATGAGTTTATTTTCTATTTGCATTTGACACACAAAAAAAAAAAAAAAAAACGAAACAAATGTGTGAAATATTTAACACGTTTAGCGATTCGGTTAATATTTATAAGTGATAAAGAGGTCACCGAATTGTCCTAAAGTTAACATACAAGAGGTCTAAAACCTTCTATTAGCCTGTTAACGATAATGTATGGTCAAATGAAAGAAAGCTTTTGATGTATTAGATTATCTATCTTAATACAATAATACAAAATTGACCAACTTTTGGGTCATAGAATCCGTTAAGGTTTTGCTAATAGAGTCTATATTCATGTTTAGTGGAACTTGTTACTAGATTTGTTATACATAAATCATTTTTGATGCATCATTGAGCTCTCCCTTAAAATAATTGATACCTTGGGATAGTTAAATGTTATTGTGATTTTTTTTTACCTTTTTATAGTTTACATAATAATTGTAAACTATTTCATGTAAAACTTTATCATAATTTCTATATATTACCAATATATTATTATTCAACATATACAAATACAATGGCAGGGAATAGTGTTTCCCTGTCATTGGTCGAAATGGGTGGTCGTCCCTTCTCTATTGGACCAACCATTTTATTATTTTATATTCACTTTAAAATTACGGTTTATCCCCAGTTTAAAATTACGCTTTTCTTCCAACTAAAAATATAATAACCCTTTTGCCACCCGCTAAAATTACGATTTTGCCATCGGTTCTAAAATTATGATTTTACCCTCAGTTTTTTATTTTATACCGGCTTTAAAATTACGGTTTTGCCCTCAGTTTAAAATTACGTCTTCGCCCCCAGTTCAAAATAAAATTATACTTTTGCCCCCAGCTCAAAATTACGATTTTTCCCTCAATTCAAAATTACGATTTCACCCTGAGTTTAAAATTACTTTTTTGCCCCCAGCTAAAAATAAAATTATGGTTTTCCCTTACCTTAAAATTACGATTTTACCCTCGGTTCAAAATTATGATTTTCCCCGTTCAAAATAAAAATGTGACTTTACACCCAGCTAAACTGAAAATACGATTTTGCCCTCGGTAAAAAAAATTACGCTTTTACCCTCAGCCAAAATTACGTTTTCGCCCCAGTTCAAAATAAAATTTTGTTTTTCCCGGCTCAAAATTACGATTTTACACCAATTTATTAATTTATACCCACTTTAAAATTACGGTTTTTCCTCCAGTTTAAAATTACGTATTTGCCCCCAGTTCAAAATACAGTTATGCTTTTGCCCCCAGCTAAAATTTACGATTTTCCACTCGGTTCAAAATTATGATATCACCCTCAATTCAAAATTACGTTTTTTTGCTCCAATGCAAAATAAAAATATGGTTTTCCCCTAGCTAAAAATTAGGATTTTACCCTCGGAAAAAAAAATTGATTTTTCCCCCAGGTAAAAATAAAAATATGACTTTGCCCCCAGCTAAAATCGTGTTAAGAAGCTGCCTAACACTCTTTTTACTTTTTCTTTCTAGCAAAACTATGGTACTGTTTTTTTAATTGGTTAAGAATTATCCGACTATCGTCCCGCAACGCGGGCAGGACAACACCTAGTTAGTTTACAATTTTGTGACTAAAATTTACTATTCAATTTTTCTACACTTTTCACCCTTATACTTTTCTTCTTTTACAATATTGTCACAAACTATTTTTCATCGTAATTCCAACACTTTTGCACTTTTAATTTTGATCATTTATATTTTTCATCTTTTACAAATTTGTCGTTTTATATTCCGGTCTTAATTTTTTGAGTTAACACGCTGCAGTGCGCGTGTTTGGTTCAACGATTTTACATTCTTTTTTGCGGTTTAACGTCCCTGTCGCAGTGCGCATGTTCTATTAGTTATTATTTTCTATGTTTTACATCTCGGTCCAAGTTTTGCGAGCTACATGCTAGAATGAGTGTGCATAGTTTAACGTTTTTACGTCTACTATTTATTCGATTTAATAGTCCCGCCGCAATGCGAGGGTCCTAAATAGTAGTTAATTATTAAAACGTGTATTTTCATTTATGGGGAATATTGGTATAGGGGAATGTTCAAATGAAAACCACTAGTTATTGTGAAAACTCGAAAACTAATTAAAAAAGCCAAAAAAACATACCAAGTTTTTTTATATCAAATTTCGCCATTTTTTATATACAAAAAAAAAAATCAAAAAAAAAAAATTGTAGTGCACATGTATACTACACATGTGTATGTGTACTACACATGTGTATTATTACACATGTGTACTACAATTTTTTTTTTTTGAAAAAAAAATTATATAAAAAAACCTGTGATTTTTATAAAAAAATTGAATTTTTTTTTTTGTGTTTTTAGGTTTTTTTTAGTTAGTTTTTGAGTGTGGTTTTCATTTGAACCATCCCTTATTGGTATAAACAAATTGACTTAACCCTTTCATTGAAGCAGGTGATCAACTTACAAGCTGAGCTTTCATACTACCAAACCCACCTAGTCACCCGTGAAGGACCAACTCCGCCGCCACCTCCGCCAGTAGCGCAACCACAACCTCCGCCGCAAGGAATATCCATCAACGACCTCACAACCGCCTCGCCGTTCCTTGCTGCCTATCATGACTTGTCATCACTTCTTGAACCAATGGTGCCACCCTCATGGACCATGCAATCACCAATGAGGCAGATGGATCCCCGCCAGTTCATGAGTTTTGGGGCCGCCCGAGCCCCCACTGAGTTGCCGCCAGCTCCTGGCGGCACCGGAGACTTTCAAGGGCTGGCTGGGGAGCTTTTGCACAGGCCAAGTGAGGGGGGTTCTGGACCATCTGGGGCTTGCAAAAATGAAGGCTCATCTTTGCCCCCATAAAATGAGAGTTTTTATTTTATTTTATTGCATTTTGGCTAAGACATAATCGAAGACATGTTTTGTTTTGGTGGGATTTTGATGGGAAAATTATCTTTGTTACTGGTATCATTAAATTTATATATTTTCCCATTTGCATGGTTTTTTTTTTATATACTAGCATGAGTTATTTTTAGTGTTTACAAGTTATTTTATATGTACATCAGAATCAGAATATTATTCTGGGAACCATGGGTGTGCAAATGGTGGTTCGGTTCGATTATAACACCTTTACCATATCCGTAACCATTAGCTTCAGTTATGGAATTTCTTTGACCATAACCATCACCGTACTTTGGTTCGGTTAACCGGTTATGAGACTCGGTTATGGTTCGGTTTCGGTTAATTAACCGATCTAAGTTTGAACTAAAATTTAGGCTTCATGAACATATTAGACAATTACTGTCTCAGTTACAATTATTTTTATAAATAAAAAAAAACAAATTAATTACGATCGTATATGTTTTTTTAAGTATATAGAGAGTTTGATTCCTTAAACATGTATATTTTAAATATAGGTATATTTTAAAAGCATGTCTTAATTCATTTTGGTTTGGTTAACGTTTAGTTATGAGACACATTTAACCATATCTATAACTGACTTAACAGTTAATCAAATAGCAGTATCCATAACCGTCGGTTAATATCGGTTATCGGTTGATTCGATTCGGTGACGATTCGATTATCGGTTAATTTCGGTTAACAGATAAGGTTTGCTCACCCCTACCGGGAACTATGCTCTTAGATGGTCGAGGTGGAGTTCTTCTAGAAACAATCATTAAGTGGCTAATATAATTAGTTGGAAACTTAATTAGTTTAAGGACTTGTGTTAAGTGGCTAATATAATTAGTTGGAAACTTAATTAGTTTAAGGACTTGTGTAACATATGTATAATTTTTCACAAACATAAATACATAAGATGATAAGTTGACAATGCAATGAAAATTTAATTTATATTAGTAATACGGATACCATCACTTATAAATGTTAACCTGTCGTCGAATATAAATATAAGTGCTTGTTATACATTATACTAGATTGGAACCCCGTGTATCACACGGGTTAAATAAATGTAATTTTATATATTAAATAATAAAAAGTTATATTTTTATGAACCCCGTATATTGTACTGGTTAAATAAATGTAATTTTATATATCAAATAATAAAAAAGTTATATCTTTGAAAACCATGTGTATTACACAGATTAAATAAATGTAATTTTGTATACTAAATACTAAAAACGTCGTATCTTAAAAAAAAACCCGTGTATAATACGGTTGAATAAATCTACCAAATAATAAAAAATTACATTCTTAAAAACCTCGTATGTTACACGTGTTGAATAGATCTAAAAAAGAGTTATATCTTTAAAAAACCATGTCTATACACAGATTAAATAAATGTAATTTTGTATATTAAATACTAAAAACGTCATATCTTTAAAAAAACTCATGTATAGTCGGGTTGAAAATCTACCAAATAATAAAAATATATATATCCTTAAAAAACCTTGTGTATTACACGTGTTGAATAAATCTAATTTTATATAACAAATGATAAAAAGTTATATCTTTAAAAACTTCGTGTATTACACGGGTTATATAAATGTAACTTTGTATAGTAAATAATAAAAAAAATTATATTTATAGTAAATAATAAAAAAATATATATTGTTAAAAACCACGTGTTTTACACGAGTTGAATAAATATAATTTTGTATACCAAATAATAAAAAAATATTTTTTTAATAAATTAGGATAACATTTAATATTAATTTATTATTTATATATTTAATATAAGATAAGTAGGAAAGAGAGGTATTTGTTTTAAATATATATTAAATTAACAATTTAGATTTGAGGATAATATTTTACTAAAGTACGATAAGATTTAATATTAACTTATTATTTATTTATTTATTTAATTAATTAATATAAAATAAGTATAGATTTGTGGATGTCTTCAATGAATGACACGTTTCCAAAACTTGGTTTTTTTTATTATAGTCGATAAATTTCTAATGATTGTGTATGGTTTGAAACTCAAAAAGTAACCAATGAGACTACATACTTTATTACAAACTGTTTAATAAAATGACATTTAATAATTAAATATAAAAAATGGCAATTTATATATTATCAGATTGTAATATGTTGGTGCTATTGTTTGTTGTATATTATGCATTATTGGTTTAATGTGTATGATATGTTTGTACATTTGACTTTTTACCTTGTATAGTTAATTAACAAAGATCACATTTTACAACCATCTTTTAAAGAAATTCAAATAATTGTTATTTATATAATATAATTTTGTAACATTTCTAGGTATATAGTTTTGTACATTTAGCTTAGTTTGTGTTTCATGTTTTAATTAGTTGTATCCTTAGTTTAGAAGGTTGTAGTTTTTTGTTTATTTATATACTATTAATTTGAAACATTTGTATGCATGTTTAGTTGTAAATTGTGCTTAAATGTTTGTACCTTAATCAAATATTGGTTGTAAGTTGTGCTTAAGTGGTTGTACCTTAATAATGTATGCATCTTTAGTTGTAAGTTGTGCTTAAATATTTGTACCTTAATCAAATATTGGTTGTAAGTTGTGCTTAAGTGGTTGTACCTTAATCAAATAATGGTTTCATTACATTTCCAAATTCAATATGTTTTTTATGCATGTATGGTTGTAAATTGTGCTTAAATGGCTGTACCCTAATCAAATAATGGTTTCGTTATCTTACCATATTCAATCGGTTTGATCCATTCAAAGTTGTGTTGTTTTATTTGTAAATTATTATTATTTATAATAATCTAATTAATTTAGTCAAAATCTGGCATAAATATAATTTGCAACATATTGATGCAATGGTTGTTGTAATGTTTGCATTATGGTTTGTATAGTGGTAATGATATATATTATATATAGATTACGATGAACCTGTCAAATGAGAAAAAATAGACGCGGGTTCATCATAACCCGCGAGTCCTAGATCAACTAAGTTATTTTATTCTATGTTTTACGTTTCGGTTTAATTTCTTCGCATTAACAACGCAACTTCAGTGTTGGTGGTCGCTGGCAGTAGTGTGGCATTAGTGCTCGCCCCCGCCGCAACGCGGGGGTTGCTCAATACTAGTTAATAATTAAATATGATTTAATTAAATCAAAATTTTGTTGAAATAAATTTGATAAATGTTTTCGAGAATGACAATATAAAATAATCCCTTTGGCACAAGAAAATAGATTTTTAATATGTAACTTATAACACTCTCAATAAAGCCATGAAGTTATATATGTTCAACCAGTCCTTGTATGAACTCATTTGCATTAACAGCTTATCAAGTAAAAATGAAAAATTACACTGATAAATTTCAGCATCAATGAAAATATCATTCTAATTTCTATTGATAAACTTGGTTACGTTTTATGAAAATCATATGTAAAATATTTATAGAATTATAAATAAAGTTGTTTAAATAAACTTCAGTAATATGGACTTCTATCATCAATTAAACTACTTTTTAAATCATGGTTTAGTCTATGTGCGCAAATACTATAAATTCTCAGATATCTTACTTCTAATAAATAATTCAAAGAATGTTACGTGTTAGCATCATATCATCCTTAAAAATCGTTTCTAATTAAAATGATTTTTATTTTATTTTTTAAGTCAGGCTAATATCATAAAATGACAATATTACCCGTTTTAACATCCCTATATTGATATATATCTTTAAATTAACCAATATTTTTTATTAGATTAGATCTGCTAAACATTCTCACAAATCCGCATAACTTCTAATATACCTTTAATTTATAATGATAAAGATAGTTTTGAATTAAACTTTACCAATTAATTAGGGGCTACAAGTTTGTGGAATGATTATCAGGTACACATATTTGTATTATTATACTCTGCAAACAAACAGTTTCCATTATTCAACCTGTGTAATCATTATATTTATTTAAGGCTAACTTATGTTATATGAATATAGGTTTTTATAGACACTACTAGTTTTATAATGTAGATACAAATGATTTAAGTATTTCGTTACGTGTATTATTAAAGATATAGATACTAAGAATTGTATATGATATGGAATCTATACATATAATAAAAGAAACCATGTTAGGGACACACGACGTTCTATGAGACAGTCTTAATTATTTTTCTAAATATTTATTATGAAAAGTCAATTACTGATAATATTAAATTTAAAATTTGTAGAAGAAATTTTAATGATAAAGATAAAGATAACTGATAATAATATATTAATTATTATAATCATATATTAATTATTAGAATCTAAAAAAATATATTAGCGTTTTAAATATTTATAAAGATAAATATTTTATTTAATTGGTGGTTTTAATTGTTTTTATATTTTGATGATAAGGACAAGGATAACTGATAATCACATATTAAAATAAAAATATTTATTTTAATCAACTGTTTCGTTAAAAAGATTTATTCAATACATGTAAAACATATATATTTTTATACATGGTATATTTAGAATCCTATTTCTAATAAAGGATCTCATTATCCCGTTTTACACTCCAATGAAATCTTTCTATACTAATAAACAAAAATCTTTTTATACACGTGTCACTCTCTGGTGCCTCCTCCCTTTTAATAATAATATTACATATTAATTTTTATACACAAAATATAATATAATATTAATTAATTTAGTTAGAGATATAAACGTATAAATTCAAATTTAATTAATAATTATCTATAACAAATATAAATGTATCAAATAATATAATAAGTATAATATTATTTAATATACTTAGAAATCAAACGTATAATTTCAAATTTAATTAATAGTGAATTACTTTTTGAGTCCCCATGTTTTAGTGGTTTTAACCACTAAAATCCAAAATCAAAAAGTTTAACTTCCCGAGTCTCTAACCACTCATTCACACCCCCTGTAAAAAATTCAAAAAACCTTTTGTAAGGCCGAGTTCTCTGAGTTCTCATAACTTGTAGAAATTTTCATTTTACCCTAACCATATATATTTGTTAAGATAAAATATATTATTTGGATATAAACAATAATTACTAATAAAGTATCAAATCACATGTACAAGTACTTATTGTATATAACTTAGAAGACTAAAATTACAAGCGGATTATCTAAATAAAGTACCAAATTATCTTTAAAGCGAACACTAAATGGTTTTTAAAAGACATATTTTTTTTTGCTATTAAGTATATAACATTATATTTACTTAAGCCGTGTAATACACGTGTTTAATATTTTCTTCCAATTCTAAATTTATGTTACTATCAATATGTTTTCATCTTACTATTTTATCTAAATAAGTTATTTCATTAATAAGGATACAAGTTTATAATTTACATTTTTTCGTCATTTAACCCGTGTAATAATATCTAGCTTATTTCTTGTATATTTAATATTTTTTACTAAAATATTTCTTTTTTCTTCTGCTGATTATCCAACATCAGGTAATACGTAAGTTTCAAACCTAATAATAAATAAAAAAAACAAAATAAAATGTTATAAACTATGTAATACACAACTCTCTAACTTAATAAAAAATAAAATGAGATGTTACAATAAGTAAATAGTACCTCAAAGTCCCTTTTATTAGAAAACACATCTTGATGACTAAATGTTTTAACGGATTACATTATTCGTGTAAGACATGTGTTTATTCAAATCGTGCAATACACGAGTTTTTAAAAGATGTAACTATTTTATTACTTAGTATGTAAAATTATATTTATGCAATCCGTGTAATACACGGGGTTCTAACCTAGTAAATATTTATAAAACAAATATGATGATGAAAAGAAATTATTTAAATGTAAACATAAGGCTATGTTTGCCCTTTTCTTCCTGGCCCATTAACACAGGGTCAGTGGGCCACTATGTGGTCATCTTACTCTTATGGCCCAACAAGTAACCAACCCAACTACCCAGTACCCACGCACCCAACTGCTGGTTTCTTCTTTGCTTTAATAACTGAGGTACTGTACCAAGCCCAACTCATATGATTGGAAATAGTTTTCATATATGATTTAGGACTTGCATCTAGTGGTGCACAAAAAACCCGAACCCGGACCTGGAAAAAAAAACCCGGAACCGGGTATTATAAAAACCGGGTTTTCTATACCCGAACCCGACCCTACCCGTAGGGTAGGGACCGGGTATGCATATTTGATCTAAAACCCGAACCTGGAACCGGGTTTTTTTATACCCGAAACCCGGTTTTTATAATACCCGAAACCCGGTTTTTATACCCGAATTATGTATGCACTTTGATGTAATCTTGTTTAATTATTAGGTTTCTAATGATATTTGTCACCGCTACTTAATTATTTAGTATATTTCATTACAAGTGAAAACAAATATGCCAATATATGTTGGCCCTTCTATTTTCTTTGTTTGTTTAATATCATTATTAGTTTTTGTATTTAATAAATCGTGCCTCTGTTTATAAAGTTCAAGAATAATCTCATAAAGAACTATAAATTGTGCCTCTGTTTATAAATTGTGCCTCTGTTTATCAATAGATTTGATGTCTATGTGTGAGAGTTATGTTTGATACATTTTATAAGCATAGTTCCGGTCGGGTTTTTTTAATACCCGGTGCGGGTTTTTTCCCAACCCGATGCATACCCGAACCCTACCCGATGAATACCCGAACCGGACCCGGACCCGGAAATAGGGTATTATAATACCCGGGTTTTATAAAACCCGACCCGAACCCGGGTATATAGGGTATACATTTTTGGTAGAAAACCCGGCCCCGACCCGGTTTTTAAAAAAACCCGATTTTGTAAAACCCGATCCTACCCGAAACCCGGTTTTTAAAAAAACCCGATTTGTACACCACTACTTGCATCTAATTGACGTTTAGGCTAATAAATCGAAAATATGCCCATATCAGTTTTTTTTACCAAAGAGATATTCACATAAATTTTTTATTTATCATATCAAATGCTACCATTTGATCATGCACCAAATCATTTTATTACACACATGGGCGCAGCGGGGGCAGGGGGGGACTTTTCCCTCAGTAGTGTCTAGTATGTAGTTTTCGTATATAAGGTTTTTAGGTATATAAGTTGCAATAAACGTAAACGTAAGTCTATGTTTCACTTCGTTTAAGACATTTTATACTTGCAATTACAAGTATCACTTATCGGGTTAAACTTTCTATGTTTTTTTTTCTAAACATCTGTAAATATTATAAGGTGCAATAAACGTAAACGTAAGTCTATGTTTCACTTCATTTAAGACATTTTATACTTTCAGTTACAAGTATCACTTATCGAGTTAAACTTTCTATGTTTGTTTTTCTGAACATCTGTAAATATTATAAGGTGCAATAAACGAAAATGAGAGTACATGTTTCGATTTTTTTAAGACATGTTATACTTTTAACTGTGAATATCACTACCAAATTAAATTTTATAGGGAGACATGTTTATTAGATTAAGCATCACAAGTATATATGTACTAATTCAAAATTGATCAAATGATTATATTAAAAAAATTAATTTTATTTGATAGCAAAATATATTAAAAAGGAAAACTGCCAAGTGCCAACACGAGATAGGCGATAACAATGGAAAACATAAAAAAAAAAAAAAAAACAAAGAGTAAATTACTTTTTGAGTGCTTGTGTTTTAGTGGTTTTAACTATTTGAGTCTAAAATCAAAATATTTAACGTCCTGAGTGTCTAGACACTTTTTTTATAACCATTTGAGTCCAAATTTTAACCTTTTGAGTTCAATTTTTTTTAACAAAATTGGACTCAAATCGTTATAAAATGAACAAAATTGAACTCAAAACGTTATAAAATAAATGGCTAGGGACTCAGGGCGTTAAACTTTTTGATTTTGCACTAAATTGGTTAAAACCACTAAAACACAGAGTCTCAAAAAGTAATTTACTAAAAATAGACGAATCTCAAATAAACTCAATGGCGTGAACATAGCAAACACACAATAAAGCTACAGGGTTTGGTATAAAACCACTAGGGGCTTTATCACGTCACGTAAGCGCCACGTAGATTTTGAGATAAAAATGACGCCCCCTTTAACAATGACGGTGTGGGATAAAACCCCACTAGCGCCCCCTTTAACAATTATGTTGACCAAATACCTCAATCCACCCAAAATTCGTCTGTTAACGTGCTGGCGGGGCTTCGATAGCGCCCCCCGTTTAACGATGGTGGTATGGTTGATGGCGCCCCGGGGCGCTATAATGGATGACATGGCGGAGTGACGCGATGCCACATCCTATGGCCTAACGGGGAACAACACCAATTTGACTAGCAAATCCTTCGAGATTTGCAATTAATCCACTCATGTAATTGAATTTTGATGTCTTTGATAATCTTTCCAATATAAAACTTCTCTTTCTTGAAAACTTTACACTCCTTGCTTTCTATATACACCATAGTATAGTGCAAATAGTAGAATAAAATACTTTCTTTCCCAATCTAGTTGATGCACTTCCCACCATTGGCGCAGGTCAGAAGGCTGGGGTACCTGATACCCGAACTTTTCACTCAGTAGTGTAATATATGTGGTTTTCGTATAGAAATTTTGGTTATATACATTTTCGACCCCCTGGTTCTATAGAAATTTTGAGTATATACGTTTCGACCATTTGTCGGACATCTTAAGCTTCGCCACTGCCTCCCTCAATATCTTAAAAACCAAATAAATAAATAATTGAATACTCATCAAAACCGTTATCTACGTGATCTCCCATTACTCACATACTCTTTTTATAATCCAGTCCCGCACTACAATAACACCAAATCACACAACAAACCCACGCTCCGTTAACTTTATGTAACTTCGTTACTCAACCGCCGCCCGATGCAGTCAACTCCCCAACTCAGATCTAAGGACAAAATCGTCATTTCCCCTCTTTAACCAATTTTCTCCAGATTCCATTTTCACAAAAACTAAAAACACGTAACAACTCGTATACACGATCCAAACCGACTCCGACGGAATCACCACCGTAAACCACCACTAAACCACCGTATCGCCACCAGATCTGTTCAAAAACACCGGGGAGATGGCTTCTTCGGAAGCCGAATCCCGTCTACTCAACACTCTCATAGTCCCTGCGTTAGAAAAAATCATCAAAAACGGTTCGTGGCGGAAACACTCGAAGCTCGTGAATCAGTGTAAATTGGTAGTATCACGCCTCACCGCACCGGTAAACAACCTCTCTCCTAACTCTCCGTCGTCTCAATCGCCGGTTTCCGGCGTGTTATATGATTCCGGTACGAACGAGCTAACCCTAGCGGAATCGGAATTTGTGTTATCGCCGTTAATTAATGCGTGTGTTTCAGAAACTGTTAAAATTGCCGAACCTGCGTTAGATTGTATACAGAAATTGATAGCTCATGGATGCTTACGTGGCGAATCGGATCCGTCCGGTGGAGAGGATGGGAAACTGTTGGCAAAGTTGATTGATTCGGTGTGCAAGTGCCGAGAGCTGAGTGACGAGGGAGTGGAGTTGTTAGTTTTGAAGACGATATTATCGGCGGTGACGTCGATGTCGTTGAGGATAGTTGGTGATAGTTTGTTGCAGATTGTGAGGACTAGTTATGATATTTATTTAGATAGTCAGAATGTGGTGAACCAGACAACGGCAAAGGCGTCGTTGATTCAGATGCTGGTGATTGTGTTTAGGAGGATGGAGGCGGATTCGTCGACGGAGCGTGTGCAGCCGATTGTTGTGGCAGAGTTGATGGAGCCGGTGGAGAAAGGAGAGGATGGCGATGGGGCGATGGCTGCGTTTGTTCAAGGGTTTATTAGTAAGGTTATGCAGGGAGTGGATGGGGTTATGAATCCGGGGTCTCCGGTTGGGTCCAGTGCGGGTGTTGGTGGAGTGCATGACGGGGCGTTTGAGACGAAAACCTTGAACACGGAGTCGACGAATCCTACTGATATGTTGGATTCGAATGATAAGGATATGTTGGACGCGAAGTATTGGGAGATTAGTATGTATAAGACGGCGTTGGAGGGGCGGAAAGGAGAGTTGGTAGATGGAGATGGAGAGAGAGATGATGATGAAGAGGTTCAGATCGGGAATAAACTGAGACGGGATGCTTTTTTGGTGTTTAGAGCTCTTTGTAAGCTGTCTATGAAGACCCCACCAAAAGAGGCATTGGCAGACCCGTTGTTAATGCGGGGGAAGCTTCTTGCCTTGGAGTTGCTCAAGATATTGTTGGAGAATGCAGGGCCTATTTTTCGAACCAGTGAAAGGTACCTCACCTATCATTAATTATCATTTTAGATGTTAAAATTGGGATGGTATCAATTCTATGCAGTTAATATCGCGAAATATTGGTTATCGGTCCCTTGGTGAGATATCGGTCAGAATATCGGTACCGATAAATATCGGCGATATTGACCGATATTGGACTGATATATCTCCGATTTTCTCAATATCAGTACCTTTATTCTTAGTTCTAGCATTCGTCTTTCTTCTTATTGCTGCAATTAGTGTTTTAAGTCTTAATTGTTAATTGTTAGTGTTTTAAGTCTAAATCAGTTCCTACTTGCTACAATGGTTAGTGTTTTGTAAGTTGTAAAAGGTTAATTTGTTAAAGGCAGGAGAGTATACTGAATTGTTAGTGTTAAATTGTTATATATATATATAAATTCAGCATGATATTAAAATTACCGATATCCCACCGAGATCCCACCGCGATTACCGATATCTCAAATTTCGGGCCTTGACCGATATCTGATTTTTTACCGCATTAACTGCTTGGGGTATCATACGATTAAAAGTAGTTTTTTTTGAAGTCCTACTAGTGCCTTCGATTATATGATGAAATGTTCTTAAGATTTAATGCACTGCTTAATGCTTAGGTCTGACGTATTCTGTTAAGAGGCATGCTCATGATCAAACAATAAACCCTTATCACCGAAGTGCGTTTCTTCTTAAACGTGTTACTTTTCTTTTAGTTAAATGCAAGTTCATTTTGACTTGCCTGCAGATTGTAATTGTTTGAATGCATGTATATAAATCTAAGGGATCGCTCTGTGTTCACTCTGCTCAGTGTTTTCGAAATTGTTAAATAGAGCCTGATGGTTAAGTTACTTTCTAGCGCCTGATATATAAGTGGGATTAAGTAGACGCATAAGCGGTTCATTAAGGGATTGGTCTGTTGGATATCATATTACTTATTTTCTTCTTATTATTTTTTTGAACAGATTTTTGGGTGCCATTAGACAGTACTTATGCCTGTCTCTATTGAAGAACAGTGCATCAACCCTTATGATTATCTTTCAGCTCTCTTGCTCGATTTTCATTAGTCTTGTGTCAAGATTTAGAGCTGGATTAAAGGCAGAGATCGGAGTCTTTTTTCCCATGATTATTCTCAGAGTTTTAGAGAATGTTGCTCAACCTAATTTTCAGCAGAAAATGATCGTAATGCGGTTTCTTGCAAAGCTTTGTGTTGATTCACAGATCTTGGTAGATATATTCATCAACTATGATTGTGATGTTAATTCATCTAATATATTCGAGAGGTATATTCTTTCTAGTACTTTTTTAGCTAGCTTTGTGTAGGCCTGTGAATGAACCGAACGAACACGAACAAAGGCCTGTTCGTGTTTGTTCATTTAACTTTAATCGAACACTAACATATAATCGAACACATTTTTTTGTTCATGTTCGTTTATTGAAAAAATGGTGATGTTAGTGTTCGTTATATTCGTTCGTTTAAAACCTAAACGAATAGTTCACAAACTTAAACAAACATAATCAAAGTATCAAACAAACTTAAACGGACATTATTTAACAAACAATAAACAAAATAAATGAATATAATTGAACAAATATTAATGAACATAATTTACTAAGCATAAACATAAAGTAATTTTTTTATATAAATTAGTGATTAATTACGATAAACTCCATTGGAAACCCCATTTTTATTACTAGAAAGCCCAATTACCAATTAATTATATTTATATAAGTAGTAGAAAGTTCCTTTGATGTTTAATATTTATATAAATATAACTTCTTATGTATTATAAAATTGAAATGAACATAAACGAATGTAAATAAACGAACATAAATGAACATAAACGGACGTTCATTAACATTAATAAACAAAAAAATGTGTTCATGTTCGTTCATTTAGTAAATAAACGAACATAAATGAACTTCCTGCCAAACAAGTTCACGAACAGTTCATGAACATTCGGTTCGTTTATAGGACTAGCTTTGTGCAATTACTTTTTTGGTGTCCTAATAATTTGTAAGTATAATATTTGCCTGTGCCGTAATTTATATGTTCTAAACTCTTGCACAGAATGGTAAATGGGCTTCTGAAAACCGCTCAAGGTGTGCCACCTGGCGTTGCGACAACACTCTTACCGCCTCAGGAAGCAACCATGAAGCTTGAAGCTATGAAATGCTTAGTGGCTATTTTAAAGTCAATGGGTGATTGGATGAATAAACAATTGCGAATTCCCGATCCTCATTCTGCAAAGGTTTCTGAAGTGGTTGACTATAGTTCTGAAATTACAAATCCACCCTTGGAAAATGGGGTTGCAACTGAACAAGAACAACCTATTGATGGATCAGATTCTCATTCTGATGCTTCAACTGAAATTTCAGATGCCTTAACGATCGAGCAACGCCGTGCTTACAAACTTGAACTCCAGGTAAATAGAGGCAGCTATACAATTCATGTTTTTAATCAGTCAATATCGTGGGCAAAAAAACCGGTAAAACGAAAAAACCCGGACAGATTTGAAAAGAAAAAACAGTTTGTGCTTCCAACCCGATCCGAACCGGCGTTTTGTAGACCAGTTCCTATTCTCGATCTTTGAAACTGGTTATAAAACCAGACCTCCTAAACCAGTTTTAAACCCGGTTCGAACCAGTTTGTTATCGGTTTGGGGTTTGATCATTGGAAACCGTTTTAAAAACCGAACCGGTTTGAAAAAAAAAACCGGTTTGTTTACCTCCTAAAAAACCGGTTCAGTTTAAAAACAAGTTCAGTTTAAAAAAAAAACGGTTTGTACACTTCTAAGTCAATATGGATTGTGTTGCATCTCAAAAGGGTCGAACTGGTCATACCGGTGAAAGTTGCCAAAATTGTATTTTTTTATGCATATAACCTCCTAAATCTTTTCCTTTTAAAAGATTCAGATTGTTATCGTAATTTTTTTGTGATCCTCGTGAACTCATTAATTATTTTTGAAAGAGTAAAATGCCATTTTCGTCCCAGAGGTTTGGGCAGTTTTGCGACTTTCGTCCAAAGGTTCGTTTTTCTGCATCTAGATCCAAAAGGTTTGAAATCTTGCCATTTTCATCCAGCTCGTTAGCTCCATCCATTTTTCTATGTTAACTCAGGGGTATTTTTATCTTTTTTGTTAACTTAAAGGGAAATTCGGTCTTTTGAACACTTGTACATTATGCTAAATGCTTGTACATAAAGTGAAAAAGACCGAATTCCCTAAGTTAACAAAAAAGACAAAAATACCCTTGACTTAACGGATCAAAATGGACGGAGTTAACAAGCTGGACGAAAATGGCAAGATTTCAAACCTTTTGGATCCAGATGCGGAAGAACAAACCTTTGGACGAAAGTTGCAAAACTGGTCAAACCACAGGGACGAAAATGGCATTTTACTCTTTTTGAAAAAAAAAAAACACTAAAACAACCAACTTGACTCAGGCTATTACAACCCCTACTAAAGAATGGCCAATTTTAACCCAAACCCGTTTTGACCCATTACCAATCTTGCCCATCTTGCCATCTTTAGGTAAATGTTTTCTGCGGAGAGCCCTTAAGTGGTTTCATCTTTGAACTGTAGTGATCTAATGTAAACTTAATGGCAGGAAGGTATATCACTGTTTAACCGCAAACCTAAAAAGGGCATTGAATTCTTGATCAATGTGAAGAAAGTGGGAAGTTCACCAGAAGAGATAGCTGAGTTCTTAAAAAACGTTTCTGGTTTGAACAAAACTATGATTGGTGATTATCTGGGGGAACGTGAAGATTTATCACTAAAAGTAATGCACGCGTATGTGGATTCCTTTGACTTTCAAGATATGGAGTTTGATGAGGCAATCAGAACATTTCTAAGGGGCTTTAGGTTGCCTGGTGAGGCACAAAAGATTGATCGAATTATGGAAAAATTTGCCGAACGTTATTGCAAATGCAATCCAAAGGCGTTCATCAGTGCTGATACGGCTTATGTTCTTGCTTATTCTGTTATAATGTTGAATACGGATGCTCATAATCCCATGGTGAAGAATAAGGTAATATTAGTGCAAATTATATTCTTCTAACCAAAAATGTACCTAAAACTGTAGGGTTGTAAACGAACCGAACGTTCAGCAAACAGTTCGTGAACTGTTCGGCGGGAAGTTCGTTCGTTTAGTAAATGAACAAACACGAATGAGAAATTCCGTTCGATAAGTTAAACAAAAAAACATGAACAAAGGCTGCGTTCGTTCGTTTATGTTCGTGAATGTTCGGTAATGTGTTCATTTATGTTTGCTCGTTTAAATGTTTTTGTATGTTATATTTTTATTTTATTGGTTTTAGTTTTTAAAAAAATCGGAAACCGTAGTTATACCATACGCCTCCGATAACATCCTTCAGTTGACCATTTCAATTTCAAATTGTGTTACAGTTTGACAAACTTCTTAATTTTTGTGGTAATTATGTTTATGATAATTATGTCAACTATGTTCGGATATTAATGTTAAATTAAATACTTATTTATTTTTGGTGGATTCTTTGTAATCTTTCTGATGAAAAATGCAGAGTTTATTTTAAAATGAATATATAATGTGTTTGTGTTCATTTATGTTTGTGAACATTTGTTTATGTTCGTTTGCATTTGTTTACGTTTGGTAAGTGTTCATGAACATGTTCATTTCCTTTATGAACGAACACGATGTTCTGTAAGCGTTCGTGAACCGTTCATGACTAACACGAACATGGCCTTGGTCGTGTTCGTTCGGTTTGTTTACAGCCCTACCTAAAAGAATTGCTAATTTCCATTTCTTGTCATTTTTACAGATGTCAGCCGATGATTTTATAAGAAACAATCGTGGTATAGATGATGGAAAAGATTTACCAGAGGAGTATTTGAGATCATTGTTTGGACGGATATCAAAAAACGAGATTAAAATGAAAGAAGATGATTTGGCTGTTCAACAAAAGCAGTCAGTTAATAATTCAAACAAGATTTTGGGCCTGGATAGTATATTGAATATTGTTGTGCGCAAGAGAGATGAGGAAAATCATACGAGTGAAGATCTTATGCGGCATATGCAAGAACAATTTCAAGAGAAAGCACGGAAATCCGAGTAAGCACTTGGTTTACATTTACTTTTAGGGTAAATTGCATTTACGTCCTTTACGTTTGAGCAAAATTGCAGGCTGTGTCCTTTAACTAACGAAATTACACCGGATGTCCTTTATGTTACATTGTCTCATCATGCGGTGTTCTTTTGCCCTAACCCAGTTAATGTTAACTCTTAACATGTGCCACTCAATAACTTAATTACCCGTGAAACTTCAAGAGGAAGATATATTATTTAAGTGAAAATGATCATTATACCCTCATGTGAGTGGCACATGTTAAGAGTTAGCATAAAAAGGTAAAAAAGTTAACTGAGTTAGGGCAAAAGGACGACACGACATGATGAAAAACTGTAACATAAAGGACATCCAGTGTAATTTTGTTAGTTAAAGGACAAATCCTGCAATTTTACTCAAACTTAAAGGACATGAAATGCAATTTACCTTTAAACAAAAAAAAATACCCATGAAACTTCAAGAGGAAGATATATTTTAAGTGATAATGACCATTATACCCTCATGTGAGTGGCACAAGTTAAGAGTTAGCATAAAAAGTTAACTGAGTTAGGGCAAAAGGACACCACATGATGAAAAACTGTAACATAAAGGATATCTAGTGTATTTTTGTTAGTTAAGGACAAATCCTGCAATTTTACTCAAAGGACGTAAAATACAATTTATCCTATACTATTGTTGACGTTTTATCTGGATAATGTGCTTGTTGCATGCTTATTTTGGGAAAGTGGTCATAGCTAAATACTTAAATGTTATTAACGCGTGGTTGACAATTTGTAGGTCGGTTTATTATCCTGCTACAGATGTGTTTATACTTAGATATATGATAGAGGCATGCTGGGCTCCTATGCTTGCTGCCTTTAGTGTTCCTCTCGACCAAAGCGATGATGTCATCATTATTGCACAATGTTTGGAAGGCTTTCGGCATGCAATTCATGTTACATCAGCGATGTCCATGAAGACTCATCGGGATGCTTATGTCACTTCATTAGCAAAGTTTACTTCCCTTCATTCACCAGCCGATATAAAACAGAAAAACATTGATGCAATCAAGGTTCGTACGGCCCAAACTCACCATAGATAGTCGTCATCTGAGAAGTAGGATAAACGTTCTCACAAATTAGGAGATTTAGTGTATCTTTTGAGTTTGTGAAGCAGTAGGGTTGACACTTAAAACCAAACGGAATTACATATTAGAGAATGAAGTAGGGGTGTGCAAATGTCGGTTCGGGTTGGTTTTTACATATAACTGAAACCGATAACCGAAGCTTGGTTTTAGGAAAAACCATATCCGAAATCGATCGGTTAAGTCGGTTCGGTTTTAATTCGATTAATATGTCGGTTTGGTTTTGGTTACGTTCGGTTAATTACCAAAAATAAAACTTGTGCAAAATTATAAACTTAACATAGTTAGTCAAGTGTTTTGAACCTTTTCCAAGCATACAAATACATGTAAACACATGAAAAATACATGAAAATATGCTTCAAATACATGGATATACATGAAATACATGAAAATATGTTTCAAATACATGGATATACTAGAAAAACACATGAAAAAGAAAAATACATAATTATATAACTATCGGTTTCGGTTATTTCAGTTATGGAAGAAGGGCAAACCATAACCGTAGCTGAATGATTCGGTTTTGGCCATATCATAACCGTAACAAATCGGTTAAGTCGGTTTCGGTTTTTTTTTTCAGTTATCGGTTTCGTATGCTCACCCCTAGAATGAAGGGTGTAAATTGAATATCCCAATGTTAAGTTTGTGTCAAAATCCTCATCATTTCTGATCACCTCATTTTATTTCATAAGATGTATGGTAGCTATTTTTGTTAACTCCACACCCCCTCTTATTAATTGCTCATTAACAAAGCAGAGTGTTATGTACTTTACTTACTATAAAACAAATTCAAAATCATATATATATAATGGTTTCTCCCCTTCGTCATTCTAAATAGTTACTCTTACCAATGCCGATTTTGTTTCACAGATGATAGTTACAATTGCAGATGAAGATGGTGATTACTTACAGGAGGCATGGGAGCATATCCTCACATGCGTTTCTAGGTTCGAGAATCTGCATCTATTAAGGGACGGAGCTCCACCAGATGCTACTTTCTTTGCCGTTAATCAGAACGAATCCGGAAAGTCAAAACAGTCAAAGTCAAACATACTTCCCGTTCTCAAGAAAAAAAGGGCTGGGAGAATTCAACAGGCAGCTGCAGCAATGCGAAGAGGTTCATATGATAGTCCTGACATCGGTGGCAATGCTTCTGCGGGTATCATTACGTCAGAACAGGCACACAATTTGGTCTCAAACTTAAATATGCTGGAGCAAGTTGGTGATATGAATCGTATATATGCAAAAAGTCAGAATCTTAACAGTGAGGCGATAGTTGACTTTGTGAAGGCGCTTTGTAAGGTTTCCATGGGGGAGTTACGATCTGCATCTGATCCACGTGTTTTCAGCCTAACGAAAATAGTCGAAATTGCGTATGATTCTGGCTTTTTGTTCTTGCTTCTTTAGTATATTGCAGTTACCGTTCAATAAAGTGTAGTGTTGCAAGATGGGCGGGTTAGGTGAATTGGGTAACATATTAAAACACGTCATGTTTTTGTACCGATGGGAATAGGCCATGTCGGGTTAGGTTGTCTTATCTCTTATAAACTCTTTCCTCTTTGTTTTTTGACAAAAACAATTTATTACTACCCGTTTAGATATTTGATTATAAAAAAATTATGAGGTTGTATGCATTAATAATAGACTTTGGACTAGGGATGCGCTTTTTTTCCCAAATACCCATACCTGTACCCGTACTGATTTTAGGTATTCTGTACATGTACCGGTACCCGGTTTTATTGATTTCGGTATTCGGTGCTTTTGGTATCGGTACAACTAAAAAGGGTACTAGTACCGAATTTTATATAGAACTTTAAATTTTTTAGTTATATTATGTTTTATTTCGTATTATGGTACCCGTATTGATTTGACCTATTTGGTACCCTACCAATTTTACATGTTTGGACTTGTATTGTATTGGTACTAGTGCCGATTTTACCTATTTAGTACCTGTACGAGTGCTCATAAAATAAAAATAAAAACAAAGTCGTACCAAAGCGCCAAAGCGGGTACCGTACCTAAATACCCGTACCGTACCAATATATTCGGTTCGGTATTTGGTACCCAGTTTTGTTCAAATTCGGTACTAGTACGGGCACGGGTACTATACTAATCCCATCCCTGCTTTGGACAACTTTCAACCTGTTTGACACGTTCCCCTGATATAAGTTTTTTTGATATCGACTGTTTTGAGATTAAAATACAATCCAAATCTACCCATTAACAAGTAAATCTTTCAAAATTGTCACTTTAATAGTTGTCCTTTCTCAGAGGGTTTAAGTTTAATCGTAGTTTATCTCTTGTTTATTCCTTATTCAGGCATTATAACATGAACCGTATCCGGCTTGTTTGGACAAGTATCTGGAACGTACTCTCTGATTTTTTTGTGACCATAGGCTGTTCTGAAAACCTGTCAATTGCTATATTTGCAATGGATTCTTTACGCCAACTGTCTATGAAATTTTTGGAGAGGGAAGAGTTGGCTAATTATAACTTCCAGAACGAGTTTATGAAACCTTTTGTGATCGCCATGCGGAAAAGTAGCGCGGTGGAAATCAGAGAATTAATAATCAGATGTGTCTCTCAAATGGTTCTATCGCGTGTCAATAATGTCAAGTCGGGATGGAAAAGCATGTTTATGGTACTTCCAACATCTTTCTTTCTTCACATGTGTTATTTCCGATTATTTATAATTATGGTCATTATTTCTTAATTGAGACTATGCCTACGATTTGTTGCTGAGTTAATTACGTTTTTCATCCCTGTGGTTTGTTGAAAATAACCATTACAGATTTACAGTCCATTAGTTTAAAAATTGCCAAAGCAACTTTCATTTTTGTAACAATTACAGTCCACCCTCACTAACCCCATCTAATTATTCTGTTAGTTTATTTGAAACGACCATAATGCCCCTATTATCAAAATTAAAATATAAATAAATAAAGAGTTAATTACGTTTTTTCGTCTTGTGGTTTGTTGAAAATAACCATTACAGTCCATTAGTTTAAAAATTGCCAAAGGAATATGTATATCTGTTGTTAGTATTCTTTTGAGTAAAGTATACGGATGGTCCCTGTGGTTAACCAAATTTTGGATTTGCTCCCTAGCTTTTAAAAAATACACGGATGGTCCCTGTGGTTTGCACTTTGTAACGCATTTAGTCCCCAACTAACAAATCTATAGGTTTCAGCAGGTCCAAGTTAGGGACTAAATGTGTTACGAAGTGCAAACCATAGGGACCATCCATGTACATTTGACAAGGGTTGAGAACTAAATGCGTTACAAAGTGCAAACCATAGGGGACCATCCTTGTACTTTTAAAAAGCTAGGGACCAAATCCAAAATTTTGGTCAACCACAGGGACCATCAGTGTACTTTACTCTATTCTTTTTGAACCATTGTCTTTTCGTTGCAACCTGACCATTGTTCTTTCTTACATACACACAAACACCCTCATTTACACTTGGTAGCATCCAAGGATGTGTACAGCAAGAAGTACACATCATTTTTCTATTAATGAAAAAGGTTAAATAGTCGGGTGGGTTAAAAGAAACACATAACTTGCAAAGAATGAGAGATTTTGGACATTTTATCAAAGTGCAACTGAAAAACAAAACAGAGGTAACAAAAAGGTCTGATTGGGTGGGTTAAAATGTGTTGCATTTTATAATGGAAACTGGCTGGGTTGACCTTTATGTCCTTAACACTTTTTTGCTATATATTCTATTTTTTTAATAAGTTTTTAGTGTGTCAAATATGAATGCGAGAATATAATTTAGGAGGTTTTATGAATTAAAAATACACTTTGAGCGACTTTCGACCCACTTAATCCTTTTTACATGTTTCCTTTATGGCTACACACACACACACACATACATATATATACTTAGGATCAAATGAGAACCTAAGGGAGATTTGCGAACCGAGAGAACCACTATCAACTAAGTAAATTTTTTAGATATTTTTTCGTACTTTGATTCATTTGTTACTAATCTGTACATAAATAAAAGCAAATTTGAAAAAAATATATGTAGATTGACAGGTTACATACACTACATCGTAAATTACATATATATCCACGTACATGCTACATATATGTATATCACCAATCTACATAGATTGTTTTTTTACAATAATTTTAATAAAAAAATAGAAAGAAAAAAAAAATTAAAAAGATGTACTTGGTTGATAGTGGTTCTCTCAAGTTCTCAAATAACTTATGGTTCTCTCGGGATCCTTACCCTATATGTCGGTCAACGTACAAGACCACCTTATCGTGCGATGTGTATACGAGCATCTTAACCGCACATCTGATCTAATCTAGGCCTTCAATTGAACGCGGTGGCACAATAGTAATTAACTTTGCATAATTACGCATGTTATTGCATAATTACGCACGTTATAATACATAAGTACGCACGTTAATGCATATTTACGCATGGGTTGGGTTAAACCCCAATTACGCACGTTATTTGCATAATTACGCATGGGTTGGGTTAACTCTAATTACGCACGTTATTTGCATAATCACGCACGTTATATTGGTGGTAGCGTACCGTCGCACGTTAAGAGCCATTTGTATTTAAACTTTTCACTATATACACACACACATATTTCCCGTTTGAAGCTTATGACTCTTGAAAACGTATGGTACTTGACACTTACTGTCCCTTTTTGCTCAATCTAGTGAAGTGTAGTGTTCTATTTGCATTTTCACAAGAAAAAAGTTGTTTCTTTGTCTTGGAAAAAGCAAGTACTATGGTTCAAGTGGCCAAAAACTCGTCTTTTCGTCTATTTGCAGTTTAAATATCACCTCTAATCGTGTTAACATTCACCAGGTCTTTACAACAGCAGCTTACGATGACCACAAAAACATCGTACTCCTTGCATTTGAAATAATCGAGAAGATTGTGCAAGATTATTTCCCGTATATTACCGAGACAGAGACCACAGCTTTTACAGATTGCGTAAACTGTCTGATCGCATTCACCAATAGTAGATTCAACCAAGATATTAGTCTCAGTGCTGTCGAATTCTTGCGTTTATGTGCTGAAAAACTAGCAGATGGAGGTATCGGCTTTTCAAAGAATAAAGAGAAAGAAGGTTCCGAGATAGTGAAATCCGCACATCAAGGAAACAACAAGAATTATGAGAATGGGGAGTTGGTAGATAAGGATGACCATCTATACTTCTGGTTTCCATTATTAGCTGGTATGGAAGTATATTTATACAGGGCTGGCAAATTGTGTAGGGTTCAGGTCGGCGGGTTTGGGTAGGCCTGTAAACGAACCGTATGTTCATGAACTGTTCGTGAACTTGTTCGGCGGGAAGTTCGTTTATGCCCGTTTAGTTAATAAACGAACAAACCTAAACACAATTTTTTTTTGTTCATTTAATTTCTATGCAGTTAATGCGGTAAAATAACGGATATCGGTAATTTTAATATCATGCAGAATTTATATATATCCATTTAACACAATTCAGTGATATTTCGGTCAAATATCGGTGATATGTCGGTCAACATTGGTCAATATTGCCGATAATATCGGTACTGATATTTAATGCCGATATTTTACATGGGGACCGATAACCGATATATCACCGATATTAACTGCATAGTTTAATTTAATGAACGAACATGAACACACGTTTTGTTTGTTCATTTATGTTCGTGAACGTCCATTTATGTTCGTTCATTTGTGTTCATTTATGTTCGTTTATTTACACTTGTTTAAACACTTGTTTATGTTTGTTCATTTATGTTTATTTCAATTTAAATACACAAGTAGTTATATTTATATAAATATTAAACATAAAAGGAACTTTCTAACTACTTATATAAATATAACTAATTGATAATTGGGTTTTCTAGTAATAAAAATAAGGGTTCCAATGGAATTTATCGTAATCAATCACTAATTTATATTAAAAGTTACTTTATGTTTTGTAAATTATGTCCATTTATGTTTATTTGTGTTGTTTATTGTGTGTTAAATTACGTCCGTTTAAGTTTGTTTGTCTATGTTCGTGAACTTTTCGTTTAGGTTTTAAATGACCGAACATAAATGAACATGAACATGCCCATTTTCTTAATAAACAAACATAAACAAAAAATGTGTTCGATTATATGTTCGTGTTCGTTCGTTTCATTTGTTTCATTTTCTTTTATATGATATATTCTTATTCCTCAGGGCTGTCTGAACTTAGCTTTGACCCAAGGCCCGATATTAGGCAACGTGCTCTTCAAGTACTCTTCGATACATTACGAAACTACGGTCATCACTTCAATCTACCATTATGGGAACGCGTGTTCGAATCCGTCTTATTTCCAATCTTCGATTACGTTCGACATGCTATTGACCCTTCTGGTGATACTTCACCTTCCGAACACGGTCTTAACGGTGATGATGAACTCGATCAAGATTCTTGGCTCTATGAAACATGCACACTTTCACTCCAGTTGGTAGTGGATCTGTTCGTTAACTTTTACAGTACCGTTAATCCACTGTTAAAAAAGGTGATGGCTTTACTAGTGAGTTTTATTAAACGTCCTCATCAAAGCCTTGCGGGTATCGGTGTTGCTGCATTTGTTCGTCTGATGAGTAATGCTGGAGAGTTGTTTTCCGATGATAAGTGGTTTGAAGTCGTTTCGTCTCTAAAGGAAGCAGCTAACGCAACATTGCCTGATTTCTCTTTTGTTTTTTATAATGATGGTATGTTTCCGAATTGTGATGATGAGTCGGCAGAAAGAGGTAATTCGGAATCTGCAGAGTCTAGTATGCAGGATGATGATTTGAAGAAAAGACGAAGGGCCCGTTTGTATACTGCCGTTTCTGATGTTAGATGTCGTGCTGCAGTTCAACTTTTATTGATACAGGTAAGTATGAGATCTAATTTACCTTTTTCGTGCTCTTATAGTCTTTGTGTTGTTCTGGCAATTTCATTCTGTTTACTTATAACTAGTGAGGTTACCCACCCGCTGCTGCGGGAATTCGATAAATATTTGTTCAGTTCATTTGGATAATGACACTCGCTATAGGAAGCGTAAGAAAAAAAAAACCAAAATATAGTCTACTAAATTTATATGGAATCGTTGCATTGATATGTTTACGATTAAAAAAATGAGAAATAAAATAGAAAAGGAAACTAGAAAATCGAAAAAAGAACCATAGACTTACGATTTACGAATGCTTATGATAGAAAAAGACTAAAAATAAATAAAGCAAAAAATGTAAAAGAAGAAAGTCAAGAATTAAAAAAAAAAACTGAAAAAAGTACGTTTTTATATCCTTTAACTATAATAATATATATAAAAGACTTTTACAAGTGTTATATAAACACTTAATAAACAAATAATTAACTTTGTTTCACACTTTATTCAATGATTATAGATAATATGCACTAAATCCCAAAATTGGGAATTGACCAATCAAAGTTAATTACTGTTCACGCAAAGTTGCTAATTGTATTGTAGATAATGGGTCGATTTGATTTATGTTTTTATCTCATATGGGTCAAATAAAAGTATTAGCTCAAAACGGAAACGAAGGTCCTAAGGTCTATTTTAATGCATTAGAATCACCATTAGTCAAATAATGCTCTAATGAAAATTAGTGTGTCGAACATACTATTTCAATAGCAGTATAATTTATTGAATAAAATGATTGACTGATTTAGGTGGTTTTATGCATTAATTGTATACTTCAGGCGAATTTCAATTCTTTTAACTCATTTGTTTTGTAGCTATTTTTACCAGTTTAGTGATTCTTTAGAAAATGAGTAAAATGCCATTTTGAGGTTTTGCCAGTTTTGCGACTTTCGTCCAAAGGTTTGTTTTTCCGCATCTGGATCCAAAAGGTTTGAAATCTTGCCATTTTCGTCCGGCTCCTTAACTCCATCAAATTTTCTCCGTTAAGTCTGGGGTATTTCCGTCTTTTTCGTTAACTTAAAGGGCAATTCAGTCTTTTTCAGGGGTGTTCGGTTTTCTTACATAAAGTGAAAAAGTTGAATTGCCTTTTAAGTTAACAAAAAGGACGGAAATACCCCTGAGTTAACCGAAAAAAATGGATAGAGTTAACGAGCCCGATGAAAAATGGCAAGATTTCAAACCCTTTGGATCCAGGTGTGAAAAAACAAACCTTTGGACGAAAGTCGCAAAACTGGCCAAACCTCAGACGAAAATGGCATTTTACTCTTAGAAAATAGAGATGAAACTTTACCCAAGTCAAGCCCGTTCATAAATATATGGGTCGCAAGGGTTTTAGGACATGTCTGCAGACTGCAGCCCTTAATCCTGTTTTTATTATTATTATGATTTAAAGAGTATATACTTTGTATCATAATTGACTTTTTCTGTAAGTACTATATTCATTCTAATACTCTATTTCCTTGCTTCTGTTTTTTAAATATATCAGGCAGTTACAGAGATCCAGAACATGTATAAACCGCAACTATCAGTAAACAACATAATGATCCTTTTGGACGCAGTGCATGACATGGCAAACCACGCCCACAAAATAAACGCTGACATGTCACTACGCTCCAACCTACAAGATCTGGGGCCCATGACCCAAATGCAGGACCCACCATTATTACGCCTCGAAAACGAGTCATACCAGATGTGCTTCACACTGTTACACAATCTCGAAACCGATAAACAAGTTGAAGCTTACCTCGTTGACCTTTGCCATGAAGTCTTGAAGTCATATGTTGAAATAGCACATGTGGTTCCGATGTCTTCTAACAACAACCAACCCCATTGGTTGATACCGTTAGGGTCCGGGAAAAAGAGAGAATTAGCTTCTCGTGGGCCCGTTGTTGTTGCGACTCTACAGGCTATACGTAGTTTGGGAGATTCTTCGTTTGAGAAGAATCTTGCTCGTTTTTTCCCTTTGTTTTCGAGCTTGATAAGATGTGAGCATGGGTCGTATGAGGTCCAGGTAGCACTTAGTGAAATGCTTAGCTCTTCAGTCGGTCCTATTCTGTTTCGATTATGTTGAAAACTGGTGTTTTTTTAATTCTATCGTTTTGCTTTTTTTTTTTTTACCTTATTTTACTTCGATATTTGTTTAAGATATACTCATAGCGTATGTAGTTATATTCTTGGGCACAAATACATTTAGAATCAATAGATTTCGTTGATTGATTTTGTTGTATCATAGTTGATTCTTCTACATATAATCTTGATATATGATTTATGTAACAGAATCTGCATTCTTATCATGTGAGATAGAAATGTAAACTATCTTTAAGATATGGTTATGTTAACATATTTTTTTTTAATTTATAGATTATAGATAGTTTCTTTCTTCGTTGTTTTAATACGTATGATTGTCGAAAAAATGTAATAATCTAGTTTTGTTATAAAACTTTGTTATTTTGTGGCTACTTTTAACACACTCAGAATGTCACTTGTTTCCAGTTCCCAAATTGTGATTTTTAGTGCTAGACTTAAATTTATATGTTAGAAAGGCTCAAAATTTTGTAGACATGTTTAAAGTTAGTTATGTCCGAGTAACTTACCAAAATGGTCAAAACTCATATAGATTAGGAAAGTTGGTGTGATTTTGTTTTAAGATGTTTGGGGTGTTTGATTGTACAGTGTTGGTGAATGTAACCTTTACTCCTATTTAACATGTTAACCAGGTTGCAGGGCCAGTCCAACGTTTTTGGAGGCTCTAAGCGAACTATAATTGTGAGACTTGAACCTAAAAAAATATCAATAGCAAGTCGTAAAATCTCGAATATCAAATCGCAAAATTGTTTCTTTATAGTTGGTGAGGTCTAGACATTTTACTTGTTTGGGTCATTATGTCTTTACCTATGTGTTTGTTCATTCAGGCCAAATACACATGTAATATATGGAAAAAAATTTGTAGGCCCCTATTTTTTGGGGCCTTAGGCATTTCCCTAGAATGTCAAGCTTATCGGTTTGGCTCTGCCAGGTTGTTATAAATAAAATTTGTTGGCATTTAAAAAAAGTAGGGTTTTGATAGGAATCATGTTTAAGAACGTAAATCATGTTTAAGAATGCTAACGATGATTATAAAAAATTAGTATCCGTCTTATAAGTTTTTGGCAGGGACCATCGACCTCTTGGGAAGGGACATCAATTTACAGATCTGATAAAACTATACCAAATTCCTTTAGTTGAAATTATTATTATTACTCTTTAATAAAGTAAAACGTTTGAATGAGTTTGAACTTTTGAATTCTGAGTGTGGTAAAGATGAGTATGAAAACACCAAGTCCAAAAAAGTCCATTGATTTGGTGTTACCTGGAAATGCAAAGGCAAGCTTCAATTTAATTTACAACCTTTTTATTCAAAACTCATCTAATCTGGATTTAACAGGGGTTTCCCCGCTTGTGGGCTTAGGGAGTAGTGCTTTCACAGTGGGCCAGGCTGCTTCGGGTAAAGTGATCAAACATGAGAAAGCGTGCCTTGACAACCAGCACGTGTTTATCCCATTTGCTTTTGATACTTTTGGTTTTCTGGCGCCAGAGGCTGTGGACCTACTTAGTCGAGTTCAAAGGGTCATGCATAGTAATGTTATGACCCCGAGATCTATGAACGTAGTTTTTAAAAGGCTTAGTTTTGCTATTCAAAAAGGGGTAGCGGCGCAACTTGTTGCCCGTTTACCAATTATCTCGATGTAAATTCTTCGATTACATTGTATATAACATACAAAACCGGGTAAAATTAACAATAATAACAAATTTCACAAGTCATTTTCATTTGACACATAACAAAAAAATGATGTCATTTAACAATTAACAAATCAAAACTTTCTCACTCAAATCTTCCCTCCACTTCTCTCTCTCTCTCTCTTCATCTAAATGAGTTTATCTTAATACTTGGTCATGTTAAGTTGTGGTTATCCGATATTTCTATTTTTTTAAACCACAAAAGCTATAATAACAAACATTTTGATGATAAAATTTATACTTTAAAAATAGAAAGTTAAATTTTAAGTAAGTTACATTGACCATTGCAGTGTTATATCAAAATTTTACACCACGTTTTCCCGGCATCATTCCTTCATGAAATACAACTCAAAACCAAAGCGTAACGCTCCACCCCTCGAATAGAAGAGGGGGGGGGGGGGGGGGGGTTTGGTTTTGAGTGTGATTCATGAGGCAGGTTACAGAAACATGTGATGCCAGTGGCTTATTAAGAAGAAAAGGGGTGGGTGGTTTGGGGTGGGGCGTGGTGGTGGCATTTTGTTTTTTTTTTCTTTTAGAATTAAATAAAAAGGTAAAAAAGTAACAATGACTTGCTAAAAGTTTAAACATCCACATCATGACGCCTTAAATGAATAGTAGATATTATATCCGTAATTTCCGATACTTGGAGACAAAATGTAAACTTTTCGTATAGTGTAATTTAATCTTATATTTAGAAGGGTTTATGTATGTAAATATATTATACACGGCTTTTTTCAACCTTGCCAACCTATGTGACAACTTTTGTTTTAACTAACTTTATAAAATTTAACTTGATATATTTTTTAGATATTTAAATTTAAAATTCTTGCATTTAAAGTTCATTACTTATCTTTTGAGTATGCTACCAACCAATAATGCTTGTATTTCAAAGCTTCTCATCTCTCTCCTCCATTCACATCAAACTACCCACATTAATTAAAGTAAGAAATATTAGTACCTAATCTCATGGACCACATGGAAAAGGAAGAACATATATACAAAAATACACAACACCATTTTGCATTCATGTGATCACCACCTAATGGCCTTTGAATCTAGCCATAATAGCCTTTAATTGCATGCTATTTCATCTTATCTTTCTTGAACTATGATTTTTAGTTGCAAGTATGTTGAAAATGGTTTCATTACATTCAAAATCCATATGACCGTGATTAGGTGTTAATAGGGTGGTAATATGTAAATTAGTAGAGTTTTTATCTAAATATTAAGCCCATTTTAGTTCAAATTAATTAAAATTTGAGTTCATTTACAAAAGTGAGATCCCATCTTGATCGTTTGTACCATCATTAAATTTGAGTTTGTTTTTTATAACTTAGTTCCCTAAAGTACTTCCGAGCTATTTGAGTTTACAAATTAAACATGCCTTAGTGAGAATCATTTTGGTAAATTTCCATGTTATAAAAGCTTCCCTCTTGTTGGAATCTTCCTCGGATGAAGCCAGGTTCATTCGTATTTTGTAAGCGTGACATTCTATTCTAACAGATGTCTTAGGTTCGCATCCAACTTGTATTAGTTTACATGTCCCACTAATTAGTAGGACATAGGTATGACTCAGTAGTTATGAGTTCAAAATCATTTAGGTGATTTTAGCTAGTTTTTACTGTAAAAACATTGAATTGTTGAATTCACATCGAGCTTAGCCTGAAATGGTAGACATTTGAGCTCGGTCCTTTTGGATTCTTACAAATTTGAAAAAAAAATTCATATATACCCAACCAAAACTAAGGGCATGTTTGGCTAAGCTTTTTGAAACAACTTATTGACTTATTGGCTTTTTGAAAAAAAGCAGTATGGAGTGACTTATTGGCTTTTTCCCCTCACATACACCCTCATTGCCAAACATCATTTTGGACCTTATGACTTTTCAAAAAGCTAATAAGTCAATAAGTTGTTTCAAAAAGCTTAGCCAAACATCCCCTAAAAATATCATACAAAATAGTTACAATATCAATTATACCGAACTTATTAAAAATAATCTAATAAATCATCATTTACCCTTATTTTTTTAACTTCAAGTTTTCATACATGTTCATCTTTTAACTTCATATTTTTATATAACACATTTAAGCTTGAATATTTTACCCATTTTTATTTATTTATTTCATAAACCATAGTGTTCTTTATATATTATATTTAGAGTGTGCCTATTGGCACACCAAACCCTAGCAAAATTAGGGTTTATCTACGCTGCGTATTGGTCAATACGCAGCGTATAGGGTTAAACCAATACGCTGCGTATTGACCAATACGCAGCGTAGATAGTCCATATATCTCAGTGCCTGATAACCAATCATTGCACAGAAAACAATGTGTGTCTATGCTGCGTATTGACTAATACGCAGCGTATTGAATTTTACACTAATGGTCCCTGGAGTTTCAAAAATTGACACAAATGGTCCCTTATTTTTGATATATTTACACTTTGGTCCCTGGTTTTTCATATATTGACACAAATGGTCCCTGGTGTTTCATATATTGACACAAATGGTCCCTGGTGTTTCATATACTGACACAAATGGTCCCTATCAGGGACTATTTTTGTAAAAACTGAAACTTCAGGGACCAAAATGTAAACATATCAAAAATGGGTAAAAAGGGGGTCTTCTTTAAAGAACCGGCCCTTGCAAGACTCGAACTCATGACCTCTAGTTTAGAACCGCAACGCCTTAACCAGTTTATCCTCTGTCCAGAGCTGATAGGGTATGAAACTTAATACCTTATATACCCTAGCTAACCAATACGTATTGATCACTACGCACCCTATGTCAGACTGATTTGACCATGGTACTAGGTTTGACTGTCTGGTAGTGTACCAACCACTAACATACGCTGCGTATTGAGCAATACGCAGCGTATTACCTAACGAGTGTATATAAGGAATTAAGTTTCATATTCTAACAGCTCTGGACAGAGGATAAACTGGTTAAGGCGTTGCGGTTCTAAACGAGAGGTCACGAGTTCGAGTCTTGCAAGGGCCGGTTCTTAAATGAAGACCCCCTTTTTCCCCTTTTTTGATATTTTTACAAAAATGGTCCCTGAGATTTCGTTAATTTACACAAATGGTCCCTGGTTTTTTGAAAATTTACAAAAAGGTCCCTAGAGTTTCGAAAACTGACAAATATGGTCCCTGAAGTTTCATAAATTTACAAAAATGGTCCCTGGTTATACGCTACGTATTGCTCAATACGCATCGTATGTGTACCTTGTTTTCTGTGCAATGATTGGTTACCAGGCACTGAGATCTATGGTTTAAATACGCTGCGTATTGGTCAATACGCAGCCTATAGGGTTAACCCTATACGCTGCGTATTGACCAATACGCAGCGTCTTTAAACCCTAAGTGTGCAGATAGGCAAACTGAGTGTGTAGATAGTGGGAGCCTATATTTAAGCTAAAAAATAAGCTAGAAATATTCAAGCTAAAAAATAAGCTAGAAACATACGAGGTCTCAAAGTTTTAGCAAAATAAGGGTAAAATTGTCATTTATTAAATTGTTTTTAATGAATTGAGTATATATATGACATTTCAACTACTTTGTAAGAGTATATATGATATTTAAAATTTTACAAGATCGATATGATATTTTGCAAGTTTATAGGGGTATTTATATGAAATTGCCCCTAATTTATAAAACCGAACCAAACTACATGCAAAACTTGTTGAATCATACCAAAGCTTGCCAATTAATCTCTTCAATGTAGGCATAAAACTTGAGGATAAAATGCTTTCATTCTACAAAGACAACAATTAATCCGTTTAAGTACCATGACACTTAACATTAAAAACTAGATCGGGCAAATGGGTCGGGTTGGGTCGGATCGGGTCATGGGTCCAAACGGGTTCAGGTCAAAACGGGTCAATTAAAAAAAGGGTTGTTTTGGTTTGAGTCGGAACAGGTTCGGGTCAAAACGGATTTTGGGTCGAAACGGGTCCAGGTCAGAACGGGTTTCGGGTCGGATTGAGTCGGCTAAAAAAGCATATGACAATCAAAATCAACAAGAATTTTATGCTTAACGGTCATATTCTTAAGTTAACAATGTGACCGTTAAGTTGAGCAATAATTGTTTTAGGATTAGCATGAATTGGGGAGTATTTTTCTTTAGATTAAAAAGCAGCCGGCCATTTTTGAGGGTGACCATGTGATGTAGATTGATGGTGATCGCTTTGGAATTACTGTTGAAGGATGCCCTTCCAACTGCTCGACGTTTTGCTTCAATCAAACCAAATATTTTTAAATGATATGTAAGTCAACGGGTGTCCCTTTTGACTCACTAATTTTCTTCTTCTTTTGTCGTCTTTTTCTCGTTGACCCCTAATTTGTTCTTTCAATTATGTCACTTTTAGAACAGCAAATTTCATGTGACTGATATGATCTTAAAAACTCATATAGTTGTTGTACAAGGAATCCTAGAAAATAACACATAATTATAGAAACTCTAATTGAAACCAAACAAACATGTTGGAAAAGTAAGAAAGTCGAAAAATCATAAAATGATATATATAAAATGTTTATATCTTATGAAGATAAACCACTGCTACAACGCCCTCTTAGTAGTGTTGACAAATCGCTTTCCCCTCGTTTTCCAGTATCATATATTGTAGAATGGTGCAGGCATACATGATGTCTCTTAACTTTACTTTGTCGCACAATCGTGATGATTGTGCAATGATACCCCATCTTTTTTTGTTGTGAAATACTTTTTTTTGAAAATGCTTTGAATAAGGTGGCCCATTCCGGATAAATCCTACCAGTAAGATAATACACGTGCTCGTAGTACAAACCATTAGCATAAAATGATGAGCGACACGCAACTCCATCAATCACATTATCAAAGACATGTGACTGCTTTATGGCGTTAATACCTTTGTTCTAACCTGCCATATGAAAGTATGCATGTCATATCCAAAGATCATATGACGCCACAACCTCAAGTATGCTACCAAACATACTGGAAAGCCGTTTACACTTGGACAGTTAGACCACTCCCAGTTTGTGCATTCAATGCTACCAAACATACTGGAAAGCCGTTTACACTTTCATGTACCTCGTATATTTGTTGGATGTCACTAATAGTCGGCTTCCTCAAATATCTCCGACTATATAGATCAATAAAACCTTTAAAATAACAACTATACTTCGCCCCTGACAACAATAATGGTAAGAATAATACCCTCACAAAAATTTGTGGAGAGTATCTCAACATGTTTTTTCGGCCATTTTCAGCTACTTGTCCCACGCATCGTATGTAGTGTCGTATGCCAATTGACGAATTGCCGACGTGCATTTTTGTAATGCGGTGAAACATCGTAGATGTCGAACATCTTCCTTTTGTTTAAAACATGTAAACCCGTCCTCTAAATCGTTCACTATTCATTCGAATAGTTGTTGGCTCATGCAAAAACACGTTTAAACGTATCCTCATTATAAACGCGATTTTCAGAAAAAATAATCATTTACCAAATGATTATGAGCACCTTCACGATCCCTCGTGACTCTCCATGCTCTTGTATGTGGTTGTGAAGATTGGGCTTGCTCACGTAAAAGTTGGATCCCCGAACGACTCACAAAATTATTATATGATTTTCCAATTTTGAATCGAATGATAAGTAGGGTATAGATTATTCATTACCCATCCTTAATTTAGCAAAAATGGGTTGTGAGTGATTTTTACTATTCATTTTCTTACTTATTTGACCCTTCAATTTTCATTTTAACACACATCAACCCCTCTAGATTTTATTTTTAAACCTCTTTAATTTTCATCTTTTACAGATTTGTCGTTATTTCTTTTAAAACGTAGGAAAGGTTAATATAAATATTGAGGATGGTTTGTCAATATTGAAAGTACCGAGAGAGAGTAGAGTTATGATGTATATAAAAACGATTGAAGGTTTGGTATATATAGGATTATATTTAAAATAATTTGTAAAAAATAAATTTTATCGTTCGAAGGGGGTGTGGTCCCCACAACTAACGGTCCCCCACCATCACGCTCGTTAGCACCTTCACCCAACCCGCCCTAACACCCCTTAGGACGGTGTTCAACGTCCCTTTAATATTCATGTTATCGGGGCGGGCGTCCCATTACACATAAACTAATAGAGTTTCATATAGGCTTTATATATAGAGAATAATGTTACACTTAAATACGTTGTAGATATGATACGATAATTACATAACTAGTCTAATATCCAAAACCACAATATAATTTAGTATGTTTGTTTCGTAGTTATCTAATTTATTCTAATTTATGTGAACATATAAAAACGATTGCAGCATGCCGGTGGCGAACGTGGTGGTCAGACGGTGCTTTTGCTGTGGTGATATGCGAGTGGCCGGTAAACGCTCAACCAATAGGACTTTGGGTGTCACACCACGGAGCCCATGTCATTTGACTTGTTGTCCAAACCAAATAGTTTATTTAATAAAGCTGATGATATAATTTAGGATGGTCCGATACACAGCTCTTAAAAATAAGAAGTGTACAAAGGCTTCTAAAAATAAACCTACTTCATAAAAAAAAAAACAAAACTAACCACCCATCATCACCCAAAAACCTAAACAAAAGGTTTTTGGGAGGTGGTGGGGGGTGGGGGTGGGGGTGGGTATTTAGGTTTTTTTTAATAAGGGGGGTTAGGCCCTTTTTTTTTTTTTTTGGGGGGGGGGGGGGGGGGGGGATGGGGGGGTAGGGGTGGGTGTTTAGGTTTTGGGTGGTGGTGGTGGTGGTGTAGTGGGATTAAGTTTTAAGTTCTTATACACTTGTCATCCTATAAAGCCTTCTTACAATTAGGAGCGTTTGTAAAATAACTTAACCCATTATCTTATTGATTAGAAAATAATGAGTTATTTTCAATAAAGACACATGGACTCTCTTAATACAAAACTCGTTATATATAAAGAAACGCAACAAACATAACACAATAAACAAAAGATAATCGCTAGACAAACGATTAAAAATAAATTATGTATCACATATAAAGCAAGGGTGGGAGCTGGCTACAAAGTCCAAAGTGTAAAAAGTCATAAAACACCACTGCCAACCATAAAACACACTCAAAACCCACAAATAACAAAGTATAGACTACTAAAACGCTATATTTGTGAGTTTTGTGTTGTGTTTTGGATGATAAGGCTTTGATTATCGAATGACTAACATTAGTGTGTTTTATGTTGATTATCATGTTGTGTTTTATATTCATAGTTTCTACGATGGTGTGTTTGAAGTTTTTATGGACTGCTGGGGTTTGGATATTTTGTTTTTGTGATCTTCACTTTGTTATTTGTGGGTTTTGAGTGTGTTTTATGGCTGAAATTGTAGTGTTTTATAACTTTATACACTTTGTAGGAAAACTAGACTTTGTAGCCGAACCCCGCCCTATAAAGCAATATATGCGTTTATACGTTTCCCAAAATTCTTTACTAAATACTGGTTTTGTATTAGATATCTATGGAAGGTATTTATTTATCAAACTATTTCCTTAAAGTGAATTAAAGTTATCATTTTGCAAATTGGCTAAGGTATAGAACAACACGTACACTCCTATGTGGCACATTCTTGTGAAATCGTCATATTCATCCTTCCAAGAGAGTAAGCATGCTCCGTTCACGTAAATGTGGCGTTTTGCATTAACTCGGTCAGTTAAATTAAGAACCAGAACATACATGTCGATATCATATATTTTAGAAAACATAATAATAGTTTTGTTTATTAATTTTTTTAATGGCTAATTTCTTTAATCCACTGTCTCTATGGGACTTGAACCCAAAAAATTCCCCTTCCCAACCTAAGTGTATCTAAAGGCTTTTGCCTTTGCCAATAGACCACCACCCATTGGTAGTTTTATTTATTAATTAGGTAAAAGATCAAATACAAATAAAGTTAACGTACAAAACGTACAAACTAAAGGAAAAGACAAAAAGACGCGGTGGCATTTTCGTAATTATCAGCAACTATCAAAATTACTCTACAAATGATCCTGTAGAGTAATTTTGTTCTTGTAGGGTAATTATCAAAATTACTCTACAAGTGTATCAAAATTACCTTATAAGTGAATCAAAATTACCTTATAAGTGAATCAAAATTACTCTGCAAGTTTATCAAACAATATACAATTCAAAAATTACTCTACAAATGATCTTGCAGAGTAATTTTGTAAACTGATCTTGTAGAGTAATTTTGTTAGCATTTAGTTATGGGGTTTAGCCTTATGATTTAATTTTTAGCTTTTAGTTTGAATTGGGGAGGGGGAGGGGGGTTTAGGTTTTTGGTGGGTGTGTGTGGGGGGGGGGGGGGGGGGGAGGGTTAGGTTTTCTGCTAAGGTGTAGTTTTTTTTTATCAAAATTACTCTACAAGACCAAAATTACTCTACATGAACATTTTACAAAATTACTCTACAAAAGATCAAAATTACTCTACAGTATCATTTGTAGAGTAATTTTGATAATTACCCTACAAGCAGATAACTACAAAAATACCACCGAGTGCTTTTGTCTTTTTCATGCAATTCTTACGTTTAGTACGTTAAATTTATTTGTACAGTAACTTTCCCCTTATTCATTAATAACATCACTAATTGTCATAAGTAAAGTTAACATTAATTTGCAAAGGTTTGAGTTGATATACCCAATTAACACTTTTTTTAATTGGTGCAACATTCCTCCGATCCTTCCTTTCGACTTCAAAGATCTCATGGGTATTCATAGTGCAAATCGGGGGGGGGGGGGGGGGGGGGAGGAACAAGATTATACGAGGGCTAGTTTTAATTTCGTGTTGGTGCATCTAGAAAAGCAGAAATGAGTTAGTTTTCAACCAGATCAGAAGAAATCCGCAAGATATTATGATTGAGATTAAATCGAGAGGTTTTGGATAGTATAAAAATAGATCTCCATGTATTGATATCAGTTGGAGGGACCGGGGTAAATACCCTATGTATATGTTGTAATTTGTCCCTTTGTCCGTTTGGGTCGAGGGTTTTGTCCCAATTCAGAAGAAAACTCAATAAATCTGGGAAAAACCCTGCTTGTGGAAATCGAACCCAGGACCTAATGGTCCCTAAGCTTTATCCCAACCCTAAAATGTCACTAGCCTATAATGTCATGGGCAATAACTAATTTATTAATTTATTAATGTATACAAATATTCCATAATTAAAATATAATCTGTGCAAAAAGAACAAAACTGATCTCTATAAATGGGAAAGTGCCAAAATCGTTCCTAAGGTTTGAGAATTGTCAAAATCGTCAATAGGAGTTAACGATACATTTTAACCTAATTTTGTCATTTGCATGGAAATGACAACAAAAAATGAAACCTCCGATACACAAATACAAAAAGTTTCATTTATGGACTGAAGTGACAAAAGTTACCTAAAGTCAGTGACCATATTGATAATATACTCTTATGTATTTATGCGTATTTATTATAAGTAGATACACATTTATATAGCTACAACTTTATACGTTTCATATTTCCTTTTTAGCAACCACATACAAAACTCCGTATCTTGTCTATCTCATGTTTTATCCTTTTTAGCAATCACAGAAACTCTTTCTCAACAAGGAATACAACTCTCCTTATCATTGCTAAAAAGACGAGGATAGCTTGTTTACAAATATAGTCCCCTTTTGAAATCGGCATTGTTGTTTAGCTTCTTTTTATGATTATTCTTGATTAATTTTGTGATTATATACTTCTGGCAAAGCCATTAAAGTTAAAATGTTGCTTCCCATGAAGTCAAGATTTCAAGCCCCGTTAAAAATGCATTTAGTGTAATTTAAGCCGTTCAAAAAATATATACCTCTTTGATGTTTCATTGTCTCTCTTTTTAATGTTATTAAATGTTATCTTCAATGTAAACAAATAAATTTTATTAGAATTAAGCACCTCGCGTTGCGGCGGGGACCTAAAACTATGTCAAATAACATCAATGCCACACCGCTAGTAGCGATTAGCGACCACCAACACTGAAGTTGCGGCGTGTTAATGCGAAGAAATAAGACTGAAACATATAACATATAAAAAATAACTATGTCGATTTTGGACCCACGCGTTGCGACAAACTTGTTAAATGGAAAAAATACACGTAAAAACGTTGAACCACACACGCACGTTGCACCGTGTTAACTCGCAAAATAACGTAGAAAAGAATAACTAAGTTGATGTGGGATCCGCCCGTAGCGGCGAACTTGCCAAAGGGGGGAAATAGAGACGTTGCGACATACCTACCAAATGTAAAAAAATAGACAAAAAACGTTGAACCACACACGCACGTTGCGACGTATTAACTCGCAAATTTTAGAACGAAACGTAAAACGAAAAACTTGTGAAAGATAAAAAGTATGGGGACCAAAGTTGTAAATAAAAAAGTTTTGGGTTAAATTACAAAAGATGAAAAGTTTTAGAGGTTAAAAGTAAACAAATTAAGAGGGTTAAAATACAAAAGATGAAAACATTTGAGTTAAAAGTGAAAAATCACAAATTTTTTTTGAAAAACACCCCATACATGGGGTACAATAACACAATGCAACAATGTGATGCTAATTTATATTATGGAAATACTATTTACATTTGCATATCATGCGTTTGTGTTTTTCTCCAAGAAAAGTGGTAGGTGTTGAATCTTTCTTGTAAAATTGGACACATTGTTTGTTATATGTCAGATCATGAAAATAAATAACAACACTAAATTAAATCTAAAAAGTTGAATGCTTCATTTTAATATGTTCGATGCAACATTTTTAATTGTGTCTTAAAGCATATTGCAACCTATTAACTTTTGAAGTTAGACGCACCAGTACTATAAACATGTGCGTTAAAACCAATTACATTAATCTAGTATTACATGGCTCATTGATCTAATGGTTTAGACACACTCCATACATGTGCCTTATAGACCGTTAAGGTTTCAGGCAATGTCCATTGACCCAAACCTCTACTTTAGGGATCCAAGTTCGATTCATGCCCTCAGCATTATTTTCTGTGGCATTTGGTGATGATGGAAGACTAGGCGAATAGGTGGAGATCGCCAGTTCGATCCTTGAGCTGAGCGGGTTTTACCTCACCGCACTGTCGTGCCTTCGGGCGAGTGTTCACGGGCTTTGGCCCTAGGTGAGGGTTTTCCCCGGTTCGGAGGCGAGTGTATCCCGATGTGGTAAATTTCGTTAGTTGCCTATTTGGAGGATTCGTTTGCCGTTAAAAAGAAAGTACAATATATTCTGCCATTTTAGGAATAAAAAATGGCCAATTTTTGCTTTGTTATATGGTTTTCCTCTGAAAGATTATATTAAAAATATTTTGAGATTAGAAATTCCAAAACATTTTAAGTTATCAACTCGCCTAATTTCCTTTTCTCTGTCTCTAGTTATATGTTTTTACCGGCCAAAAGGTAAATTATCATAATCATATAAGTCACTGTTTACTTGATTTCAACATGAGTTAATAAGGGAAGTAGTAAAAAAGTACCACACCAAAAGGTAAAATCCACATGATTAACTCATTTTCCATGCAACTACAAAGTACAAACATCTTATAATTGCCGACATAAATGATTAAAAATTAGAACATAACTTAATGTCTTGAATTTAAAAATTAATTTTCTTAATCGACCATGAAACAACAATACTGGCCCCTAACCACAGCGGCAGAAGACTATTAATCTAAGTATTGAGGGTGAAGTGTTTTACATGACACTAGATGATAATGTCTGTTAAACCATTATGGACGGTATATGGTTAAAATATAGTGTGGGGTGGGGTGGGAGTTGGTACCGGCGGGAACACCGTCTTGGGTGTCATGGTTAGGAGTGTTCAACTAATCGAATGACAAATTTTCGATTTCATTAAATGGAATTTTTGACTTTTTATTTCTTATCTGAATTCGTATTCAATTTAGATCTGATTCATTCGATTCGAATTCATAGAATTTTATGCCAAATTCGAAATTCAGTTCGATTCGTATTTGAAACTTGGAATTTTAATCGAATTCGAATAAATACGATTAAATTCAAATTCACCCTAAATAATAAAGTATTTCACGTTTATTTTTAATACCACTACAAACTAATTATAGGGGTTTTTTAAAATTTGGCCAAAATTTAGAAGGGTTTTTCTATGTGTGGTTTGTATTAATGTATATATAAAATTATATACGTATAACTTGAATTCGAATTGAAAATAAAAAAATTTGTATTTGATAACCGAATTTGAATCGAACTCGAATATTTGAAAGCCGAATTTGACTAGAGTCAAAACCTTGAATTTTTAAATCTGAATCAAATATTGAACATCCCTAATCAGGGTACCATAAAAGAGCCTCCTCGAGTGATTACTTCATGAAGCCATCTTGATGTTTTTTCTGTTCTATTGACTTGTACATTATGTTCACTCCACTTAGGCGTGGGAGGGATGAAATAAGGATGAAATGAAGTAATAGTAATAGTAATATTAGCAGCAACAACCACCACCAACACATAATAATAGATGAGAGAGGACTTAAAGATGGGACGGATGAGAAAGATAGATATTCCTTACTCTTACACAAAGATAAATTTATGAAGGTTGAAATCAATCTAAATTCACCGATAACGGCCATTTATAATCTATGGTATCGACCACAAGAAACTTCGATCACAAATACCTTCTTTTAACAACAAGAAAGACTTTAGATGAACACATTGATAATCAAACAAGAACAAGCTAAGAGCCGAGGTGCAAAAACAGCGACAACAAGAAATTACAAAAATCAAAATTACACCACATCCTAATTTAACCATATCCTAATTTAACCATGAAATTTCCACTCTATTTGTTATCCAAACCAAAACATTCAACTCAATTTCTTTCATGACTTTATTAATAGCACTTCTTTGGTCTCAAAAGTTTTAATTTAGTCAAGATATTTTCAAATTCGACGTGGTTGTAGTCATTGTAGAACAACAATATTAACGGACCAACTAAAAACTTGCACCCTATAATCCTAAAAAAATGTTACAACCATTCAAACAAATATAAAACTTTGTATTTATTAAGAAACCGACAAAACACAAACAAAAACAAGCAAATTGAAAGAAAAAAAAAAATAGAAAGACGAGAGAGAACGTGGGCTAGCGAGGGGGACAAAGGAGAGAGAAACGTGGGTCCAACCCACCGCCACCGCCCCCATGCGCTCCGTTGGCTGTCTTCTCAACAAAACTCTCAAACCCCAAAACCTAAAACCATAATCTTTCACTTTCATCTTTCAAACACACATCAAAACCCTTCTCTCTCTCTCTAGATTTTCACCAAATATTTGCATATCTTTCAACACATGCAACTAGAATTTGCATATCTTCTTCTCAACATGGTTGTTTCTGTTTTGAATCTTGTGAAAACTTTATAGTTTTGCTTATAAAAAGTTTGGAGAAAATGAATCCAGTAACTACACATGGTCGTCCTCTACCTCCTCCTTTTCATAGTAGAGATCTTCATGTACAACAACAACAACACTACCATCAGTTTCAACAGCAGCCGCTACATGAGGAGGAAGATCAAGTTGTCGGTCATAAGAGAGATCGTGATGGGAATAATAGTAATAATAATAATAATAATGATGGTGGTGGTGGTGGTGGTGGAAGAGAGTTAGCTTCGGTGGTGACAGGAGGGGATCAAGGAGATCATAGTAGTGGTGGTGGTGGTGGTGGAAGTGGTGGTTCAAGGCGGCCACGAGGGCGTCCGGCTGGATCGAAGAATAAGCCGAAGCCGCCGGTTATTATCACGAGGGATAGCCCTAACGCGCTGCGGTCACATGTGATGGAGGTGGCGAGCGGGTGTGATATACAAGAGAGCATAGCGAATTTTTCGCTAAGGAAACAAAGAGGGGTTTGTATATTGAGTGGTAGTGGAACGGTTACTAATGTAACCCTGAAGCAGCCGGCGACAGCTGGGGATGTGTTGACCCTACATGGGCGATTTGAGATCTTATCGCTCTCAGGGTCATTTCTTCCACCCCCAGCTCCACCGGCTGCTTCAGGGTTAACTATTTACTTGGCCGGTGGACAAGGGCAAGTGGTTGGAGGAGGGGTCGTTGGGCCCTTGTTGGCATCCGGGCCGGTGGTAATCATGGCGGCGTCATTTGGAAATGCGGCATATGAGAGACTTCCTCTTGAAGAAGAAGAGACTACACCGGTTTCCCCTTCTGGGATTAACGGTCAACAACAACATCAACAACAACAACAACTAATGAACGAGGCGAATCCGTCTTTGTTCCATGGAATGCCTCCTAATATGCTAAATTCGTTGCCAACGGATGCCTATTGGGGTGCGAATCGTCCTCCTTTTTGATGATCATGATCAAGAGGAATCAAACACTATTGTTTAATTCTTCTTTGTCCTTACTTTCTCTTAAGCTTATGTAATTCGATCTCGTGGATCATTTTCCTTTATTTGTTTTTTTACACATGAATTAGTAAGTTTGTGATGTTAATTAATTGGAATGATTAGGGTTTTATAGCATGTTTGATCAGGAATTGAGGTTGTACAAAACTTGTGAAATTAATATCCTTTTTGTGAATTTCATTATGCTAGAACATTGATTCTTCTTCTTCTTTTTTTGTGAGTTTTTTTATAGTTAACTTATTTTAAACACAAGATCTTTTCCTTAAATCACTAATTATCTAGTAATTTATCTAATTTTCTTAGACCATCTCGAACGGAATGGAGGGACAGGCGCCTGCCTCCACGTCGGCACTGCCTACTCTTTTCATGGTCGCCACTCCCCCCCCCCCCCCTCTCACAGAACCCGTCCGACCCTGCCTTGGCCGAAGGTTTGCGCCTTCACAGGCGCCTCTCCACATCACCACACATGCGGCTATGGGCGCCCGTTGGAGATGCTTTAATTAGTTGTAATTATGCTTTAGTTGTATGATTAAATCAAGAATATAATTAAGGTAATGAGACAGCCTAGATATAGATGCTTTATATGATTTGTATGTTAAAAAATTAAGGTTTCCTTTTAGGTTGTATGAATTATGAAACCCTCATTAAACCATTCAAGATCCCAACTGTACATCTCTCACATATGATAAATGAGACCCCACAAGTTCATATATAAACATACTTTATGATCATGTTATAGTCTTTTCAGTTGATTTATTAGTTGTCCATAACATATATTTTGTGTAAGTTAAAGAAAAAGAAAGAAGTCCATTCAAGTACAAATCTTTTTGTGCATCTTTTGATGAGGGTTGAGCAAATGGCGGAAAAGTGTCTTGAAGGTGTTATGCAGAATATGGTAAAGTTGATATCTTTAGGAGAGGGGTGTTCAAGAAAACATGCATTAATGGACGCTTTTAACTTCTTGTCTAAGGCTTTGTTTGTGTATCTATATACATACATCTTTTCTCTCTCTAAATCTGTGTATGTAGATCTGTGTGAGGGTGATGTTTGACTGTCTTCATTTAGGGTTTGAAGTTGTATGATGAAAGTGGTTACACGTGCAAATGCAAGAGCTCTTAATGCTCTTTTCCAAGGCAAGCAACAGCAACAGCAAGTGCAACCCACCCCATCTTCAGCTTCATCACTACACTTCTCTCTCTATATATCTCTCTCTCTATATATATGTATATATGTGTGTGTGTTTGTGTGTTATCTGTCTGTTACAATCTGTGTGAGTTCCTTGCAGAAGAAAGTGATTGGTTTGTCTTAAGTGAGGACTGGAGATGCTTTGTTGAACCCTAGATATGCTTATGTCTTTATATGTTGATAAAAAATTACATGATCTATATATAGTTTTTTTTTTTAAAGGAGAACTTCATTAACACACACCGATCTCGAAAACCGGGACGGCAAAACAAACAAAAAAACTTACATATTTACAAATTTACACCAATCCCCCCAAACACAAGAACCCTTCTTAGCCCTATGTTTATACCAAAGGAAACTAGCCGATCTAACTTCACTAAACACATCTTCAACTCCGCTTCTCTTCTGTCACACCCCGGTTTCCACGTGTCACCGGTGGGCCCGGTGGGGGAGTATCGTGACGTGGTTGGCAACGTAATAGTCAAACAACACAATATAATAATGCACAGCGGAAGCAAATTTAAAATATAGATACAACCGAATTTATTTATTGTAAACAAAGTCACAATTATCCGGTGTTTATCCACAGTAGGATCAAATAATAAAATATTGTTTATGGTTCAACAGACTTCGGCATCTTAAGTTTGCGAGACTTCTAGTGATGCTTAGGAGAATCCCAGCCTATTTCGCCTAGTACCTGCATTTAATCTTTTTGGGAAAATACGTCAGTTTACACTGGTAAATACATTCAACTGACTCATTTTATAAATGATTGAAAATTGATTTGGATGCACATGGCATAAACGTTTTTATTAACTTGGGAGAATTATTTAATATAATAATCTTGTGAACGATTTACATGTTACTTATGCGTTCAGTAGCCCGGAACGTATTCCGGGTTAAAGATCAATAGACACACCACTTATGTGAGTTATACACGGGAGTACGCCTACACCCCGTGCTCAGGTCGTGGCTATCTCGTAAGATAATGCCAGGGATATCCGGGACATGGTCATTAACCCCCCAAAGGCTGTAAAGTAAACACATCTGTTTAAAACGAGCCGATCAAATTATTCAATTAACCACTAAGCGTGGAAGATTTGATGCTCGATCAAGCGGTACGCTATGTACCGTAACCCAAGCCCGTATAGGGAAGATAAGTTAAAAGTATTTACCTTTGCAAGTATAAATCCTTAATTGAATAAACTGCAGATAGCTTTTACTGGTTCTCCTAATCTGGAACGAAGGTTTAATATAACCTATTAGAATACTAACGGATCTTTAATTAAGCTTAAGCTTAGACCGGTTAGTTTTAACGATACGGTTCTTACGCACGATTAAGCGAAGACCGGATAGAATGTGATTTAGACCCGACAAGTTGAGGACTTGTTTAATATGGGTTTACTATTCACATTCTGGATTTTGAGATAAAAATGATATCGTTTGACCCGTTTCGGCTAGTTTATGCAAACTAGTTACATAAACCGAACCGAACGCGTATAATGCATAACGGGTAACCGAAAGGGTCGCGAACAGGTTTCCTAAGTTAATACGCTTTAAATATGTTGTGATATCATTATGATATCTTCCATAATGCCCATAACGAGTTAAATCCCTAAATACGCCCCGTAGGGGTATTTTGGTCATTTTAAGGGTTATAAAAGAGATTTATAATACTTCTGAGATACGGGTCTGATTTAATCAGAAAAATTATCAATTTCAACAGGTTATGTCTAATGGTATTAAGTCTTACGTGGCAAAATGGTTTTAATACTAAACTACGCGTTTAATACGCGCATAAAGCCGTTTTAAGCGACGTACGGGTTAAAATACCAATCTGAGTTTTCAAATCAGCAAAACAGGTTCAAAATACTATATTTATTATTTTAGATCAGTGGCAATTGGATTGGTATCAATCGGATTTGTAAAACTCGTTTTATGGCCTAAAAGGGCATATTCGGTATTAACCGAATTAATGCGATAAGCCTAGCTTAAGACCAGCCTAAAAATAATTAAAAATCTTTAAAAATCCTAAAATATTATTTAACATCAGCGGGTAAAAGTTTTGGTACCGAAAATCGGGTTTAGATAGGCTATGCGCTAATCGCGTCGTTTAATTAATAAAAAGCTTATTATTTACGCTAATGCGCATATCTCCTAATCTAGACCTCCGATTGACGTGAAAATTTACGTACATGTTAATTAATCAGTAACTAAGATTATTGTACTTCCACATTTTCAAAATTCTCGTTGTAAGGTCATAAGGGCGTTATGGTCCAATTTAAGCGATTAACGGACACGTGTGCATGCATCGGATAATCAATGAAACAAGTACAGAGACTTATACTAGCATGTAACCCAACCCTAATGAGACTTTAAGGCATGTCTAATTCAAACTAAAACGGGTCAGAACCGAAGTCAACGCAAAAGTCAAGGTTTTGCGCCTTTCGGTTCCGAACCGGGTTTAAACAGAAATTTGTCGAGTCGGGCAAGCGTAAACAAGTTTTTATACTTATTATCAAGTTATATTAAGTTTAAAACAGGTTGCACGCCTCGCGGATTGCTAGTCGTGCATTAAATTGCATTTTGTAATTCTGTTGACTTTTTCGGTCAACGTTTGACCCGACAAACGACCTAGTTAGGTCTGGAATTGGTACTTGCCCTTATAAGGGTTTAATACCCATATTATTACCTATCTAATGGTACTTTTAATTCGGGTTACGACTGAGCTATCGATAACTAAACCCGAAGTCAACCGTTTAATACGATATGTTGACTTTTAAGCTAAAAACTAAACTAGAATTAATTTAGAAGGGATTAGAGACTTACTAGATGATTAATGGATGATTAGGAAGGCCTTCAATCAGATTGTAAGCTCCTCCAATGCTCAAAATACTTGAATGTGATGTGTGGAAAATGTTGTGAATGAAAGGGTCCTTTTATACAAGAATCAAGCACCATAAGCAAGTGACAACCAAGCCTAGGGCCATCCACAATTGATCAACACATGTAAGTAGTGTGTAGGGATGTCTAGGGGCCATGCATGTGCAAGAAAAACCGGATTAGAGGGTCACATTCGCGCACAACAGGCTGCTGCCTGTTTTCTGTTGCTGGGGGTTACCTTACGGACCGTAAGGTCCCCAAGCTTACGGTCCGTAAGCCTGACATCAGACTTACAATTTGCTTGTTTGTTGAAGTTTTGAAAGGGCATCAACTTGCACGACTTTGGGACTTTGTTTTGGCAACAAGGGACCTCCAATAAGTGTCTAATACTGTAACATACCCTACCATCATCCATTATTTCACTTGATTGCATATACAAGACCCTTAAATGACGGTTTATCATTCATTTCATCATGGGATCACATCATGCATTTGAATTTTCCTTTATTGACAATAATTCTTTGCATAGAGGGCATAAAAGATGTGTAAAATATTAAATCGGTTCTTGGGGTTTATAATTGAGGTGTTTAGAGGTAACAATTTAACATGACGCCACTTTAAATCCTTCCGAAAACATCTTTATTAAATCCGGGTTTTCAACGCGTTTTTGTCTTACATGACACGTGTCGTTTTAATATTAAACCCGAAATTTACGAGGTGTTACATCCTCACCCCCTTAAAATAAATCTCGACCCGAGATTTACTGAAACAAATAAGGGTATTTTTCTTTCATGTTGGATTCCAACTCCCACGTATACTCGGGACCTCTTCGGGCATCCCATTTGACCTTTACAAAAGGTATGTGCTTCCTTCGAAGCTTTCTTACCTGTCGATCTTCAATCGACAAAGGTTTTTCTACAAACGTTAAGCTCTTATCAATTTGCACATCTGTATGTGGCATGACATGTGAATCATCAGCGGAACACTTCTTTAGATTGCAAATGTGGAACACATTGTGAATGCCACTGAGCTCTTCTGGTAAGTTCAACTTGTAGGCAACTGACCCGACACGTTCGATAACCTCGAAAGGTCCTATGTATCTCGGGCTTAGTTTGCCTTTCTTACCAAATCGCATCACCCCTTTCCAAGGTGACACTTTAAGTAGGACTTTGTCACCCACTTCAAAGTGAAAATCCTTACGACTTGGATCCGCGTAACTCTTCTGCCTATTCCGGGCAGCTTGGAGATTGTTACGAATCTGGACAATCTTGTCCGTCGTTTCGAACACGATTTCTGGTCCTGATAACTGTACTTCTCCCACTTCCGCCCAACAAACTGGCGATCTACATTTTCTACCGTATAATGCCCCAAAAGGCGCAGCCTTTATGCTGGTATGGTAGCTATTGTTGTAGGAGAATTCGATCAATGGTAGGTTCTTATCCCAGCTACCTCCCAAATCGATCGCACATGCACGCAGCATGTCTTCCAACGTTTGAATAGTACGCTCACTCTGACCGTCAGTCTGAGGATGGTAAGCCGTACTAAAGTTCAAACGTGTGCCCAAAGATTGCTGGAAGCTCTTCCAAAAATGTGACGTGTACCTAGTATCCCGGTCAGAGATAATAGCTACAGGTATGCCGTGTAGGGCTACAATCTTATCAACGTATAACTGGGCTAACATATCGGAGCTATAAGTCTCCTTGATGGGTAGAAAATGAGCTGACTTAGTCAGTCGGTCAACTATAACCCATATCGTATCATTGCCTTTCCTTGTCTTGGGTAACTTGGTAATGAAATCCATAGTTACCATTTCCCACTTCCACGTAGGAAGTTCAGGCTGTTGTAGCAAACCTGACGGTTTCTGATGCTCGGCTTTGACTTGCGCACATGTCAAGCATTTTGCTACATGGGCGGCCACAGACTTTTTCAAGCCTATCCACCAATAATTTGCCTTTAAATCCTGGTACATCTTATCAGCTCCAGGATGAACGGAGTATTTGGAACTATGGGCTTCTTGGAGGATGACATCACGAAGTCCTCCAAAAATCGGAACCCATATTCGTCCGTTTAACCGTAAAATTCCGTCCTTGCTAAGAGTTAACTGCTCCTCAGTTACTCCTAACTTTTCATTAGGATAGTTAGCTTCCAACACAGCTTCCTTCTGCGCAGCTAACACCCTTTCTATCAAACTGTTCTTTACCTCCATACGCTTGGCGTTAATTCGAATGGGTTTAACCCTTTCCTTTCTGCTCAAGGCATCAGCGACTACATTCGCTTTGCCGGGATGGTATTTGATTTCACAATCATAATCATTTAAAGTTTCCATCCAACGACGTTGCCTCATGTTTAATTCTTTCTGGTTAAACAGATGTTGGAGGCTCTTGTGATCAGAAAAGATCACAAACTTGATTCCATAAAGATAATGCCTCCACAGTTTTAGTGCGAACACAACGGCACCCAATTCCAAGTCATGGGTGGTGTAATTCTTTTCGTGCACCTTTAACTGTCGTGATGCATAGGCAATAACCTTGCCTTTCTGCATAAGCACACACCTCATGCCAGTGTGTGATGCATCACAATAAACTACAAATTCTTCAGCGCCTTCAGGTAATGTAAGCACAGGAGCGTTGCTCAACTTCTGCTTAAGAATATCGAATGCTTCCTGCTGCTTAGGGCCCCAAACGAACTTAATCTTCTTCTTAGTTAGGGAAGTTAGAGGGGCAGCAATCCTTGAAAAATTTTCGATGAAACGCCTGTAATATCCTGCCAATCCCAGGAAGCTACGTATCTCCGTAGGCGTCTTTGGCTCTTGCCAATTCATAACAGCTTCTACTTTAGCGGGATCCACTTGGATACCACTTTTACTGACCACATGTCCAAGAAATTGGACTTCTCGTAGCCAAAATTCACACTTAGAGAATTTGGCATAGAGTTTCTCGTGATGTAAAAGTTTGAGAATACACCGAAGGTGTTTCTCGTGGTCAGCTTGGTTCTTAGAATAAATAAGGATGTCATCAATGAAGACGATAACAAATTTATCTAAGTAAGGCTTGCAGACGCGATTCATGAGATCCATGAACGCGGCTGGTGCATTGGTGAGCCCAAAAGGCATCACTAGGAACTCGTAATGACCGTAGCGAGTCCTGAATGCAGTCTTGTGAACGTCTTCATCCACAACCTTCAACTGATGGTATCCTGACCTTAGATCAATCTTTGAGAAGTAACTTGCCCCTTGAAGCTGATCGAACAAATCGTCGATCCTGGGCAATGGATATCTATTCTTGATCGTGACTTTGTTAAGCTCGCGATAGTTGATGCATAGACGCATCGATCCATCCTTCTTCTTGACAAACAGGATTGGTGCTCCCCAAGGAGATGAACTAGGTCGAATGAAACCCTTAGCTAGCAATTCATCTAGCTGCGTCCGCAACTCCTTCATTTCCGTGGGTGCCAATCTGTATGGAGCTCTAGCAACTGGTGCCGCTCCGGGGATGATATCGATCCTGAATTCGACTTGTCTATCTGGTGGTATACCAGGTAGATCTTCAGGAAACACTTCTGGGTATTCCGAAATGACAGGGATGTCTTCTAACTTCGGTTTAGGTTCGTCAATGATCACTTGCGCCATGTAAATGACACATCCCTTTTTCAAACACTTTGAAGCCTTGAGCATAGTCACGTGCTCAGGCAGTCCGTACTGGGTATCTCCCCGAATGGTAAGTGATTCACCAGACGGAGTCTTTATCACTACTTGCTTCATGTTACAGACGATTTGGGCCTGGTTATGAGATAACCAGTCCATACCCAGAACTATGTCAAAACCGGCTAACTTAAAGGGAAGTAGAGATAGAGGAAAAGAATGGTTCTTAATGGATATAGCACATCCATCTAACTCAGTAGAGACGGCTTCAATGGTACCATCTGCTAACTCTACTTCATAATTCACTTTTAGGGTTTTGACAGGTAAATTCAACAATTTACAAAATTCATGATCTACGAAGGACTTATCTGCGCCTGAATCAAAAAGTACTCTTGCAAAAACATCGTTTACAAGGAAAGTACCTGTTATGACGTTATCATCCTTCACAGCTTCCTTCGCATCCATCCTGAAGACTCTGGCGTTAGTCTTCTTAGCCTCCTCAGGCTTCTTGTTGTACTTAGGGCAGTTAGTCTTTATGTGGCCCTTTTCATTGCAACGGTAGCACGTTGCATCTTTCATCTTCTTGCAATCCAAGGTTTTGTGTTCCTTGGACTTGCACAAACCACAAGCAAAAGACCTTGACTCGCTATTCGAGTTTGATTCGAATCTGCACTTTCCAAAGTGCTGTTTCTTGCAAGTTTTGCATGTGGGCTTCTCCCCAGAACGATGCCCATCCTTCTTCGAATCTGATCCCTTCTTGTGATCACCGCTCCAACGGTGTTTCTTGTTCGACCTACTCGAACCGTCATTATCATGCTTCCTCTTCTCGGCCGCCTTATTCCTCTGCGATCTCTGCCGGACGGCATCCAGTGTGAGGGATAAGGAAAGGTCAGTCACAGACCTGAAGGTAACTGGCCGAGAAGCTTTTACACTGGCTTTGATCTCGGGTTCCAAACCTCCAATAAAACGAGCGATCCGTTTAGGCTCCGGGGTTACCAGATAAGGTACCAACCGGGATAGTGTATTGAAGCTCGTCAGATAAGCTTGACAATCGAGGTTCTTCATTACCAGTGATAGGAAGTCATATTCTATCTTTTCCACCTCATGCTGAGGGCAGAAATTTTCCTTGATCAAAGCGATGAATTGATCCCACGTCATGCTATACAATGGGATCTTTCCGGAGGCCTCCATCAGAGATCTCCACCAAGCTAACGCCTCACCCTTGAAGGACTGTGAGACGAATTTAACCACATCACCTTCAGCGCATCCGCTGATGTCCACGACCGTGTCCATTTCATCTAGCCACGTCATGCAGTCTACGGCTCCTTTCTCTCCCGTAAAATCCCTGGGTTTGCAAGACACAAAGTACTTATATGTGCAACCCTTGTTACGGTGTCCCTGATGCAGTACCAACTGCTGAGATGGATTACTTTGGTGGTTGGTGGACTGGCGATCATCACCATTTTTCTTTGGCACATCCTTTTTGGGAGGAGGCTTGTTATGAGCCTCTGAATGTGTCCTTGGCTTTGAATGGGATACAGAGTAAGTCCGACTTCGGGTACTACTGTATTCTTCATACTGTCTATCCAAAGCTTGAGTAACAGCACCGTCTATTATTGCTTTTAACTCGGCACCCGTTAATGTAATCTGAGCGTTCTCATTCGGCTCCACAGGATGGCTATTAACTTCATTAGAGTTAGCCATTTGTATTGAACTGTTGCAGAAAACAAGGACAATAATTTATTTGGGAGTTTATTATGGAATTACCCCTTAGGGTAACTCGTTAACCATGGTAAACAGAGACCATATTTGGTTAACTTATTAATCGTATTAATTTAGGATTTTAATTAAATTTATCCTAAACATAAACAATAACAGTATATATTAGCACATAAGGCTTGGTCACATGGACAATTTAAATTATAAGCTATGACTTCATAGAATCAAGACTTTTAAGGTTTGAACCTAGTTCATTACCTTTATTAGACAGGGAGTCAAAGCTACTACTGTCTTTTGGCTCATATGGAAATGAGCAGGGCCCGTAGGCATTATTTTACCACGTATGGTAAAAATATGATCATCTTAATTGATGATGTACCCAGGATTCAGAGATCATTAAACTGGGTTAGGAATATTCTAAAGAATTCCTTTATAAAATGACGTATGTGATTTTAACGAATCACTTCTGCCAGGAGTGTTAACATGTTTTAAGATGTTAACAGGGAATTGAATCTTTTAAACAGGTCTTACCATTTTGGCCCGGTCTTATATTTGACACATGGCTAGGTTTCACACTTTAAGATCCTTAATTAAATAAATTTCATAGGCAGATTATTTTAAAATGAATGATTTTAATTTATTTATTTCATTTATAATTTATATATGCACATAATGGCAACCATGAAATTTATAAAACAAACATTCCATTAATTTTACGAAGGTTACATATTGCCCTAAACGGGTCTTTTCACACAAACAATTTCCCACGTAGGGGTCAAACAAGTACTTACCCGCGCAGGGGTTAAATTTAAAACACAAGTCCTCGCAGGGACTGATTACATAATTAGATGTCCACGCAGGGACTAGGTACAAAGATAAATGTCCACGCAGGGACCACATACACACATAAATGTCCACGCAGGGACTTAAGTTTAAAGTAGACATACACACATAAAGGATTTACTGATCCTTCTTGCTCTTTCCCTTGATTAAGTTCGTCAAGGTCTTGAACATCCCCTGGTTACGCCTTCGGTCTTCCCGTGCCTCATGCCGCACCTCCCTAATACTTTGTAGGATTTCCTGATGCAGTGGTGGCGACATCTGCAGAGACGGCGGGGGTTGTTGGTAGTACGGGGGTTGTGTAGGCATCTGGTATAGCCTACTCCCCAAGGACCTCCATACGGTCCCTCCTGGTTAAGGGCGTTGTAATTGGTTGCTACCAAATACGGGTCGGCTTCAGCGTATCCGAGGTTAGGGTGAGTCGGTGGCTCAAACGGGTTGTACATCGAAGGACCCGTGTATGCTGGTATCTGATTATCGAAACCCATTGGTGGCGGTTGCTGCGCGTAGGGGTTTGATGGTCCACCTATCTGTGGAACTTCTGGAAGCGGCTGATAATTTCTGCCACTTGATTGTAGAGGAGAGTTGAGATGAAACTCTTCTCTTCGTGTGGACATCCGAGCTCCGGATCTCCTATGTCTTTGCGGCTGTGGAGGCGCCGGCTGAACTGGTGGCGGTGGAGGCGGTGGCGTAACTGCCTCAAACTGGTGATTCCCAGAGGAATCTTGATGATGCTGCTGCTGCTCATGCGGCGAAGAATAGTGAGGCTGATGCTGCTCATGTGGCGACGAATGGTGAGAAGGTGTATAATACCATTCGTGCCGAGTAAAGATAGCCTGGAAGCTATCTGGACCATTATAGGGTGGCCCGTGATAAATGGAACTGTCCGAGACCTCGATTGGGTGGTTGGGAGTTCCTGATGCGGGTTCTTCGGGGTCGTCTTCCTCATCCATATCGTTTCCTCCAGAAAAATGGTCCTCCGGCCCCAATGGGTTAAAACCCACTGGTTCTTGTAGATAATCCGCCGGGTTAAACTGGCCTTGAAAGATTGGAGTGGGGTCTCCAAAAGGACGGTGCGACATAGATCGCTGTAACGGTATGTGCGAATGGTGAGGGTCTCTAGGCTCATTTTCTGAATGTGGCCCATATGAGTCTTGAGCGGGAGTCGTAGAGCTGTTTGAAACCGACCGTCTTGCCGGTTGAAATAGACCTCTCTGGTTCCGCCGAGTACCGTCACTCTCGGCGGGGATAGGAGCTTGAGTATTGGATGGCCCAGCTTCATGGTCGTTGGGGGCGGTGGTCGGCCCCTTTCCTCCTCGTCCTCGCATACGTAAAAATCTTGGAGGCATTTTCTTTGTTATACCTGTCAACAAAACATAAGATAACAAATAACAAAATATAAAGTTTTAAAGAACAAAACAAAAACCGAATAGGGTGGAATTTGTCTTATGTTATAAGTCTAGACTCGAAAGTTTAAATATGTGCAATTGTGTAACTGAGATTAAACACAAAAAAAAGGCTAGTGTTTAATTCACTCAGAGTTGGCTCTGATACCAACCTGTCACACCCCGGTTTCCACGTGTCACCGGTGGGCCCGGTGGGGGAGTATCGTGACGTGGTTGGCAACGTAATAGTCAAACAACACAATATAATAATGCACAGCGGAAGCAAATTTAAAATATAGATACAACCGAATTTATTTATTGTAAACAAAGTCACAATTATCCGGTGTTTATCCACAGTAGGATCGAATAATAAAATATTGTTTATGGTTCAACAGACTTCGGCATCTTAAGTTTGCGAGACTTCTAGTGATGCTTAGGAGAATCCCAGCCTATTTCGCCTAGTACCTGCATTTAATCTTTTTGGGAAAATACGTCAGTTTACACTGGTAAATACATTCAACTGACTCATTTTATAAATGATTGAAAATTGATTTGGATGCACATGGCATAAACGTTTTTATTAACTTGGGAGAATTATTTAATATAATAATCTTGTGAACGATTTACATGTTACTTATGCGTTCAGTAGCCCGGAACGTATTCCGGGTTAAAGATCAATAGACACACCACTTATGTGAGTTATACACGGGAGTACGCCTACACCCCGTGCTCAGGTCGTGGCTATCTCGTAAGATAATGCCAGGGATATCCGGGACATGGTCATTAACCCCCCAAAGGCTGTAAAGTAAACACATCTGTTTAAAACGAGCCGATCAAATTATTCAATTAACCACTAAGCGTGGAAGATTTGATGCTCGATCAAGCGGTACGCTATGTACCGTAACCCAAGCCCGTATAGGGAAGATAAGTTAAAAGTATTTACCTTTGCAAGTATAAATCCTTAATTGAATAAACTGCAGATAGCTTTTACTGGTTCTCCTAATCTGGAACGAAGGTTTAATATAACCTATTAGAATACTAACGGATCTTTAATTAAGCTTAAGCTTAGACCGGTTAGTTTTAACGATACGGTTCTTACGCACGATTAAGCGAAGACCGGATAGAATGTGATTTAGACCCGACAAGTTGAGGACTTGTTTAATATGGGTTTACTATTCACATTCTGGATTTTGAGATAAAAATGATATCGTTTGACCCGTTTCGGCTAGTTTATGCAAACTAGTTACATAAACCGAACCGAACGCGTATAATGCATAACGGGTAACCGAAAGGGTCGCGAACAGGTTTCCTAAGTTAATACGCTTTAAATATGTTGTGATATCATTATGATATCTTCCATAATGCCCATAACGAGTTAAATCCCTAAATACGCCCCGTAGGGGTATTTTGGTCATTTTAAGGGTTATAAAAGAGATTTATAATACTTCTGAGATACGGGTCTGATTTAATCAGAAAAATTATCAATTTCAACAGGTTATGTCTAATGGTATTAAGTCTTACGTGGCAAAATGGTTTTAATACTAAACTACGCGTTTAATACGCGCATAAAGCCGTTTTAAGCGACGTACGGGTTAAAATACCAATCTGAGTTTTCAAATCAGCAAAACAGGTTCAAAATACTATATTTATTATTTTAGATCAGTGGCAATTGGATTGGTATCAATCGGATTTGTAAAACTCGTTTTATGGCCTAAAAGGGCATATTCGGTATTAACCGAATTAATGCGATAAGCCTAGCTTAAGACCAGCCTAAAAATAATTAAAAATCTTTAAAAATCCTAAAATATTATTTAACATCAGCGGGTAAAAGTTTTGGTACCGAAAATCGGGTTTAGATAGGCTATGCGCTAATCGCGTCGTTTAATTAATAAAAAGCTTATTATTTACGCTAATGCGCATATCTCCTAATCTAGACCTCCGATTGACGTGAAAATTTACGTACATGTTAATTAATCAGTAACTAAGATTATTGTACTTCCACATTTTCAAAATTCTCGTTGTAAGGTCATAAGGGCGTTATGGTCCAATTTAAGCGATTAACGGACACGTGTGCATGCATCGGATAATCAATGAAACAAGTACAGAGACTTATACTAGCATGTAACCCAACCCTAATGAGACTTTAAGGCATGTCTAATTCAAACTAAAACGGGTCAGAACCGAAGTCAACGCAAAAGTCAAGGTTTTGCGCCTTTCGGTTCCGAACCGGGTTTAAACAGAAATTTGTCGAGTCGGGCAAGCGTAAACAAGTTTTTATACTTATTATCAAGTTATATTAAGTTTAAAACAGGTTGCACGCCTCGCGGATTGCTAGTCGTGCATTAAATTGCATTTTGTAATTCTGTTGACTTTTTCGGTCAACGTTTGACCCGACAAACGACCTAGTTAGGTCTGGAATTGGTACTTGCCCTTATAAGGGTTTAATACCCATATTATTACCTATCTAATGGTACTTTTAATTCGGGTTACGACTGAGCTATCGATAACTAAACCCGAAGTCAACCGTTTAATACGATATGTTGACTTTTAAGCTAAAAACTAAACTAGAATTAATTTAGAAGGGATTAGAGACTTACTAGATGATTAATGGATGATTAGGAAGGCCTTCAATCAGATTGTAAGCTCCTCCAATGCTCAAAATACTTGAATGTGATGTGTGGAAAATGTTGTGAATGAAAGGGTCCTTTTATACAAGAATCAAGCACCATAAGCAAGTGACAACCAAGCCTAGGGCCATCCACAATTGATCAACACATGTAAGTAGTGTGTAGGGATGTCTAGGGGCCATGCATGTGCAAGAAAAACCGGATTAGAGGGTCACATTCGCGCACAACAGGCTGCTGCCTGTTTTCTGTTGCTGGGGGTTACCTTACGGACCGTAAGGTCCCCAAGCTTACGGTCCGTAAGCCTGACATCAGACTTACAATTTGCTTGTTTGTTGAAGTTTTGAAAGGGCATCAACTTGCACGACTTTGGGACTTTGTTTTGGCAACAAGGGACCTCCAATAAGTGTCTAATACTGTAACATACCCTACCATCATCCATTATTTCACTTGATTGCATATACAAGACCCGTAAATGACGGTTTATCATTCATTTCATCATGGGATCACATCATGCATTTGAATTTTCCTTTATTGACAATAATTCTTTGCATAGAGGGCATAAAAGATGTGTAAAATATTAAATCGGTTCTTGGGGTTTATAATTGAGGTGTTCAGAGGTAACAATTTAACATGACGCCACTTTAAATCCTTCCGAAAACATCTTTATTAAATCCGGGTTTTCAACGCGTTTTTGTCTTACATGACACGTGTCGTTTTAATATTAAACCCGAAATTTACGAGGTGTTACATCTTCCCACTGAATCTAAGATCGTTCCTAGCCTTCCATAAAAACCAACAAGATACAATAATGATACCTTTTAAAGCCTCTTTCTCTGACGCCCTCCTATGCTCATGATCGTGAATGGCAAGCAAATCTCGGATAGAAAAAACAAAGAAATTCCTAACCCGACACCACAGCGTGATCCTTTCCCATAACCCTAAAGCCAGCGGACAAGCCGTGAAATTGTGATCAACCGAATCCGAGCCGGAGCCGCAATAATTACACATATCATCTTCGAACAACACACCCCTCCTAACCAAAGCTTCCACCGTCGGAATCTTATCCATCTCCGCACGCCACACCAGGATGTTACATTTGAGGGGGACCCATTTACACCAATCAACAACAAAGCGATTACTGTAATCATTTCTCGAATCGATGGACTTCTTAACTGCCGCAACAGAGAAAACTTTCGATTCATTACCAACCCACCCCCATTTATCCGGCCTGTTAGAAAGCGAGACAGCCTGAAGGGCTGCTGAAAGCAAATCCCATTCAGATCTCTCGGTAGCGGACACCGGGTCATTTTTCCACAGCCATAAACCTTCCCCTTCAAGCCTATCGCGAACACTACAAGACTTTACCACCTCAAGATGAAACAGGGACGGATACTTAAATTTCAAAGGAACTTCATATAACTAGGGATCCAACCAAAACATAATGCTATCCCCATTGCCCACCACTCCTTTGAAAAGGTTACAAATCGCAAAACCATCCAACATGGGGCGATTGAGAGAAGACACAATACTCCTCCAAACACCACCAAGAGTCTTCTTCAACGGCAGAAAATCCCAGCCAGACCCTCCAGAGTGAAGGGCCTTAATCACACCAGTCCACAGATTATCTTTCTCCGTTTTGAATCTCCAACCTCATTTAGCCAACAAGACCACGTTAATATCTTTCAGCTTATGAAGACCCAAACCACCCATCTTCACCGGAGAAGCCACCCTATCCCACCCAACCTAGTGAATCTTTTTATCCGCAGAGGAACCAGCCCATAGGAATCTTCTAATTTTGCCTTCCAGGTCCGAAATAACTTTAACAAGAGCCTTATAGAGCGACAGAAAATAAGTAGGAAGACTTTCGAGAACGGATCGAATCAGCGTCACTCTCCCACCAATAGAAAGAAAAGACGCTTTCCATAAAGACAGCCGTCTCTCAAAAATATCAAACACTGGTCTCCAATTCTGAATTCGGTTCATATTGGCCTCTACCGATAATCCAAGATACGTAAAAGGAAATTTATCAGCTTTGCACCCAAGTAACACGGCCATCTCTTCCACCTCCCCATAGCACACCCCAAGCCCGAACAGATTTGATTTGCTGAAGCTGATCTGGAGACCCGAGCAGGCGTGAAAGCACTTAAGAATTCTAACCACATTGGCAATATTATCCCTATTCCATTCCCCCATTATAATCGCATCGTCAGCGTAGAACAAATGAGACATCAAAGGACCATCATTCGGAAGTTCCACTCCTTTCACAATCCCCAATCCAATAGCCTTATTAATCATACAGGAAAGCGCTTCCATAACTATGAGAAACAGGAAAGGAGAAATAGGATCTCCTTGACGCATACCTTTATCACATTTGAATTCGAATGTAGTGGCGCCAGTCACCAAAACCGACGCTCTAGCTGAAGAAATTAACCCCCTGATCCATCTGCACCACCTACTCGGAAATCCCATTTGCCCAAGAATATCAATAACGAAGTTCCAGTTCACGTTATCGTAAGCTTTATCGAAATCAATCTTGAGAAAAAATGCCTTTTTCTTACTCTTCTCAATCCAGTTATGGATCTCGTTAACAACAAGAGGACCGTCCAAAATATATCTCCCACCGAGAAACGCAGACTGGGAAGATGAAATGACAGAGTTCAACACCATTTTGAGCCTATTAGCCAAAACTTTCGAAATGACTTTGTTAACCATGCCCACCAAACTGATAGGACGGTAGTCTTTTAAAGAAAGCGGATCCTTAACTTTCGGGATGAGGGCTATAAACGAAGAACCGCAACCTAAACTGATCTCCCCAGATTCAAAAAAAGCAGTCAAGATTTTGAAAAAATCCTCCCCTAATAAACTCCAAAAGCGTTTAACAAATCGGAAATTAAAGCCATCGGGACCCGGGGCCCGGTCATCTCCACACTCAAAAACCGCATCTTTTAATTCTTTTCTAGTGAAAAAAGCCTCCAAATTCGATGCCTCAGACTCCGAAATGCGGTTAATGTCGTGACAAATCAAGCGTGGGTGATCCTTAAAAGGCTCAACGAACTTATTCATGAAAAAATTAAATATCTCCTTTTTAACCAAAGAAGGTTTCGATACCCACACCCCATCCAAGCTCAGATCGTGGATAAGAAATATCTATATATAGTTATAGAAGTAAGAAATACTAATATGAGTTAATTACTGTTTTCGTCCCTATGGTTTGTCAAAAATCATTATTTCAGTCCATTAGTTTAAAAATTGTGATTTCAGTCCCTGTGGTTTCACTTTCGTAACCATTTCAATCCCTGTGGTTTTACTTTCGTAACCATTTCAATCCATTTATTATATTAGTACAGGGACTGAAATGGTTACCAGATGGACTGAAATGGTTACGAAAGTGAAACCACAGGGACTGAAATCGCAATTTTTAAACTAATGGACTAAAATAGTGATTTTTGACAAACCACAGGGACAAAAACAGTAATTAACTCAAAAATATTAATGAACTAGCCAGTAAGTTGAGCAAGGTGTCAAGTGGTAGGAAATTAAGGGGCTGTTTGGTAGCCTCTGAATGGTCATTAAGAGGCTACCTCTTAATGGAACCATAAAGAATTTTACCAATGAGAAGGTAGAAGAATGTGACATGTGATAATTTACCATTCAGAGGTCACCTCTTAACCATTCAGACTTGAGGTTACCTTTTATTCATTCAGAGGTTTTAAACCATTAAGAGGTAGATCTGAATGGTCATTAAGAGGCTACCAAACAGCCCCTAAGTCGGTCTTTGTTTGAGAAGCTAATAATCAACAAGCTCGGATAACCATTTTATAACAGTGTTTGAGTTCAATCTCCATATAGTTTAGATGTTTAAATATTTTGTTATAATTAAATTTTAAGACTGCTTATTTAAATATACAACATGAGGCTAAAAAAGAGCTTTGCAACAATTAGATTTGAAAATTAGTCTTTCAGTTTTGAGAATATGAAATTAAACAACACCTACTTAATTAGTGTCTTTAATAAGCTAGCCTAACGTTTAACTAGTTATAGATCTTTTATTTTCTCAATTTTTTTAACCATAAGGATTTGTTTTCAGAAAAATTTCATAGTACCTTTAACCAATTTCACCGGTGATTTCACCGGTGATTTCACCGTCGTGCCTACGGGCGGGTGGGTTGGATCCTTGAGCCAAACGGGTTTTACCGGTAATTTCACCGTCGTGCCTACGGGCGGGTGGGTTACCGGGTTTTCCCCGGAATTGGTGGTGGACTCGGGTTACTCTCGGAGTACTCCGTTTGTCCAGTGGGTGCCCCGAGAGTGCTCGGGATTGAGTTTGTTGGCCGTTCAAAAAAAAAAAGTACCTTTAACCAATTGGATCAAGTAATTAAATCGCCACTTGTGTTGGAAAGATAACCTTTAGGAGATCTTAACACAACCTAGCGAAAGAATGATTTAAACCTATGACCTCTATAAGAGGAAAATTAGGCGCTTATCGCTACAGTGCTACACAACCTGTTGAATAGCTTGTAAATGGCAGAATGCTTATAACCCTTGTTAAAAGTATATTAAATAATGTCTTTAAAGAATAATTACTTTTAATCGTTCACCTTTGATGATATTTTTAAAGTTTTTGTAGTCAGGTCAATAGTTGTAGAAATTGAAGAAGATGAATCCAAACTGATCACTAATGATGTTTTAGAGAACCAATAGAGAATGTTCGATAAATCTTCTAGGAGAGCTATCAATTGGACATTTGACCATTTGTTTACGAGCAACGGAGATTCAAGTTTGACAATACCACAAAATGGCCAAAACGCGCTCTCCTTATATGTAACCTTAATTTTAGAGAATGATGAACAGTCCTAAATTGTAACGATGCCTCATTACAAACTTTGTGATTTGTTGAAAGACAAATCGCATGACATAGGGGTTGTTTAGCAACTTCTGAATAAGTAAGTGCTGAACCAGTAAGAGAAGCCTGAACCATTAAGCGCTAAATTAGTAAGAGATCTGAACCTTAGTCACCCAATACCACAAAATGGCCAAAACGCGCTCTCCTTATATGTAACCTTAATTTTAGAGAATGATGAACAGTCCTAAATTGTAACGATGCCTCATTACAAACTTTGTGATTTGTTGAAAGACAAATCGCATGACATAGGGGTTGTTTAACAACTTCTGAATAAGTAAGTGCTGAACCAGTAAGAGAAGCCTGGACCATTAAGCGCTAAACTAGTAAGAGATCTGAACCTTAGTCACCTAATTCGCGGTTCGCTTCGGTTCGGGTACGTGGTTCGGGTTCGTGATTCGCTAGATGGCACGAATTCGGTATGAAGGGGGGGGTAGGTTCATTTCAGTACGATCCGGTACGGTGTACCTAATTCGCGGTTCGCTCCGGTACGGTGTACCATTGAGACCGCTATTTCGTGTTTAGTGATAAGGTAGTAGAAAATTAAAAAAAAAATAGCTATTCATAATTTATATATTTATAAAGTTTATTTTATATATTTATGTATAAACTTATAAGTTTGAGGACAAAATTTGGACTAGAAGATAGAGGGGGTTAAATGTTCAAATTAATAAACTAATTTTACACTTCATATGTAAAAATTAAAGTTTTAGGGATTAAATATAAAGTCGTAAAAGAAAAAGGGTTTGAATGTAGTTTCTAAACTTATTAAAAACCTAAAGTTGAAACTGAAACGCAAGTTACGGCCGCTGTTCTCCTCCTTCCTCTTTTCTGGCCGATATTGCAGCACTGGCCCCGGAATTCTCCATCAGTTGAAACACTCTGGAAACACGAATTGGAACAATCTGGATAAACAAATTGAAACGACAAACCAAACTCTAAATTCGCGAATTGGTAGCGATTTGGGTCGTATACGAATTTCGTATGGTATAAAACGTACCAATTCGAAATTCGTGTTATTTTGAGCGAATTCTGTGACTATGATCTGAACCATTAAGAGCAAGTATAATGTTTAAACATTGAGAGACAAAGGTCTGACCAATTCAGTTAAGAGGTAATAATCATTCAGACTCAGTATAATGTTTAACCATTTAGAGGTAAATGTCTGAACCATTCAAACATCTGCTCGAGAAACAAACAATTTGAACCATTAAGAGTTGAACTAGTAAGATATGAGGTCTAAACCATTAAGAGCTGAAACAAACTGTCCCATACTTTCTCATAACGAGTGAATGAGGAATTCATTGACATGAGTTCTTCGAGATTTATAATATCAAACTTGTATTCCTAAACAAACATTTTACATGCCATTGTTCTAAATGAGGGACTCAATCCCACTATCTTTATCATGTGCGTCGAACATCACTACACATATGAATATCTCCGACGAACTATTACCAAAAGAGGCCACATACCGTTAATATTTGTGGAACTGTGACGAAACCAATAAAAAGTAAAAAAATGGGAATGGTAAACTAAGAAACCGTCAGTAAAACATAAATTAGACCGTGGTAATCCAAACAAATACATTTTGTAATATGATGTTTATTTTTTTAGGAAAACTAGAAAATAATATTGACCATCAATTGATTAATCAAGGCTTGGATTAAATGGGTATAACTGATAAAAAAAAGGAGGCGCGTGTGATTTGTAGGTATTCTAGTCTATACAAGTCAATAGTTTCTCTCTACTTCAATCCCCCCCCCCCCCCCCCCGGTGTTCAAACGTTAATAACTTTTTCATACGATATTATTTTTTAATAAAAATTGCACCATAAAAACGAGCGCTTTTTATCTTTAAAACGAGTATATTGTTGCTATACTTAAGAAAAAAAAAGTTTTCTATAACCCAAATGCGTAAAACGCAATTGACAAAAAACACAAAAAAACGATTTTTTTTTAAAAACGCAATGAGAAAAAACACAAAAAAAAAATGTTTTGTTTCTAAAACGCAATGGACAAAAAACACAAAAGAAATGTGTTATTTCTAAAACGCAATGGCTGAAAAACACAAAGATGTTTTTTTTTATAAAACACAATGAATTAAAAATACAAAGAAATGTTTTTTTTTCTAAAACGCAATTGCCTAAAAACAAAAAAAAAATGTCTTTTTCTAAAACGTAATAGACAAAAAAAAACAAAGAAGTGTTTTTATTTTCTAAAACGCAATGGAATAAAAACACAATAAAATGTGTTTTTTTCTAAAACGCAATGGACCAAAAACTCAAAAAAAAATGTGTTTTTCTAAAATGTAATGGACTAAAAACACAAAAAAAATGTATTTTTTCCTAAAACGCAATAGACTAAAAAAATGTTTTTTATCAATATTTATAAAACCAGTTTTTATCAATATTTGTAAAACATAAAACGCAATAGAGTAGAACACAAAAAAATATATTTTATCAATGTGGTATAAAACTCAATAGTATAAAACATAACAAAAATTTGTAAAAGCTTTCTGTGAGATAAATGCCAATCAAGATTTGATCATACGATTTCTAGAACTAGGGTTGTAAACGAACCGAACGAACACGAACAATGCCATGTTCGTGTTCGTTCGTTAAGGAACAAGCTTGTTCATGAACTGTTCACGAACGCTTACCGAACGAGATTTCTTGTTCGTGTTCGTTCATTAAGGAAACGAACATGTTCGTGAACTGTTCACAAACACTTACCATATGCTAATGAACTCTAACAAATGTTCATGAACGTAAATAAACACAAACGACTTTTATGAACACAATATTCATTTTAGAATAAAATCTGCATTTTCAACACAAACATTACGAAGAATCCACAAAAAATAAATAAACACTTAACATAATTATCCGAACAGAGTTGGCGTGATTATAAAAAACATGATAAACACAAAAATAAGAGTTTGTTAAGCCTTAACACAATCTAAAATTGAAATAGTGAAATGAGGGATGTTGTGAGAGGCATAGAAGATAAATAGGGTTTCAAAATTTTAAAAACTAGAAATAATAAAACAAAATACAGCATATAAAAACCTTTAATGAACTAACACAAATAAATATTAACAAGCAAACATAAATGAACTCATTACCGAACGCTCACGAACATAAACGAACACATTACCGAACGTTCACGAACATAAACGAACGAACGCAACCTCTGTTCATGTTCGTTTGTTTAACTTAACGAACGAGATTTCTTGTTCGTGTTCGTTCATTTACTAAACGAACGAACATAAACGAACTTCCCGCCGAATGGTTCACGAACTGTTCGCTGAACGTTCGGTTCGTTTACAGCCCTATCTAGAACTAAATAGTATTTTCAATAAAACAACAAAAGTGACAATGATGACATTTGCACATGGAATCTTATCCATTACTCTGAATAGAGTTTACTCATGTCCAAACAAATTTAATCACTTAACTCCTCTACTCATCTTCATTCTCATTCTAAGACTAGTGGGTATGGGAGGCTAATCCCCATGAGGATGAGTCGTCACGTCAGCGCCACGTAGGAGGGGCTTGCAGGGGATGGACCTAGGAGGTGAAGGATGGGGCCCTACAACAATTAAAAAATATAAAACTTTATTTGATTTTAGAGAGAGAGAAGAGACAAAGATGAGAGAGAGAGAGAAAGAAAGCAGCCCGTCATCAACGGCTTCTGGAAGCCGAGTATCACAAGGCGGGGCAAGGGGGGGCCGTGTGGGGGGCCGGCGCCGGGCTTCGCCGGGGCCGGCCCCCATACTGCTTGGTCTAACCATTTTCAATCTGAAATCAAATTTAATCACTTAGAGTAATTTTCTATTTCTAAAAAGGAAGAAGATGGCAGTGGTGGCGGAGGTTGCCGGCTGCATTACGAGTCTAGTGGCGGAGGGGGTGGTGTGTTGGTGGGATGAACTATAAGGTTCTGATGCGTTTTAGTTGATTTAGGGTAATATGAGAGTAATATGTGTTGGATAAAATGCCCTTCCTTGTTAATTTTGTGTTTTGCCACGTGTCCTCATATTATTGTTTTTTACCCTTCCTACTCAAACCAAACTTCATATTTGATCTTCTCCCTACTTTTATAAAATAAATTAAAACAATTGAACCATTGCTGAGAGAAATCTTGTCAGTAAAACTTAAACGAAACCGTAGGCAAACCATCACTAATGAATTCGTCGGTAATCTAGTAATCCGTTGGAAAAGACATATGTAGGCGACATTCCAAAAGTTGTGGGTAATATGTCGGTAATCTCTTGTAAAGTCCATTGGGAGTATGTCGGAAATTAGAATAATCATGACCATATTTCTAACGGATTATAACTGATGGGTTTCTATTAGGGTTGTAAACAAACCAAACGTTCGCGAACAGATCGTGAACCGTTCGGCGGGAAGTTCGTTTGTGTTCGTTCGTTTATTAAACAAACGAACACGAACAAGAAATTTCGTTCGTTTAGTCAAATGAACAAACACGAACAGAGGCCGTGTTCGTTCGTTTATGTTCGTGAACGTTCAGTAACATGTTCGATAGTTCATTAGTGATTTTAGTTTTTATGTATATTTAAATACTTCAAAATTACGATAAATTAATTATCTAATAAGTGTCAGTGTATTATATATTGTGCTCATGAACGTTCAGTAACATGTTCGATAGTTCATTAGTGTTTTTAGTTTTTATGTATATTTAAATACTTCAAAATTACGATAAATTAATTATCTAATAAGTGTCAGTGTATTATATATTGTGCTCATGAACGATTATTTGTGTTCGTTCGTTTCCATTTGTGTTCATGAACATTAGTTTGTGCTCATTTGTGTTCATTAACGTTTGTTTTTGTTCGTTGCCTAAAATTAACAAACAAACACAAACGAACACAAACAAGTTCATTTCCTTAACAAACGAACACGAACATAAAATCTCGTTTGATAAGTGTTCGTGAACGGTTCGCGAACACATACATTTCTTAACAAACGAACACGAACAAGGTCTTGTTCGTGTTCGTTCGGTTCGTTTCCAGCCCTAGTTTCTATTGATAACCACATTTATTAACGAGTTGTCGAGGGAATGACTAGCGGTGATACTTCTTCATTTTGAAGTGTAAACGTTGTCACACCCCGAATTCCACGTGTCACCGGTGGGCCCGGTGGGGGAGTATCGTGACGTGGTTGGCAACATAATAGTCAAACAACACAATATTTAATATGCACAGCGGAAGCAAATGAAAGATATAAATATATTTCAACCGAATAAAATTGTAATATCGAGTATCACAACAGTTGAAATTTTATCCACAGACGGATAAAAAATAAATAGGAAACAGTAGTTCAACAGACTTTAGGCATCTTAAGCTTGCGAGACTTCTATTGATGCTAAGGAGAAATCCAGCCTATTTCGAGTAGTACCTGCACTTAATCTTTTTGGGAAAATACGTCAGTTTACACTGGTAAATACAATCAACTGACTCATCTTAAAATGATTGAAAATTGATTTGGATGCACGTGGCATAAATATCTTTTATAACTTGGGATAATTATTTAAGTATATAAACTTGTAAAAGAATTACATGTTCCTTATGCGTTCAGTAGCCCGGATCGTGCCGGGTTAAAGATCAATAGACACACCACATTATTTATTTATGCACCGATGAGTGTACGCCTACACTCCGCGCTTAGGTCGTGGCCATTTCGTAAAATGATGCCAAGAATATCCGGGACATGGTCATTAACCCCCCAAAGGCGTTAAGTAAACAAAACATATTTAAACGGGTCATCTCGATAATACTTAACCACCAATCAATTAAGGTCAAATGCCCGACCAAGCGGTATTTTATATACCGTACCCCAAGTCCGTATAAGGGAAAATAAGTTAAAAGTATTTACCTTTGCAAGGATAATTCACAATTAGCAAATGCAAGTAGCTTTTACTGGTCCTCCTATTCTGGAATGAAGGTTTATAATAACCTATTAGAATCCTAACGGGTCTTTAATTAAGCCTAAGCTTAGACCGGTTAGTTTTAAAGATACGGTTCGTACGCACGATTAAGCGAAGACCGGGATAGAATGTGATTTACACCCGATAAGTTTGAAGACTTGCTTAATATGGGTATATTATACAGATTCTGGATTTTGAGATAAAACCGAAAAGGTTTGACCCGTTTCGGCTAATTTATGCAAACTAGTTACATAAACCGAACCGAACGCGCAAGAGGCGTAACGGGTGACCGTAAGAGCCATATACAGGTTTCCTAAGTTAATATGCCTCAAATATGTTGTGAGATCAGTAAGATATCTTTTATTATGCCCGTAACGAATTTAAACACAAACTATGCCCCGTAGGGGTAGTTTGGTCATTTACAAGGTTATAAAAGAGTTTAAGTATTAACCTGAGTTACAGGTCTGATGTAAACAGCAAAAATACTTAATTTAATAAGTTATAACAGTAGTGTATTGCATATATGTGAAATTTATCAATTATAACCAAACTATGCACCGTAGGGGCATTTTGGTAATTTCACATAAGCCGAAAAGCTCAAAACTGAAGTCTGAGTTAAACAACTTTTGCTTACTGTTAAAATATTATAATTTACCTCAAATATCAGTAGGTATCAACCTTTGTATGTTTAAAATAGTTTTAGTACATACTATGCGCTAAAAACGTTTAATAAGGTGATTAGAAACCGTTTCCGGGTTCTATATAGAAAACTGATATTTTTATTATCTCATAAGTTTTGAAATAATTTATTTATCATATGAAATCAGTAGCAAAAGGTTTGGGGTCAAAAAGATATGTAAAACTCATTTTATAGCCCAAAAGGGCAAAACCGACAATTACCGAATTAAGCTTATGCCCTAAGTTATGCTTAGCCTAAAATTAATTAAAAATCTTCAAAAATCCCAAAATAATATATTACATCAGTGGGTAAAGAGTTTGATATCAAAAAGTGGGTTTAAATAGGCTATACTCTAATTATGTCGTTTAATCGCTAAAAAGCTTTCTAATTACGCTAATGAGCATAACTCTCAATCTACACCACAAACTGATGTCAAATTTTGGGTGCAAGTTTATAAATCAGTAACTAAGGTTTCTACTCTTTTACATTTTCAAAAATCACGTTTTATGGTGAAAAGGGCATAATGGTCAACATATAGGCAATTAACGGAATCATGCATATTAATCGGATAACTAATGAATCATGGTGTATAATCACAGAGGGTTATACTAGCATGTAACCTGGTCCAATTAAGGCTCTAAGGAATTTCTAAAACATGCTTAAACGTGTCAGAACTGAAAGTCAAAGCAAAAGTCAAATTATGCGACTTTCGGTTCTGAACCGGGTCTCTACTGAAAATTGTCGGGTTGAACATGTTTAGACATGTTCTTACATTAATTACCAAGTTACATTAATGATCAAACAGGTTGTATGGGTTCTACATTGCTAATTATGCATAAATTGAAAATTAAGCATTCTGTTGACTTTTTAATAACAAGTTTGACCCGACATTTGACCTAGTTAGAGTGGGAATCAGAGGGTGCCCTTTTAAGGGTTTATTGCCCACATAATTACCAACTTATAACTACTTTCGATTCGACTAATCACTGGACCATTAGTGATTAATCACTAAGTCAACCGTTAATTACGACGGTTTGACTTTTAAGCTAAAACTAAGTAAAAACTTAACTAAGAAAGGTTAAGCATACTTACTGAAGTCCTATGCACGATTTGTGATCACTTGAGTCTGCTTTGGAGCTCCAGAAATGATCAGGAATGCAGAAATGAGGTGTGATCAAAATGGTTGCAACAATGCCCTTTATATAGTGCTTAAATCCTCATAGATTGTTGACAACAAGTGCTATCAATGGCCATGGATCATCAACAGATGTCCCTAAGTGCCTAGGACTGTTTAGGGGTCGCCCATGTAGTGAAAATATCCCATATAAGTCGGTTAAAGGGCTGGACAGGAGGCTGTCCACGTATTCTGCAACTGGGGGTCTGACGCGGCCCGCGTAAGATCATAACAACTCTTACGCGGCCCGCCTAAGCCCCGTTTTCAGGTTTTCACATTTTTAAGTTGTTGCATCTTGTCTCTTGGCCCTTCCAAAGGTCACCCAAGCTTATTTCTTGCAATTTGACCCCTTCACATTTACTTACAAGGGCTTCAAGGCTTATACCCACTTTATTTAGTCCTTGATCACTTTGTTATTACCCGAAAAGTCATAACTTTCAACGTTGACGCTTTAACCCCTTGTATACGAATTTGATCATAACTTTCTCATACGATAACGAAACTTTATGAAATTTATATCGTGCATTCTAGTGAGCATAATTAAGCGTTACAAATCTTCGGGTTTGCTAAAAGGTCACTCAGAGGTATAACTTAAACATGTTGACACATTTAACCCCTGTAGTTTGTAATCTCTCACTTTCTTTTATATTTAGCTTCGTATGATCCATGATTTATTCGTTTGAAGGTATGAGCATCATGTAGGGTTATTGTAAAGTATATTTATTCACTGTTGACATTTTGAACTCGTATATTCACATACTTTCCAGGTTTGTCAACTTTAGTCCTTCTAGAACATTCTTTCACACGTTCAAACATATGACACGTGTCAATACATTATAGGACGTGAATTTTCGAGGTGTTACATCCTCACCCCCTTAAAAGAAATCTCGACCTTGAGATTTACTGAAACAAATGAGGGTACTTTTCTTTCATTGTGGACTCAACCTCCCACGTATACTCGGGACCTCTACGGGCATCCCATTTTACCTTTACAATAGGCACATGCTTCCTTCGAAGCTTCTTAACCTGTCGATCTTCGATCGACACAGGTTTTTCAACAAACTTTAAGCTCTCTTCTATATGCACATCTGTATGCGGTATGACCAGTGATTCATCAGCGAAACACTTCTTCAGATTGCAGATGTGGAATACATTGTGAATACCACTGAGCTCTTCAGGTAAGTTTAACTTATAGGCAACTCATCCGACACGTTCGATGACCTCGAAAGGTCCTATGTATCTCGGGCTTAGCTTGCCTTTCTTACCAAATCACATCACTCCCTTCCAGGGTGATACTTTAAGCAACACCTTGTCACCTACCTCGAAGTCAAAAGGTTTACGCTTCAAATCTGCGTAGCTTTTCTGCCTATCTCGGGCAGCTTTGAGACGGTCACGAATCTGGACAATCTTGTCCGTCGTTTCAAAGACTATCTCCGGTCCTGATAATTGGACATCTCCAACTGCCGCCCAACAAACGGGCGTTCTACACTTTCTACTGTATAATGCCTCGAAGCCTTAATGCTGGTATGGTAGCTATTGTTGTAGGAGAATTCGATTAACGGCAGGTGGTTATCCCAATTACCACCCAAGTCAATCACACATGCACGAAGCATGTCTTCTAACGTTTGAATAGTACGCTCACTCTGGCCACCTGTCTGAGGATGGTAAGCCGTACTAAAATTCAAGCGCGTACCCAGAGATTGTTGGAAACTTTTCCAAAAATGCGACGTGTATCTAGTATCCCTGTCAGAGATAATAGACACTAGTACGCCATGTAGAGCTACAATCTTATCGACGTACAGTTGGGCTAACATGTCGGAGCTGTAGGTCTCCTTAATGGGTAGGAAATGTGCTGACTTAGTCAGTCTATCCATTATCACCCATATCGTATCATTTCATTTCTTCGTCTTGGGCAATTTGGTGATGAAATCCATCGTCACCATTTCCCACTTCCACCTGGGAAGTTCAGGCTGTTGTAACAAACCTGACGGCTTTTTAATGTTCAGCTTTTACTTGCGCACATGTCAAGCATTTAGCTACATAGGTGGCTACAGACTTCTTCAAGCCTATCCACCAAAAATTTGCCTTCAGATCCTGGTACATCTTATCAGCTCCAGGATGAACGGAATATTTAGAACTATGGGCTTCCTGGAGGATGACATCTCGAAGTCCTGCATAAATTGGAACCCATATTCGTCCATTCAATCTCAGGATTCCGTCCTTGCTAAGAGATAACTGTTCTTCAGTTACCCCTAGTTTCTCGTTAGGATAGTTAGCTTCCAACACAGCTTCCTTATGTGCAGCTAACAACCTTTCGTTCAAATTGTTCTTTATTTCAATGTTCTTGGCATTGATTCGGATGGGTTTCACCCTTTCCTTTCTACTCAAGGCATCAGCGACTACATTCGCCTTGCCCGGATGGCATCTGATTTCACAATCATAATCATTCAACGTCTCCATCCATCGTCGTTGCCTCATGTTTAAATCCTTTTGGTTAAACAGGTGCTGGAGGCTCTTGTGATCAGAATAGATCGCACACTTGATACCATATAAATAGTGCCTCCATAGCTTCAGTGCAAATACAACGGCACCCAATTCCAAGTCATGGGTGGTGTAATTCTTTTCATGCACCTTTAACTGTCGTGAAGCATAGGCAATAACCTTGCCTTTCTGCATAAGCACACACCCCATGCCAGTGTGTGATGAATCGCAGTAAACTACGAATTCTTCGGTACCTTCAGGCAATGTCAGTACAGGCGCGTTGCTCAGCTTCTGCTTAAGGATATCAAAGGATTCTTGTTGCTTGGGTCCCCAATCGAACTTAATCTTCTTCCTAGTCAAAGAAGTTAGGGGCGCAGCAATCCTTGAAAATTTTTTGATAAAACGCCTGTAGTATCCTGCCAATCCCAAGAAACTGCGAATTTCTGTGGGTGTCTTCGGCTCTTGCCAGTTCATAACTGCTTCCATCTTAGCGGGATCCACTTAGATACCACGTTCACTAACCACATGTCCAAGGAATTGGACTTCTCGAAGCCAAAATTCACACTTTGAAAATTTAGCGTAGAGTTTCTCATGATGTAGAAGTTTAAGAATACAGCGAAGGTGTTTCTCATGGTCAGCTTGGTTCTTTGAGTAAATGAGAATGTCGTCGATGAAAACGATGACGAATTTATCTAAGTACGGCTTGCAAACACGATTCATGAGATCCATGAACGCGCCCGGTGCATTAGTGAGCCCAAAAGGCATCACTAGGAACTCGTAATGACCATAATGAGTCCTAAATGCAGTTTTGTGTACGTCTTCATCTCTAACCTTCAGTTTGTGGTAGCCTGACCTTAAGTCAATCTTTGAGAAGTAACTTGCCCCTTGCAATTGATCGAACAGATCGTCGATCCTGGGTAACGGATACCTATTCTTTATAGTGACCTTATTAAGCTCACGGTAATCGATGCACAGACGCATCGATCCATCCTTCTTTTTGACAAACAGGACTGGTGCTCCCCAAGGAGACGAACTAGGTTTAATGAAACCTTTAGCTAGCAATTCATCTAGTTGTGCTCTCAATTCCTTCATCTCTGTTGGTGCCAGCCTATAAGGTGCTCTAGCAACAGGTGCTGCTCCAGGGATGATGTCAATTCTGAATTCCACTTGCCTATCTGGTGGTAAACCAGGTAGTTCTTCAGGAAAAACTTCAGGGTATTCAGAAATGACGGGGATGTCTTCCATCTTAGGTTTCGGCTCATCAATAGTAACCTGTGCCATGTAGATGACACAACCCTTCTTTAAACGTCTCGAGGCCTTGAGCATAGTCACTTGCTCAGGCAGTCCATACCGGGTATCTCCCTGAATGGTAAGTGATTCACCAGACGGAGTCTTGATCACCACTTGCTTCTTATTGCAGACAATCTGGGCCTGGTTAAGAGATAACCAGTCCATGCCTAAAACGATGTCAAAACCGGCTAACTTCAAAGGAAGTAGGGACAAAGGAAAAGAGGGGTTCTTAATGGATATGAAACATCCATCTAAAATGGTTGAGGCGGTTTCTATGGTGCCATCCGCTAACTCCATCTCATATTTCACACTTAAGGTTTTAACAGGTAAATTCAGCAATTTGCAAAACTTATTATCTACAAATGATTTATTTGCGCCTGAATCAAAAAGTACTCTTGCATAGACATCATTTATGAGAAAGGTACTTGTGATCACGTTATCGTCTTGCACAGCCTCCTTCGCATCCATCCTAAAGACCCTAGCATTGGTCTTCATTCCTTCATCAGCTTTCTTTGCGAGTTTTGGGCAGTTAGACTTGATATGCCCCTTCTCATTACAGCTGTAGCAGGTTGCATCCTTCAACTTTTTGCAATCCAAGGTCTTGTGTTCCTTGGACTTGCATATCCCGCAAGCAAAAGTTCTCGACTGAGTCTGCGAGTTCTATTCAAACCTGCACTTTTCGAAGTGCTGTTTCTTGCAGATCTTGCACTTGGGCTTATCACCAGACTGATGCCCATCCTTCTTTGCCTCAGACCCCTTCTTGTTGTCACCGTTTCCTCGGTGCTTCTTGTTTGACCTCCGTGAATTATCATCTTCACGTTTCCTTTTCTCAGCATCCTTGTTCCTCAGCGATCTTTGTCTGACCGCATCCAGTGTGAGTGACAAGGATATGTCAGCTACAGATCTGAAAGTAGCTGGCCGAGAGGCCTTCACGCTTGCCTTTATTTCTGGGGCTAAACCCCCTATGAAACGAGCTATCCTTTTGGGTTCCGGGGTCACCAAATACGGAACCAATCGGGACATTGTGTTGAAGCTCGTGAGGTAAGCTTGGCAGTCAAGGTTCAGCATAACCAACGATAGGAAACCAGACTCAATCTTCTCAACCTCATGTTGAGGGTAGTAGTTTTCCCTGATGAGGGCAACAAATTGCTCCCATGTCATGTTGTACAATGGGATCTTCCCAGTGGCTTGAATCAGTGATCTCCACCAGGCTAAGGCCTCGCCTTTAAATGACTGCGACACAAACTTGACTATATCCCTCTCAGCGCACCCGCTGATATCCACTACTGTGTCCATCTCATCTAACCACGTCATACAATCTATAGCTCCTTTCTCCCCAGTGAAATCCCTGGGTTTGCATGAAACGAAATATTTGTAGGAGCAACCCTTATCATGGGTTCCTTGTTTCGGTATGATCTTCAGAGATGAAGCGCTGTTGTGGTTTGAGGAGTGTCGATCATTATCTTTCTTTGGTTCCTCCTTCTTGGAGGGAGGCTTGCTGTGAGCCTCAGAACGAGTCTTCGGCTTTGGATGCGGTGTAGATAGGGTCCTGCTCCGAGTCCCGCTATAATCTTCATACTGCCGCTCCAAGGCCTTTGTAACAGCGTCGTCTACTAACGCTTTCAGTTCAGCACCCGTTATATTAATTCGGGCATTATCGTTATTCTCCCTTGGGTGACTATTAATTTCGTCCGAGTCAGCCATTTTAATATGAACTGTTACATAAGACAATGACAATAGTTTATTTGAGAGTTTATTATGGAATTGCCCCTTAGGGTAATTCATTAACCATGGTAAACATAAACCATATTTGGTTAATTTGTTACTTACATTTATTTAGGAATTCTATTATAATTTATCCTAATTATAAACAATAACAATATTATTAGCACACAAGGCCTTGTCACAGGGACATTTTAAATTATAAGCCAGGATTTCAGAGAATCAAGGCATGAAGGTTTGAACATAGTTCATTACCTTTTTCAGACAGGGTCTCAGACTATTACTGTCTTTTGTCTCATATGGAAATGAGAAAGGCCCGTAGGCACTATATTACCCATGTATGGTCAAAATATGATCATCTTAATTGATGATTTAACCCATGATTCATAGATCATTAAATTGGGTTAGGAATCTTTGGAAAGATCCTTATATAAAGATGACGTGTATGATTTTTAACAAATCACTTCTGCCAGGAGCGTTAACATGTTTTCAGATGTTAACCGGAATTTGAATCCTTTAAACAGGCCTTACCATCTTGGCCCGGCCTTATAATGACACAGAGGCTAGGTTATACCGTTAAGATTCTTAATTAACATTTAAAATAGGCAGATTATTTTTAAAAGGAATGATTTTAATTTATTTATTTCATATATAATTTATTTATGCATATAATGGCAAAAATGAAATTTATAAACTTACATTCCATTAATTTATTAAAAGATTACATATCGCCCTAAACGGGACTTTTTAATAGACTAAATACCCACGCAGGGGTTTAAGCAAAGACTTTCCCACGCAGGGGCTTAACAACATACTAGTCCACGCAGGGACTTACACAAACAACATACCCTCGTAGGGGTTAACAGATAGATAGGCCCACGCAGGGGTCAAAACAAACAAACATACCCACGTAGGGGTCAATACAGCTAGACAGGCCCACGCAGGGGCTCAACTGATACAAGGAAATTTCAACAACAATGGAAGGATTCAATGGTCCTTCTTGTTCTTCCCTTTTATTAGGCTTGTCAATCCTTGGAAGAAACTTTGTCGCTCCCTACGGTCTCTGTGAAAATCTCGCTCGACTTGGTCCAACCTTTGAAGAATTTCTTCCCGTTCAGGTGGGGAAAACCGTGGCGGCTGTGATTGTTGCCGAATAACAGGTCTAGCAGGTATTTGGTACCCATGAGTTGGGTATCCTACTCCCTACGGAGCTCCATACGGTCCTTCCGGATGAAGAGCGTTATAGTTGGCCGCTACCAAATATGGGTCGGCTTCAGCGTAATTATAGTTGGCGTGAGTCGGCTGCTCAAACGGGTTGTACGCCATCGAACCAGTGTATGCCGGAATCGGGTTATCAAAACCCATCGGTGGTGGCTGCGGTGCAACTGGGTGTGAAGGCCCACCCATTTGTGGGTCTTCCTGAAGTGGCGGGTAATGACTGCCACTTGAGTGTCGAGGGGAACTAAAATGGAAATCCCCTGCTCGCGCAGACATACGTGCGCCGGTTCTCCTACGCCTTGGCGGTTCCGGAGGTGCCTGATGAACTGGCAGCGGTGGAGGCGTTGGCGTGACTGCCACGAATCGTGAATCCCCAGAGGTATCCTGCTGCTGCTGCTGGTGGTGAGGTGATGAATGGTGAGAAGGTGTGAAGTACCATTCATGTTGGTTAAACCGTGCTTGAAAGCTGTCTGGACCACCGTAGGGTGATCCGTGAAAAGAAGATCCATCCAAGATCTCGATGGGATGGTTCGGTGTACTGCTTGCAGGTTCGACGGGATCTGTGTCCTCGTCCATATCCTCCGCATGATCGCCGGAGAAATGATCCTCTGGCCCCAATGGGTTAAAACCCACTGGTTCTTGTATGTAGTTCGCCGGGTTAAACCGGCCCCGAAAAACAGGTGTGGGGTCTCCGAAGGAATGGTGAGATAAGGATCGCTGAAAAGGTATGTAAGAAGGTTGAGGGTTATCGGGTTCATTTTCCGACTGTGGCCCATAAGAGTTATGAAAGGGAGGTGTCGAACTTTGTGAAACAGATCGTCTCGCAGGCTCAAAAAGGTTCCTCCTATTCTCTCGAGGGTCAGCACTCGCAGTGGTGGAAGGAGCTCGCATGTGCGAAGGCCCGGCCTCGTGGTCATTGGGGGCGGTGATTGGCCCTTTGCCTCTTCCTCTTGGCGGCATATTTAATCCTGTCAATATAACATAAGATAACGACAAGAATATATAAAATAAAGGACAAAACATAATAAAACAAAGTAGAATTTGTCCTATGTTATTTGTCTAGACTCGAAAGTTTTTAGGAATGTGCAATTGTGTCATTGAGATTAAACACAAAAGGCTAGTGTTTAATTCACTCAATGTTGGCTCTGATACCAACCAGTCACACCCCGAATTCCACGTGTCACCGGTGGGCCTGGTGGGGGAGTATCGTGACGTGGTTGGCAACATAATAGTCAAACAACACAATATTTAATATGCACAGCGGAAGCAAATGAAAGATATAAATATATTTCAACCGAATAAAATTGTAATATCGAGTATCACAACAGTTGAAATTTTATCCACATACGGATCAAAAATAAATAGGAAACAGTAGTTCAACAGACTTTAGGCATCTTAAGCTTGCGAGACTTCTATTGATGCTAAGGAGAAATCCAGCCTATTTCGAGTAGTACCTGCACTTAATCTTTTTGGGAAAATACGTCAGTTTACACTGGTAAATACAATCAACTGACTCATTTTAAAATGATTGAAAATTGATTTGGATGCACGTGGCATAAATATCTTTTATAACTTGGGATAATTATTTAAGTATATAAACTTGTAAAAGAATTACATGTTCCTTATGCGTTCAGTAGCCCGGATCATGTCGGGTTAAAGATCAATAGACACACCACATTATTTATTTATGCACTGACGAGTGTACGCCTACACTCCGCGCTTAGGTCGTGGCCATTTCGTAAAATGATGCCAAGAATATCCGGGACATGGTCATTAACCCCCCAAAGGCGTTAAGTAAACAAAACATATTTAAACGGGTCATCTCGATAATACTTAACCACCAATCGATTAAGGTCTAATGCCCGACCAAGCGGTATTTTATATACCGTACCCCAAGCCCGTATAAGGGAAAATAAGTTAAAAGTATTTACCTTTGCAAGTATAATTCACAATTAGCAAATGCAAGTAGCTTTTACTGGTCCTCCTATTCTGGAACGAAGGTTTATAATAACCTATTAGAATCCTAGCGGGTCTTTAATTAAGCCTAAGCTTAGACCGGTTAGTTTTAAAGATACGGTTCGTACGCACGATTAAGCGAAGACCGGGATAGAATGTGATTTAGACCCAACAAGTTTGAAGACTTTCTTAATATGGGTATATTATATACATTTTGGATTTTGAGATAAAACCGATAAGGTTTGACCCGTTTCGGCTAATTTATGCAAACTAGTTACATAAACCGAACCGAACGCGCAAGAGGCGTAACGGGTGACCGTAAGAGCCATATACAGGTTTCCTAAGTTAATATGCCTCAAATATGTTGTGACTTCAGTAAGATATCTTTTATTATGCCCGTAACGAATTTAAACACAAACTATGCCCCGTAGGGGTAGTTTGGTCATTTACAAGGTTATAAAAGAGTTTAAGTATTAACCTGAGTTACAGGTCTGATGTAAACAGAAAAAATACTTAATTTAATAAGTTATAACAGTAGTGTATTGCATATATGTGAAATTTATCAATTATAACCAAACTATGCACCGTAGGGGCATTTTGGTAATTTCACATAAGCCGAAAAGCTCAAAACTGAAGTCTGAGTTAAACAAATTTTGCTTACTGTTAAAATATTATAATTTACCTCAAATATCAGTAGGTATCAACCTTTGTATGTTTAAAATAGTTTTAGTACATACTATGCGCTAAAAACGCTTAATAAGGTGATTTGAAGCCATTTCCGGGTTCTATATATAAAACTGATATTTTTATTATCCCATAAGGTTTGAAATAATTTATTTATCATATGAAATCAGTAGCAAAAGGTTTGGGGTCAAAAAGATATGTAAAACTCATTTTATAGCCCAAAAGGGCAAAACCGACAATTACCGAATTAAGCTTATGGCCCTAAGTTATGCTCAGCCTAAAATTAATTAAAAATCTTCAAAAATCCCAAAATAATATATTACATCAGTGGGTAAAGAGTTTGATATCAAAAAGTGGGTTTAAATAGGCTATACTCTAATTATGTCGTTTAAACGCTAAAAAGCTTTCTAATTACGCTAATGAGCATAACTCTCAATCTACACCACAAACTGATGTCAAATTTTGGGTGCAAGTTTATAAATCAGTAACTAAGGTTTCTACTCTTTTACATTTTCAAAACTCACGTTTTATGGTGAAAAGGGCATAATGGTCAACATATAGGCAATTAACGGAATCATGCATATTAATCGGATAACTAATGAATCATGGTGTATAATCACAGAGGGTTATACTAGCATGTAACCTGGTCCAATTAAGGCTCTAAGGCATTTCTAAAACATGCTTAAACGTGTCAGAACTGAAAGTCAAAGCAAAAGTCAAATTATGCGACTTTCGGTTCTGAACCGGGTCTCTACTGAAAATTGTCGGGTTGAACATGTTTAGACATGTCTTACATTAATTACCAAGTTACATTAATGATCAAACAGGTTGTATGCGTTCTACATTGCTAATTATGCATAAATTGAAAATTAAGCATTCTGTTGACTTTTTAATAACAAGTTTGACCCGACATTTGACCTAGTTAGAGTGGGAATAAGAGGGTGCCCTTTTAAGGGTTTATTGCCCACATAATTACCAACTTATAACTACTTTCAATTCGACTAATCACTAGACCATTAGTGATTAATCGCTAAGTCAACCGTTAATTACGACGGTTTGACTTTTAAGCTAAAACTAAGTAAACACTCAACTAAGAAAGGTTAGGCATACTTACTGAAGTCCTATGCACGATTTGTGATCACTTGAGTCTGCTTTGGAGCTCCAGAAATGATCAGGAATGCAGAAATGAGGTGTGATCAAAATGGTTGCAACAAAGCCCTTTATATAGTGCTTAAATCCTCATAGATTGTTGACAACAAGTGCTATCAATGGCCATGGATCATCAACAGATGTCCCTAAGTGCCTAGGACTGTTTAGGGGTCGCCCATGTAGTGAAAATATCCCATATAAGTCGGTTAAAGGGCTGGACAGGAGGCTGTCCACGTATTCTGCAACTGGGGGTCTGACGCGGCCCGTGTAAGATCATAACAACTCTTACGCGGCCCGCCTAAGCCCCGTTTTCAGGTTTTCACATTTTTAAGTTGTTGCATCTTGTCTCTTGGCCCTTCCAAAGGTAACCCAAGCTTATTTCTTGCAATTTGACCCCTTCACATTTACTTACAAGGGCTTCAAGGCTTATACCCACTTTATTTAGTCCTTGATCACTTTGTTATTACCCGAAAAGTCATAACTTTCAACGTTGACGCTTTAACCCCTTGTATACGAATTTGATCATAACTTTCTCATACGATAACGAAACTCTATGAAATTTATATCGTGCATTCTAGTGAGCATAATTAAGCGTTACAAATCTTCGGTTTGCTAAAAGGTCACTCAGAGGTATAACTTAAACATGTTGACACATTTAACCCCTGTAGTTTGTAATCTCTCACTTTCTTTTATATTTAGCTTCGTATGATCCATGATTTATTCGTTTGAAGGTATGAGCATCATGTAGGGTTATTGTAAAGTATATTTATTCACTGTTGACATTTTGAACTCGTATATTCACATACTTTCCAGGTTTGTCAACTTTAGTCCTTCTAGAACATTCTTTCACACGTTCAAACATATGACACGTGTCAATACATTATAGGACGTGAATTTTCGAGGTGTTACAAACGTAGATGAACCCTTAGGTGCTAATGACTAATATTTAAATGATTGAACCTTGTTATCATATATTCTTTTCGTTCGTCATAACATCATTGATCCGTTTGTCTCTCTAAATACGTGTTACGATAATAAAGCATATTTTATTCTTCATTAACTTATAGACCATGATTTTAATTTTGTTAATTCAAAACTCCACCAATAGGGAATTGATTCAATTATGTAATCATGAATAGTCATTGGTTCAGTCGGTACAGATTTCTGATTCCACAATTTATTGATCTAGAGTAAATTACAAAAATTGTCCTTTATGTATGTCACTTATTGCAAACTGTGTTCTTTGTCTTCAATAATTACAAAAAACGTACTCGATATTTGCAAACCCTTGCAAGTTATGTCCTTAGCCCTAACTCAGTTAATTTTATAGTTAAATCTGACCAAATGGACCCTACATGAGGGTATTTTTGTGGTTAAATCTGACTAAATGAACCCCACATGAGAGTAAAATGACCAAAATACTCTCATGTGAGGTCCATTTGGTCAAATTTAACCACAAAAAATTGACTGAGTTAGGGTTAAAGAAGATAACTTGCAAGGGTTTGCAAACATCGAATACGTTTTCTGTAATTATTGAAGATAAAGGACACAGTTTGCAATAAGTGACATACATAAAGGACGATTTTTTTAATTTACTCATTGATCTATTTTCCCCTTTGAATAGGTATTGTGATTCTGCCAAGGGGCCGGATTGATGTAATGAAGCATATAATCGTATGCTTCATCAATTCATCCTAGAGGACAATAGACTATTTAGTCTACGTCGACTTCACCATCTCCAAATTTTAGATATTTCTACTATTTTTTCTTCATCTGAAGCACATCTCCATCTCCATTTTTAAAATATAAAGGAATTGAAATTGGAATTCATTCCAACCAATACCCTCATTCATGGGACAGTCGCTTTCACGTATGTGATGGAATTTCAAACTTTTTAAAGGAATGTGTAAAGATTACCAAAAAAACCCCATTCCAAACAAAATATTCTAACAAAGTCATTCTTTGTAAAATATGAGACAGTGGATTGCAAAACAGTTGAGATAAAAGAAAATTTACAAACATATTATAGGGTGTGCAATAACCGAACCGTTAATCGAAATCGAACCGAAAACCGACAAAACTGAACCGAAATTAACCGAAACCGAATTAACCGAAAGTCGGTTAACGGATATTTTTTTTCCCTCGGTTAACCAAAATTAACCGAACCGAACCGAACCGAATCATTTATTTCTTTATATTTCTATCTGACTATCTTTTATACCTCTATTTCATGTATTTCATGTTTTATACTTTCATTTCATGTAATAATACCTTTATTTTATTTATTTATGCATTCATTTCATTTATTTATACCTTCATTTCATTTATTTATACCTCCATTCTATGTATTCAAACATCTATTTATGCATTTATACCTCCATTTCATTTATTTATATATCCATTTCATGTATTTATACATCTATTTCATGTATTTATACTTCCATTACATGTATTTCTAAGCAAAAAAATTAGCCCTTGTTTGAATTGGTTATTAACCGAAAATTAACAGAACCGAACCGAAAACCGACAAATTAACCGAATTAACCGAACCGATTAACCGATGACTTCGGTTACGGTTACGGATAATGCTAATAACCGAACCGAACCGTGCACACCCCTAAAACATAATCAAACGTCCAAACTAGGATGAATAAATCAATGGAGCCATGTTCATCGTTTAGAACCAGAAGCGACTTTTCATATTGTTTTAAGATATGAAGTTACTAGAACCAGCTCATACCATAATCAACAATTTTGAAAGCGATTCAAAACTGAATCCTAAAAGAGCTTTTTCAAGCTTTGCTCACCGAAAATCCACCACAATTGACCACTGTGATTAAAAATCAACCATAAACGCTTTTTTCAAGCTTTGTTCATAAATTGGAACCAAAATCTACCATTACAAGAATGATTCAAGCTTTGTTAATCAAAACCCAAAAACGATTTTTGTTAGATAACATGAAGCGTTAGGTCAATTTAAAACCGAACATTCTAAAATCAACGAAAATATTTACGATGAAGATAATCAAGTGTTGAGGTTGTTGCAAACGAACAGAACGAATACGAACAAAACCATGTTCTTGTTCGTTTGTTAAGAAATATATGTGTTTGCGAACCTTCACAAATACTTATCGAACGAGATTTTATGTTCGTGTTCGTTTGTAAAGGAAATGAACTTGTTCGTGTTCGTTTGTGTTTGTTTGTTAATTTTAGGCAAAAAACAAAAACGAACGTTGACAACACAAATGAGCACAAACTAATGTTCATGAACATAAATGGAAACAAACGAACACAAACAATCATTCGTGAACAGAATATATAATACACTAACACTTATTAGATATTTATTTTTTTCGGAATTTGAAGTATTTAAATAAATATAAAAACTAAAAACACTAATGAACTATCGAACATAAACGACACGTTACCGAAAGTTCACGAACATAAACGAATGAACACGACCTCTGTTCATGTTTGTTCATTTAACTAAACAAACAAAATTTCTTGTTCATGTTCGTTTGTTTAATAAACAAACGGACACAAACGATCTTCTCGCCAAACTGCTCGCCGAACAGTTGGTTTGTTTGCAGCCCTCCATTAGGATTGGTAAGGGTAAATTTGCGGGGGAGAAGTGAGGATAACAAAGATAAGGATAATTTTGAACATTCCATTTTAATTATAAATAAATTCACAAATCAAACAAAATGCAAATTTTCATTGGAATTAATTTAAATTCCTACACATTCCAACCCCTATTTCAGCGAAATTAATTAATTCAAATTCCCCCACATTCTAAATCCTACTAAACATTTCAGTTTCATCATAAATATTCTACGAAACAAACGACCCCTAAAGATTTGAGACAGGGTCAAAATAGAATGCTCAATGTATGTCTTTCTTATGTAGCTTTAGAATGATCAATGTACAACGTTTTAAAGGTATGAAATTCTAACACTTTCAAAGGCTTGACATTCTAACGTTGGCCTTAACTATAAAGAAAATACAAAACTTATGAAGGCAACTCAATGTTGGTGACTAAGGTCTGGTTTAATGAACGAAGTGTGATGAGACTTCTACGACAATTATTTTTAAACACTCCTGGTTATAACTTATAATTACCTAACTAACTTCAAGTAACAAATTATGTTCACATTTTTCACATATAACCATCATTTGAATAAATTGTTTCTAACTATGTCACATCATTTACGAAATATTATTTTCTATGTAAAATCATACTTAGATACAATTTATTTAGCTGTCACACTTTCATTATTGTTGTAATATTTTAGAGCATTTACAGTAGAATCTCTGTGACAACCCGAGTTTTCGCGTTACTTGTTTCGCATAGTGTTTTCATGATTAGTTTGCATTGTAACTTGTGCACGTTTGGATTATGCTTGATGTATGGTATTATGCATTGTAATTGTTTGCTTGATGTATGCTTGATGTATTGTAACTTGTAACTGTTTGAGATTATAATTCCACAAACCCCATTCGACGAAAATTGGCATTTCGTCATCACCATCATCGACGAAACATGATGCTTCGTCATTCTTTTTGCTCGACGAAACCTTAGGGTTTCGCCACAAACCATGCACGACGAAAGTCAACGAAAGTTGGGTTTCGTCATTTGCGGCCCAGTAACTCTCAAAGCCCGTTGGTGGCCGGCCCTGTTCACGTTATATCTATATATATCGAACCCATGGAAACCCTAAAACGTTATTGCTCCTTCCCTCATAACCGACGGCTGTTGCTATTGCTTGAAGTCTCTGTGCTTAGATCAAACATACCAAACTAATCCATTCGTCATCACGGTTAGCATTCTTCTGTATATTAGTGTGCCATGTTTTTCTAATGATATGTTGATCATTATTGTGTGTGTGTGTGTTAGAAATATTTAATGTGCATGATCTGATTTGAATGTTGGAGTCTTGATTAGTTGATAGTAATTGAGTAAATAATCATTGGTCGGAAATATTATATGAAACCGATTTCGTGAACGGAACTATTGTTCGTCGTTGATAGGAGACGTGTTTGATCCTGTTGCCGTATGTATAGGGTGTTGTCTGTGTGAACAATTATGGAATAAGCGAGATTTATGACATTATCTGTGATGATTGTTAAGGGGCTTATGATTTTAGTAATGATTGCAAATGATCGATGATGCGACTAGGGTTTTGAAACATGAAAGCTGTTAGAAATATTGGGAATTGTTATGATTGTCGACGAAACATCATGAGGTTTCGCCACTCACTCATCGACGAAACTCCCTGAGGTTTCGTCATCTATACATCAACGAAACTCCCTGAAGTTTCGTCATCTATACCCTCGATGAAAGACCATGAGGTTTCGTAACATATGCATGGACGAGAACATGGTGTTTCGTCGCCCTAGGATTCGTCGTAGGACAGAACTTCAAAAACAGAATGTAGTTGGATCAAGTGTGATAATGAATGATCATATGTTGATTCTTGTCTATTGTTGATATCAGTTATGTTTGAGGAAAACATGATTCAGTTTTGGGTTAGCACACTTGACTATTGAATGTTGATACGAAACATGCATGCGAGTTATGGATTTATATGAGTTGTATAACTGTTATGTACTATTCGGTGACTGTTACATGTATGCACACTATGATTACGAATTATGTGCAAATCTTGTGAATGTGAAACTGATTATGTACACATGGATACCATAAGGTGTGACTGTTTAAGTGTGAACAAGTAATTAATCAAACCGAGCAAACCAAGGTGAGTTCACTGCTCTTTTTCCATGCATGCATCCCGGGGAAGGATATCGGGTAACGTTTCGGGGAGGAATGTCAGGTTATTGGGATGTTTGTTATTACTTATTTCTGTCACATGAGACCCCTTACATCTACCGATAGTTGCCGGGGAGGCAACGAGGTTATTAGTTGATAGCGCTATTAGGTTTGGCACCCTCACACCGTACCGGGGAGGACGGGCGTGAACTAATTACCTTGACCACTTGACCAATGCTTTGATAGAGGCATTGGGGTTGGGCAAATATATCTTGTAGCCATCTACGGTAATCGAGTTAATAACATCATCAAATCAAATCGTTGAACTGTTTTATACACATATCTGGTAACTTAACGCGTTGACAAAACTTTGAACTCACCAGCGTCGTCTGACACACTTGTCTGCATGCTTGTAGGTCGTTAGATTTTTTATATGGACTTGCTATCTGGGAGCTCTGGAGTGGTCATGGATCGAGACTCTTGGATACCCGCTTTATTGATTACGAACACATGTTTTAAACATTTGAATTACTATTTATATTATGCTTCCGCTGAATACTTACTTTGGTTTAAGTCATGACTTGGAGTGATATTTTGAAATGAATGGAATGTTTTTATTAAATATTATACGTAGTTCAGTGTGATTGGTGGCTTGGATCCTGGTACGTCACACGTCCTGTGGTGTATCCGCATGTGGTATTTTGGGGGTGTGACAGTTTGGTATCAGAGCCACTGGTTATTGTGAACTAGGTTTTAAAACGTTTTTATAAAACCAGACTATAACCGAACAACTTCGAAAATCGACCATGACACTCAGCTCCAGATTACAAGGTTTGTCTTATGTCCACTTTATACATTACTTGTTTAGTAGTCACACACTCACAGCTTGCATGAAACGATATACTAGATACTATGGTGACTTGATAGTGTGACACTATTCTTCGACTTTTGTGATTCATAATCCTGTAATACCTTCTGTTTTGCTACTTGAATGCGGGGGAAACTTTTAGCGCACGTTAAGCGGCACTGAGATGAGCATGCAAATTGCCTTATTATTATGGGTGCACACATAATAATAACGTGAGGTGCATGTAAGTCCCAGTAAGGCTTAACGAGTGTGAGAAGGGTTCTACCCTATTGTGTGTAAACTTGGTAGTTTGTAGATTTCAACGTGATACTTGATTCTTACCTCATCTCGACTCTTAAATTTGTTCCCTCTCCTTATATAGAATCATGAGTGGACGAGGTCATGGACGTGGTCACATCGCGATGACCCAAGCTGAGCTGACGAACCTAATTAACACACGTGTGGCTGAGGCTTTGGCAGCCTACCAAGCTGGTCAGCAAGCGCAAAACCAAACCAATCCACCTGCTTGTACGTTCAAGATGTTTATGGATTGTAAGCCACAGACCTTCAGTGGGACTGAAGGGGCTGTAGGACTCCTGCGATGGTTTGAGAAGGCAGAATCGGTATTTGCAATGTGTAACTGTCCTGCTGGGGACAGAGTGAAGTATGCTACGGGCACACTCGAGGATGGTGCCCTGACATGGTGGAATGCCCAGGTTCAGATGTTGGGCATCGAGGAGGCAAATGCCACTACTTGGGACGATTTTAAAGAGTTGATAAGGGAGGAGTATTGTCCTCGTGATGAGATTCAGAAACTAGAAAATGAGTATTATGATCTTAAGATGGTGGGATCCGAGATTGAAGCATACGTGAAGCGGTCTCATGAGTTGGCTATCATGTGCCCGAACTTGTCCCGACCTCCGCACCGAAGAATAGAACTGTTCATCAAGGGATTAGATCCACGAGTGAAGGGTTTGGTTACTGCGGCAAACCTCAACAACCTACCTCAGATTATCCGTTTGGCTCACAAGATCACCGATCAGGAGGTGGAGAGTGGCTTACTACTACTATTTCTGCAACCACAGTTACTACTTCTGCTAGTGATAACAAGCGGAAATAGAACGACGCTGACAACTCAACCAGTGCCAGTCAGTCTTAGAAAAGGCCTGACAACAGCAACAACCGCAGTTTCAGTCAGTCGTCCTTAGTCAACCAAGGCCAGGGCAGCAATCAGAATCAGGGCTCCTATGTTGGGAAGAAGCCACAGTGTAACAAGTGTGGCTATCATCACTACGGACAGTGTGTCCGGGCATGTCGTAGGTGCGAAAAGGTGGGCCATGAGGCCAAAGACTGTAGAGCCTCACAGCCAAAGCAGCAACAGCAGCAAAATCAGCAGTATCAGTGACAGCAAAGGCAGCAACCCCATCAGAACCCGAGCTTTAAGAAGGGGTGTTTCCAGTGTGGGGATGAGGGCCACTTCAAACGGGATTGCCCTCAGCTGAATCAGAATGCCAATGACAAAAACCGCCAGAATAACAACAACAATGTTGGGAACAACAACGGCAACAATGGGGGCAACGGTGCTCGTGGTAGGGTATTCACGATCGGTGCTGGTGATGCTAGGAACGACGAAAATGTCGTGACTGGTACGTTTTCTATGAACAATCTTATTGCTTCTGTGTTATTTGATTCCGGTGCCGATTGGAGTTATGTGTCCCTAGAGTTTAGTCAGCGGTTAGGGTTAACTCCAACGCCTTTAGAAGTTAAGCATGTAGTAGAGTTAGCCGATGGCAAAACGATTGAAGCCTCGCATGTCCTTTTTGGGTGTACGTTAGATCTTGTAGGCCAAGTGTTTGATATTGATCTCCTTCCTGTTACCCTTGGTAGTTTTAATATTGTGGTTGGTATGGATTGGCTGTCTAAGCACCAAGCCGAGATTCTCTGTAAGGAGAAGATTGTGCGTATTCCTCTCCCTGGTGGAGAGTCATTATCGGTTCAGGGGCATCGCAGTGGTGCGATGGTTGGTATCATCTCAGCTATGCAAGCACAGAAATGTCTACGAAAGGGGTATCCTGCTATTCTAGCACTTATTACTGATACTCCGTCAGGAGAAAGAAAGATCGAGGATCTGCCAGTTGTACGCGAATTTGCCGATGTATTCCTTGAGGAACTTCCTGGTTTACCTCCTCACCGTCAGGTAGAATTTCATATTGATCTTGCGCCAGGAGCAGCCCCGATAGCTCGCGCTCCTTACCGCTTAGCACCAGGAGAGTTGCAGGAGTTGTCTAATCAACTGCAAGAGTTATTAGATAGGGGCTTTATTTGACCCAGCTCTTCGCCTTGGGGAGCCCCAGTTCTGTTTGTGAAGAAAAAAGACGGGTCCTTTCGCATGTGTATTGATTATCGGGAACTCAACAAGGTGACTGTCAAGAACCGTTATCCACTGCCATGCATCGACGACTTGTTTGACCAGTTGCAAGGGTCAAGCTTTTATTCGAAGATCGACTTAAGATCGGGCTATCATCAGATGAGAGTCCGAGAGGAGGATGTTCCTAAAACGGCTTTTAGAATGCGTTACGGGCACTATGAGTTTTTAGTTATGCCGTTTGGATTGACGAACGCGCCAGCGGTCTTCATGGATCTCATGAACCGTGTATGCAAACCGTATCTCGACGACTTCGTTATCGTGTTTATAGACGAAATTTTGATATATTCAAAGAGCAAGGAGGATCACGAGCGGCATCTGCGTCTCATTTTGGAACTGCTGAGGAAGGAGCAGCTTTACGCGAAATTCTCTAAGTGTGACTTCTGGATTCGAGAGGTACACTTCCTTGGACACATTGTGAATGAATCAGGGATACATGTGGATCCTGCCAAGATTGATGCTGTTAAAAATTGGGCTGCACCAAAGACTCCTTCTGAGGTGCGACAATTTCTCGGTCTCGCTGGGTATTATCAGAGATTTATTAAAGACTTCTCGAAGATTGCTTAACCTCTTACTTCATTGACTCAGAAAGGCGTTGTATACTCGTGGGGAACGAAACAGGAGGAAGCTTTTCAGCTACTGAAACAGAAACTCTGCAGTGCACCGATCTTGTCTCTACCTGAAGGTACAGAAGACTTTGTAGTATACTGTGATGCTTCCATACAGGGTCTTGCTTGCGTGCTGATGCAACGCAACAATGTGATAGCTTATGCTTCTCGACAGTTGAAGGTTCACGAGAAGAATTATACGACACACGATTTGGAGTTGGGAGCCGTTGTTTTTGCGCTCAAAATCTGGAGGCATTACCTGTACGGTACTAAATGCACTATTTATATCGACCACAGGAGCCTTCAGCATATTTTTGACCAGAAGGATTTGAATATGCGACAGCGTCGCTGGGTAGAACTTTTAAACGATTATGATTGTGCAATCAAGTATCATCCGGGTAAGGCCAACGTTGTAGCTGACGCTCTCAGTCGAAAGGAATCGAAACCCAAACGTGTTCGCGCTTTGCAGCTCACCATTCATTCTAACTTACCTGATCAGATTCGTTCTGCACAAACCGAAGCGCTAAAAGAGGAAAACATTAAAGGAGAATACTTAAGGGGCATGGAAAAACAACTTGTAGAGAGATTGGATGGTATTTTGTACTTCATGGAGCGTGTATTGATTCATACGTTTGGTAACCTTAGAGAACTTGTGATGGTGGAAGCGCACAAGTCTCGATACTCTGTACATCCAGGTTCGGATAAGATGTATCAGGATCTCAAAGTCATGTATTGGTGGCCGAAGATGAAAGCTCACATCGCGACTTATGTGAGTAAGTGTTTGACCTGCTCGAAAGTTAAAGTGGAATATTAGAAACCGTCTGGATTGCTGCAACAACCAGAAATACCCATGTGGAAATGGGAACAAATCGCAATGGATTTTGTCACTGGGTTACCTAGAACTCAAAGCGGGAACGATACCATATGGGTGATCGTTGATCGCCTCACGAAGTCAGCGCACTTTCTAGCAATCAAGGAAACGGATAAGTTCTCACAGTTAGTTGCTGTCTATCTGAAGGAAGTGGTTTCTAGGCACGGGGTGCCAACTTCTATTATCTCTGACCGTGACCCGCGTTTTATCTCAGATTTGTGGCAGTCGATGCACAAATCATTCGGCTCACGTCTTGACATGAGCACTGCTTATCACCCGCAGACGGATGGTCAAAGTAAGCGAACCATCCAGACACTTGAAGACATGCTGCGTGCATGTGTGATTGATTTTGGTAAGGGTTGGGAGAAACATTTACCGTTAATCGAGTTCTCCTACAACAACAGCTACCACACTAGCATCCAGGCAGCCCTGTTTGAAGCATTGTACGGATGAAAGTGTCGTTCACCTCTCTGTTGGGCTGAGGTGGGTGACAGCCAGGTCACAGGCCCTGAACTTGTGTTGGAAACCTCAGAAAAGATTGTTCAGATCAGGAATAGGATGGCAGCAGCGCGCGACCGTCAGAAAAGCTACGCTGATAAGAGTAGGAAACCCTTGGAATTCGAAGTTAATGATCGTGTCATGTTGAAGGTCTCACCCTGGAAGGGTGTGGTGCGTTTTGGAAAACACGGCAAGCTCAATCCACGTTATGTCGAGCCATTCAAAATTCTTGAACGAATCGGTAAGGTGGCATACAAGCTCGAGTTACCTGCTGAGCTGGGTAATGTGCATGATGTTTTCCATGTTTCACAATTGAAGAAGTGTTTGTCGGATGAAACACTTGTAGTACCTTTTCAGGAGCTCAAAATTGACGATAAGTTGCAATTTATCGAAGAACCAATCGAAATTATGGATCGGGAAGTCAAGGTTCGTAAGCACAGTCGTACTCCGATCGTGAGAGTTCGTTGGAACTCAAGACGTGGACCGGAGTTCACATGGGAACGCGAGGATCAAGTGAAGCTCAATTACCCACATTTATTCCCAGATGACAAGCCCAAGCCTGCCAAATCTAAATCTGATGCAACTAGTGAATTTCGGGGCGAAATTCCCTTTCAAGTTGGGGATGATGTGGCACCTGCGGAAAACCCACAGTCATCCTGATTTAACACCTTGCAGTTTTGGGTTTACTTATCAAATTTCTGGACGAAATTTCTTTAAAGTTGGGGATGATGTGACAACCCGAGTTTTCGCGTTACTTGTTTCGCATAGTGTTTTCAAGATTAGTTTGCATTGTAACTTGTGCACGTTTGGATTATGCTTGATGTGTGGTATTATGCATTGTAATTGTTTGCTTGATGTATGCTTGATGTATTGTAACTTGTAACTGTTTGAGATTATAATTCCACAAACCCCATTCGACGAAAATTGGCATTTTGTCATCACCATCTTTCGTCATCACCATCATCGACGAAACATGATGTTTCGTCATTCTTTTTGCTCAACGAAACCTTAGGGTTTCGCCACAAACCATGCACGACGAAAGTCGACGAAAGTTGGGTTTCGTCATTTGCGGCCCAGTAACTCTCAAAGCCCATTGGTGGCCGGCCCTGTTCACGTTATATCTATATATATTGAACCCATGGAAACCCTAAAACGCTATTGCTCCTTCCCTCATAACCGACGGCTGTTGCTATTGCTTGAAGTCTCTGTGCTTAGATCAAACATACCAAACTAATCCATTCGTCATCACGGTTAGCATTCTTCTGCATATTAGTGTGCCATGTTTTTCTGATGATATGTTGATCATTATTGTGTGTGCGTGTGTGTGTTAGAAATATTTAATGTGCATGATCTGATTTGAATGATGGAGTCTTGATTAGTTGATAGTAGTTGAGTAAATAATCATTGGTCAAAAATATTATATGAAACCGATTTCGTGAACGGAACTACTGTTCGTCGTTGATAGGAGACGTGTTTGATCCTGTTGCCGTATGTATAGGGTGTTGTCTGTGTGAACAATTATGGAATAAGCGAGATTTGTGACATTATCTGTGATGATTGTTAAGGGGCTTATGATTATAGTAATGATTGCAAATGATCGATGATGCGACTAGGGTTTTGAAACATGAAAACTGTTAGAAATATTGGGAACTGTTATGATTGTCGACGAAACATCATGAGGTTTCGCCACTCACTCATCGACGAAACTCCCTGAGGTTTCGTCATCTATACATCAACGAAACTCCTTGAAGTTTCGTCATCTATACCCTCGACGAAAGACCATGAGGTTTCATAACATATGCATGGACGAGAACATGGTGTTTCGTCGCCCTAGGATTCGTCGTAAGACAGAACTTCACAAACAGAATGTAGTTGGATTAAGTGTGATAATGAATGATCATATGGTGATTCTTGTCTGTTGTTGATATCAGTTATGTTTGAGGAAAACATGATTCAGTTTTGGGTTAGCACACTTGACTATTGAATGTTGATACGAAACATGCATGCGTGTTATGGATTTATATGAGTTGTATAACTGTTATGTACTATTCGGTGACTGTTACATGTATGCACACTATGATTACGAATTATGTGTAAATCTTGTGAATGTGAAACTGATTCTGTACTCATGGATACCATAGGGTGTGACTGTTTAAGTGTGAATAAGTAATTAATCAAACCGAGCAAACCAAGGTGAGTTCACTGCTCTTTTTCCAAGCATGCATCCCGGGGAGGGATATCGGGTAACGTTCCAGGGAGGAATGTCAGGTTATTGGGATATTTGTTATTACTCATTTCTATCACATAAGACCCCTTACATCTACCGATAGTTTCCGGGGAGGCAACGAGGTTATTAGTTGATAGCGCTATTAGGTTTGGCAACCTCACACCGTACCGGGGAGGACGGGCGTGAACTAATTACCTTGACCACTTGACCAATGCTTTGATAGAGGCATTGGGGTTGGCCAAATACATCTTGTAGCCATCTACGGTAATCGAGTTAATAACATCATCAAATCAAATCGTTGAACTGTTTTATACACATATATGGTAACTTAACGCGTTGACAAAACTTTGAACTCACCAGCGTCGTCTGACACACTTGTCTGCATGCTTGCAGGTCGTTAGATTTTTTATATGGACTTGCTATCTGGGAGCTCTGGAGTGGTCATGGATCGAGACTCTTGGATACTCGAATTATTGATTACGAACACATGTTTTGAAACATTTGAATTACTATTTATATTATGCTTCCGCTGAATACTTACTTTGGTTTAAGTCATGACTTGGAGTGGTATTTTGAAATGAATGGAATGTTTTTATTAAATATTATACGTAGTTCAGTGTGATTAGTGGCTTGGATCCTGGTACGTCACACGTCCTGCTGTGTATCCGCATGTGGTATTTTGGGGGTGTGACAATCTCTATCTATATCTCTATAACTTAATGAAATATCAACTTTCTTTAAATGTATTTATAGATTTTGTTTGACTTACCATATTTCATTCTCTATCCTTATCTCTATCTCACTCACAAAAACTTATTCTATTTTTTTTCTTAGATACTCACAAACATTTTGATGTAAATGAATTTGCAAAATGGCATTAAAAGGTGTGAAATACATGTATAAATTAAACCAAGGGTATGTTTGGCATAAAGCTTTTAGGAGTTTTTAGAAGCTTTTAGCTTTTAAGAAAAAACTTCTACTCAATAAAAAACTTTGTTTGGTTGAAGAAGATTGAAGCTTTTATATTAGGAGTTTGAAGCTTTTGGTTGAACACTCTTATTAGTAGCGTTTAGAAGGAGCTACAAGCTTTTAGGGGAAAAAAGACAATTTTAACCTCTAGAGATTATAAACTTTTTAGTTATGTCCATTTTGGTCATTTTATACATTTTATTAAAAGGTTCAGCTACTCTCCTAAACACCTAAATATATCTAAAAAGCTATAGCCACCAGCTACCAGCTTCCTGCCACCAGCTACCAGCTACTTTTGCCAAAAATACCCCAAATCTCAACCCCTAATATGACAAAAGACTTGAAATAATTGAAGTTTGTAAAGGGTCGACTTTCCGTGAATTATGGGATTTTACTAGTTTGGACAAAATATAGCTTATGAGAATCAAACTTTAAGAAAATGAAGGTCAATTTAGAGATTTGACACGGGGTGAACATAGAATGTTCAATGTATGTTTTTCTTATATAGCTTTAGAATGGTTAATGTATAACGTTTTATGTTCAATGTATGTTTTTCTTATGTAGCTTTAGAATGGTTAATGTACAACGTTTTAAAGGTATGAAATTCTTAGGGGCTGTTTGGTAGCCTCTTAATGACCATTCAGATGCTACCTCTTAATGGTTTAAAACCTCTGAATGAATAAGAGGTAACCTCAAGTCTGAATGGCTAAGAGATAACATCTGAATGGTAAATCATCACATGTCACATTATTCTACCTTCTCATTGGTAAAATTCTTAATGGTTCCATTAAAAGGTAGCCTCTTTCAAAGGTTTGACATTCAAACAATGGCCTTGACTATAAAGAAAATGCAACACTTATGAAAGCAACCCAATGTTGGTGACTAAGATCTGATTTAATGAACGAAGTGTGATGAGACTTCAATACAACAATTATTTTTAAACACTCTTCATATGATGATCATAAATGGCATTTATGTTGGTTATAACTTATAACCACTTTTCTCCTCAAAAGTGTAATGGCATCATATTTTATGTTAAATGGGTAATTGAGTATAATTAACTATAACTAACTTTCGGTTAACGGCTGCTATGTTTGAAGAAAATATACAACAGTTAAGTATATGTGTAATTGGTAAAACCATTGGAGTTTAAGTGGTGTTTCTCTTAATATAAAAAAAAGTATCCGTGTGTACGCGAACACATGTGTTAGACAAATATTTTACTCAATTAATATATAAAACCTTACCAAAATACTTTTATTTCATTCCTGCTTATGTTTATCCACCTTAAACTTGAGTGTGACTTTGTGTTATTTTAAAGTTGATTTCATGTAATGTAACCCAAGTATTGAAAAGGTCAAAACATTTTTTGTTTAACCTAACATATCTTATCTAAAGTTGATTTCATGTATCCTAAGTATTGAGAAGGTCAACATTTTCTTATCTAACTTCACCTTATCTCATTCTCTATATCTATTAGATATATTACTCACAAATATTAATTTTATTATGATTTTCTCTTTTTAAGATACAAATATTTATGAAGGTGATTTTTTAACGGCAAAATTAGATCACTGAAGGACCATTGAATTATTATCGTGCCACCAGCGAAAGTACCCAATCATATCCATCTCCACTATGCAATAATGTCTATACACCAATTTATGAGGAAACCCAATCTAGAAAAAACTCCTTGTGTGATTCGAACCCAGGACCTAATGGTCTCTAAACCTTATCCCACCCCAAGATGTTACTAGGCTATAATGCCAGGGGCATTTATTAAGGTGATGAATAGTGACGAATCAATGATTCTTAAAACTCTAAATTTTAGAAATATTAATAGAGATGGAGATTATGATGAAGATACAAAATACAGTAACTTTTCAAACTATAGAGATTAGATAAAGATGAAGGCCCAAATGCAAATGCTATTAGTTGGATGGGCTCATGGGCCTTTCTCCAACCTTGAGTTGACTAGTTTGATATTTGCCCGGAAGAACAAACCTAAAGATTTTGGTCAAGAACGACTGAATGAGACCGCCGAACAATGAGATGGATAATCGTAGGTAATGTCATGTTAGTTGAGACTTAAAAATCCCTATTATTGTAGTAATAAGGTGGGAGTTAAGGAAAATTCAGATTTCATGCAACTTGCAATAAAGCAACATTATTTTAATTATGACTATCGCAAGTGTACTAGCACCATATATTGTCCATTTCCTGGCAGTTTTACTAATATAAGTTAAAAAATTTGTAACAAGTAAATTACCAACTAACTAATCACAAACGAACAATGCATGTTTACAAAACAGATGTTTAATTTATTATCCTATAAACACCAAACATGAAGCAACCCACAACAAGACGGAATGCCCACGCGAATGTTACAAAAATATGATCTGGTTTCAATAAGGCTACATAAATTTAGATCTCTACTCTTAAGCGTCGTAGTTCAGATGAAAAGGTTTGACTAGAAGTCAAAGTACGTCGAGCAAGAGCACGTATGTCTTCTCGGGAACAGTCACGTGAGATACGAACTAGCTCCCAAAGGGCACCTCCACTCACCATGTCTTTTGCATTTACCTCTGAGAACATAACCACCACACATAAGAACCTTTATCATAAATGGTATGAGGGGCGAGTTTACTAAGATCAAATGAGGACCAACAATTAATTATAGATCAAGAAAAGGCACTTTTTTAGCCTTTAGTGGACAGTCGCAATTCATGTTGTGATTTGTGAAAGACACTTGACAGAGATCTTAATCATCCATTCAAATATGATCCAAAGGTCAAAAAGTGGTTGCTATTAAGGATGGGATCGGTCTGTACCAATACCAAAAATACCAGTACCGAACTTGAACAAAACAAGGTACCAAATACCGTACCAAAAATATTGGTACGGTACGGGTACAGGTATCCGTGTTTCGGTACATCACATGATTTGGTACCATTTTGTTTTTTCTATCTTTTAAGCACTCATATGGGTACTATATAGGTAAAATTGGTACGAGTACCAATAAAGTACGGGTACCAATAAGGTAAAATCGGTACGAATAGTTGTACAATACAGGTACCAAATAAATAAAATGGATACGAGTACCTAATAGCATAATATGAAAATAAAAATAATATCAAATTATGTACCAGTACCATTTTTACCCGTGCCTATGCCAATACCAAAAGTGTACCGATACCGAAATCAATAAAACAGGATATCAATAAAACGGGTATTTGGGAAAAATTATCATCCCTAGTTGCTAATTATTAAATGGTTCTCATTTGAACCTCTCTCGTTGGTGTGATTTGTATATTGATAGCTAAAATTTTAACAATGAAATACTTACCGTGTTGTGCTAAATGACAAAGAGCGAGCTCAATGTGGCGTCTAATTATTGATGCTTCGTTGTTGGCATTTTGTACAATCCATGGAAGTGCCCCGTCTTCAATCAATAAAGATCGGTTATTTTTGTTACCTAACACAGAACAATCAGTCCATCGTTTAGTACAAAACAAAGAGAACAAAAGCAAACAAAATAAAAATATCATCCCTTCATGTCAATTGCATATATATATGTCTAGAGTTAGGTTCTGGTACAAATGGGTCTTAACATACAAATTGGCTTAACGTAAGAAGTGGAGGGAATTTTTTTTTCTCATCTTATTAAGCACGTATTTCAGTCCCAGAAACTAAAAAAATTTGTGTAAATAACACTAGTAGAGTAATTATGATTACCCTAGAGTAACTATCTAGGATAATTATAGGTAATTATAATTACCCTAGGGTAATTATAAATAATTACTCTACTAGAGTAAATACATGAATATTTTTTTTACATTTTGCAACTAAACATCATGCTTAAGTAGATGGGGAAAAATTATAAATTTTTTTCCCTCCACTTCTCATGTTGCCATTTTGTATGTTAAGACCCATTTGTATTTAATCCTTACAGTATATGTCTAAATAGATACTCCATTCTTTCTTTAAGATAGTTAAAACGTTAAACATCCAGACGAACAGAACAGTATACAACATAAAAATGGTTGTGTTATCTTTTTGTTAGAAATTCTAATTTACAAAAGAACTAGTGGTATCTATTTAGGCCCACGGTACTCCTTTATATGTTTATATTGAAGGGACTTGCCTTTGCTAGAAGTTCGGGACTCGCATTTTGCAAAATTTGCAACTCCACGTGCAACTTGAGAAAGAACATCTGGATGTCTTGACCTAACCATCCCTAGCAACGCTTTGATTCCACCTTCGGATCGCAACCGAGTTTGTAGTTTATCTGCAAGTGGCAATCCAATACATCAGCAGTATGTTACTTACAGCTTAAAAACTTTCCCTTGAAATTTGAATTCTAACTTTTCTTATTAAACTTAAATTACAAAAAAAAAATGATGGATCTAGGGATGAGTTTTTTTCCCAAATACCCGTACCGATTTTAGATATTCGGTACATGTATCGGTACCCAGTTTTATTGATTTCGGTATTTGGTATTTTCGGTTTCGGTGTGGTTACGGGTAAAAAAAGGTAAAAAGGTACCGGTACCGAGTTTTATCTAGAACTTAAAAAGTTTTTTTATATTATGTGTTGTTTCGTATTATGATAATGGTACTTATATCTATTTTACCTATTTGATACCCGTATCGTATTGGTACTCGTACCAATTTTACCTATTTGGTACACGTACATTATTGGTACTCGCACTGGTATAAATAAATAAAGTTGTACCAAAGTGGGTACCACACCGAAACACCCATACCTACCAATATATTCGGTACGGTATTCGGTGCCCAGTTTTGTTCAAAGTCGGTACCGGTATTTTCGGTACGGGTACTGTACTGATCCCTAACCTAGATGGGTTTTACAAAATAAAAATTAGAAATTATAACAGTGGCCTATATACCATTTCCACATAGGTTGGCAATAGCTCCAGCTACCATTCGTAGAGTCTGTGGATCTTCAGCATCAGCTGCAGTCATCGCCAACAGACTAATCCCATCTTGAGCCATTATAAGTTCCTGATTAGCTTCTGCATCCACACCATAAATGTCATTGACAGAACAAAAGAACTTGACCATAAACATAAACAAACGCTTCAGAACAGATGAGTATGCATGTGTATACAGACACAGACCGTTCATTGCAAGATTTGCAATAGCACCAGCTGCTATTCTGCATATTGTTTCATCAAAGCTTCTGCTTCTAAGAAGTGCCAGCAATGATGTGAGACCACCAGCTTCAACTATTCTTTCCTGATTAGTATCTGCATGTTACATGTCATAACTCCACTTTTACAAACTTTGGAAAATATCAATCAAACTAATTATACTTGAATCGGTAGTCTGAACACCTAGTGATATACATAATCATAATTCCAAAGAAAAAAAATTGTGCAGATTCATACCAATTCATTGGTGGCAATCTATTATTTTGCGATAGTAACCAAGAATGACCGTATAAAACCGCATTTTTAAACATAAAATAGTAAATTGCCACAGTGGCCCCTGAGGTTTGGGCACTTTTGCCACTTTAGACAGAATTTTTTTTGCCAAAACAGCCCCTGAAAAAAGGAATATATGTGTTTGATAAGAAGGTTTCAGAAAACAATGACCTTCAGCTGCTAAGTTGGCCACCACCTTAACTGCATGCAAACGTACATTTGGATCTTCTGACTCTAGCAAGGACAAGATCTTTTGCAATCCAACTATTCAATTTGAGTGAGATGACAAAGTTAGAGGAATATAAACCACTTTTTTAAAGGATTAAAGTGCAAATTTTGCATACCATGTTCGTGAAGATTGGCTATTGATGTTCTCTCTCCATTGCTTTGATTATCAAGTTGTGAGTTTCTTGGCTGAAACAACAAAAAAACAACTCAAATGTTTACCTCTTTCTGTAATGTTCCATATTTTATGAGAAGTAGATTCACTATGATGACTTGGTTTTAAATGTCGTGATATGCTCCGATGCGTTTGGTCCAAAAATTTCATGCGTGATGCGAGCGCATCATGTATGTGATGCGCTTTTTGTAAAAAAAAAATACTAAAAAATTATTTATACATACCAACTTATAAAAACAAATACTTAAACTAAAACAACTGACGTAATAAGAAAATAAGAGTTGTGCTTTTTGGTTCAAATCAAGCATACTAAAAATGTTTCTAGAACCACAAAAGGTGTTTAGTAACCATAATGGTCCAAATCAAGCATATTAAGATATTCATTATTGAAAAACCCCAACCCATTTCATAAAATCTGAAAAAAGAAAAAAAAACATAACAAAAAATGCTGTGTGCATCGGGGCGCATTATGCGAAATCAGCGAAATATTCTCGCATTACGTAAATGCAACGCATCAGCTGTGGTGATGAGCCAGCACATTGGGCGCATCACGCATTATGCGAGCGTTTTAAAGCCAAGTATGACACAATTAATCTAAAACAATATGTATAAAGATCATGTTTCGTACCTGACCAGAACCGAAAGCCAGCTGTGACAATCTGCTTTGCAATAGCAAAACTTCTTCCTCAAGTTTCTGTTTCTGACGAGTCTCTTCATCTAGTAAACTTTGGAGCTTTATAACATCAGCATTTACTCCTGCCTAATTCATGAAAAGATATACGTGATGTAATGCGCATGCCAGTAAACGCAAACTTGAAAATAATGTGTTATCTTGAAAATAATGCAAACCTCTGTAGGGTGAAGTTGTGAATTCTTAAGATTTTGTATCTCTTCTTCAGCCTGTTTCCGCAAAGTCATTTCCTTCTGAAGCTTTATTTTTAATTCTCTAACGTCTTCATTGGCACGATCATTACCCTGGTGATTTAGAGGGAGTGGGACGATGAAAGAATGATATGATGAAAATCATAGGAACATAAAACTTGAATTTGTATTTTGTAAAATGTTGATTCTATTGATAGTGAATGATCAGAAATGTATTGTTGTGAGATTAAAAACCTCTTTAATATATGGAATATATTCAGGATTGATACCTCGCCACCATGATTGCCATTAATGAAGCCATTGGTTCCGTGTTTTGAATGGTTGTTCATCCACTTTTCTTCGAGCTTTTTGATTGATTCCATGTAGTCCATCTGACATTTCATTTTCTCCCTCTATGACATACAACATTATAGGGTTAGCATAAATGCCAGGAAACATATGCTTATGTGCTATGCAGTTTATGCAATAAAATATCGGATATCGGTCAATGACCGATATTTGAGATATAGGTTATCGTGGTGGGATAACGGTAATTTTAATATCATGCAGAATTTATATATATAGCAATTTAACACTAACAATTCAGTATACTCTCTTACCATTAACAAATTAACCTTTTGCAACTTGCAAAACACTAACAATTGTAGCAAGTAGGAACTGATTAAGACTTAAAACACTAACAATTAATAACTAAGACTTAAAACACTAATAGCAGCAATAAGAAGAAAGACAAATGCTACAACTAAGAAGAAAGGCACTGACATCAGGAAAATTGGTGATATACCGGTCCCATATCGGTCAAATATCAGTCAATATCGCCCGATAATATTGGTACCAATATTCTGACTGATATTTTACATGGGGACCGATAACTGGTATGTCGGTGATATATCACAGATATTAACGACGTAGCTGGAAACAAATGCTTATGTGGAAAAAAACTGTTTAGGACTTTGAAAACATAGTTTTTTATAAAATAAATTTTTGAATATAATTATTAAAAGTCAAATCAGATGCCAAGTGGCATATGCAGGCACACTAAAATGAAAAATAAGATGCCACATCAGTCGTCGGCATTTATTTAAACATCAGCAAAAAATAGATCTGCTACCCATTGAGCTTGAACAAGTCATGCATTGCTACAATGAATAATAAAATATAACTTGGGTTCTCTTTTGAGCTAAACTTAAAGTTGGTTGCTAAAACGGAAAAAAAGTATAAACTTTGTGTTCTATTTCATGCCGTTTGCTCAATTTATGACAACTATATGGAATATCCGAGGCATACTTGAACTTACTGTAGTGTAAACAGTTCAATTGCAAAAAAAAAAAAAAAAACCCCTCCAAGCTAACCTCTAAAGCTTCTGTATAATTAATTTCAGCCTCAGATATACGCTGTTGTGCTTCTATTGCTGTCCTTTCAATTTCATCCTCAAATGCTTTCTGCTGTCTTTCATTTTCTGCAATCAGTTTGTCGATCTGTGTCTCAAGCCTTTTGCACATACTTTTGTAATCGAATTCCTCCTTGATTTTCAACATGTTCTCCACCTTCATAGCCTGTGATAGATAAAATGTGACAAACAATAACTATATCCTTCAAGCCAGGTAAAAAGAAGTCAACTCCCACATATGAAACTACATATAGTTTGACCATGGCTCTCCATTAGAAATATGCATAACACAGAAAAAAAATTAACGAGTAGTACTGACTAACGAACACTCAAACACCATTTTTTAAACAATTGAGACCTCACGCATGATGATTTTACTTTATGGATTTGGGGCAATGTAAGCAACTGGTCAATTCTAGGCAGAAAACAGTGACCATAAAACAGAGAGTAAAATGCCATTTTCGTCCCTGAGGTTTGGCCAGTTTTGCAACTTCCGTCCAAAGGTTTGTTTTTCCGGATCCAAAAGGTTTAAAAGCTTGTCATTTTCATCCGGCTAGTTAACTCCATCCATTTTTCTCTGTTTAATCAGGGGTATTTTCGTCTTTTTGTTAACTTAAAGGGCAATTCAGTCTTTTTCAGGGGTATTCGATCTTTTTACATATAATGAAAAAGACCAAATTGCCCTTTAAGTTAGCAAAAAACATAGTTATTAAAAGCCATCGCCTCTAGCTCCTAGGCCCATTTTTCAGGCGAGGCGAGGCAGTTGCGCTTTAAGTCGAGGAAATTGGGCTTTAATTCTCCAGGTGATGGTTCAGGCGCACATTCCGGCGAGATTCCTAGATTCCGGATAGTTTCTGGCCAAATTCTCTAAATTCGGACAAGATTCTAGCTAGATTTCAACTTTTATCTATAGAAAACTACTTTTCTACACTAATACACTAATGTTTTTAGAACTTTTGGTTCTAAATAGATGATATATAGTTTTATATAATAGAATTTGTTTATTTTATTTGAAAAATAGTATTCTTTTTCTAATACATAATATATTTTTTACTTTTTTTCATTATGCGCTTAATTTTTCTCATGCCGTCGCTTTTTTTGCGCTTTGCGCCTAGGCCCCAGGCGAGACCTATGCGCCTTGAGTGCGCTTAACGCCTTTAATAACTATGGCAAAAAAGACAGAAATGCCCACTTAACGGAAAAATGAATGGAGTTAACGAGCCGGATGAAAATGGCAAGATTTCAAACCTTTTGGATCCAGATGCGGAAAAACAAAACTTCGGACGAAAGTTGCAAAAATGGCCAAACTTCCGGGACGAAAATGGCATATTACTCGAACTGAGAACATTGGTTGTGTGTTTTTATAATTGAAAGCTTTTAAAAGCTAGATTTCTCACCCTTTGTCCGAACAATATAGTACTTGCGGTTTCTGCACGATGTCGTGGAGATGGTCCAACAGTTACAATTAATGATGTTCTTGCAGTACCTGTAAATATAGAAATGTTATCATTTCGACCATAACGTGCGTGAATAAAAATTAAAAAAAGAAATAAATTAATTAATTAAAAAAATGCTAATATTATAGAGAAATTACCTCCAAACGAATCTTTAAGCAGCCTCGTCAACTTAGAATCTCTAACAGGTACATGAGGGCTATTCTCTGCAAGAGCATTTATGCACTTTCCTAACGCACTTAATGAAAGATTTATAGATTTCGCTTCCTCTAATGTGTGTCCCTCACTTCCTGTAAGAAATTGTAGCTATATAACATCAAAGGCCTACTAATTAACAAAATCTTATTGCAGATTATAACTACACACCTGACTTGTGAACACGTTCAGAGCCTGCAAGATCTACAACAACTAATTTGCCTTTTCGAATAATAGGTGGCTTAGAGCTTTTACTCATGTGAAGAGAATGGTAATTATCACTTGGGATCTCAGATTCCATATCTGTAACAGACCTTTTAACGTGCACCTAAAGTAGAGTGTACAAAAAAGGAGTATTAATAATATTTTGTCAATTTTTATATGAATATTAGCACATCAAACGATCAACTACCATTAAAATAGCATGACTACGAGAAGACTCGGTATTCAGTTTTGTGTTAGCAGCAACTCTATGAGCTTCTCCCAACCGCAATAACTCCATAAAATCATGGTGGGTTCGTATATCTACCAGCGTTGCAGCAGGTACAGACACATCACCAGTTTTTGGATCTTCAACGATTGAAATGTTATCGTTTATTGGATTTAAGAGATCTTGGATTGTCTCCATGTAAAGCTGCAGATAATTAGATAAATTTGCTTAGATAAATTAAAACCCTAGCTTCATTGTTGTAGTTTATTTGTAAGGACATATGTACCTGCAAGTACGAGATCATGATAGAATCAGAATCCCGAGATATATTAGCTAGAATATCCTCCATTGCACGGACCATGATTCCACGTGCTGATGTGTCTTCATCACCCAATCGTCCTAGAGTAAAAGTCTTCCCCGTGCCCGTTTGACCATAAGCCATCACTGTCCCATTGTAACCATCTAGAACACTCTGAAATGCATAAACATGTCTTTATAGAACCATAAGTAATTAAACTGAAATAAAAATAGTGCAACATTACTAACCTCCACTACAGGTTTCGCAACAACTTCATAAACACGCTTCTGTGAAGCAGATTCAGTTAGCACTTCATCAAATTCGTAAGTATCTGAATCCCAATTGTTCTTTCGAAGTTTCAACCGTTTAAACTGAGAGAGATAAAAAAACTGTCAACATGAGTAATCAGATGAATAACTGAACTCTGTATCAAAGAATGCAATTCAATGTTCCTTGAATCATAACTTGTAAGATGTATAACTTTCACACCTCTGGTTGTAATTCCACACAATCAGCAAAATCAGCATCTGCCACTATCTCCTCAGCATTTTGAGGTCTTAATCTGACAGCAACTCGAACTCTACCAGAAACTGCATCACCAACTCAAAATATATTAGTTTTAAACTCTGTGATTTTGTTGTTGGTGGGTTAGAGCTGTTGATGTTTAATTGTTGGTAGTGGGGAAAATAAAATTCTGCGCATTGAAGCTAGCTATGGACTACCTATATGCTGACTAAAAACTCTTAGGATGCAACCCAATATTAAGACTAATGAAATCATTATTCAAATTGAAACCAACAAACAGGATTGTACTAAATAAATGATCTTTATGAGAAAGTTTCTCATAACCTAGTTTCTCAGAGAAACTAGGTTACAGATGTGGGTGTACTGGTATGGCATTCAAGCATTCGATGATTAGCCAACTTCAAAGCATTAAAAAGATCGGGATAATAGTACAGTGAGAATATTGCAAATACCTAACCATATTCAACTCCAACATGTACACACAAGACATAGTTGCAAGTATAGTAAACAACCTGTGGTTCTATAAGTTATCTTTAGGTCAGTAAGTTTACTAAGTTACATCCACAATACATGTATTCTTAAGCATCCCCATACAACACCGATATCCATGTATCCCTCATTCCCGTTCAGATCAGAGCCGTTACATTTTACGCATTCAAACTTTAATATTCCTCATCATAAAACACAATTTGTCTACACATAGCTACATTTCTGTACATTATTACTAGTTGTACCATACATAAAACATCTATTACAACATTATCAATCAATCATCAATAACCCTGGCCCCGCCAATCCATGTGCAAAAACAGTACTGTCCTACAACTAGCCCTAGATGATCTCAAATACTATCATACACTAGAACAACACTTTACACTCATCATACCATACTCTAGTCCAAACAGTCCATCAACATCATCAGTTCATCACAAACTTCAACAAAAACCTAACTAAAACAAATCTAAACAACAACTTCAATACATCACACTGCCATTCGAGATCAGCATTCAACATTCACATTCGAGATCCACATTTACAAAATCGAAACCGAAACTTAAAAATAACATACAGCACACGGTATCTTAATACAGCTTAATAGAACTTAACAGAGCTCAAAACTCACCGGAATCATCGGAATCTCTAACTCCGACACCGGAGCCACTACGGCGAACATTAGAACTCTTCGATTTAAACGAAGAAGACGCTCTGAGATTCGCGGAAGAAGCCGGTTGAACTCGATCTACTTTCGCTGGACCTCTGCCGTTGCGATACGACGCCATCAGTACAACTTGAAACTGAACACCGCCGCTACACCGCCGCTGCCGGAGAGAAATTCATGAAAATTGAAAACCTAATGTGAAAGATTTGAAGTGTTGTTGTTAACTGTGTGTGTGTGTGTGTGTTAAAGAGGTTATTGTAAAGAGTGTTGGTGTTGCTTTTGAGTTCAAACAAAAGGCGTAGAGTTGGGGCCCAAATGTGAGGTGGGAGAAAGGGGGAAATGAAGAATGAAGAGATAATCAATGTACAGTGAAGATAGATAGAGATAGAGATAGAGATAGAGATAGAGATAGAGGTTGAACTTTTAAGGCAGGTTAATGTGTTTATTGCACATTTGTGACAGACACATGTGTGTCTTTAAATTTGCATTTTAAGACAATTAAAAATGGTGATTGTAATTAACTATAAATATAATCAACTATTTAAGGAAAATAAAAATAATTCAAATCATAGTTTTGTTTAGAGGTTAAGTAGAGATGAGCTCGTTTATAATATATAAGAGCTTGAGTGCGGCTTAATTTGAACTTCATTTCTAAAGCTTAAGTTCGGCTCATGATTTGTTTTTTAAACTCGAGTTCGGCTCGTTTATTATTTAATAATTAATAATTAATTTACATACAATTCAAATTAAATTTTAGAGTAGAGTGCAATTTGTCACCCTGTGGTTTGGTCCAGATTGCATGACACCCTATCTTTCACTTTTTGTTGTATGAAACCATGAGGTGGGGTATTCATTTCAACATGCCACACACTGTTAGTCAACCGTTAGGTTGACTGTTTCTTTAAGGAGTATGTTAGTCATTTCATCATTGAAGCTTAGGGGACTGGGGGTGGTACGTGATGGAGTACCCATCACGCGTGGTCGTTAATTGCACACCGCCGCCACCATGTTTCACAACGCGTGAACATTGACACGCGTGGAAGACATCACGCGTTGAACATAGGGGTGTTCATCGAATCGAATAACGAATTTTTGAATTATTCGAATAATTTTTATTTTCCCTTGAATTCGTATTCGATTAAAACTTACCGAATTCGATTCGAATTCGTATTTGAATAAAAAACCCAATTCGTATTCGATTAAAATTTTGAATTCGAATCGAATTCGAATAAATTCGATTTAATTCGGATTCTTTAAAAACATGTAAAAAACTATCAAAATGAAACATAAATTTTAAAGCAGCCATAAAGCACGATATCATTTTAAAAAGTTTCAAATAAAGTACCATAAGTCTAAAATTCAAAACGAGAAGTCGGGAATAACCACTCCACATTACAAGTTAATAGTTTCAGGGTTATAAATCTATTGATACATCTGTTACTTAGGTTTTAGTTATGGGCCATGTAGTGGGTTTGGTAATGGGTAATTTTAATACTTGGAAAAAAATTGAAAATAGTTTACAGTATAGCTTAATAAAAGTTATATATGCATTATATATAAAAATGATAAATAAAAATGTATAATTTTTATTCGAATTTCGAATCGAATCGAATTCGAAATTATAAATTCGTATTCGATTCGTATTCGATTTACTTGACTCGAATTGAATCGGATTCGAAATTTTTTAATCGAAACGAATTCTTGATAATCGAATCGAATTTAAACGAATTTCGAATTTTTCGAATTCGAAACGAATTCTGAACGCCCCTAGTTGAACATATTGAAAATTCGACCGTTGGCTTCTTTTGGACCGTTTTTTAACAGTAATATGTAATTAAAAAAACCTTTAAACCTTTTATATATACTTCTCCATTTTTAACCATTTCACCCACACCAAAACACAAACACATTTCACACAATCTACATCTTTCTCAAATTGAATTTCCTACGGATTCGACGTTTCCGATGTGTTAGTACATTTATGTCTATCGCCTTCGTCAATCCGAGCTGTAGCAAGAAATAGAAGAAAACGAGTCGTTATATTAGTGATAGCTAGACAAAAAGGCAAGGTGGCATAATTGTAATAATGAGAAATCTCATTAAATGCCTTGGACTATAAATAGGAGATTATGTCATAGTTTAGGGACTTTTTGCTCATTTGTCATTTGGAGCTTTCTAGATCTAGAGAGAGAATCTAGAGAGAGAAAGTGATTCAAGGTGCTGTACGATTTCAGATTTCTAATAGAATCACGTTTATATTACGTCACGTGTGTTAGGTCGCGTTCGTGTACGGATTCCGCACGTTTCACGTTCGTTTCGCAATCGTTTCGGAGTCAAAACCGGTCCTACAAGTGGTATCAGAGCAGGAGCTCGATTGCACTGATCTATCACACATTTCCGCGCAGAAAATCATCAGATTTCAGATCCGAATTGCATTACTTCTTCATCTTTTTCATATTTTTCACGTTCTTCACTGTTTTTCGTCAAATTGAACAGGTTTTTACGGTCCGAATCAGTTGATTTTTTGATATGTTGTGCGAAAACACTTGATTTACAACCCTACCAAGTTTCAGATCCAAATTCCTAGCCGTTTAGGAGAAATCTAAGTTTTTGTGTCCGACATCGCGTGAAAATTGGTGACTGTTTGAACGAAACTGATCTTCCCGTTTGAAAATGACACTTCCTGTTTGAAAATGACACCTTCCCGTTTGAAAATGACACCTTCCGTTTGAAACTGACACCTTCCCGTTTGAAAATGACTGACAGTTTGAGGGTGTGACCGTTTGAAGGTGTGACAGTTTGAGGGTGTGACCGTTTGAGGGTGTGACCGTTTGAAATTGGTGTGACAGTTTGAGAGTACCATTTGAAACACGTTGTCCGTTTGAAAGTTGGTTCAGTTGATCACGTGATTAAAGTTCAGCGGCCAAATCATATTCCATTAAGTAACTGTTGTCGGCCACATATTTGATAAGTCTCATCAAAGAGTGCATGTGAAATTGAATGGTGAAATGTTAAAGTTGTCAGCCCACGAGATTTTGTCAGTCATTTAAAAGGCAAATTATATCATGTCGTTTGTTTGTTTCAAATTGTTCACTAAAAGGTGTTGTTGAATCAGTTTGCATGTGACCTGCCGTGTATCAGTCGCGTGAATTGTTTCTGCCGATTCTCGAGATATAGAGTCTGCCATACTCATTTTTGCGGTCCAATCTTTATTCAACAATAATTGAAATTGTCAGCACATAAATGGTTGCACATGTGACTTTGATTTTATCGATACAATGAAAATTGAGTGATTGACATTGTCTGCCATTTACATTGATTGAATTCATGTGATTGTAAGAGAGTGTTGGTTATCATTGTCTATTTTGAGGTCCAATCAAACTATGTTGTTGGTTTAGTGGATTTATCAGCCCAAGATACAAAGAATTTGGTCAAATTTGTTGTCGGCTTAGTAGAGTGTGTTGTCGGCTTGTGATATTCAAGGGTCAAAAGAATAGTGTTGTTTGTGTCAAAAGTGATCGGCCCAATCAGCATTTGTTCTAATAGTTGCGGCCCAAGTAATTCAATTTGTTTGGAAGGTTCATTAGTCCATCTTCAAGCCCATATTACGTGGCCCACACAATCAGTTTTCATTCGATCAAGTTTTCTTCGACACGGGTCCTAGACCAATTTCGCTCTCACACTTTTACGTATACAGTTCGTTTAAACTGATTGTTTGTTTGTTTGTTTGTTTTCAGGTGATTAAAAGGTGCTGATATTCGAAGAGCTAAAATTCAAGGATCACATCATGGCTGAAGAATTCTACAATACATTTTTCAATGCGTTCACATCCGAATCGTCTGATATTGCAAATGTTACACCAAAAACCATCACGAAGGCGATCAACGAAAACATCAAGCATGATAACTTTTACGAAACTCACTCAAAGCCACCAACTCTTGATAGCATTGAGGATTACACATGGTGGAAAGAAAGGTTCATCAACTGGGCAAAAGCATATGCACATGAAAGCTGGTTCTGTTTAGAGTTTGGATATGAAAGGCCAAAAGATGATAAAGGCGAAGAAATTCCATTCAAGAGGTTATCGAGAGAAGACAAAGCAGAATACGCTGCTGAACAGAGAATGGTTGCTTTGATTCAGACAGCAATCAGAAATGATATATTTGCTCTGCTTACTCATGATGGATCGTCAAAATCAGTTTGGGAAGCTTTACGAGTTAAAGCTGAGGGGGGAAAACAGATTAGAAAGAATAAAATTGCCTTACTTAAAAAGGAATTTGATCTGTTTGATAATATAAAAGGAGAGACAGTGAGACAAATGATAGAGAGATTCTGTCACCTTAAAATCGAACTTGAACGTTTTAAAATTGATAAAACAAGAGAGGAACTTATTGATAAAGTCATTGAAGCGTTACCACGAGCTGATCAGTGGCAAACGTTTGTTTTTATCTTAAAAAATGATGCTTCATATGATGAAATTTCTCTTGATTCTTTGTTTGAAAAGATTGAAAGTCATGATTTGGAGTTGCAGAAACAGAACAAGATGACGGGCTCTTCACATCAACAGAATGTTGGTTTGTATTACAAAGGCAGTGTACCTTCTGATAAAGGCGTTGGTTCACCAAAAACAGCATTTAGTGGTGAAAAGATGAAAGAACCATCAACAACTTCAACAAGTCATCATTCTGGATACCATTCATCTTCAAAGTCAAATTCTGATGAAACTGAAGAGATTCTGTGCAACATTGCTCTTAAACTGAAGAATTCTCCCGCAATGAGCATCAATGCAGCGAAGCAGCAAATGAGTTTTCTTGCATCTGTTCTGGAGTCATATGAAGGTCTAGTAGCTGGAAAAATTGGAAACTCTGAATTGACCAAAGAAGACTACGACCAGATTGATCCGGAAGAGATGGAGCTCATTGACATCCGTTGGTGTTTAGCCAGTTGTATTCGCAGAGCTCAGAGGTATATGGAGATTACTGGGAAACAATCTCTTGGAGGTGCGTCAACAAAGCTTGGATTTGACAAATCCAAAGTGACCTACTTCAGATGCAAGCAAAAGGGTCATTTCAAAAGAGAATGCAGAAACTTTGAAGTTGCTGAAGGAAATGAACGTCCTTTCAACGATGATTATTATCGAAAGGCGATCTACCATCGAAGCAGAGAAGAGCCAAAGTTGATTGAAGATAAACCGAAAGAGAAATCAAGAGCTTATGCTGTTATTTACGAAGATGAAGGTTATGATTGGTCTGAAGTTTGTCCAGAAGAAGATCGTTTGGAGAATGTTCGTAAAACAGCTCATGGGAGAGCTATGACAGAAGAAAGAAAGTTTGTTTTTATTGCTGAGATTCAAGATGAAAACAAAGACAAAGACACTGCTGAAATCCATGAAGAAAAAGTTGAGATCAAAGAGAAAACTCGAGAAGAGATCTTGAGTGAGAAGACTTACAGAGAAAGAAACGTGGTCTACAACAGAATGGATGATATGCAGGAAGAGTATGAAAGTGCTGTCAGCAACAGAAGATGGGATAAGAAGAGAGAGTGTTACTACAACAGAGAAGGAGAACCGGTTGTTCCAAAGAAAGACATAATATTTGATGATGTTCTTCTCATAGTCTCGTTGAGAGCTGAGTATTATAGTAAGGTGATGAAAGATGACACATATGCTAAAAGGCATGAAAAAGAGATCAGATATGCTATGTTATCGTGTCTGAGAAAAAGGGATGAAGAGAGAATGAAGAAGAGTGTTGAAGAGATGGTGAATAATCTGAAGAAGAATGCTGAAGAGGTTAACACAGAAGTTGTTAAAGTTGAAGAAGTTGTTACTAAAAAACAGCAGATTGAAGAAGAGGTGAAGAAAGAAGAAAAGAATGAGAATTTGGAAGCTGGTGATGTTGGTGATGAAGTTAGTGTTGAAAAGAAGCAAGATGATGTTGATCTGATGCAGACAAAAGCTGCTGAAAACACCGAAGTGCCAATCACTGAGGTAAATTCTGATTCTGATAACTTGGAACTGATTGATCAGTGCAAGAAATGCATGGAACCGTGCAGAGCTTGTACTGAAAAAGATGAGCAATTTAAAACAAGAGATCTTGAATTCACAAAAATTGAAAACATTTTCAAAGAAAAATGCAAAGAAATGCTAGAAAAAGAAAAAGTTTTTAAAGAAAATGATGAAAAACTTTTCGAAAAATGTAAAAAGATAGAAAAAGAAAATGAAGTTTTGAAAGAAAATGTTTCTAAAATGACAGAAGAATGTTCACAAAAAGAAATTGCTTGTCAAGAAATGAAGAAAGATTATGACTCAATGAAATTAGCATATCATATTACGAAAGAGTCATACGATAAAGTGAAAGATGAAATGAAATATGCTCAATCAAGAATGAATTATCTTTCTGAAACAACTAAAGAGCTTAAACGAATGTATTCTATAAAATAAGATGTTGTTAATTCCTATATTGAGGATGTTGCTAAGTTAAAGCGACAGATTGCTGATTTAGAACAGGAAAATAACAAGTTAAAGAGTTACCACGTGTCGTCATATGTGCTTGAACGAATTTTCAATATAAAACCGGGTGATGGTGAGTCTGAGCAGAACAAGAAAGGCATTGGCTCAGAGTTTCATCAAGTTCCACCACCGGGAAAATTTGCATTTTATGATGAGGAAAAGGTCGAAAAAGCTTTCAACATGGTAGACCAATTGCCAGACAACATTGACATAACCTATTCCAAATCTGATGAGTCTCGTGATTCAGAGGTGGTAGGTAAAGTCGTTGAAAGTGTGTTGAAAGAAGAGTCAGTTGATACAGGTAAATCTGAATCACAGGATGAAGATGAAGGAAATCTTCATGATGGTTATCTGAAAAACACAAAATCCGAGGAAAATTTGGATGATGATTCAAAAGGATTGGTGTATACCATGATTGGATCGGACAAATTGTTCTTAGATGTTGTATTCCCGATTCAGAATGTGATTTCAGAAAAGGTTGATAAAGTTTTCAAAATGGTTGAGATTGAGAAGTCTGAGATTTCAAAGTTTGCTGGTAAGAGTCATAGAGGTTCGTATAACAAACCTGGTTACAAGAAGAAAAACATGAAGGCTGGGTTGGGTTATAAGAAGAAACATAATCGAAACAAAAATGAAACGCCAAATTTTCAAACAAAATTGAGTTTTGTTCAAGGAGGCAGTTTAGAAGAAGAAAAAGAACTCAAAATGAGACAGTCTAATGATGAGTTCTTTGCTAAAAAGCAAAAGCAACAACCACAAGTCAAAGATGTGTCCATGAGAACATGTTTCAAATGTGATCAAAAAGGACATCTTGCACGCAAGTGTCCTAATCTAAAACCTGTGGATGTTGACAACAAGAAGAGTGATGCTGAGAAAAAAAAAATCTGAGAATGTGAGACAAAGGTCAACCAGATTTGACTCAAAACAAACTTGGAGGTACAACACAAACAAGTTTGCTTTGAATCAAAACTGGAAATCAAACCCGAACAGGTTCGATTCTAGACAGACCTGGAATTCTCACACATCTAGAGTCAGAACAACTCAAAGTTGGAAAACAACTGTTGATATGACAAAACCACAAGAGTTTTGGAAACCAAATGTTGTTCAAAAACAAAGTGTTAAAAAAGAATCACATTTTTACAAACGAGGAACACCAAAAGGTCAAACATGGAATGTTAAAAAATATGTCGATTCGATAAAAGATGAAAAAGTTGAAGTTAAAAGTGATAATGTTTTTGAGAAAAATGAAAGAAATTATCCAGTTCTACCTGGAAAGATTCATGTTCAACTACCTGAGTCTAAACAAGCTTGGGTTGCATTGTTCAAATGATCAAATTATTGAATGTGCAGGTGCTCAACAAATCTGAAGATTGTGAGAATGGAAGTTGGAGCAGCCTGGCACAACGAGGAGAGGAGGCTGCTGAATCCTGTGTTGGTTGAAACAGGAAGTTTGTTTGTTTTTCTGTATATAAATAAACAATATTTCAAAAACCCTAAAAATTGAAAAATTTGAAAAACCAAAAATATGTTTGTTTTTAATTCTTGTCAAAAACAGAAAATTACAAAAATATGTGTTGATTGAATACGCCGAAACCCTCACGGCTGAACAAACATGATTACTTTCACAAGATTGAAAAACGGTTTTCAAACTGTCGAAGATCATTGGGTTGTAAATCATGGGGGTACTTTATATTAGTTTTTTTTGCAAATCAGAGCACTTTTAGCAGAAAATGGATGGCGATATAAAGCTATCAGTATTGGTTGTCAAATTTTCTTTAAATGGTTTTGCATTTTAGGGGGAGTAATGTTGTTAAAAAATACAAAAACATTTGAAAATTTGAAAAAGTAAAAAACATGATAAAATTCAAAATTGAGTTTTTGCGTAAAAAGAGGAAATGATAGTACATCAGTAGACAGTTACAGTATGCTAAAGAAATGGAAAGTTTAAATGTGTTAAACGATCTCACCGTGGATGTGTCGATAGGTTTTTATACATTTAGTAAACTTTTTCGGGATATAAACTTAAATTCAAACTTGCTTATTTCGTGGGGAACACTACTTGGATATATAGGTAACCCCTGAAATCTCGTTTGAAAGGTTCCTTTTTCTGATATACTAGGTCTTTATACTCAGTGATATCTGGGGTATTATTCTGGTACTTCTGCTGAACGGTAGTTCTGACCTAGTCCCCGAATAATACTTTCCGCATATGCTTGAAACATAGCATCACCCTCAGCATAAATGATAAGACAATAAAATTGCTTAGCAATGTTGTTGTAAAAAAGATCCTCTAAAGGGGACACACCCACAAGTTGAGTCATGATCTCTCTGCTGAACGATGGTTCTGACCTGAGCTCTCATGATTCTTCATAATTTATTAACCCCTTACAGATATCATCTAGGTATACTCACCTGTAAGACTGAATATTGGGATCTGGATACGGGAGTATATTCAAGAGGTGGGACACATGAATGAGTTTAAGTTCTTAATACATCTAATTCGTATCCTGAATCAGTTGAAATTTGTGTGAAAATTTAAGTGGACAAGTATATCGACAATCTAAGTGAATTGTTTAATTCTTAATGTGTAAATAAGCTTAACGGTACTTGTGACTTGTCAGAAACTGATATGATCCTCTGATGCATACTCAAACAAAAATATTGTCTGTAAATATGTTTGTACATATTTCTTTACTGCTTTATATTTTCAGAAAATACAAAAAGATTTTTGATTCTGCTTTATTTTCGACAACCGATGTCTGAAGTGCTGAGTTTCAAAATCTAAGTAAGCTTATTGTGTTTCTGAAAATAAAACAAGTTCATTAGTTTGAAACTTGAATTAAAAATCAAAAATCAAAAATAGTTTGTGATATCTCCAAGGTCATTAAGTTGGACTTGGATGATTAACTGTGGGGGATTTGGATGCTTATACTGTTATAGAGCTAGTTTCCGATTTGATTCGATGAAATTGCCAAATTCATGAAAATTGTTTGTTTAGAATGTTTGAGTGAGCCAGGTTACAATTCCTGGATAGCTGAAATTTGAAATGTTGTTACTTATAAATGTTTGAGTGATTGCAGATGAGATTCCAGACTACGATCCCGAGAGCCGAGTCTAAGGGGGAGTCTGAAGAAGAGATTAACGCAAAAAGAAGCGTGGAAAGCAAGGTGTCGATCCCAAAGCACGGAAGCTTGACGAAAGGGGGAGCCTGATGAAGAAAAGAGTCTACCGAAAGGAGAAGAAGCTGAAGCTGAAGACAGATCCACCGGGATTCTGTTCGAGAAGATTCAAAGAGAGAGAGAAAAAGAAGACGCTACGAGTTTGACTCAATGATTAAGATTGACTGCGACAATATCCAAGGGGGAGTCTGTTAGTACATTTATGTCTATCGCCTTCGTCAATCCGAGCTGTAGCAAGAAATAGAAGAAAACGAGTCGTTATATTAGTGATAGCTAGACAAAAAGGCAAGGTGGCATAATTGTAATAATGAGAAATCTCATTAAATGCCTTGGACTATAAATAGGAGATTATGTCATAGTTTAGGGATTTTTTGCTCATTTGTCATTTGGAGCTTTCTAGATCTAGAGAGAGAATCTAGAGAGAGAAAGTGATTCAAGGTGCTGTACGATTTCAGATTTCTAATAGAATCACGTTTTTATTACGTCACGTGTGTTAGGTCGCGTTCGTGTACGGATTCCGCACGTTTCACGTTCGTTTCGCAATCGTTTCGGAGTCAAAACCGGTCCTACACGATGGACAGCAATAGCGATACCCATTCGTCTTCCGATAATGAGACGCTTAAATATTTTGTGTCGGTGTATAACGAACTTGAATCTAGTTCGTCCCGCCCAAAAAAGAAGATGGTAGATCGTGACCGTATACATGCCAACGAAGTGTTAATGAACGATTATTTTGTGGAGAATCCGCTCTACAATGTCGAAATGTTTAGAGATCGGTTTCGTTTACCAAAAGAATTATTTTTAAAGATTGTTGGAGACATCGAAGCAAGCGAGGAATGGTTTCAGGAAGGTTACGATGCGAGGGGCAAACCAAGTTTCACGACGATACAAAATGCACGTCCGCCATTCGCCAACTAGCGACAGATAACCCTCCCGATCAATTTGATGAATACCTAGCTATGGCTTCCAGAACTTCCCGTGAAAGTCTGCAATTTTTTTGCAACGCGGTCATTAAGTTGTATGGTATAGAGTTTTTACGTAAACCGACAAGACATGACATCTCACGTATTTACGCCGCACATGAGGCTAGATGGCATTTTCCAGGGATGCTCGGTAGCATCGATTGTACACATATCGAGTGGAAATTTTCCAAGAGAGTTGCGAGGGGCGTATGTTAGGGGTGACATCAAAAGACCAACCATCATACTAGAAGCGGTGGCGTCGAATGATTTATGGATTTGGCATTCATATTTCGGTGTTCCAGGTTCAAACAACGACATCAATGTGTTGCACACGTCGCCGTTGTTTCAAACCGTAACGGATGGTACCGCACCCTTCTGTCCATTCTATGTTAACGGGCGATATTACAGACGAGGCTTTTTTCTTGTGGATGGTATCTACCCATCATGGTCTGTTTTTTGTGAAAGCTCCTTCATTTCCTGTCGAGGCTAAAGAAATCGTGTTCAAAAAGTTGCAAGAATCGGCAAGAAAAGATGTTGAGAGGGCTTTTGGTGTCTTAAATGGTAGATGGGGCATACTACGCCGACCGGTTCGTGCGATGAACAAGAAATCAATACATAGCATAGTATATGCATGTATCATATTGCACAATATGCTAATCAAAGAAGACGGACGTGCAATATCTCCGGATTGGGTGCCGGATCCTCCTACACAAGTTCAAGTTCCAGAAAATATCCAACAAGACCTGCGTGATGAAGAAACTCACTTTCGGTTGAGATACGATTTAATCGAACTAGTAGGTTCTTTAGGTTTGGAGTTTCATGAGTCGGACGAGGAGTAGAGTTTTTTTATTATTTTTTTAATTGTAGTCTAAAATATTTTTAATATGTTTAATTGAACTAGTATGTTTTAATTTTAATGAAATTTATAATTTTAGTGTTTTATTGTTAATTTCTAATTTAAAAAATAAAAATAAAAATAGTTGTGAGTGATGGAATTCCATCACTAGTTGATGACCACCGCCACTAAAAAAAGCTTGTGACTGATAGAATAGTGGTTGATGACATGGCGGAACTTGATTGGATGTTGTGAGTGATGAGTGTGACCACCCCCACTCCCCTTATGAACAACACTTTATAAACTCCATTATCTTCTTGGGTTCACATTCTGACACCCTCATTTATGAACACCTGATTAAGCTTTGTTCCAATTTCTTTGTACAATGTAGTCGGATTTCAGGTGTCTAAGACCCAGAACCACCACACAGTGTTGCGGGTAACGGTGGTTTTGAGGTGGCTGAACGATTTCGCATTCAACCTTGATGTCGTCTTCCCGCCGTCACCATCAAATCACTGCCATCACTCCCGTCGTGACCACCGTCGTGACCACCGCCGTCACCGCCGCAATGCTATCACAACCACCACCATCACCAGTCCGTCATCACCAACAACCACATTTACCAAGACTAGAGTGGTTCGGCTTCTTTTGATTCCGGTAAAGTATTAGGCTTGTAGTCACTTATGTGTAAATTTATGCTTATTTTGCTACTATTGGTTTGATGAACATTTGATATGTATAATTATGCAACTAACTAGGTTTCATGATATCTATATATAATTAAGGTTTAATGTTTTGAACACAATTTGTATAATTATGTAAGTCCAGGTCATTGGTTTAAATTAACATTCTGTAGGATGAACATGATGTGTATTTGTTACATTTAAATCTAGGTTTAGGCAAACAGGTTCATGATGTGGATTTGTTAAGATTGTGCATAGTTAATTGGTTTGGTGCAGGATTGGTTCATTAGCAATGATTAAGTTTAGTATTGGTTCATTACTATTGGTGCAGGATTGTAGTATGCAAGTCCACTGTCTATTTGTTACATTTAATTCCATGATTACGAAACTTGTTTGATGTATTCAATCCTGGTGTTAAGTCCATGTCACTGTATTCAGTTTTGGTATTAAGTTCAGGAAATTGATGGTAGTGCAGGTAGTTCAAATTGATGTAGTGCAGGTTTAATGATGATGATCACATTGATGATGGTGATCAAGTGGTAGTGCAGGTTTAGGCACAATTGATATGTTCACAGTGGTAGTGCAGGTTTAGGATCACTTGATTTTGGGTAGTGCAAGTTTAAGATCAGGTGGCAGTGCAAGTTTAGGCACGATCACTTTCTTGATTAAACTATGTTTCACTGATGATGATGATGATGATGATGATCGGGTGGTAGTGCAGGTTTAGGCACAATTAGTATGTTCACAGTCAACCATCGACCGCGACACCACTACCGCACCTCACCATCTCCACCCGATCACCACCACCATCACCTTCACAGCCCCAACCATCATCACTACAACCACAAACCAGCTTCTTCGCCACCTAGAACCACCACTGTTATCGCCCTCCTTTTTTTTCTTTTCGGTTGATCCTTCTTTTCGTCACGCTCATGAACATAATGAAAAAGGGTTATACGGTAGGGTTTTCATGAAGAAGATATAATCACCAACTTACAATTTACATCCCTCAACATTCACCCTTTTATAGTTTGTTCCCAAAGTATTAAAAACCAAGTTTTATTATTTACATAACTGTCACACCCCGATATTTCCACGTATTACCGGTGGGCCCGGTGGGGAGTATCGTGACGTAGTTGATATCATGTAACACCCCAAATTTTGTATGACATATTATAATGTTTAATCGTAATGCTTTAATGAGAAGAAATGGTAAACATAGATTTTTACCATTATTAAGATTTATAAATTTTAGCAAATCTAAAATTTTATGTATGCATGAAGGTTTACCAAGTTAGTATGTAAATATGAAGAAAGTGTCAAGTTCTAAAGGATGAGGGGGTTAAAATGAAAATATTGTAATTAAAACATATAACAAAAAAAAAATTCCCAGTGTTTTCAAGTGTGGGTGTGTGCGTACGTGAGAAGAGATCAGGGGAATTCTGTAGGATCGAGTAACGACCAAAACGAGTCTTTCAGAAGAGATCTAGACCAAAACGAGAGGCGGAATCAGACGTTTCGGTGTCGGTTCAGCTTGATTTGCACTAGAAAGTAGTTTAACCGTCTTGTTTATTGATATGACACGTTTACAGACCTGTAGACACTTCAGCAGAGCTTCGCTGCTGGAATGGGAGAGGTTTTAAATGAAATGACTAAACTCCCTATTTATAGTGTTTCTAATTCCCCTTGAAAGTGCCACTATCTAATTCCCCTTGAAAGTGCCACTTTCTAATTCCCTTTGAAAGTGCCATGTCTATTTCGTGGGGAATAGACATTTCGTGGGAAATGATCTCTAAAACTCTATTTTCCTGAACTACGTGACTCGATCTAACTATTTTATTACAAGACTCGATACAAGACGAAGTCGACAGACGTATGCACCAACAGACTCCCCCTCGGATGTTGACGAGTCTTAAGTGTCGAGTCTTCAACGTCTTCAGTCTTTATCAGTCTTCGAGCTTCTCTTCAAAGAATCTGACAGTGTAGGCATCCTCAAAACTTTATCTCTTTCTCCTCTTCAGCATCAACAGACTCCCCTCGAACAATCTTTCCTCGGATGTTGATTGCAATTTGACTTTCACAGAATCAGGATCATGACCTGGCTCTATACTCAGACTTCAGAATCCAGGCTATCCTGCACATCCTCTACCCAAAAGTAAATTTTCACAAATTTAACATTTTACAAAATTTATACAACCAAACTCTCCCTCAAATTTATTCAGGATGATTTAACAAAGTTAATAATTGATGAACCACATGTAGATAAAAATTCAAAATCTTTTCTCATTTATACACACACTCCCCCTCACCACATGCTCATCATGTTTAGCACTAGGAATTTTGAAAATCAGTTCTCCACCATCAGTTGTCGAAAATCTTTTTGAATTTTTCAAAATTTATGCTAAAACACACTGAAAATCTTTTTGGATTTTTTTTAATGAAATGAAAAGCAGTAAAGAAATACTTACAGACAATATTTTTGTGAGTTTGTGTAAGAGGATCATATCAGCTTTTGACAAATCATAAGTACCGTTGAGTTACACATTAAGATTTAAACAATTCACTTAGATTGCCGATATACTGATCCACTTAAATTTTCACACAAATTTCAACTGATTCAGGATATGAGTTAGGTGTATTAAGAACTTAAACTCATTCATGTGTCCCACTACTTGAATATACTCCCGTATCCAGATCCCAATATTCAGTCTTACAGGTGAGTATACCACAGATGATATCTGTAAGGGGTTAGATGCGAAACCGTGAGAGCTCAGGTCAGAACTTCCGTTCAGCAGAGAGATGACGGCTCGACTTTTGGTGGGTCCCCTTTAGAGGATCTTTTTTTACAACAGCATTGATTAGCAATTTTATTGTCTCATCATTTTATGCTGAGGGCGGCGCTATATTTCAAGCAAGCGGTAAAGTATTCTCCGGGGACTAGGCCATTGCTTCCGCAAAATCAGAAGTCCCGAAATAATACCACAGATATCACTGAGCATAAAGACCTAGTATCTCAGAAAGAGGGACCTTTCAAACGAGATTTCAGGGGTTACCTATATATCCAAGTAGTGTTCCCTACGAAATAAGCAAGTTTGAATTTAAGTTTATATCCCGAAAAAGCTTATAAAATGTGTAAAAACCTATCGGCATATCATCAGTGAGACTGTTTAACGCTATTTAAACATTACATTTCTTTAGCATACTTTAACTGTCTACTGATGTACTATCATTTCCTCTTCTTTGACAACAAAACTCATTTTTGATTTTATCATGTTTTTGACATTTTCAAATTTTCTAATGTAATGTTTTTGGATTTTCTGAAAAATTACTCCCCCTAAAATGCAAACACACTTAAAAGAAATTTGAAAACAAACTGTACAAGTAAATGACAACTGATATTGAATCACTTCACTTCGCCATCGACTTGGCATAAACAATCAGAACTCCCCCTTACACAAAACTATTTTCTCATTATGATTTCAAAACACTTAAATTTGTTTTAACCAAAATGATTTTTCCGGAAAATAAGTTTTGTTGATTTTACCACTTGTAGGATTAGGGGTTCATCACATCGTTTCTCAAACAATATGTAGGAAAAACAAGTACAACTTAATGTCCTTGATTTACCACTTGTAAGTGAAAACCTTCTTCAACCACTTGTAGGTTCACTCACCAACTATATCCTCATGTACATCAAAATATAACAATATAAAGATATCACCTGTATATTTACCAACCAAACATATCAAGAATGATGCCGATTCCTGCTCCACTCTTACCAACCTGGGAGCTCCGGCAAGTCAGAATTTTTACTTGTGAAAAACTTCCATCCAAGCCTGACTGAACTTGGATGTGACCTTCTCAGCTTCACTATGGGTTGGGCTGTAAGTAGCCTTCTTTGATTCGTAAAATTCCTTTACCCCTTTGGCCTTCCCATTTACCATTTTATCAAAAATATTTTTTACATTTCCATTAAATGCTTTCTCGACATCAAATTATTTCTTCTCAGAATAGAATTGATTCGAGATCTCAACCTTTCCAACTTTTGAATTCTCAGCCCTCAATGGTGGAAAGTTCTTATTATCCATCGGAGGAACTGAGTTTTCATCATTTTTAACACCATGTGGCTCCTCTGATTTTGTGGAATCAGATTCATCGCCAAGTTTTACATCTGATTTCTTAACAACCCAAGCTTGGTTGTCAAGATTTCCCCTTTTCTTGTAAAACCTTTTCGAACACTCACCAACTTCATATGTTAAATTTTTAAACACTTTAAACCTTTCAGTTGGTGGTTCAGTTTTATCAACAACTACTTCTTTGAGTTTTTCTGAAACTCCCTGTTTTGTGTTGGTTGCCTTAGGACAGTTCCAGGCGATATGACCAACTTCTTGACATCTGTAACAGGTTCTAGTCTCTTTTCTTTGATGAACTCCAGTTTTCTTCTTTTCAGCAAGAAATTCCTGATTTGACTGTCTCCAGAATGAGCTCTTCTTTTCATCCTCAGCAGACATACCTGAAACAAATTTTGTATTTTTAGAAATTTTTTCATTTTTATAATTTTCCGGAGGAATAAAACCTAAACCTTTCTTTTTGAAATTACCATTATGGTTGGGTTTCTTTCAAAAATCTTAACCATAATTGTAACCCATTTTCTTGTTTATCTTTTGTTTTATTCTTGAGGTGTAAGGACTTGGTTTTTCAGAAAGATTTACATCTTTTATTTCAGAAATATTAATTTCTGTCAGTTTGAAAACCTTTTTGATCATTTTAGGTTTAACACCTCTTATTGGAAATTCTTTATGAAAATATAATTTGTCAGAACCATTCAAAGTATATGCAACTTCAAATGTTTCGTCATTCAAATTAGATTTTGACAACAAAAATTCTTTACTATACACCCGTTTTCCCGACGACTTTGAACTCTTGACAGACGAACTCGAACTCCTGGACTCAGACTGTGATTCGGACTCCTCATCCTTATCTAACACCTGATCAACCATCCTTTTTATTAACTCAGACTCATGATCTATGTCGGACGCGGTGAAAGTGATGTCAATATTGTCTGGTAATACATCGGTTATCTCAGACTCCAACTTTATATTGACTGCCTTTTTTACTTGTTCCTCATTCGGTTTTCTAGATGAATACCCTTCCCAAATTGGAGGTGGACACTTGTTATAACTGACACTCTGTTTCTTACCAGTATCCTTTTTCTTTGACTTCTTATCTTCAAACACTTCAAAACCTGCAACCGTTGGATAAATTCTGTCAATTAAGTAATCAGAACTCGAATAACTTCTTAGTAATTGTCTGATTCTTTCATTTTCAGCTTTCTCAGTTTCCAACTCTTGCTTCAATTTCGCACATTCTTCAATGTAAAAGTTTATCTCTTTCTGATTCGACATCATTGTTGCATTCATCATTGTCAAAGCATCTTCCCTTTCAGAATTTGTCTTCTGTAAACTATTTACAGTTTTGTTCAATACATCATACGACTCTTTCACATTCTTGACATCAAACAACAACTTCTCTTTCAACTTTTCAAGCTCACTAAACCTTTCATCTTTATCTTCACATTGTTTGCAAGGTTCCAAACATGAAAGACAAGGTTTTGTGACTTCAACAATCTTTTCAATCTCCACAATCTTTTCGACTTCAACTACCTTTTCTACTTCAACAATCTTCTCGACTTCAAATACCTTTTCTACTTCAACAATCTGCTTAGCCTTAACTTCTTTTGTTTCTTTTGCAGCTTTTCTCTCTTTAAGTTTCTTCAATTTTTCTGCAAAATAGAATTCAAAACTGTCAGAAGATAAATGAGTTTTTCCAATGTTTATCTGTTCAATTTCTTCATCATCATCACTAGTATCTGTTGAACTATTTTCAGAAGAAACAGATTCTTCATCTTCACTTTTCTCTTCATCAGATAACACTGCTATCCATTCTTTGAGCAATTCTGGCTTTTGAACAATTTGAGCAATGAAAGCTTTAAATTCCCCATTCTCATCCACAAACCTATCCCAGCTAAATCCTGGTGCCATTTTCTCATCATCTTGATCAATGATACCATAATAAGCTTTCTTGTTTGCATCTTCAATCATTTTCCCATGAGCAGTTTGTGAATCTTTTTGTTGATGCGGTTGATGAGTGATTTGTTGATATATAGCTTTCCAATAGTAATCATGACCACCAAACGGGTTCTTTGCTCCATTTGCTTCTTGATTTTTGCATTCTCTTTTAAAATGACCTTTCTCCCTGCATCGAAAACAAGTAACTTTAGATTTATCAAAACCCAAAGCAGAAACATGTGCATCCAAGAAATCATTTCTTCCTGTAATCATTTTGAATTTCTCAGCTCTCCTCAGAACACTTGCTAAGCACCACTTTATATCCATAAGCTCCAATTCCTCTGCATCAATTTGGTCATAATCTTCCTTGGTTAACATAGGATTACCAATTTTTCCTGCAATCAATCATTCATAAGATTCCAAAGCAGTAACCAATAATGGCATATGACTTTTAACAACTTCTTCAGAAAAATTCTGACGATTTTGAAGATGTAATGCAACATTGCACTGAATCATATGTCCATTACCAACATTTGCACTTTGAACACTTGGAGGATTAACATTTGAAAATCCACTAGTGTTGATTGAACTTTGACTGACTGATCCAGATGAATTTCCTGCACTAAAAGCAGTTTGGATCTTTGGACTTGCTTCAACAGTTTGAACATTTCTTTTATAGTACAGTTTGATGTCTTGTTGATTGCTCGAGCTGTTCATTCTTGCAATCTTTTGCTGTTCAAGATCCTGTGCCTCAAGCTTTTCAATAAACTGTCCAATTGACAATCTACTAAACTCTCCAGAATTTTTTAAGATCATGAGATAAGTACCCCATTCTTTCTGTGGTAATGCATCAGCTAATTTTTCAACCCATTCTGCTGGAGTTTTAGTAATTTTCAACTGAGACATGACTCGCACAAGATGACAATATCTCTCAATGAGAGTCTTTGTAGATTCACCTGGCATACTTGTAAACAACTCAAATTCTTTCTTCAATAATGATTTTTTGCTATTGATCATTTCTGTACTTCCTTCAAATTTCTTCCCAAGTGCCTCCCATATTGAAAAAGCACTACCATCATGCTGAAGCAATACAAATATATCCTCTTTGACAGCTTGTTGTAGAAGACTGATCATTATTTTTTTTCCTTTATAACTATCTCTCTCTTTGTCTGAAAATTTTGAGATAATTTTATCAACATTCAACGCTGTCTGTGGTCTAACGTATTTTGTTTCAATGCTTTCCCAAGCTCTCAGATGGTTTGCCTGAACCCAATTCTCAAAACGATTTTTCCACCCATGATATTCTTCAATTCCCATAAGTTTCGGGGGATTTTTGCAACGTTCCAGTTTCGTTTTCTGAGTTCATGTTTTGAGCAATGGTAGCTGGACTAGTCGAGGATGTAGCAAACGCGTTGTAGAACTCTTCTTCCATGATTCAATATCGAAGAATTTCTCAAACAAGCTTTCAAACGAACTGGTTCACCTCGTAAAACACCTGTATCATCTGTATACAAACAAACAAACAAAACACAATCAGTTTAAAGACTTATCAATTAACAGAATAAGACTGATACTCGAACTTGTGAATATTCTGTGCAAGCTGAGGTTTAAATTGTCAGACCGTGCAAACTGCTATGACCCGGATCAAATTCGAATGACCTGACCCTTTTACATGCAAACTGACAGACTTTCAAATGACCTGATGAACCTTTAAACACTTTGAACTCCAAACCGTGCGAACTTTCAAGCGAATTGATAACTTTGATACGAACTGGATTATAGTGCAAAATGGACCCTTGGCACGAACTCGTGAACAATACGCGCGAAGTGGATAAATTTGGTGAGAATTGGTAATCAAACTGTGTGATCTGGATTCACTTCGTGTGACCTGGAGACTTAATGCAAACTGAACAATTTGGTTAACTTCGTGTGATCTCGTAAGATAATCCAAATGTATATTTGGCCGACAAGATAAAAGCTATACTCAATTTGATTGGGCCGCGATTAAATGGACCAACAAAACTTTAATTGGATAGAAGGCAATTTTAAGCTGATATCATTAAAAAACAATTGGACCTCTTACACTTTGATGGGAGCTGCAACTATGGACTCAAAATATTGGGCCGATGATATGGACTCAACTATGGACGCAAACCTGAATTCACTTTAAACTATCTCGCCAGAGCTTTAGAATGATTTGGGCTGAGAAACGTTTGACAAACCAATGACAATGTATTAATGCTCACAATCAATTAAAACATGTTTGATAGGATCAATGACTTTAATGTGCCGACAACACTTTAAAACTTTATCACCTACTAATTTTTATTGGACCTCAAATATTCTCGATCATATTAATATATCTTGAGCCAAACAATTTTTAATATTCACGTGATGAACTACTGAATTTACACTTAATATTGTCGACAACAATAACACCTTTTCACATGCACACTCAAACGAAATGATTTCTTTCACATGCAATTCATTTAATAGCTGACCACTTTAATATCACAAAAATCTCATTGGACCAAACACCATCACTTTAATGATCACTTTAATATCACGTTAACGATTCTGTTCACAGACTTTATTCAAACAAAATAGGCATGTTCACGCGGAATACCAAGTGAAGCGGAATACCCTTTTTATGTGAAATAATACCTTTCAAACGGAATCACGAATATGTAATTTCAAGCGGAATAAGATGTTTTTCAAGCGGAATTAGGTGATTTCAAGCGAAATTAGGCTGTTTCAAGCGGAATTAGGTGTTTTTCAAGCGGAATAAGGTGATTTCAAGCGAAATTAGGCTGTCGACACGCGATTTCGGACAGAAAAACTCAAATTTCTCCCAAACGGCTTGGAATTAGGATCTGAAACTTTGTAGGGTTGTAGATCAGATGTTTTCGCACAACATATCAAAAAATCAGCCGATTTGGACCGTAAAAACCCGTTCAATTTGACGAAAATCAGTTAAAAACATGAAAGAATGAGTAGAAATCAGATTTTTGAATGAAATCAAGCTGAATTGGTAAGAACTCTTCCTCCTGGGCTCTGATACCACTTGTAGCATCGATTAACGACCAAAACGAGTCTTTCAGAAGAGATCTAGACCAAAACGAGAGGTGGAATCAAACGTTTCGGTGTCGGTTCAGCTTGATTTGCACTAGAAAGTAGTTTAACCATCTTGTTTATTGATATGACACGTTTACAGACCTGTAGACACTTCAGCAGAGCTTCGCTGCTGGAATGGGAGAGGTTTTAAATGAAATGACTAAACTCCCTATTTATAGTGTTTCTAATTCCCCTTGAATGTGCCACTATCTAATTCCCCTTAAAGTGCCACTTTCTAATTCCCTTTGAAAGTGCCATGTCTATGTCGAGGGGAATAGACATTTCGTGGGAAATGATCTCTAAAACTCTATTTTCCTGAACTACGTGACTCGATCTAACTATTTTCTTACAAGACTCGATACAAGACGAAGTCGACAGACGTATACACCAACAAATTCTTCCCCTCAAAACCCCAACATCCTAAATTTCACCAAATTAAGAGGCTTAGGGGCTGAAATTGTTATGCATGAGCTAGGAACTTCGATTACTTAAGTGTTCTTGACATCAAGTAAGTCTAATTTCATGATTTGGTAATGTTTGATGAAGTGGTTTATGTGAACTTGTGATTTTCTATGTAATCAAACGTGAATGCAAGATGATATGAACATGTAGGAGTTGAAATTATGTTTGAATTTAACTATGCTGATGAATTAGGGTAAAACCCACTTGTGTGTCAAAAGATGAATGGATATTGTGAAACCTTATATGCTAATTAGTATGGTATCGATGATTTAAACAATGTGTTGATGAAATATTGATAAGTAATTGATGTTACAACCATATGTTCATAGTTAAGATGAAAGATTGTTATGAATTTGATTGATTGTTAATAAGTTATGTGAAGAATTAGTAGGAATCATGCTTTAAAAGCTTGTACATAATGTTTTACAAATGCGAAACCCGCCAAGTGTTTGATGAAATGCCTAAGAGAACAAATTGTGAAATTGTATGTAAGTTGTAAGTAAATACGTATAGAAAGTGATTATGATGTAATTGTTAGCAAACTAATATGTGAAGTGTGTTTTAGATGGAGTCCATATGAGAATTCGGATTGAATGTATGATTTGGTGAAAACTAAATCTGCCCAGAAAGTTACAGCCGAATGTAATCGGCTGTAGCTAGGTCAAATATTGTCAAAAGCTTATGTTTATTGAGTTTGTGACGAACTTCCAGGAAAAACCTTTCAAACCCAATTGGAATTGCATTTTTTGACGAAAAATGAACGTTTTATGAATTTTTCTGTATCGAAGGTTCAGTCTGTGTTTTCTGGCAGAATTTGCAGCCCATTACGAATGTCATAACTCAAATTAGGAATTGAGTTATGAACTCAAATTTTTACTGTAGGTAGCTTCAGGTGATTCCAAAAATCTCCAACTGGAATTTCGTCAATCGGATTAACGAGGAATTTTAAATGAATTTTTCCGTAAGCTGCAGTCAGAAGTGACGAATCTGATTGCAGCTTAGTAAATGAAATTTTATGAATTTTTGGTAGAGAGTTAGACTCTAAAAATTTAACACAATGATAACCCCTCCGAAAGGCACGTCACATAAAAAGATTGTAATTTTTGCAAAGCTCGTAAGTACAGTAAACGGACGTCACAAAACAACCTATTTTCAGTGAATTGAGCTATACATGTTAGTGAATGATTGATTAATGAAAGTAATGTAACTAAGTGGTTATATGTTTATCGGATTGGAAGTGTGTATGATTGACAGTTGACTTTTTAGAAAGTCAACAAGGTATGAATAATAAGGTTAGACTTCCTAACACTATTGTGAGAACAAGGAGATCATGTGAATATTTGCTAGATTATTATATGACGAACATGACGGTAAGTTGAATTGGTTATGTTATGAATGATGTGATAATGGATCTATGCCATATTATGTTAGCAGTTGCCTACTAGTAATGGTCTATGGCATTACGAATTGTATGTATTGTTATATAATCATTGGTAATTATGCATGTATGAATGTATTTAATTTAATGTATGGTGGAATGTGTACTATAACACACGCATGTGGTATATAGAACCATGTGTAGAATTTCTCAATGTATGAATAAAGTAATTGAAAATATGAGTTATAACATTTGCTAATAATGACATGTAAACGTGGACATGAAAGGATAGGTACATGCCATCTTGGGCGCGAACTCGGGAGGCAACGAGACGAACATATGGAATACGTATCAACTACTTACGGGTCAAGGTAAGTGCTTCTTGCACTTAATAGTTGTATGCATGAACATAGGTTTATTGTTTGCAGGTTCTTGTACTTGTATCCGAAGAACATCTTGTGGTTTAATGTGGAACTTATATGAGAATATTAAAGTATGAAATGTTAAATTGGAGGTATTCATAGGAGAATACCATGGACAAGGGAATCATAACCCACGAGTATGGTAAGTATCTATATCATAGATTTGAAACTATTTAATTGGTAAGATGAATTAAAGTCATGGGTACATGACTTGCCTGGTGATTATTATGTTTTTTTTAAACTAAGGGTAGAATTTTAGATGTGTTGATAACGGTTAATCTAATAAAGGGTTGTTGACTTATTAAAAGTCAAATTAGTTCGTGGCTTCCAAACCACAATCTTAATAAATGGGATGCTTTGGATTAAATAAGTACATAAGCACATGATTCCAAGTTGTGTACAAATATCATAACCATGATGTTTATTTAGTAAGTGGATTAGATTACAGTGGTAACTGGTTAAACTATTGTCTCGAATTATTTAACTTGGGGTAAGCAAGTAGATTTAGGTCACTTGATCCACATGAATGAAAAAGATTTGGATTCTGGCTAAAGTAAAGATTAATGAAATCTTTGAATCTGTTAGAAATAAATATTAATGGTCTAATAGTTGAATGAGATTTTTATCACAGGTAGCTTAATTGTGAATTCTATTGGAGGTTGATTCACAAGTTGGAAGCGATAGTTGACTATGAAATTAATGGAGTCGAGTTCGTTGGAAGTTTGTGAAAAATATAGACCAGAATCCACCTATTTGAGTTATCTAATATATATTATATATAGAACTCATAACGTGTATGTTGGGTTTCAGGTATAATGGGAACTAGAGGTTCGCGGACTGATGAATGGAACAAGGTTTGGCGACAAATCCGAGATCGGGTCAGCAATGTCAGTTCGTCCATCCGTCAGGTTATATCGCCGACTTAGATGGGTCATCATGTTTTACTTGCCTTTTTAGGCATTCGGTAGTTTTAAACCGTGTAAGCTTCATGAGTCAGACGTAGTGTCTTGTTTTGTTTATATTCAAGTTTAGAGTTGTAAAATGGATTGTAAACAGGTTTTGTTACCGTAACGGTTATCCGTATTACGAATGGGTCATGTCGAAATTTTATAAAAATTGGCATGAAATATGTAAGTGTTTAAATAATGGTAACTATCAAATGAAAGTCAAGACACTATAATTGTTTCTAGAAATTGAAGCTAAACAAAATGGGCCTACATTCCGCATAGTAAGAATGTTTAGAAAATTTATGGGCGTTACATATCATCATAGTCAAATAATCACAGTTTAATACACATCGGAAGTCTAAAAGTAATATTATTACAAACCGATTCGAAAGAAACATTAAACATTACAACGGTTTGGAAAGTGGATCCACAGGCGGATCAAAACAAAAGAGATATTGTTCAACAGATTTAAGCATCAAAAGCTTGCAAGACTCTTTATTTGATACTAGGAGTAGCCAGCCCATTTCGCTTAGTACCTGCACTTAACCTTTTTGGAAAATACGTCAGTTTACACTGGTAAATACAATTAACCGACTCATTTTGAAAAAGTCTAAGAAAATTGATTTAAATGCACAAGGCACAAATAATCTTTTATAACTTGGGATAATTATTTAAAAATAATCTTGTAAAAGAATTATATGTTTGTTATATGTTCAGGAGCCTGGGTTAGAAATACCGGGTTAAAGATTAATAGACACACCACATAATATATCCCATGGCGAGTTATTCTCGAACAAGTGGGTATATCTTTTTACATACGCTTTGGCAGGTGTATGCCTACACCCCGTGCTTAAGTCGTGGCCATTTCAATGAATGAGCCGAGGATATCCAGGACATGGTCATTAATCCCCCCAAAGGCTTAAAACAAACAAAATAGATTAAACGGGTTATCTCAATGATTTAACCATTATTCGATTAAAAATTCAATACCCGACCAAGTGGTATTATTAAATACCGTACCCCAAGCCCGTATAAGGGAAAATAAGTTAAAAGTATTTACCTGAGCTAAAATATAAATTTTAATCCCAGCTGTATAACAAAGCAGCAAGTACGGTAGCTTTTACTGGTCTCCTAAATCTGGAACGAAGGTTTTAATAACCTATTAGATTTCTAACGGGTCTTACTTAAGTTTAAACTTAGACCGGTTAGTTTTAAAGAAAGGTATACGGTTCAAAACGCAAGATTAAGCGAAGACTGGATTAGAATGTGATTTAGACCCGACAAGTATGAAGACTTGTTTAATATGGGTAAACCAAACACATTCTGGATTTTGAAGTGAAAATGATAAGGTTTGACCCGTTTCAGTTAATTTATGCAAACTAATTACATAAACCGTACAGAACGAGAAAATGCATAACGGGTAACAAAATGAGTCATGAACAGGTTCCCTAAGTTAATATGCTTAAAATGTGTTATGATATCAGTAGGATACCATCCATTATGCCCAAAACGAATTTAAAATCAATTTAAGCCTCGTAAGGGTATTTTGGTCATTTTAAAGCTTATAAATGAGGTTAAATAATAATCTGAGTTTATGGTCTAAAATGATCAGTAAAAATGTTTATTTTAGTGAGTTATATCAGTAGGATATTGCATATATGTGAAATTTATCATTTTTGTCCAAACTATACACCGTAGGGGAATTTTGGTCATTTCACATAAGGTTTAAGGGTCAAATTTGGAAATCTGAGTTTAAAACTTTTATTTATTGTTAAAGTATAAAAATTAATTCATAACATCAGTAGGTAACAAACCTTAGATGCCTAATATGGTTTTAAACCATACTATGCGCCTAAATCGCATTAAAGTCGGTATTTGACGATATTCGGGTTTATTAAAGATGTCTGGGATTGACCAGCCTTTACAGTTTAAAATAACTTATTTATTACATAAAATCAGTAGAAATAGGTTTGACATGTAAAGGATGCGTAAAACTCATTTTATTAGCAAAAAGGGCATTATCGTTAATTACCGAGTCTATGCAAGAACTCTATGTTATGATTAGTTTAAAATTTAATAAAAATTTCCAAAAATCCCTAAATATTATATTACATCAGTGGGTAAAAGGTTTGGTGTCAAAATTTAGGTTTAAATAGGATTTATGTCGAAAATGTCGTTTAATTAATAAAAAGGCTTTCATTTACGATATTGAGCATAACTCCTAATTTAGACCACAAACTGATATCAAATTTTCAGGACATGCTTATAAATTAGTAATAAAGGTTTTTGTCCTCTCACATTTTCAAAAATCTCGTTTTAATATCAAAAGGGCATAATGGTCAACTTTTAAGCAAATAACGGAAACATGCAATTGAATCGGATTACTAAGGAACCGGGTTGTATAACTTCAGAGGGTTATACTAACCTATAATATGGTCCTAAAGGAACCCTAAGGCATATCTAAACTAAGGTAAATCGGGTTAGAACTGAAAGTCAAAGCAAAAGCCTACTTTTGCGACTTTCGGTTCCGAACCGAGCCTAAACTCAGAACTGTCGGGTTAAACATGCTTAGACATGTTCTTATATTATTTACCAAGTTATTTTAATGTTAAAACAGGTTCCATAACCTCTGCATTGTTAGTTATGAATTTATTTGTAAAAATAGATTATGTTGACTTTTTAATAACAAGTTTGACCCGACAATTGACCAAGTTAGAGTGACAATCAGTGGGTGCCCTTTTAAGGGTTTATTACCCATATAATTACCAACTCATAGCCACTTTCAATTCGAATAATGACTGGACCATTAGTGATTAATCACTAAGCCAAAGCTTAATTATGATGGCTTTGACTTTTGGTCATTAAACTAATAAAACTTAAACTAGAGGAGCTAAGAATGCTTACTAGGGGACTTAGCACAAGTATTGATCCTTAGAAAATCACCTTGAGCTCCAGGAGGCTCCCAAGAGTGAATTGTGAAGAAATTTTCAAAGTGTGCAATTGATCAAATGAAAACAAAGGCCTTATATAGGATTTCTAGAACTCCAAGATCATTACATCTGCAAATCTATAGCAACAAGATGGTCCCAAGTGTCCCTAGTGCATGAAATATTGTTGGCTCAGACCCTGGTTGCGAAAAAATGCATGCAAAGGCGGTGATACAGGCTGAACCTGCAGCTGTGCAGACTTTTCTGCATCTGGCACTCTTACGTGGCCCCGTAAGAGTTGGCCTAAGATCTACGCGGCCCGCGTGAAGGGCAATCTCCGGTAAAAAGTTTGCCAAGTTTGCAATTTCAGTCCCTAGTCCAAATAAACTTTATTTTACTTCCATTTATTGCATTTAGGACCCCCATAGTTAACTATTTAGGGCCTTGGGTCATAAACTAACTCTGTTAAGCTCCCGGTTAGTTGTACGATCACCCGAAAAGTCTTGAATTACAACGTTGACGCATTTGACGCTTATTTCTTGGAATTAACACTTTGATTATTTATGTGCGTCGAAACTCCACGAATTTATTATCCAACATTCATGGAAGTATAAGGAAGTATTACAAAGTCTCGGAAATGTTAAAAGGTCACTCAGAGGTAACTTTAAACATGTTGACACATTTAACCCTTATGCTTTGTAAACTTTTCAATTTAAGCACAAACGACTTTCTAAGTTTGATATTTTATTTATTAAATAATACGAACATCGTGTGAGGTCAATCAGAGGTACAAGAAAAGCATTTTGCCACTTTGGATCCTTATACTTACATATTTACATTATTTGACAACTTTAGTCCCTCAAGATCAATCCATTACACGTTTAAAGTCCATGACACGTGTCTTTATTATATTGGTCGTGATTTTACGAAGTGTTACATCCTCACTCCCTTAAAAGAAATCTCGTCCTCGAGATTTACTGAAATAAATGAGGGTACTTCTGTTTCATTGTGGATTCAACCTCCCACGTGTATTTTGGGCCTCTTCGGGCATCCCATTTTATCTTCACTATCTGCACATGCTTCTTTCGAAGCTTCTTAACCTATCGATCCTCGATCGACAAAGGTTTTTCAATAAACTTTAAGCTCTCATCAATCTGCACGTCCTTATGCAACATTGCTAGCGATTCATCGGCTAGACATTTCTTTAAATTGCAGATGTGGAACACATTATGGATTCCACTGAGCTCTTCTGGCAGATTTAACTTGTAAGCCACTGATGTGCGATAAAGTGTCGTATATTTTAGGTATATATTTTAAGCCCTTTTTAACACTTATTTTAGCCAAGTTTTAAATTTATAAAACACGATATTTCACTAACACTAAACACACATATGGGCAAGTGCACCCATCGTTGAGTGTAGTATAGCGTTGGTAAGATACCGTGGTCGTCCAAGGACACAAGAGCTTTTAGTACCGGTTTATCCTCAACGTCTAACCAAAATAAAAGTTTGGAAAAATGTTTTAAACTAAGAAAAATAAAAACTAACTAAAATGCTGAAAATAAAAATAAAATAAAAACAGATAGACAAGATGAATCACTTGGTTCCGACTCGTATCTAGTATAACCTTTGATTATTTCCGCACTTTTGCACATAATTAAGAGATTATCTTAGTTATTGTAGTAGGCCCCTCTTTTGAAGGTGACGTTACCCTCACCCCAGTAGTTTGAGTCAGCAGGGATACAATCCTAAAGGGGTGGATTATTGGAAGATAATGAATTAAGTTATTAATGCAGTATTGTGGTAGGCCCCGCTTTTGGCGGTGACGTTACCCTCGACTAAGTAGTCTGAGTCAGCAGGGATACAGTCCTAAATAGCCGGGTTATAGTATTAATAGTAGTTAACTTATGAGGGGATCAAAGAGTTTGGACCCCCGCCATCCAATACCGTGAAGTATTGAAGGAGGTCCTACTAAATTTGACCCAGGTCCATTGCAGGACCTCTAAATGCTGAACAATGGCAAGACCTTTACCAAACCGTTCCCTTAACCCCCTACCAGGTAGCCAACATACCTCCATATAGACCGTGGAGATATGAATGGTGAAAATCCTTTATTTTATATAGACAGTAAAATAATGCCAAGACACCACGGACAAACGATAAGGAAAGATCACCTTCAACATAAGTAACTAGTTATTAAAGTCATTAATACAAAACCAAATAAAAAGTGCAAAAGATTAGAAATAAAAAGTATTATACTAGACACTTTGTCTTCACCAAGTGATGTAAGAGACTTAGGCAAACATGGCCTTGATTGTCAAGAACTCTTACGATCAATCTTGGATCCCGAGACGACTCACACACTCTATGATGGACAATGGATGATGGTGGTGGATGATGGTGTTGTGATGGTGGTGGGTGGTGGATGAAGTGTGAGAGAGGTGGTGTGCCAAGGGATGAGTTGCAATGAAACCAAGCACTCCTATTTATAGGCTGAACAGAGGCCTGGGCACGGCCCCGTGTCCGCTGGGCACGGCCCCGTGCCTGTCTGACACTCTCTCTCTTCATTAATTGTAATTCGCAATTACAATTAATGCGCCTGCAGTACTTTCGGCACGCCCCCCGTGTCCGCTGAGCACGGCCCGTGGTGGGCAATAGAAGCTTCTATAGGTTTGTCTTTTCTGCTGCTTCTTGGGCACGACCCCGTGCTGGCTGAGCACGGGGCGTGTTCAGCCTTCTGTTTTCTCCATTCTGCTTTGGAAGGTGCCGTTGAGGGTTCGGGCAATCCACTAATGTTCCTTTTCTTGTATTTATGTTGGATTTAGCTGTCTTTTTGCTTCTTTTGCGTTTTTGAGCTCATTTAATCCTGAAAATACAAAAGGAAGACAAAAACACTCTTTTTCCAATATTAGTACTAAAAAAGGGTTAGTTTTATGCCTTATTTGATGTAATTTATATGTTGCATTTTACACACATCAGCCACGGTTCCGACACATTCGATGATCTCGAATGGTCCTATGTATCTTGGGCTTAGCTTGCCCTTCTTGCCAAAACGCATTACCCATTTCCAGGGTGATACCTTAAGTTGCACTTTGTCACCTCCCACGAATTTCAGAGGTTTACGCCTTTTATCTGCATAGCTTTTCTGCCTATCCCTGGCAGTTTTGAGACGATCACGAATCTGAACAATCTTATCTGTCGTCTCCAGGACTATATCAGGTCCTGATAGTTGGACCTCACCAACTTCCGCCCAACAAACTGGCGTCCTACACTTTCTCCCATATAAAGCTTCGAAAGGTGCAGCTTGAATACTCGAATGATAGCTATTATTATATGAAAATTCAATCAACGGAAGATGATCATCCCAACTTCCTCCTAAATCAATAACACAAGCTCGTAGCATATCCTCGAGTGTTTGAATTGTACGCTCGCTTTGCCCATCCGTCTGAGTATGATAAGCAGTGTTGAAGTTTAATCGAGTGCCTAAAGATTGCTGAAAGCTTTTCCAAAAATATGATGTGTATCTCGTATCCCTATCAGAGATAATAGACACTGGCACTCCGTGAAGAGATACAATCTCATCTACGTACAGCTGAGCCAACTTGTCGGAGCTGTGAGTTTCTTTAATCGGTAAGAAGTGGGCTGACTTAGTCAACCTGTCGACTATCGCCCAAATAGTATCATTTCCTCGCTTTGTCTTTGGTAACTTTGTGATAAAATCCATAGTTACCATTTCCCATTTCCAGGTGGGAAGTTCAGGTTGTTGTAGCAAACCTGACGGCTTTTGATGTTCTGCTTTAACTTGAGCGCACGTCAGACATTTAGCCACATAAGTGGCTATAGACTTCTTCAAACCTATCCACCAATAATTTGCCTTTAAATCCTGGTACATCTTATCACTGCCAGGATGAACAGAGTACTTGGAACTATGGGCTTCTTGAAGGATCACTTCCCTAAGTCCTCCATAGATTGGAACCCATATTCATCCATTTAATCTTAGGATTCCATCCTTGCCATACGACAAATGTTCAGCAGTTACGCCTAACTTCTCATTCGGATAGTTAGCTTCTAATACAGCTTCTTTTTGAGTGGCTAACAACCTTTCATTCAAATTGTTCTTCAATTCAATGCTCTTGGCATTGATTCTAATCGGCTTAACCCTTTCCTTCCTGCTCAAGGCATCAGCGACTACATTCGCTTTGCCTGGATGATATCGGATTTCACAATCATAATCATTCAGCGTTTCCATCCATCGACGCTGTCTCATGTTAAGATCCTTTTGGTTAAACAGATGCCGAAGGCTCTTATGATCAGAATAGATCATGCACTTGGTTCCATATAAATAATGTCTCCAAAGGTTTAGTGCAAATACAACGGCACCCAACTCTAAATCATGGGTGGTGTAATTCTTCTCGTGCACCTTTAATTGACGCGAGGTATAGGCAATAACCTTGCCTTTCTGCATTAGCACACATCCCATGCCTGTGTGCGATGCGTCGCAATAAACCACAAATTCTTCAATACCTTCAGGCAATGTCAGCACAGCCGCATTGCTCAACTTCTTTTTAAGAATATCAAAGGATTCTTGTTGCTTGGATCCCCAGTCAAACTTGACATTCTTGCGGGTCAGCGATGTCAGAGGTGCGGCAATCCTTGAAAAGTTTTCAATAAAACGCCTATAGTATCCTGCTAGACCTAAGAAGCTGCGTATCTCTGTAGGAGTCTTAGGCTCTTGCCAATTCATAATTGCCTCAATCTTAGCGGAATCCACTTGGATACCACGCTCGCTTACCACATGTCCAAGAAATTGGACTTCACGAAGCCAAAACTTGCATTTTGAAAACTTGGCCTAGAGCTTCTCTTGCTGTAGTAGTTTAAGGATACATCGAAGATGTCTTTCATAATCGGCTTGATTCTTCGAGTAAATAAGAATGTCATCAATGAAGACAATGACAAACTTATCCAAGTAACGATTTGCAAACGCGATTCATGAGATCCATGAACGCTGCTGGTGCATTAGTGAGCCCAAAAGGCATCACCAAGAACTCTTAATGACCATAGCGAGTTCTGAATGCAGTCTTATGCACGTCTTCATCTTTGACCTTCAGTTGATGGTAATCTGACCTTAAATCAATCTTGGAGAAGTAACTTGCTCCTTGAAGTTGATCAAATAGATCATCGATCCTGGGTAACGGACACCTGTTCTTGATTGTGACTTTATTCAGCTCGCGATAATCAATGCATAAACGCATTGGTCCATCTTTCTTCTTCACAAAGAGAATCGGTGCTTCCCAAGGGGACGAGCTAGGTCGAATAAAACCCTTTGCCAACAATTCATCCAAATGAGTCCTTAACTCTTTCATCTCAGTTGGAGCCAAACGATAAGGTGCTCTTGCAATTAGTGCAGCTCCAGGAATAATGTCGTTTCTGAACTCCACTTGCCTATATGGGGGTAAACCAGGTAGTTCTTCAGGGAATACATCGGGGTATTAAGAGATAATGGGAATGTCTTCGATCTTAGGCCTTGGTTCATCAATAGTCACCTGTGCCATATAAATGACACAACCTTTCTTCATACACCTTGATGCCTTAAGCATAGACACTTGCTTAGGCAACCCGTACTGAGTATCTCCTTGTATTGTTAACGGCTCACCATAGGGAGTCTTGATCACTACTTGTTTCTTGTCACAAACGATCTGAGCCTGGTTATGAGACAACCAATCCATGCCTATCACTATATCGAATCCAGCTAGTTTTAACGGAAGCAAGGAGAGCGGAAAAGAGTGATTCCTAATGGATATAAAACATCCATCTAGAACTGTTGAAGCGGTCTCTATAGTGCCATCGACTAATTCTACTTCATACTTTATGCTTAGAGTCTTAATAGGCAGATTTAATAACTTACAAAATTTATTATCCACAAAAGACTTGTCTGCACCCGAATCAAACAATACTCCAGCATAAACATCATTGATAAGAAAGGTACCTGTTATCACATTGTCGTTCTGAATGGCCTCTTGAGCATTCTTTTGAAAGACCCGTGCATTGGTCTTTTTACCTTCTTTAGGTTTCTTTGCATACTTTGGGCAGTTGGACTTGATGTGCCCCTTCTCGTTACAGTTGTAACAAGTCGCATCCTTTATCTTCTTTCAATCTAACGTTTTATGCTCACTTGATTTGCAAATCCCACAAGCCCTAGGCTGCGATTGGGATTTTGATTCGAACCTGCACTTTCCTAGATGACGCTTCTTGCAGGTTTTACACTTGGGTTTTTCACCCGACTGCTGACTATCCTTTTTAAATCTGGAACCCTTCTTGTTCTCAGAGTTCCCCTTATGCTTCTTCTCAGAACGGCGTGAGTTCTCATCCTCTCGTTTCCTTTTCCCCTCATCAGAATTCCTGAGCGATCTCTGCTTGACCGCATCAAGAGTAAGAGATAACGACAAATCAGCCACCGACCTGAAGGTGGTAGGTCTTGATGCTTTCATACTTGCCTTGATTTCTAGAGCTAGACCTCCAATAAAACGAGCTATTCGTTTTGGTTCTAGTGTAACCAAGTATGGAACCAATCGAGACATGGTATTAAAACTCGTAAGATATGCCTGACAGTCTAAGTTCTTCATGACCAATGTCAAGAAGTCAGTCTCGATTTTCTCAACTTCATGTTGGGGACATAAATTTTCTTTGATAAGAGCAACAAACTGATCCCAAGTCAAATTATATAGTGGGATCTTCCCAGTAGCTTGGATTAGCGACCTCCACCAAGCTAGAGCTTCACCTTTGAACGATTGTGACACAAACTTCACAATATCTTTATCAGCAGAACCGCTGATATCAACCACGGTATCCATCTCGTCGAGCCAAGTCATACAATCAATGGCTCCTTTCTCCCCTGTGAAATCCCTCGGCTTACAAGAGACAAAGTATTTATAAGAACAGGTTTTGACCCGAGGCTCCTGATTAAGCACAACCTGTCTAGACGGTACACTTCTCTGATTTGATGAGTGATGAGAATCACTCTTGTGAGCTGTATGAGTCTTGGAGGGTGGTTTTGAATGTGGTACAGACTGAGTTCTGACGCGAGTACCACTTGATTCATTAAACTGTCTGTCAAGAGCTCGAGTAACGGCATTATCTATTAATGCTTGTAGTTCCGCACCAGATACATTAATCTGGTAGTATCATTATTCTCCCGCAGGTGACTGTTAACCTCATCCGATCCGGCCATGTAGCTTGTTTGCTACATAAAATATTGTCAAAGATTTATTCAGAAGTCTGTTATGGAATTATCGTTTATGGCAATTAACTAACCATGGTAACTATAAACCATATTGGTTAATTTAATCTATTCAAATTTTCATTATATTTTATCCAGTTATAAACTATTAAGGATAATAGGGTGGCATACAAAAGGCCTAGTCACAAAGACAGTTTTTAAATTACAAGCCATGATCTTATAGGATCGAGGCATTTAGGTTTGAACGTAGTTCATTATCTTTCTTGACAGGGAGTTATAGACTACAACTGTCTTTTGTCTTATTTGACAATTATTATGGCCCGTAGGCACATCATCATAAATGGATGTTTAACTAATAAAAAGAATTGGAAGGATCCAATATAAAGATGACTTATGTGATTTTATCAAATCACATTTTCCAGGAGTGTTAACATGTTTTCAGATGTTAACAAGGATTGAATCTTAAAAAGGACTACCATCATGGCCCTGTCTTAGAATGACACATGGGCCAGGTTTTTACCTTTAAGATTTCACTTAATAATCAATGGCAGATTAATTACAAAAAGGAATGATATTTGATTTATTTCATACATTATATTTATGCATATGATGACAAATGAAATTTTAAAATTAGAACATACCATTAAATTTAAAAGGAGTACATAGGTGCCCTAAACGGGACTTTTACATAAATAACTTGCCCACGCAGGGGCTAAAATGAAAATACAAGTCCTTGCAGAGACTAAGTACATAAATAAAAATGTCCACGCAGGGACTTGATTGAAATAAAGAAATTACAATACAAATAAATAAGGAATCTTCAAAAATCCCTCTTCTTCTTCCCCCTGATCAAACTCGCCAAACCCTTAAGCAGACCCTGGCGACTTCTACGCTCTTCTTGAACTTCCCGTTCCACTTGTTCAACCTATGAAGAATTTCCTGTTGTTGCGGTGGCTGGATCAGAGGCGGCTGCGCTTGCTGCTGCTGTGGAGGTTGAGGAGGTGGCGGGTATTGATACCCATATGCTTGGTACCCAGATTGGTACGAAGCTGCGTAGGGCCCTTCAGGGTGAAGGGCATTGTAGTTTGCCGTTACAAGATATGGGTCAACATCGGGGGCATTGTAGTAGTTGTACCCTGGGTAGGCTGGCTGCTCAAATGGGTTATACGCCGCTGCACCGGCGTATGAAGGAATTGGGTTATCATAACCCGTTGGTGGTGGTGGTGCGATCGGAGCTGAGTCGACCTCTGAAACGGGGTTTGAAGGCCCACCCATTTGCGGGTCTTCATAAAGTGGAGGGTAGTGACTGCCACTGGAGTGCTGAGGGGTGCTGAAGTGAAATTCCACACCTCGCACGGACATCCGTGCACCTAATCTTCTCCGCCTTGGTGGTTCTAGAGGCGGCTGCTGTACTGGCGGCAGCGGTGGCGGTGGCGTGACCGCCTCAAAATGTGGGTCCTCAGAGGAGGCCTGTTGGTGTGGTGATGAGTGGTGGGAAGGTGTGTACTCCCAGTGATAATTGCTCCACCATTGAGCAATTGAATCGGGACCTCTATAAGGCTAACCATGAAAAGATGATCCGTCTAAAATCTCTATGGGATGCGTGGGCGTCCCAGTTGGCGGCTCGGCAGGCTCTGGATCTGGATCTGGATCCTCGTCCATATCCATGTCCTGGGCTTCAGGAAAGTGGTATTCTGGTCCCAACGGGTTATGGCCCATTGGTTCTTCATTCATGTTTGCCGGATTAAATCGGCTCTAAAAGTAGGGGTTTGGGTCTTGGAAGGCCCGGTGTGATCCTGATCGTCGCAACGGGATGAAAGAGTGGTCAGAGTTATGGGGCTCATTTTTCGATTGTGGCCCAAAGGAATGGTGGTAAGAAGGTGATGAACTGAGCGAGACTGAACGCCTCGCCGGCTCCAAGTAGGTCCTCCAATCTTCATGGGGACTTGAGCTCAAAGTGGCTGATGGAGTTCGCCGGTGTGAAGGCCCAGCCTCATGATCATTAGGAGCAGTGAATGGTGCCTTGCCTCGTCCTCCTCTCCTGAATCTTGGCGGCATTTTCTTATGTTCCTGTCAAAACAAACAAAAGAAAAAACAAAAGAAAGCAATAAGATTAGGATTAGTCCTATGTCGTTAGCCTAGAATCGGAGGTCAAGGAATGTGCAAACTGTGTCAATGAGATTAAACACAAAAAGGCTAGCATTTACTTCACTCAATGTTGGCTCTGATACCAACCTGTCACACCCCGATATTTCCACGTATTACCGGTGGGCCCGGTGGGGAGTATCGTGACGTAGTTGATATCATCATAGTCAAATAATCACAGTTTAATGCACAGCGGAAGTCTAAAAGTAATATTATTACAAACCGATTCGAAAGAAACATTAAACATTACAACGGTTTGAAAAGTGGATCCACAGGCGGATCAAAACAAAAGAGATATTGTTCAACAGATTTAAGCATTAAAAGCTTGCAAGACTCTTTATTTGATACTAGGAGTAGCCAACCCATTTCGCTTAGTACCTGCACTTAACCTTTTTGGAAAATACGTCAGTTTACACTGGTAAATACAATTAACCGACTCATTTTGAAAAAGTTTAAGAAAATTGATTTAAATGCACAAGGCACAAATAATCTTTTATAACTTGGGATAATTATTTAAAAATAATCTTATAAAAGAATTATATGTTTGTTATATGTTCAGTAGCCAGGGTTAGAAATACCGGGTTAAAGATTAATAGACACACCACATAATATATCCCACGGCGAGTTATTCTCGAACAAGTGGGTATATCTTTTTACATACGCACCGGCAGGTGTATGCCTACACCCCATGCTTAAGTCGTGACCATTTCAATGAATGAGCCGAGGATATCCAGGACATGGTCATTAATCCCCCCCAAAGGCTTAAAACAAACAAAACAGATTAAATGGGTTATCTCAATGATTTAACCATTATTCGATTAAAAATTCAATACCCGACCAAGCGGTATTATTAAATACCGTACCGCAAGCCCGTATAAGGGAAAATAAGTTAAAAGTATTTACCTGAGCTAAAATATAAATTTTAATCCCAGTCGTATAACAAAGCAGCAAGTACGGTAGCTTTTACTGGTCTCCTAAATCTGGAACGAAGGTTTTAATAACCTATTAGATTTCTAACGGGTCTTACTTAAGTTTAAACTTAGACCGGTTAGTTTTAAAGAAAGGTATACGGTTCAAAACGCAAGATTAAGCGAAGACCGGATTAGAATGTGATTTAGACCCGGCAAGTATGAAGACTTGTTTAATATGGGTAAACCAAACACATTCTGGATTTTGAAGTGAAAATGATAAGGTTTGACCCGTTTCGGTTAATTTATGCAAACTAGTTACATAAACCGTACCGAACGCGAAAAATGCATAACGGGTAACAAAATGAGTCATGAATAGGTTCCCTAAGTTAATATGCTTAAAATGTGTTATGATATCAGTATGATACCTTCCATTATGCCCAAAACGCATTTAAAATCAATTTAAGCCCCGTAAGGGTATTTTGGTCATTTTAAAGCTTATAAAAGAGGTTAAATAGTAATCTAAGTTTATGGTCTAAAGTGATCAGTAAAAATGTTTATTTTAGTGAGTTATATCAGTAGGATATTGCATATATGTGAAATTTATCATTTATGTCCAAACTATGCACCGTAGGGGCATTTTGGTCATTTCACATAAGCTTTAAGGGTCAAATTTGAAAATCTGAGTTCAAAACTTTTATTTACTGTTAAAGTATAAAAATTAATTCAAAATATCAGTAGGTAACAAACCTTAGATGCCTAATATGGTTTTAAACCATACTATGCGCCTAAATCGCATAAAAGTCGGTATTTGACGATATTCGGGTTTATTAAAGAAGTCTGGGATTGACCAGCCTTTACAGTTTAAAATAACTTATTTATTATATAAAATCAATAGAAATAGGTTTGACATGTAAAGGATGTGTAAAACTCATTTTATTAGCAAAAAAGGCATTATCGTCAATTACCGAGTCTATGCAAGAACTCTATGTTATGATCAGTTTAAAATTTAATAAAAATTTCCAAAGATCCCTAAATATTATATTACATCAGTGGGTAAAAGGTTTGGTGTCAAAATTTGGGTTTAAATAGGATTTATGTCGAAAATGTCGTTTAATTAATAAAAAGGCTTTCATTTACGATATTGAGCATAACTCCTAATTTAGACCACAAACTGATATCAAATTTTTAGGGCATGCTTATAAATTAGTAATAAAGGTTTTTGTCCTCTCACATTTTCAAAAATCTCGTTTTAATATCAAAAGGGCATATTGGTCAACTTTTATGCAAATAACGGAAACATGCAAATGAATCGGATTACTAAGGATCCAGGTTGTATAACTTTAGAGGGTTATACTAACCTATAATATGGTCCTAAAGGAACCCTAAGGCATATCTAAACTAAGGTAAATCGGGTTAGAACTGAAAGTCAAAGCAAAAGCCTACTTTTGCGACTTTCGGTTCCGAACCGAGCCTAAACTCAGAATTGTCGGGTTGAACATGCTTAGACATGTTCTTATATTATTTACCAAGTTATTTTAATGTTAAAACAGGTTCCATAACCTCTGCATTGTTAGTTATGAATTTATTTGTAAAAATAGATTCTATTGACTTTTTAATAACAAGTTTGACCCGACAATTGACCAAGTTAGAGTGATAATCAGTGGGTGCCCTTTTAAGGGTTTAATACCCACATAATTACCAACTCATAGCCACTTTCAATTCGAATAATGGCTGGACCATTAGTGATTAATCACTAAGTCAAAGCTTAATTACGATGGCTTTGACTTTTGGTCATTAAACTAATAAAACTTAAACTAGAGGAGCTAAGAATGCTTACTAGGGGACTTAGCACGAGTATTGATCCTTAGAAAATGACCTTGAGCTCCAGGAGGCTCCCAAGAGTGAGTTGTGAAGAAATTTTCAAAGTGTGCAATTGATCAAATGACAACAAAGGCCTTATATAGGATTTCTAGAACTCCAAGATCATTCCATCTGCAAATCTATAGCAACAAGATGGTCCCAAGGGTCCCTAGTGCATGAAATATTGTTGGCTCAGACCCTGGTTTCGAAAAATTGCGTGCAAAGGCGGTGATACAGGCTGAACTTGCAGCTGTGCAGACTTTTCTGCATCTGGCACTCTTACGCAGCCTGCGTAAGAGTTGGCCTAAGATCTACGCGGCCCGCGTGAAGGGCAATCTCTGGTAAAAAGTTTGCCAAGTTTGCAATTTCAGTCCCTGGTCCAAATAAACTTTATTTTACTTCCATTTATTGCATTTAGGACCCCCATAGTTAACTATTTAGGGCCTTGGGTCATAAACTAACTCCGTTAAGCTCCCGGTTAGTTGTATGATCACCCGAGAAGTCTTGAATTGCAACGTTGACGCATTTGACGCTTATTTCTTGGAATTAACACTTTGATTATTTATGTGCATCGAAACTCCACGAATTTATTATCCAACATTCATGGAAGTATAAGGAAGTATTACAAAGTCTCGGAAATGTTAAAAGGTCACTCAGAGGTAACTTTAAACATGTTGACACATTTAACCCTTATGCTTTGTAAACTTTTCAATTTAAGCACAAACGACTTTCTAAGTTTGATATTTTATTTATTAAAGAATACGAACGTCGTGTGAGGTCAATCAGAGGCACAAGAAAAGCATGTTGACACTTTGGATCCTTATAGTTACATATTTACATTATTTGACAACTTTAGTCCCTCAAGATCAATCCATTACACGTTTACTGTCCATGACACGTGTCTTTATTATATTGGTCGTGATTTTACGAAGTGTTACAATAACCACCCCATCGAGTTCTATTAAACTGAAATCGACATGTTACAAATTATACTTCGTCTTGTTGCTTGCAAGTTTTGTTTGTTATTCTCCAATACGGGTTTAGAATATCCTGGATGTTACAACTTATTTTTTAAAAATAATTACGTCGAAACGTAAGAAAATAGTGTTTTTTTAAGTTAAGGGATGGTATCGCATTCCGGCGGCATCGAAACGTAAAGTAACTTGAATTTATATCGTCTAATGTAAACGTATTGTATTTGACCCGACTCGTTTCCAAATAGCATTTACATCAAAACGTAGACCAACCGAAACATAAATAAAAGAGTAAACTTCAATTTTCGTCCCTGTGGTTTGCTGATTTTAACAGTTTCAGTCCAATAGTTTATAAATAACAGTTTCAGTCCATTAGTTTCCTGATTTTAACAGTTTCAGTCCATTAGTTTTCTGATTTTAACAGTTTCAGTCCATTAGTTTCCTGATTTTAACAGTTTCAGTCCACACTGGTATGGACTGAAACTGTTAAAATCAGGAAACTAATGGACTGAAACTGTTAAAATCAGGAAACTAATGGATGATAACTGTAATTTATAAACTATTGGACTGAAACTGTTAAAATCAGCAAACCACAGGGACGAAAATTGAAGTTTACTCTAAATAAAAATATGCGCTAAAGCGTATTATATTTCACCCGACAAATTTTACGTGGAAACGTAAATCAACTTGAATGTATACCGACACATACATATATATAGTTAAGCAGTTAAAACTCGAGGGAGTTAAAATTAACATTTTATAAAGTTTTTTAGAAAGATAAGGGGTGTAAGTAATAAGATTGAAAGTTAAGGGTTCAAAGTTTAAAAAAAGCAAAAATCAACAAAAAAAAAAAAGAAAGAAAAAAGTTATTATAGCTCCAATGTGACCCAACTTGTTCTATAACTAGTGTTTAGCCCTCACGTTACGAGTGCGAGATCATAAAACTGTGCTAAGTATTAAGCAAACAAAGACCAAAATTGAAAAGAGTCGTAAAACAAAAATCACAAATTTATTCCACAACTTGACGTAAAACGTAGACAAACTCAAATTTATACCAAGAAAGTTTTAACTTAAAGATAACAAAAAGACAAAACTTAAAAGGCAAAAAGTGAAACGTACAAACTTAAGGATTCGAAAATGAAATCCACGTTTACTACAAGACGAAAATGATAATACATTAAAAAAACATCACTATACGACAAAAAAAAACTAAACACAAAAGACAAAAACAGAAAAGACAAAAAGAAATCTAAACATCTAAACACTATTAATAAATAAGAACCTATCCTAATTGTATATAAATAATAAGCTAGTTTAGGCTTGTGAATCGTTTCGTGTTTGATAAGCGAAAATCCGGCTCGGACTAATTTATTAAACGAGCTTGTTTTTAACCTCGGCTCGTTTCAAGTTTTTTTAGTCAAGCCCGAGTAACTCAACTCGTTTGCACCCCTAGTAATTATTTTGTTAGGAAAATAACTTAGTCATAATAAATAAAAAGAATAATATTAATCATATTGTAGTTTTGTTAATGCAAGTTAACTTACACACATCACCAACAATTCTATTTAAAAATTTCCCTAATTGAAGACACGTGTAAGCAACAGATTTGTGAAACCATAAAAGGAATTTTGTATATAAACCAAGAATTTGAAACATTATTACAACTTGCATTTTTGTTACTCTCTCTCTTCTCTTTCTCCCTCTAGGGTTTCCTTGAAATTTCAGGTAAATCTTCATCATCATCATCAATGTGTTTTAGTTAGATTTTGAAATAATTTATTGTAACACCTCAGAAATTCTTGACGAATAATATGGAAACACGTGTCCATTTAACTCTCAAATAATCCCGGTAAGTTGGACGAGAGGGACCAAATTCATAAATAAGTGGAAAGATGAAGGTTGAGAGGTCAAACATGATGAAATGCCAAAGTTTTGGCCTCGGACGGTCCCTTACGGTCCGTAAGGAATTTGAATCCTGTGTGCGCCAGAAGCCCTTACGGACCGCAAGGCTTCACCTCTAACGGTCCGCAAGAGGGTCGTTGGCAGTTCATGTGCAGCTGGCAGTTGCAGCTGTTGTGCCTGCCACCAATACTGCGGTTTTGCCACCTTTTCTCATGCTTTGGACATGTTTGATGACACTAATCACCTCCCTAGCATCCCTGATCACACTTGGAAAGAATTGAGGGCATGAACTCTGTAACGCCTCGTATTTTCATATTTGTATTTTAACTTTTCGAGGCGTTAATCATAATGGTAATACATTTTTTTTATCACATTGTTAATGGGTAAACACAAGATTTTTATAAGAAACCGAAAAACTATACAAAGAAAAATTATTAGAAAAATTATTTTTCTAATAAATTTTTATACAAAAGAATTTTTAATAATTTTTAGAAATGGTTTTAGTATAGGTCCCTTTTATAAAAAGTGCTTGTTTTAATCCATAGTATTAAAAAAAAAACTGTTAGCGTGAATAGTACCCTGCAGGGTACTATTCACATCAGCAACTATTTTTGAACGAAAATATGAGCATTTTTCTCATTTCCTGCCTAATTTTGCAGCCATTTGACCAATTTAGATCACCACCTACCCCCTTCTATCTATAAATACACCTTCCCTAAGGCCTTAGACTCTTGCACAACTCTCAAATCTCTCCTAAATCACTCTCAAATCTCTTGCAAAGTTGAAATTCGGGCAGATTCACCCTTGCATGCAAAAGTGAGCATAACTTGCTCAAAACTCAACCAAATTACTTGATTCTTTTTCCTACTTGTTTGTATAATCATGGGGTTTGATTCCTTGACTTCTCCTGGGAGAAATCAGACCTGGAATTGCCCCGAAAATGTCCATAAACTTTCTGTTTTGCATGAAACTTTCCTAAACTCTTGCATACTTCAAACAAACTTGTGTTCTTATGCTTCTAGTCTATTGTATGATTAGTAAAGCCAAACCAAAGTTGTTTTACACTTAATAAGAGTGTCTAAACATTCTAAACTTTCTGTTTTAATAGAGTTGTTGACTCACAAGTGGTGCCAAGTCTTGAACTTGAAGATGGTGTGATTACTTAGTTAGCCTAGGCTAACTTACATACAAGTCCCGACATCACTTGATGTTTTGTTTAGTATAATTGTACCTTTAATTCATAAACATACTTATAAGGTTCCTAAGTGGAAGGTTCAACCTCCCGCCTCTTACATAACCTATATATTAACATAATAATCGAGGTAACCAAGTGGAAGGTTTAACCTCCCGCCTCCTACATAATTTATATGGCACCAAGAGGTAACCAAGTGGAAGGTTTAACCTCCCGCCTCCTACGTGGCTAACTATATTATTATTATGTATATATTATTATTATGAATATATTATAATGTATATATTATAATTATGTATATATTATAAACCGAACCCTTGATAGTGATTATATAAATCTACTACCAAGTTAATAAGTTCTCACTATGTGTGTAGTTCCTTGTCACGATTCTAATAGGTCTTGAGCCTATGAAATCATATATAATCCTTAAGGATTACCATAGTGTCGAGACAAGTGCTAATACCATAGAGAATATTTTCCTAATACATACTTTGTCATTCTGTGAATCTAAGTCCGAATCTCGACTCTAAACATACTTGAACTTTAGTCTTTACACATTCAACCTTCTAAACTCGTCAACTTCCTCACATTGGATAATCGGAAAGTATATGCAATATTGTGAGTATACTCGATCCCTTTTTGCTTTAAACACTTTTGGGATGCAACATGTATTCTATATTCAAACACGTGACACTTGAAACTTATTTGAAACATACTCTATCCATTTAAACATGAAACTTGTGATACTTGATACTATCTTGTGCTATGTGAACGTTTAATCCCTGTGTGTAGTTCCGCCCTAACAATTAGTAGTACTATGCATATGCTATAGGAGTCGTGCACCTCCCCCATTTGTATTCGAGGGGTATTGTTAGGATGTATCTTTTAAACTCCCGTTAAACTTTGGGAGAGACACTTTAACGCATTGGGAAACTTGGGCTATCACTTGGACTGCGTGAACTAGCATGGCTGAAACTATTTTTATAATGTTTATGTTGGATATGAGTACTTTTATTCTATGTTATATTAAGTATCAAACTTGTATACTCGCCAACTTTTTGTTGATTTTATTTTAATACATGTTGCAGGTTGATAGTCAAGATCATGATGGAATCAAGTTAGGATGGACTAGATACACACCTTTAATCTATTTATCTTTTGATGTTATGTTGAAATTTGAACAATGTTGTTATTTCTATTTTAAATGTTGTATGACAATTTAGCACTTGCAAATGAAATTTGAATTTAATTAAATATTGTCACATAGTGTTATGAAGTCTCGAGCAATCTATACACACTTCGTCTCATCCCGATGTTTCCGCCATCGGTTGGGGTGTGACAAACTCAAGTATAAATAGCCATGTTTTTGCTTCATTTGGACTTGCACCTCTTAGATTCTTTCTCTCTATCTCCTGGAGTGCTTTTGATCTAAAGAGGCCTCCTACTTGAAGCTTAGTCTTCCTTAAACACTTGTAAGTCGTCTAACTCATTCTTGTTTCATTTATTATGCTAGTTATTAGCCGAAGGTCAAGCAAATTGACTTTTGCTTTGACTTTCTATTATGACCATTTTGGTCAAGCCAATGTTCAAATTGAACATGGCTACGAGATCATAATAATGTAGGTGTTAATCACCTATGAGGACACCTTCTGAAGATCACGTTAAGTTGGTCAAATGACGGGTCAAGGTTTTATTAAATAAAAGTAAAAAACGCAGATTTTCGTAATTAACGTTAAATGAACTTCTAAGTATCGAAACATTAAATTTTGACATTATAACAGTTTATATAACATACTAGGACATGTTAGGTCATGTCCAACCCGTCATTTCCTGCTTAGAGCTCGGTTCGTAACCGAAAGTGAAACAATTTGACTTATGCTTTGACTTTTGATTCTGACCCATTTAGGATAGTTTAGATACTGATTTGAAGTTGTAATATGATCGTATTATTGTGAGGAATAACCCCTAAGGGTTATACCTTCTGATCATATCATTTGTCGGGTCTTATGCAAAGTTCCTACAATATGCCTAATAATGCCTAAACGCCCTTTTTGCGCATAAATTGATTTTGAAACATAATGAACATATAATCTGAATTATAGATTGATATGGTAACCTAATAAACGTGTTTTGGCATATTGGACTTATCATAGATCCATCCGATCACTCGATGTTGCCTATACACGTACAATTGACTTGTATAGCATAGTTTGTATAAGTTAGCTGAATCGGGTCAAAACCTTTCCAAATCAGTTCTAATCAGAATGTTTGGTTATTTGACCCATATTATACAAGTCAGTATACTCGTGAAGGCTTAAACAATATTCTACCCGGTCTCCGCTTAATCTAGCGAACCGTATCTTTTTATTTAAGGTAACTGGTCCAAGTCCTATGACTTGAATAAGACCCATCAACGTTCCAACAGATCATAACTCTGTCCATTCCAGGCTAGGCGCCTCCAGTAAATTGCGCCTGTATTAGTTGTTTTGATTAACGGCCGTGCTTAAAACATCTTTGATTTGTAAAGATAAGCTCAGGTAAATACTGTTAGCCAATTTTCTCTATACGGGCTTGGGATACGACATTAGCCGCTTGGTCGGGTATTAAATCATGGGCAAATGATGCTGAAAATTTAAATAACTTGTTTTAATCCATTTTGCTTGATAACTTAAACATTGGGGGTTAATACGACCATGTGTCCTGGATATCTTCGGCTCACTTAATTGTAAGTGGCCACGACCTACGCGCGGGGTGTAGACATACACCTGACAGACGCTAATGCTATATTATATTTTTATTGAAAACGTGGCGTGTCGGTTAATCATGTATCAGAGTTTAGTTCCGGGGCCCATATGTAGTGACAAGCATGTAAAACTGGTAACAAGTGATATTACTTTTGTAACACCATGTAAAAACGTGTCCAATTATATAAAGACACGTGTCCTAAACTCTATATATGTGAAAGTTCGAGTTTGAAGGACTCAAGTTGTCAAACGGTGAAAATATGAAACCACAGGGACTAAAAGTGTCAATACGCCAAACTTGTGCCTCTGAATGACCATATACGGGGAATATATTCTTAAACGAGTGATTAATTGAATATAAGAAGCCGTTCATGAAAATAATCGGAAGATTATAAACTACGGGGGTTAAACGTGTCAACATGTTAATTCTTACCTCTGAGTGACCTTTTAACGAACCCGAGGCTTCGAAATATTCAAATATACTTTTAAGAATAAGTGGTATAAATTTCACGTGGTTTCGAGATCGTTATACAAGTTTTCAAGACTTTGGGTAAAAAGTTTCAACATGATGAAACTTGTGTTTATAGTAATATTTAACGAAACCGGGCCTAACGGAGTTTGGTTATGCTCCCTTGAACCTCTACAAACTAACTACAAGGGCCTTATACGCCAAAAATGAGGTTAAATAAGGTTTATAATGACCAGGGACTGAAACTGCCATGTTTGAAACATTTTTAACCTGAACAGCAGGTTTACGTGGGGCGCGTAAGCCCCCTTCTGATCCTACGCGGGCCGCGACAAATGCCCAGGTCTGCGAAAACTTGACAGCTACTGGTTGCAGCCTGTTCCACCGCCTTAGATGCCTAAATTTCGATACTTGGGGCTTGTTGTCGGTTTTAGGATACCACTAGGACACTTGGGGTGATCCTAAACACTCCCATTACACCTCGAATGATCTTGAATCAAGGATTTCAAGTATAAATAAACCTCTATGTTGAACATATTAATTGCTCATTTGGTTGCAACAACTTCAAAACTCATTTCTGGAGGTAGCAAGCACTAGGAGAAGATTAAGAAGTGTAGAAAACATAGCAATGACCTTATGTAAGAGTTTTAATCCCTGCTTAGCCAATTTTATTAGCATAAAAACCAAAAAGTCAAACATATCGTAATTAAGCTTTGACTCTCGGTTTAATCATAAATGGTCCAACCACTGACCGAAATGAAAGTGGTTATGGAACCATATTAAGGTAAGTGATTAACCCTTAAAATGGCACCTCCTAATTATTTCGTTTGACTAGTTAATTTTCGGGTCAAACTAGTTTGTCAAAAAGTCAATCTGGTCAGAAACTTTAAAAAATGATTTAAAATAATAAAACAGAGGTTCTAAATTATATTTTAACATTCTAATGACGTGGTAATTAGTATCAAAACATGTTTAATCAGGTCTAACCCGACAATTATCAGTCTAAGGTCAGTTTATAACCGAAAGTCGCAAAAGCTTGACTTTTGCTTTGACTTTCAGTTTTGACCCGTTTAAGCTTAATTGTTCCAATTTTTAAGCTTCCATTAGGACCATATTATATAGTAGTGTAACCCCCTGGAGTTATATTGCTTGGTCCTTAGTGGTTTGAATTATATGCTCTCATTTGTTAATATGCTTATAAATGTCGTAAATGCCCTTTTGACATATAAATGAGATTTTTAGAAATGTGAGAGGACAAAAACCTTTGCTACTGATATATAAGCTTGTACCGAAAATTTGACATCAGTTCTTGGTCTCAAACAAAAGTTATGCTCGATATCGTAATTAGAAGCTTTTTTATTAATTAAATTGCGATATCTTGCATAAGACTTGTCTAAACTTAGATTTTGAACCAAAACTCATCACCTATTGTTAAGATATTATTTTTAAGGATTATTAGTGCTTTTGGTCAGATTATAATCTGTTTAAATCATAGAGTTCTTGTGTAATCCGGTAAATGACGATAATACCCTTTTCATGCATAAAATGAGATTAACAAATGATTTGGATGCCAAACCTTTTCTTACTGATTTCATACATTAAATATATTATTTTGAGCATTTAAAATTGATCAAAATCTCAGATTTACATAAACATCTTGATTATCTCAATTAGCGAGTTTTACACTAATTAGGTGCATAGTATGGTTTAAAACCATATTTAACACCTAAGACTTGTTACCTACTGAATTTTTAAAAAACGTTAAATATTATTACCGTAGGTATAATTTATGAACTCATATTTCTAAAAATGTCCTTAAAAACATATGTGAAATGACCAAAATGCCCTTTCGGGGCATAGTTTGGACATAAATGGTAAACCTCACATATATGTAATATCTTACTGATGTAATGAGATAAAATAAATATTTTTACTGATTACAAAAGACCAGAACTTCAGTTTGTTATAAAATCTCTTTTATAATTATTAAAATGACCAAAATGCCCTTATGGGACTTAAATTGGTTTTAAATACTTTTTGGGCATATATGTTAACATCCTACTGATGTATTAACATATTTTAAGCATAATAACATTTGAGACCTGTATATAATTCATTTCGTTACTCGTTATGCGTTTATGCGTCCGGATCGGTTTATGTGACTAGTTTACGTAAAATAGCCGAAACGGGTTTAATCTTATCATTAAATCCTCAAATTCCAGAATGTGTTTAGTTTACCCATGTTATATAAGTATCCAAGCTTGTCGGGTCTAAACCACATTCTATTCCGGTCTCCACTTAATCTAGCGTTTAGAACCGTAAAGTTTCTTTCTAGCTAGCCGGTCTAAGTCTTTGACTTAACTAAAGACCCGTTAGCATCCTAATAGGTATTGAAACCTTCTATACAGATTAAGTAGCATCCAGTAGAAGGTATCATCATAAAGCTTTAGGATTATACGGATGAGTTACTTTTCACATTTAGCTCAGGAAAATACTTTTAACTTATTTTCCCTTATACGGGCTTGGGATATGGTATTATGATAATACCACTTGGTCGGGTATGAAATCATTTAATCGGATTGTGATTAATAAATTTACATAACCCATTTTAATCTGTCTTATTTGATAACATAAGCATTGGGGGTTAATACGACCGTGTCCTGGATATCCTAGGCTCATTTCATTTGAAAATGGCCACGATCTATGCACGGGGTGTAGGCATACACCTGACAGATGCAAATGCTAAAATATAAACCCACATGTTGGGGATTACTCCTTTGTGGGTTCTATAAGTGGTGAGTCGGTTAATCAAGGCCGACTTTCAACCGGCCCCAATTGTATGACAAACATATAAATATGTATACAAGATTATCTTAAATAATTGTCCCAAGTTATAAATGATTTGTGCCTTGTGCACTTAAATCAATTTTCTTAAATATTTTTAAATGAGTCAGTTAATTGTATTTACCAGTGTAAACTGACGTATTTTCTAAAGACTGATTGACAGGTACTTCTCGTAAATAGGCTGGAGCTACTAGGTGTCATATAAGAGGATCTTGCAAATCCCTAAATACCTGAAGTCTGTTATTTTTCGTTTCTTGTATTTTATTTATGATCCGCCTGTGGATCTTATTACAACCTAGTATGTATATTCTTCCATTCGGACACTCTGACATTATGGTTTGTAATAGTTTATTCACCAAGCCTTCTGCTGTGCTATTATATTGTGTGTATTGACTATGATGATATCAACTACGTCACGATACTCCCCGCCGGGTCCACTGGTAATATGTGGAAATATCGGGGTGTGACAGGTTGGTATCAGAGCCAACATTGAGTAAATTAAACACTAACATTTTGTGTTTAATCTCAATGACACAATAAGCACATTCCTTAGGCTTCCGAATCTAGGCATATGACCTAGGATTTATTCTTAACTTTCCTTCTTTCGTTTATATTTTGTTTTACTTGTTTTAATAGGTTAGCTAAAATGCTGCCACGTGTACGAGGCAAGGGAAAGGGACCAATGTGAGGAGGGCCATCAGGCCACGCGGGACCCTCCCATAGGCGCACTCCGTTAGCATCTTTCTCTAGTTCCGACTCTCGGGATCATTGGAGTCATATCTTCGAACCGGCGAGGCATTTTGTTTCGCTAGGATCCTCACCTTCAGATCCTCCAAAATTTGGGCAACTCATTCCTGATGAGCCCCATCATTCCCACCACTCTCAGGAATCACACCATTCTCACCATTCACACCAATCTTACCACTCTTTACACTCCAATTCTCTCAATCACTCCGATTCCATTTATTCCCTAGCTCAGTTCAACCCCAACGACTATGTCAACAATCTTCTGGGTTTCAATCCTTTAGGACCCGAAGATCACTTCTCCCAAGAGATAGAAATGGATGACAACCCTGACCCAGAACCACCAACCAGGACACCTGGCCACCCTATCAGCATATCCAGTGGTTATCCATATCAAGGATCGCCATACCAGGGGCCCAATTCTTTTGCCGAAAGGTGGGCCACGTATGAATGGGAATTCACCCCTTCATATCATAACTCTCCTGCTCAACCTCCTTTGATTGAACCATATCTTCATGCGGTTACCCCACCACCTCTACCTATTGAGGAACCACCTCAGCTACCTCCCGAGCCGCCTAGGCGAAGGAGGAATGCACAAATGTATGTGCATGGGGGGCCACAGTTCAGTTCCCTTCAAGGCTCTAGCTCATACCCTCCTATTCCCGAGGACACCCAAATGGGTGGACCCTCGCATGCGGTGCCGGAATACAATCCCCCGCCAGTTTCTTATGCACCACCGCCACCGCTAGTGGGTTTTGACAACCCGATACCAACATACCCAGGTTCTTCAGGGTATAACCCATCTGGGTATCCAATCACTATGGAATATGGAGCCCAAGATCCACATCTTACTGCAGCACAGTATAATGCACTTTATCCTTCTTCTTACCCACCAGTTTACCCAACTGGATATCCAGTGCAGGGGTATCAATACCCACCATATCAACAACCTCCTCCTCCCCAACAGGAGCAAACTCAGGAGATTCTACAGAGGTTGGACAGGGTTGAGCGAAAAGCAGATGAAACCAATAAGAAGCATAACAACTTTCTCAAGGGCCTTGCGAATCTCATCAAAGGCAAAAAGAAGTAGGAAGTTGTTTATTTTATCTTGTATTGTCTTTTAATCAAGTCTATGCAAGGACATTTTTATTTTCAGTACCGAGTCCCTGCGTGGACTTATTTCTATTTCTGTAGCCACTGCGTGGACAGTGTGTCACACCCCAATATTTCCACGTATTACCGGTGGGTCCGGTGGAGAGTATCATGACGTAGTTGATATCATCATAGACAATTTATTACAGTTTAATACACAGCGGAAGTCGAAAGATAGAAACATTACAAACCGAATGAAAGTAATATCAATTATTACAATAACGGTTGTAAAGAGATCCACAGGCGGATCAAAGTATAAAGAAACATTGTTCAGCAGATTTATAAACATCTAAGCTTGCAAGACTCTTTATTGATGCTAGGAGTAGCCAGCCTATTCTGTCTAGTACCTGCACTTAGCCTTTTTGGATAATACGTCAGTTTACACTGGTAAATACAATTAACCGACTCATTTTAAAAATGTTTATTAAAAATTGATTTGAATGCACAAGGCACAAAATATCTTTTATAACTTGGGATAATTATTTAAAAATAAACTTGTTAAAGAATTACATGTTTATTATACGTTCAGTAGCCTGGGCTGAAAACCGGGTTAAAGATTAATAGACACACCACATAATATATCCCGACACACCACATAATATATCCCACGGCGAGTTATTCTCGAACAGGTGGGTACATTATTTTACATACGCACCGGCAGGTGTATGCCTACACCCCGTGCTTAAGTCGTGGCCATTTCAATGAATGAGCCGAGTATATCCAGGACATGGTCATTAGCCCCCCAAAGGCTTAGAATAAACAAAACAGATTAAACGGGTTATCTCAATAAATTAACCTCCATACGATTCAAAATTCAATACCCGACCAAGCGGTATTTTATATACCGTACCCCAAGCCCGTATAAGGGAAAATAAGTTAAAAGTATTTACCTGAGCAAATTATACAAATTTATCCCAGCCGTACAAATCAGCAAATGCAGGTATCTTTTACTAGGCTCCTAAATCTGGAACGAAGGTTTTAATTAACCTATTAGATTCCTAACGGATCTTACTTAAGTTTAAACTTAGACCGGTTAGTTTTAAAGAAAGGTATACGGTTCAAAACGCAAGATTAAGCGAAGACCGGATTAGAATGTGATTTAGACCCGAAAACTGCACCGAATGCGATAAATGCATAACGGGTAACCAAATGAGTCATGAACAGGTTTCCTAAGTTAATATGCCTTAAGTATGTTGTGATATCAGTAGGATACCTTCCATTATGCCCAAAACGAATTTAAACTCAAATTAAGCCACGTAGGGGTATTTTGGTCATTTTAAAGGTTATAAAAGAGATTAAATATTAATCTGAGGTTCGGGTCTAAATTGATCAGTAAAAATAATTATTTTTGTAAGTCATAACAGTAGGGTATTGCATATATGTGAAATTTATCATTTGAATCCAAACTGTACACCGTAGGGGCATTTTGGTAATTTCACATAAGCTTTAAAGGTCAAATTTGGAAATCTGAGTTCAAAACTTTTGCTTACTGTTAAAGTATAAAAATTTACTTAAAACATCAGTAGGTATTAAGTCTTATATGCCAAAAATGGTTTTAACCCATACTATGCGTTTAAAACGCGTAAAAGTCGGTTTTAAGCGATTTTCAGGTTATAATAGGAAATCCGAGTTTCTGATTAGTTTATAAAGTTCAAAATATTTTATTTATCATATAAAATCAGCAGCAAAAAGTTTGGCATCAAAATGTTATGTAAAACTCATTTTATTCGAGAAAAGGGTATAACCGACAATTACCGAATCAAAGCAAGAACCCTATGCTATGATCAGTTTAAAAATAAATAAAAATCTTCAAAAATCCCAAAATATTATATTACATCAGTGGGTAAAAGTTTTGGTGTCAAAATTTGGGTTTAGATAGGCTTTATGCTAATTATGCCGTTTAATTAATAAAAAGCTTTCAAATTATGCTATTGAGCATAACTCCTAACCTAGACCTCAAACTGATGTCAAATTTTTAGGACATGTTTATAAATCAGTAATAAAGGTTTTTTTCCTCTCATATTTTCAAAAATCTCGTTTTAAGGTCAAAAGGGCATAATGGTCAACATATAAGCAATCAACGGAAACATGCATATGAATCGGATTAATTAGGAACCAAGTTGTATAACCACAGAGAGTTATACTAACCTATAACCTGGTCCTAATGGAACACTAAGTCATATCTAAACTAAGCTAAGATGGGTCAGAACTAAAAGTCAAAGCAAAAGTCTTCTTTCGCGACTTTCTGTTCCAAACCGAGCCTAAACTCAAAATTGTCGGGTTGAACATGCTTATACATGTTCTTACATTAATTACCAAGTTATTCAAGTGTTAAAACAGGTTTCATAGCTTCTACATTGTTAATTATGAGTTTATTTGCAAAATAGCTTTCTGTTGACTTTTTATAATTAAGTTTGACCCAACAATTTACCTAGGTAGAGTGGAAATCAGAGGGTGCCCTTTTAAGGGTTTATTACCCACATAATTACCAACTCATAGCCACTTTCAATTCGAAAAATGACTGGACCATTAGTGATTAATCACTAAGTCAAAGCTTAATTATGACGGCTTTGACTTTAGGTCATTAAACTAATAAAATACGAATTAGAGAGGCTAAGAACACTGACAATGGTCCTTAGCACATATTAAGAGCTGATGGAAGCTTGCTTGAAGTCCAGAGAGCTCCAGAGAGTGATTGAGAATGATATTTGCAAATGAGTAAATGAACAAGAATACAAGAACCCTTTAAATAGGACTTAAAACCTCACAAGATTGCTCCACACAAGTCTAGGATTGATTCCTGATCATCCCAGGTGTCCCCTATGCATGAAAATCTGTTGGCCAAGCTCCTGAATTCGAAAACCACGCATGTAAGTCAGTGTAACCTGCTGTAACAGACAACTGTGCATGTTTTCTGCATCTACAGGTCTCAGGCGGCCTGCGTAAGGATTAGGGGAGGGTCTACGCGGCTGGTATGAGGCCCAGATCCGGTAAACCAAGTTTCAATAATTGCAATATAGGTCCCTGGTCCTTCTAATAGTTGTTTTAACTTGTTTTATTACACTTTTAACCCCCAAACTTGACTTTTAAGGACTCTAAGTCATAAACAAACTTCGTTAAGTCCCCGGTTAGTTATACGTTCACCCGAAAAGTCCTGAATTTCAACGTTGATGCTTTTAACACCTTATTTACGAATGTTAACGTATTTTCCTCATACGATATCGAAACCTTGTGAAATTTTTATCACTTATTCTTGGGAGCATATTTAATCGTTACAAAGCTTCGAGTTCATTAAAAGGTCACTCAGAGGTATAAATTAAATATGTTGACACATTTAACTGTTGCGGTTTGTAAACTTTCACTTTCTTTCACAAACGGCTTCATATGATTCATAATTCATTCGTTTAAGGGTATAAACATTGTGTAGGGTTGTTGAAAGGTATAATTATCGAATGTTGACACCTTGAATCCTTTTACACATATACTTTCTTTGTTTGTCAACTTTAGTCCCTTATATTTAATCCATTACACGTTTAAAGCTCATGACACGTGTCTTCATTATATTGGTCGTGATTTTACGAAGTTTTACATCCTCACCCCCTTAAAAGAAATCTTGACCTTGAGATTTACTGAAATAAATGAGGGTACTTCTATTTCATTGTGGACTCAACCTCCCAGTTATACTCTGGACCTCTGCGGGCATCCCATTTAACCTTTACAATCGGTACATGTTTCTTTCGAAGCTTCTTAACCTGTCGATCCTCGATCGACAAAGGTTTTTCGACAAACTTTAATCTCTCATCAATATGCACATCTGTATGTGGCATGACTAGTGATTCATCAGCTAGACATTTCTTCAGATTGCAGATGTGGAATACATTATGAATTCCACTGAGCTCTTCAGGCAGGTTTAACTTGTAAGCCACAGTTCCGACACATTCGATGATCTCGAATGGTCCTATGTATCGTGGGCTTAACTTGCCTTTCTTGCCAAAACGCATCACCCCTTTCCAGGGTGATACCTTAAGTAGAACCTTGTCACCTTCCTCAAATTTTAGAGGTTTACGCCTTTTATCTGCGTAGCATTTCTGCCTATCCCTGGCAGCTTTGAGATGATCTCGTATCTGTACAATCTTATCTATCGTCTTCAGGACTATATCAGGTCCTGTTAGTTGGACATCTCCAACTTCTGCCCAACAAACGGGCGTTCTACACTTTCTTCCATACAAAGCTTCAAAAGGTGCAGCTTGGATGCTCGAATGATAGCTATTATTATATGAAAATTCGATCATTGGAAGATGATCATCCCAACTTCCACCTAGATCCATAACACAAGCCCTTAACATATCTTCAAGTGTTTGTATAGTACGCTCACTTTGACCATCCGTCTGAGGATGATATGCAGTGCTTAAGTTTAATCGAGTGCCTAAGGACTGCTGAAAGCTTTTCTAGAAATGCGATGTATATCTTGTATCCCTATCAGAGATGATAGACACTGGCACTCCGTGAAGAGATACAATCCCATCCACGTACAGCTGAGCTAACTTATCTGAGCTGTGTGTTTCCTTAATAGGTAGGAAGTAGGCTGACTTGGTCAACCTGTCGACTATAACCCAAATAGTATCATTTCCTCGCTTTGTCTTTGGTAACTTTGTGTTGAAATCCATAGTTACCATTTCCCACTTTCAAGTGGGAAGTTCAGGCTGTTGTAGTAAACCTGACGGTTTCTGGTGTTCGGCTTTAACCTGAGCACATGTCAGCCATTTGGCCACGTAAGTGGCTATAGACTTCTTTAAGCCTATCCACCAATAATTTGCCTTTAAATACTGGTACATATTATCACAGCCAGGTTGAACAGAATATTTGGAGTTATGGGCTTGTTGAAGAATAACTTCTCGAAGTCCTCCATAAATTGGAACCCATATTCGTCCATTCAATCTTAGGATCCCATCCTTGCCATATGATAACTGTTCTGCAGTTACGCCCAGATTTTCACTTGGATAGTTAGCTTCTAATACGGCTTCCTTCTGAGCGGCTAACAATCTTTCATTCAAGTTGTTCTTCAATTCAATGCTCTTGGCATTGATTCTAATGGGCTTAACCCTTTCCTTTCTACTCAATGCGTTGGCGACCACATTCGCCTTTCCTGGATGATATTGGATTTCACAATCATAATCATTCAGTGTCTTCATCCATCGCCGCTGCCTCATGTTCAGATCCTTCTGATTAAACAGATGTTAAAGGCTCTTGTGATCAGAATAGATCACACACTTGGTACCATATAAATAATGCCTCCAAAGTTTTAGTGCAAATACAAATGCACCCAAGTCCAAATCGTGGGTGGTATAATTCTTCTCGTGCACTTTTAATTGTCGGGAAGCATAGGCAATAACTTTGCCCTTCTGTATGAGCACACATCCCATTCCAGTGTGTGATGCATCGCAGTATACCACAAATTCTTCAATCCCTTCAGGCAATGTCAACACAGGAGCATTGCTTAACTTCTGTTTAAGAATATCAAAGGATTCTTGTTGCTTAGGACCCCAATCAAACTTAATATTCTTCCTAGTCAACGAAGTTAGGGGTGCAACAATCCTTGAGAAATTTTCAATAAAACGCCTGTAATATCCTGCCAGGCCCAAGAAGCTGCGAATCTCTGTGGGCGTCTTCAGCTCTTGCCAATTCATGATAGCTTCAATCTTAACGAGATCCACCTGGATACCACGCTCACTAACCATATGTCCAAGAAACTGGATTTCACGAAGCCAAAATTCACATTTTGAAAACTTGGCGTAGAGCTTCTCTTGCTGAATAAGTTTAAGAATACATCGAAGATGTTTCTCATGATCAGCTTGGTTCTTTGAATATATAAGAATGTCATAAATGAAGACATTGACAAACTTGTCTAAGTAGGGTTTGTAAACGCGATTCATGAGGTCCATGAACGCTGCTGGTGCATTAGTGAGCCCGAAAGGCATCACTAAGAACTCATAGTGACCATAACGAGTCCTGAATGCAGTCTTATGCATATCTTCATCTCTGACCTCCAGTTGATGGTATCCTGACCTTAAATCAATATTGGAAAAGTAACTGGCTCCTTCCAGTTGATCAAACAGATCGTCGATCCTGGGCAATGGATATCTATTCTTGATAGTAACTTTATTCAGCTCGCGATAATCGATGCACAGCCGCATCGACCCATCCTTTTTCTTCACAAACAGAATCGGTGCTCCCCAAGGAGATGAGCTAGGCCTAATAAATCCCTTCGCCAACAAATCATCCAGTTGAGTTCTCAACTCCTTCATTTCAGTTGGTGCTAACCTGTAAGGTGCTCTTGCAACAGGTGCTGCTCCAGGTATAATGTCGATTCTGAACTCCACTTGCCTATCTGGTGGTAAACCAGGTAGTTCTTCAGGGAATACATCTGGATATTCAGAAATGATGGGAATGTCTTCGATCTTGGGCTTTGGTTCATCAATAGTCACTTGTGCCATATAAATGACACAACCTTTCTTCAAACACCTTGACGCCTTAAGCATAGACACTTGCTTAGGCAACCCATACTGAGTATCTCCCTGTATGGTAAGTGGCTCACCATACAGAGTCTTGATAACTACTTGCTTCTTATCACAAACGATTTGAGCTTAGTTATGGGATAACCAATCCATGCCTATTAGTATGTCGAATCCAGCTAGTTTCAAAGGAAGTAAAGACAATGGAAAAGAGTGGTTCCTAATGGATATAAAACATCCATCTAACACAGTTGAGGCAGTTTCTATGGTACCATCGGCCGGTTCTACTTCATACTTTATGCTCAGGGTTTTAACAGGCAGATTTAATAACTTACAAAACTTATTATCAACGAATGACTTATCTGCACCCGAATCAAATAATACCCTTGCATAAACATCATGGATAAGAAAGGTACCTGTTATCACATTGTCATCCTGAACTGCTTCCCGAGCATTCATCTGAAAGACCCTAGCATTGGTCTTCTTTCCATCTTCAGGTTTCTTGGCATACTTTGGGCAGTTAGACTTGATGTGCCCTTTCTCATTACAATTGTAGCAAGTAGCATCCTTTATCTTCTTGCAGTCTAATGTCTTATGCTCACTTGACTTGCAAATCCCACAAGCTCTTGGCTGGGACTGGGACTTTGATTCATACCTGCATTTTCCCAGATGGCGTTTCTTGCAGGTCTTGCATTTGGGCTTTTCACCCGACTGTTGATCATCTTTCTTGAATCCTGAACTCTTTTTGTAGTCAGAGTTCCCCTTGTGCTTCTTGTCTACACGGTGTGAGTTATCATCCTCATGCTTTCTCTTCCCAGCATTAGAATTTCTAAGCGATCTCTACCTGACCGCATCAAGGGTAAGAGATAGTGACAAATCAGCTACAGACCTAATGGTAGTCGGTCGAGAGGCTTTCACACTAGCTTTGATCTCCAGGGCTAAACCCCCAATGAAACGGGCTATACGTTTTGGTTCCAGCATCACCAAGTAAGGAACCAATCGAGACATGGTATTGAAACTCGTAAGATATGCCTGACAGTCCAAATTTTTCATAACTAATGTCAGGAAGTCAGTCTCGATCTTCTCAACTTCATGTTGAGGACAGAAAGTATCCTTGATTAAAGCAACAAACTGAGCCCATGTCAAATTGTATAACGGAATCTTTCCAGTAGCTTGGATCAAAGACCTCCACCAAGCTAGGGCTTCCCCCTTAAACGACTGAGACACAAACTTCACAATATCCTTATCAGCGCAACCACTGATATCAACCACGGTATCCATCTCGTCTAGCCACGACATGCAATCAATGGCTCCTTTTTCCCCAGTGAAATCTCGGGGCTTACAGGAGACGAAATACTTATAGGAACAACCCCGTGAAATCTCGGGGCTTACAGGAGACGAAATACTTATAGGAACAACCCCTAATACATGGCTCTTGATCGAATACAATCTTCTTCGACGGAACACTGTGCTGATTTGAGGAGTGTTGAGCATCATCCTTCTTTGACTCATGAGGTTTAGAGGTGTCACACCCCTTTCTAAGGCGGAAGCACGAGGTGTGATCTTGAAAGGTTCTCATTGCATACGAATGGTAAACATACTACATGCTCGTAAAAATAACTTCAAATACCAATAACATTACGTAACTGAAAACATAGGTTAAGTTTGGAGATTACATCACAGCATAAAACGTTGTCTGAAAAGTTTACAACATTATTTAAAGATAAACACAAACAACATCCAGGAGCAAGAGTAAGACCGCGCGCACATCCACTTTAGTTACCTGAAATACATGTGAGTTTTTGGAAAATCATCAACATAATGTTGGTGTGAATTCATGCAGTTTTTGTATTGAACGTTTGTATACTTTGTATGAAAACATGGTATGTAATTTGTATAAATCAAGTATTTCTTTAAATATAAGGAAATTGAGATCGCTAATGGTTTGCAAGGTCATTAACATGTGACACGACATAGGAAGCATCCAAACCATAGGCATTTTTAGTAGTCGATTCACGACTGGGACACAAAAGCACTGCTTGGTACTAGTTATCACCAAGAGTGTGGCTGCCTGAAACCCATTAGATCTAACCTTTTGTTCTGCGGTCTTAGTATGTACACGATTAATGGTGCTTCTGGTACCCTATTCGTGACATGATCTAAAGTATCATTCCTTAGTTTTTGTATTCAACATACCATAACACATGTATTTTCCCCAAGTTCAAAAAGTATGTAAAAGTTTAAAAGTGGGGACATGAACTCACAACTTTGCGTTTCTTGCGCCGTAAACTTCACCGGGTTTGCTTATATAGCGTCGTGACCTATACGTCTTTTATTAACGTTAGTCACTAGACTTGTATCGCACAAGTACAAGTCACCATCTTTTATGTATGTGTTCTTTGATGTTAAAAATAATTTATATTTTTAACTATGTATCTTACTTATATTATTTTCTCCAAAAATAAATATAAGTATCTTGTATTTTTCACCCGAGTTATATTTTCGTCCAAAATATATTTTAAGTTCATAACTTGTCCATGTGCTTCTATGTATTCTCATGTATTTTGTATGTGTATTTTTGTATTTTTACTCCTTAGGAGTATTTAGTGTATTTTTCAAGTCCTAATACACTAATACATATAATACATACTACATACCCTTAGCACAAAATTTGGTGATCAACAAATCCATATATTTTCCTCAAAAATATACATACTTAATATCAATTTTTATCTTGAAGAAATCATCATTTCTTAACTTGAAGTTTACATAAAAATTAGAGAAACCTTGGTAAATATTTTTAGGTAAATTTTTAGGGAATAAGTTTCACCAAAACTTATATTTTTCTAAGTGTCAAAATTTTATAGAAATTTTGACATGGTTTCCCCTAAAAATGGAGGTTTCCCAGGTTTTCAAAACATGTGTTTATTTCCTTTTAAATTCATCACAAACAATCATCAACTCATTCAACACTTACCGAGTGTCAAATTCAAGTAAATTACACTACATCATGAACTTGAAGTTTTTGTAAAAACTTGTAGTAACTTACCATATTATTTGGTAGGTTTAGTTACCCTTTAAAACATATTTATTTGTTTGTAAATCACATTATTAAAAGATTTGGTCATTTACAACTTGTAAGATGATTTTTCTAAAAATATTTCTTTTGTATTTTTCTTGTTACACACATGTTTCTAGTCTTGTTTAAATACTAAAAATATGATTAGTTTATTTAGAAACCATGACTTTGTAAATCTTATAAATAAACTTGGTTTCTTGAGAAAATCATTTTGGTAATCATCTATTTACAAGATTTGTATTTTGTTTAAATCATCTTTACATATGAAAACCAATTTCATCATTCAAGTTCATGAAGACATAAAGCATGATGATCTTGGTCTTTCACAAGATCACCACCTTAACTTACTAGATCATGTGTTTAATCACAATCTAGTCGGTTTCTTATGAAGTCTGACATCACTAACACAAACCATCAATCACCAAGAAGCAAATCAACACAATCAACATGTATTCTTATACTATTAAGCTTATGTTAAAGTATCATGATCATGTTCTTTAGTGTTCTTCAAGATTAACAACATTCATCATCTATTATTCATCAAAATATGAAGTAACAAAGGGTTATGAGGGTCTTACTACTAGCACAAGGCTAGGGAAGAACACTAGAAGTTGTAGATGACAAAAGTGTTGGATAAAAGCAATCGGGAGAGGTCCTTGAAGTTCCAAGACCACCAAGTTTGCTTGAAGACCTTCTTACACCTTGAGATGAACTAGGAATGGATGAACAATGGATGAAGGTGGTGGTGGTGTGGTGGGCTAGGATCGGCCGAGAATGGGGGAGAGGAGGGAGGAAGATGGTGGGTGAAGTTATGGGCTCTTGATCTTGTGGTTCATACTTATAAACATGTTCAAGAAATGTCCAATGTGTAACGTGTCTTTGGTAGTACATACATAATCTTTAGGCAATCCAAGGAAAAATCAAATGGGATCTTGGTGAATCAAGGGAAGATTACATAAGATCAAAGGTGGGGCCACCCCATGACCATCCACTTTTAAGGGGGGGGGGGGTAAAGTGTAAGTTTGATGGATAGGTTAGAGAATTTAGTTGGAAGTTAAGTGTATTAATTAGTGTCCATGCATATGATATGTTATATAGTGTGTTAGGGTGTTCGGTGATCATAACTAGTTCAGAAATAATGAAACCATGCTTCTAGTGTAATTTTGATGTTTCGGGTAGTGTCCGGTTGTTCGGTTAGATACCGGTTCGTTAAAGTGCTAAATTGCATCGTTTAGTGTCCTTTATGTACCATTTTGTGACACTTTCAATTCCCGACACTTAGGAAAACATTCAGGACAATTTAGTCATATTTTTACATGTTACTAACTTGCATCGTTTAGTGTCCTACATGGCTCTGGATCTCTAGCACTAAACCTTTAAGGTACAACTCGATACGTTTGATAGGAGGATCCACCATAGTAGGACACAAGATAGCCAGCTCATTAGATCTTTTCGTGTACGCTTCAATTTCTGCCCCTGTCATCTTTAAGTTGTAGAACTCTACTTCCAGCTTGTGGATGTCATCACGATTACAGTACTCTTCCTTGATCAATTACTTGAAATCGTTCCATGGGGTAGCATTAGTAGCAACCAACCCCAGCATTTGGACCTGAGCGTTCCACCACGTGAGCGCTACACCTTCAAGAGTACCAGTAGCATATTTCACCCTACGAGCCTCAGGGTATTCACACATCTCGAAGACAAACTCGAGCTTCTCAAACCAGTGGAGGAGGCCTACAGCTCCTTCAGTGCCACTGAAAGTAGTAGGTCGGCAGTCCATAAAAGTTTTGAAAGTACACGCAAGAGGCTGAGCATGTTGACCTCCTGCATGGGCGGCTGCGAGTGCTGCAACAACTTGTTCATTGATTAAATCCGTCAGCTGGGCTTGAGTTAGGTTCAGTCGTCCACTCATGATCTTCATATCAAAGGAAACATGAGTGAGAAAGGTGTCGCGAAAGTGCGATAACAGAAGAGAGTAGGCACACATGTGTTTCAAACAATAGTTGCTACATTTATCTAAGCATACCATGAACAATGTACCAAGTAACTAACAGGTAGGTAATATAAACATAAACCATATCACCTAGAATGTTGAGTCTTGCACGTGGAGCGAAGCGTCGTTGTGGATCGTTGAGCACTGTACAGGTTATAGTCTGGTTTTGTCAAAAAACTTTTCTCTTTTCAAAACCGAGTTCACTATAACCAATGGCTCGGATACCAATCTGTCACACCCCCAAAATCCACAAGCGGAGTATCACCGCATAGAGGCGTGACTGACCAGGATCAAGCCACCAATCATATTGAACAACGTAATTAAGTAAATAAAACCAATCACAATATAATTGGTGTCCAAAAGAAAGTAACCAACTTTAAGTTAACAGCGGAAGCATAAAATGTAAAACCCAAACATAAGCAATAAGTTTATAAAGTTTAAATGTTTAACATGGAACTCAACAGTCCATGTCCCCACAACGACCACTCCTCCCTGTGCAAGCTCCATAAGCACCTAACGACCTACAAGGCATGTAACAACGAGTCAACAACAAAGTTGAGCGAGTTCACAGTTGGTTGTTTAGTTTTAAAAGTTTGTTTTGAAAACCATAAGTTGTTTCGTAAACCACGAGTTAACCAGTATCTTTGTTTCCCAAACCATATCCATAATCAGTGGGGGCTTCCCCATGTGAACCATTAGACCGTTACCATATCGACAACTGACGAAAGTAAGTTGTGCCCTACGTCAATGTCTATCATCATTGACTAAGTGCCCAGATCCATTAGTACACGCCCGTCCTGCCAGCACGGTGTGAGGCTTGTCAACCCTAATAGCGCTATTAACTAATGACCCGCTCGCCATTGGCCCGATGATTAAGTCGATATAAAAATGAGGGACTTCATGATAGAGTTTTGTCTAGTAAGTTTAAGGTTGTTGTCCTACCCAAGGAGGACGAACGTACGTATTCTACCCAAGGAGAATACGCAGGATTAATATTGGCATCCTACCCGTGGAGGATGGCGGTACATATCCTACCCAAGGAGGATATGTAGGTTCCATTTATTCGTTAACCCATTCCCTACCACCGGGAATCCCATGCCTTAGAAAGTGTGTGAACTCACCTTGGTTTGCTCGGCAGATAAACAAAAAGGTCACTTGAGCTATCTGTGGTCAACCACGTCCTAACATGGTTACCATACAAGCCAGGTTCGTATTCAGGTAATGCACGTATGGTTTTCTACATGTATACTAACAAGTTGCATACAAGTATTGATCATGGCATACACGTATAATCATGGCAGTTAACAATACATATATTATATGTTCAACAGTAACGTATAAAGCCCAAGTGTGCGGCCCAATTACTTGGGCTCATAACAGTATGCAAGTCCAAACAGAATATATGATCATGTGGTCTCGAGTCGAGACTAGGGATCTTGAGTCGAGACTAGGGATCTTGAGTCGAGACAGTGCGGTCTCGGGTTATAGTCTTAACGTTCTCGAGTCGCAACTGAGAGGGTCTCAGGTCATATATTCATCACCCGAAACTAGGTGATCTCGAGTCAGGTCTCGAGTCGCAACAAGACCCGCAACTGTGGTCTCGAGTCTTGTTTGTGTGATGGCAAAGTGTGGTCTCGAATCAAGACAGTGGGGTCTCGACTCGCAACCCTTGTCGAGATCAGAAGATGTAACAAACTTCCTTGATTGCAGCTCCTTAATTCCGTAACAATTGCTAACATGTTTGGCAGTTTCAAATCGGATCAAATCAACAATCATTTAACAATCATGCACCCTAATTATTCTCCAGGTATGGTAAGCAATTAAACATTCAATCAGATCATTAGATTAACGGATTCGAGTACTATCATGCAACCTTAGTTCATCATTCTAATTCCAAGTAATGGTTTACAACATTCAACCATTTAGTTCACACCACAGTTTCATCAAAGCTCACTATTGAATCCTTATGCAATTCTAACCCTCACATAACCAAATAACAATAACAATCCTTCATAAACATCACTCATAGAGAACAATCATGTAAATCATCAACCATCATCCTAACCCTAGATCATCGGTCAAACCCTCTAATCGATTGCAATAGTTCATTATCATAATATTATCCATCCAGCCTTTACCAACACCAAACATTAGATATCATGCAAGAACACATAGTAAAAACACACATCAAGCATCGATACATAAGTAATCAACCGAAACTAAAACAAATCACTAACCGAGGGTTTGAGTGCACACAAGTGATGGAACGGGGGAGAGATGGTGTAGCGATCCAAGAAAGCTTTGAGGGAATAGGGTTGTTGGCGTCGAGTGAAGGGGAGGAGAAGAGAGCTTTAGGGTTTGTGTGTGTGTTAAGTGTTTGCAAATTATGAGGATCAAAACCCCATAATGGGTTATGTGCATGCGAATAAAGGGGAGTGGGCCGAACCCTTCATTGGGTTGCCCTCTTGGTCTCGAGTCGAGTAGAGTGGGCCGAGGAAGGTGTGTGTGACGAGGGACAAGGCGTGTGGCCCAAAGGGCTTGTGCGATCGGACACAATTTCACATTCTAATTTCCATATCACATAACACATAGCATAACAAAACATAATATTCCATTTCAATCAAACACGTCAACTAGTCACGTAATGTTCATACAGGTTATATCAAAGCACAACGAAAGGTTCTTGAATACGTGTTGTCACAGATACATTTTGTCCGATCCTGGATGGATCAAGTATTGCGACTTGTGAGCTTCATTAAGGATGATTTCTCGAATATCGCCATAGAGCGGAACCCAAATACGCCCCTTAAAGTATAAGGTTCCTTCTTTATTTGGCACCAAATTCTTCAGCATACCTTGGAGATATTCGGCTCTACGGTTCTCCACCTTAAGGGCTTCTTGTTGTGCGTCAGGAATGCGTGCAGCGAGGTTCGTTCGAATAGTCATTTCCATTGCTCGAACCCTTAGGGTCTTAATCCTTTCTTTTCGGCTTAACGCGTCTGCTACAACGTTTGCCATTCCAGGATGGTACTTAATCTCACAGTCATAATCGTTCAGCAACTCAACCTATCGTCGCTGACGCATGTTTAATTCCTTCTGATCAAATATGTGTTGTAGGCTTTTGTGATCTGTGAAGATTGTACATCGAGTACCATATAAATAGTGTCGCCAGATCTTCAAAGCGAATACCACCGCGCCTAGCTCCAAGTCGTGTGTGGTATAGTTCCTTTCATGCACCTTCAACTGCCTAGAAGCGTAAGCGATGACTTTTTGGCGTTGCATGAGCACGCAACCCAAACCTTGACGTGAAGCGTCGCAGTAAACCACGAAGTCTTCAGTGCCTTCGGGAAAGGATAGTATCGGTGCATCGCATAACTTATTTTTGAGCAGTTGGAAGGCTTCTTCCTGCTTATCACCCCAGTCATACTTCTTGTCTTTCTACGTAAGGGTTGTCAGCGGTTGAGCTATTTTGGAGAAATTCTCAATAAACCGTCGGTAATAGCCCGCTAAGCCCAAAAATTGTCGAACTTCAGTTGAGGTTTTGGGGGCTTCCCAATTCTTTATTGCTTCAATCTTGGATGGGTCTACATGAATGCCCTTCTCATTCACAACGTGACCAAGAAACTGAACTTTGCGAATCCAGAATTCGCACTTTGAAAACTTTGCATAAAGTTTCTCTTTCTTCAGTAGTTCCAGAATGGTTCTGAGGTGTTGCTCATGCTCTTCTCTCGTTTGCGAGTAAATCAGGATATCATCGATAAATACAATCATGAATTTATCGAGATATGGTTTGCATACGCGATTCATCAGATCCATAAATACCGCTGGCACGTTCGTCAGTCCGAATGGCTTCACAAGAAACTCGTAATGCCCATAACATGTTCTGAATGCAGTCTTTGGAACGCTTTCCTCTTGAATCCTTAACTGATGGTATCCAGATCGAAGGTCGATCTTGGAATACTAGCTTGATCCTTGCAACTGATCAAATAAGTCATCAATCCTCGGTAGGTGGGTACCGATTCTTGATTGTGAGCTTGTTTAACTCTGTATAGTCGATACACATCCGCAGAGTTCCATCCTTCTTCTTTACGAACAATACTGGAGCTCCCCAAGGCGAGAAGCTTGGCCTTATGAATCCTTTAACCAACAACTCCTGGAGTTGTGTAGATAATTCTTGCATTTCGGATGGTGCAAGCCGATAGGGTGCCTTGGCTACAGGAGCGGCTACTGGAACCAAGTCTATATGGAATTCGACTTGTCGTTGCGGAGGTAATCCTGGCAGATCTTCGGGAAAAACATCAGGGAATTCCTTCACCACAGGAATGTCTTCGAGTTTCGGCTCCTCAGCCTTCTTATCTACAACGTGCGCCAGGAAAGCGACACATCCTTTCCTTAAGCACTTCTGCGCCTTCATGCAACTGATGATTCGCAGAGGTGCGTCTCGTTTTTCTCCATGTACGATGAGAGTTTCATCATTCGCCAGAGGGATGCGAATGATTTTCTCGTGACAAACAACTTCAGCCTTGTTCTTGGACAACCAGTCCATTCCGACCACTACATCGAAGCTACCCAATTGAATAGGTAAGAGATCGATGCTAAATCTTTTCTCACCAAGTTCTAATGAGCAACCTCTAACAACTTCGCCCGATTCAATAAGTTTACCATTGGCTAGTTCTATAGAATAAGGAATATCTAATCTACTAGATTTTATTCCATGCATACGTTTAAATTCCATAGACATGAAGCTATAATTGGCACCAGTGTCAAATAGTATGGATGCAAAGTGATTGTTAACGAGAAACGTACCGGTGACCACATTAGGGTCCTCGCGTGCGTTCCTTGCTCCAATCACAAATGCTCGAGCCTGAGCATTGTTCCCCCTTGGACAATCTTTCTTGAAATGATCTTTTCTTCCACAACCATAGCATCCTTGGTTCTACCCAGCTCCATTACCATTCCGGTTACCATTTCCATTGCCATTTCCACCACCGTTTCTATTACCAGCACCGTTGCGGTTTCCATTCACGTTCCTATTTCCTTTTCCCTAACAGTCCTCAGTATGGTGACCCATTTTTCCACACTTGTCGCATTTTTTAACGCGACAAACTCCTTCGTGATGACGCTTACACTGGTTGCAAATGGGCAGAGTGCCCAGGTATCCTCTGGCAGGAGCTTCATTCATGGTTGCAAGAGTTTTCGCCTCCTGAGGTGGGTTGAGGTCTCGTTTCTTATAGTTGGAACTCTTGTTGTTATGTGTCGCCTGATTCAGGCCCGCATGCTTCCTTTTCTTGTAACCAGACGACTCAGCATGCGTCTCGGTCTTTTCAGTTGGGTACAGTGATAACTTCTTCATATGAACAACATCTTCAGTAAGGCTGACAGCCAGAGTTACAGCCTGAGTGATCGTTTCTGATTTGGCCGAAGTTACCATGCTGCGAAACTCTAGGGCCAATCCCCAAATGTAGCGTTCAATGTGCTTAAATTCGGGAGTCACCATGTAGGGGATCACTCTTGACAAATCGTGGAACCTTCGGGTATAACCAGTAATGTCAGCATCTTCCATGGTTAAGTGCCAGAGCGGTAACCTCAGTATATCCGGACAAACTGGAGAGTCTGCTACACCATACCCAGTCTTGTCGGAGAAAATTTTCTATTTCCCATAAATAGTATCTTTTCAAAAGTGCCTCTTTTATTATGGCTTTTATCCAGAATCAAGGAAACTTGTATTCCCATAACATATCTTATTCTAGACCAAGTAATATCAATAAGCAATAATTACTATTAATTCTTTCTTATTTATCATATCTTGCAATATTCTAATTACCATTCTTATGGTATATCAAAACACATCATAATTTATTCACATAAGTACTTAGCTTATCTTGAAGCTGATACTAAGGCATCTTTTCTTAAGTTCAAGTCTAAATGCTATCATGTGTGCAACCAGTTAACAGCAATCTCCTAACTCTTTTATATAAACTTAGGTATTATTATTACAACACCTAAAGGCTTGAAGCAGTGGCTCTGATACCACCTTCTGTCACGGCCCCCGACCCACCCTGGACGGAATCGGGTACCGAAAACAGCCCAGTGGTACCGGTGATTATTTTGAAAAACGTTGCAGCGGAAATTTCATCAGGACCGTGAGTTAGGAAAAATATCAGAGTTTAGAAAACATCGGATTTTATTTATTAAATAGATAGGATAAACCCATGTTTTACAATGGTAGCTTTAATAAAGATAAATTTGATTACATAAAACAATATTTCTTAATTTGATTTAATTAATAAAATAAGCCACTTCTTGATGCCTTTCAGTGCCGTATCCATCTCTTAATCCAATCTATTGTAATTACCTGAAACGCGTTTTAAAAAGGTTTTGTTAGCAGGAAATACTGAGTGAGTTCATTCATTTTACTAAAACGACACGTTTGTTATAAATACAACATAAGAGTGATTACAATGGCTTCTATCTTATTTTTATCTGGCGCCCTGTCACAATGGTGACATGTCACAATGGTGACGATGGTCATAACACTATTAGGTCAATGAACCTAAATAGTGATGATTATCCCTAGTAGGTCAATGAACCTAACTGGGAGAAAATTAGTAATGTGCACAATACCCCACTAGCCAGTGATTCAAGATATCCACGACTTAGTCCCTGTAATTATATTTTTGAAAATAATTTGAGGTATTGTAAAATAGTTGATAAAAAGAGAATGACTCACATTATAAGCATGCAGATTCATACGGGCAAAGTTTAATCCACAGATAAGCCTTAATATATTGCAGATTTATACAGGCAGAGTTTAGCCTATTGATTTATCCTTGTAACCTAGTGCACACGAACTAGGTAGATAACTTAATACAGCAATTACGATAACTCACGAGATTAAAACCCTCACAACGAATGACAAAGTGCAATCACTTAAACATCCATCGGATTCACAACGAATGACAGAGTATTCCCCGAATTCGGGTGGTACTCAAACATCCTGTCGGAATCACGACTAATGACAAAGGATAGCGCTTAAACATTCGGTCGGATAGTTTAAATCGATCAGACATTGAATCGTAGCAGCGATTGAGTTAATACCCGGCATCGTAGCAGCACCCCGCTATACTAATTAGTGATTCGTGTGTGTTTTGAGAGTATTTGGACGATATCTCAGCGTAGGATTGGAATTTTTACGTCGTTCCAGCGCCCAAATTCAAGTCCCAAACTCTACTATTTATACTGAAAATTTGACCCAGTGGCGTAGCGCGACTGGTTACCCCTATAGTCGTCGCGCTACGCGACTGCCTACCTAGTTTCATAGGGTAGCCCCGTGTATGTGTAGGCTTGCTGAGTTGACGAAATCTTAAAATTCAAAACGGACAACAAGATATTTAGATAATCGTAACTAGGGTTTTACCCCCCCCCCCCCCCTGAGTTTTAGGGGCCCTGATCCTGATAATTCTGAAAATTTTAGAGTTTGTGCAGAATCACTTGGGTGTCTCAATTAGGGTTTCCTATTGGATAAAATAATAAAATAAATAGGACTTTTAATGAGGGTTGTTACACCAAGGATATCCGGGACATGGTCATTAACCTCCCAAAGGCTTTAAGTAAACAAAAAATAATTTAAACGGGCCGATTAAGATATCAATTAACCACCAAACGATGGAAGATTTAATGCCCGACCAAGCGGTATTTTATATACCGTACCCCAAGCCCGTATAGGGAAAATAAGTTAAAAGTATTTACCTGAGCAAAGTAATAATCACAATAAGCAAATGCAAGTAGCTTTTACTGGTCCTCCTAATCTGGAATGAAGGTTTATAATAACCTATTAGAATCCTAACGGGTCTTTAGTTAAACTTAAGCTTAGACCGGTTAGTTTCAATGGTACGGTTCGTACGCACGATTAAGAGAAGACCGGAATAGAATGTGTTTTAGACCCGAAAAGTTTGAAGACTTGTATAATATGGGTAAACTAAACACATTCTGGATATTGAGATAAAAACGATAAGGTTTGACCCGTTTCGGCTCATTTATGTAAACTAGTTACATAAACCGAACCGAACGCGCAAGATGCGTAACGGGTAACCATAAGGGTCCTCAACAGGTTTCCTAAGTTAATATATCTTAAACATGTTGTGATATCAGTAGGATATCTTCCGTTATGCCCAAAACGAGTTTAATCTCAATTTAAGCCCCGTAGGGGTATTTTGGTCATTTTAAAGATTATAAAAGAGATTAATTAAACTTCTGTGACTCGGGTCAGAATACATCAGTAAAATGACTTAGTTTAACAGGTTATATCAGTTGGTAAAAGGTCCTAAGTGACAAAATGGTTTTAAACCCAAACTATGCGTTTAATACGCGTATAATGCCGTTTTAAGCGATTTACGGGTTGAAATAGGATTCTAGGTTTTCTGATCAGTTCAACAGGTTCAAAACACTTCATTTATTATTTAAAATCAGTAGCAATTGGATTGGTGTCAAAAGGACTTGTAAAACTCATTTTATGGCCTAAAAGGGTATATTCGGTATTTACCGAATTAAGGCGATAATCCTAGCTTATGATCAGTTTAAAAATAATTAAAAATATTCAAAAATCCTAAAATATTATATTACATCAGTGGGTAAAAGGTTTGGTGTCAAAATTTGGGTTTAGATAGGCTTTATGCTAATGACGCCGTTTAATTACTAAAAACGTCATAATTACGCCATTGAGCATAACTCCTAATCTAGACCTCCAACTGATGTGAAAATTTAGGGACATGCATCTTAATTAGTAACAAAGATTATTGTTCTTTCATATTTCCAAAATTCTCGTTTTATGGACATAAGGGCAATATGGTCAACATTGGGTAATTAACGGAAACGTGCAAACGAATTGGACAATCAATGTACTAACCACAGAGGGTTATACTAACATGTAACTAGGTCCTAATAGAACTTTAAGGCATGTCTAAACCTATCTAAACCGGGTCAGAACTGAAGTCAAAGCAAAAGTCAAAGTTTTGCGACTTTCGGCTCCGAATCGGTTCTAAACAGGAAATTGTCGAATCAAACAAGCTTAGACCAGTTCTTAAACTTATTACCAAGTTATATGAATGATAAAATAGGTTACACGCCTTCTACATTGTTAATTACGCGTTAATTCAAAGATTAGCATTCTGTTGACTTTTTCTAAGCAACTTTGACTCGACAAATGACCTAGTTAGGACGGGAATCAGAGGGTGCCCTTTTAAGGGTTTAAAGCCCACATAATTACCAACTTATAACTACCTTAAGTTTGACTAATCGCTGGACCGTTAGCGATTAATTAATAAGTCAACCGTTAATTACGACGGTTTGACTTTAAGGCTATAAACTAAGCAAAACTTAAACAAGGAAGGTTGAGGATACTTACACAAGTCCTATGAACGATTTGGAGTGTCTTGGGTCTGCACTTGAGTTCCAGAAATGTTCCAAAGATGAGTTATGATTGCAAGAACAAAAGTTGCAAACCATGGCCCTTATATAGTGCTTAAATCTCATTTGATTGTTGACATGCAAGCCTACAATTGTTACAAGAAGCATCCAAGTGTCCCCTATAGTCTCAAAACCAGTTTAGGAAGCCCATTGTATCATGGAAATGCAATTGGAGTCGGTTGTGAGCTGAACAGACAACTGTCTGTTAGTTTCTGCATCTGGGCATCGCACGCGGCCCGCCTCAGGCCTGCTGTCAGGTTTCCAACTTTTTATTAATTGCACTTTTAGTCCCCGGTCCTCCTAAACATCGTTTTCACTTTAATTCTTGCATTATGAGGCTTTTAAATTGACATACAAGGACTCCAAGACTTATACCTATTTTGCAAAGTCCTTGATCACTTTGTGTTCATCCGAAAAGTCATAAATTTCACCGTTGACGTTTCTAACCCCTCACACACGAATTTTATCATAACTTTCTCATACGATAACGAAACTTGGTGAAATTCATATCGTGCATTCTAGTGAGCATAATTAACCGTTACAAAGCTTTGGGTTTGTCAAAAGGTCACTCATAGGTATAACTTAAACATGTTGACACATTTAACCCCTGTAGTTTGTAACCTCTCACTTTCATTCATAATTAGCTTCGTATGATCCATGATTTATTCGTTTGAAGGTATGAGCATCATGTAGGGTTAATGTACAATATATTTATTCACTGTTGACATTTAGAACTCGTATATTCACACACTTTCCATGATTGTCAACTTTAAATCCTTCTATAACATTCTTTCACACGTTCAAACATATGACACGTGTCAACTCATTATAGGACGTGAATTTTCGAGGTGTTACAGATATTCACCGAGTCTTTACACATATTAGAACAACTTGTTACATCATTGTTTGCGAAGTAAACAAAATGTATAAGGGTTACATCTCCCCAAGGTACAAGTTTAATATATGTAAAGGACAAAATATCTTACTTCACACTGGCGGTTCTTGTCTTTATTCCCTAAATTATTACTCCAAAAGAGTATTTAATAGTCTGGGGGAAGGGTGTTCACGTTTGACCTTTTCTTGTGCTGGAAGAATCTCTTATGATACGTGACAAGACTTGTTGTGGTTTCTGTGCACTGAATTCCATAATTATGTATGCATCCATAATTACGTAACTCCTTGCACAGTCCGCACAGTTCGTTTCATCCTCGTATCACTTCCTTCAGATAGGCCATTGTTTTCAGACGAAGTCACGTATACCGGTGATATTCTACTTCTAGTATATGTATATATTAATTATCACACATAATCACAAGTAATTCTTAGTCAAAGACAAGTGCTACTTCAGTGCACCCTAAGTCTCGTAGTGTTCTTACTTGACTCTTTGAAAACAGTTTCAGGTAGTGGATGTCGCGGAAAGTTTTATGCAATGAAAACTTTTGAAAAAAATGTTTTCGTGAAAGGATCCTAGAGATTGTAGTCTAGACTCGAGAAGGAATCCTGGTTCACTACAATCGCAGCTCTGATACCAATCTGTCACACCGCTTTCTAAGGCAGAAGCACGAGGTGTGATCTTGAAAGTTTCTCATTGCATACGAATGGTAAACATACTACATGATCGTAAAAATAACTTCAAATACCAATAACATTACGTAACTGAAAACATAGGTTAAGTTTGGAGATTACATCACAGCATAAAACGTTGTCTGAAAAGTTTACAACATTATTTAAAGATAAACATAAACAACATCCAGGAGCAAGAGTAAGACCGCGCGCACATCCACTTTAGTTACCTGAAATACATGTGAGTTTTCGGAAAATCGTCAACATAATGTTGGTGTGAATTCATGCAGTTTTTGTATTGAACGTTTGTATACTTTGTATGAAAACATGGTATGTAATTTGTATAAATCAAGTATTTCTGTAAATATAAGGAAATCGAGATCGCTAATGGTTTGCAAGGCCATTAACATGTGACACGACATAGGAAGCATCCAAACCATAGGCATTTTTAGTAGTCGATTCACGACTGGGACACAAAAGCACTGCTTGGTACTAGTTATCACCAAGAGTGTGGCTGCTTGAAACCCATTAGATCTAACCTTTTGTTCCGCGGTCTTAGTATGTACACGATTAATGGTGCTTTTGGTACCCTATTCGTGACATGATCTAAAGTATCATTCCTTAGTTTTTGTATTCAACATACCATAACACATGTATTTTTCCCCAAGTTCAAAAAGTATGTAAAAGTTTAAAAGTGGGGACATGAACTCACAACTTTGCGTTTCTTGCGTCGTAAACTTCACCGGGTTTGCTTATATAGCGTCGTGACCTATACGTGTTTTATTAACGTTAGTCACTAGACTTGTATCGCACAAGTACAAGTCACCATCTTTTATGTATGTGTTCTTTGATGTTAAAAATAATTTATATTTTTAACTATGTATCTTACTTATATTATTTTCTCCAAAAATAAATATAAGTATCTTGTATTTTTCACCCGAGTTATATTTTTGTCCAAAATATATTTTAAGTTCATAACTTGTCCATGTGCTTCTATGTATTCTCATGTATTTTGTATGTGTATTTTTGTATTTTTACTCCTTAGGAGTATTTACTGTATTTTTCATGTCCTAATACACTATTACATATAATACATACTACATACACTTAGCACAAAATTTGGTGATCAACAAATACATATTTTTTCCTAAAAAATATACATACTTAATATCAATTTTTATCTTGAAGAAATCATCATTTCTTAACTTGAAGTTTACATAAAAATTAGGGAAACCTTGGTAAATATTTTTAGGGAATAAGTTTCACCAAAACTTATATTTTTCTAAGTGTCAAAATTTTATAGAAATTTTGACATGGTTTCCCCTAAAAATGGAGGTTTCCTATGTTTTCAAAACATGTGTTTATTTTCTTTTAAAATCATCACAAACAATCATCAACTCATTCAACACTTACCGAGTGTCAAATTCAAGTAAATTACACTACATCATGAACTTGAAGTTTTTGTAAAAACTTGTAGTAACTTACCATATTATTTGGTAGGTTTAGTTACCCTTTAAAACATATTTATTTGTTCGTAAATCACATTATTAAAAGATTTGGTCATTTACAACTTGTAAGATGTTTTTTCTAAAAATATTTCTTTTGTATTTTTCTTGTTACACACATGTTTCTAGTCTTGTTTAAACACTAAAAATATGATTAGTTTATTTAGAAACCATGACTTTGTAAATCTTATAAATAAACTTGGTTTCTTGAGAAAATCATTTTGGTAATCATCTATTTACAAGATTTGTATTTTGTTTAAATCATCATTACATATGAAAACCAATTTCATCATTCAAGTTCATGAAGACATAAAGCATGATGATCTTGGTCTTTCACAAGATCACCACCTTAACTTACTAGATCATGTGTTTAATCACAATCTAGTCGGTTTCTTATGAAGTCTGACATCACTAACACAAACCATCAATCACCAAGAAGCAAATCAACACAATCAACATGTATTCTTATACTATTAAGCTTATGTTAAAGTATCATGATCATGTTCTTTAGTGTTCTTCAAGATTAACAATATTCATCATCTATTATTCATCAAAGTATGAAGTAACAAAGGGTTATGAGGGTCTTACTACTAGCACAAGGCTAGGGAAGAACACTAGAAGTTGTAGATGACAAAAGTGTTGGATAAAAGCAATCGGGAGAGGTCCTTGAAGTTCCAAGACCACCAAGCTTGCTTGAAGACGTTCTTACACCTTGAGATGACTAGGAATGGATGAACAATGGATGAAGGTGGTAGTGGTGTGGTGGGCTAGGATCGACCGAGAATGGGGGAGAGGAGGGAGGAAGATGGTGGGTGAAGTTATGGGGTCTTGATCTTGTGGTTCATACTTATAAACATGTTCAAGAAATGTCCAATGTGTAATGTGTCTTTGGTAGTACATACATAATCTTTAGGCAATCCGAGGAAAAATCAAATGGGATCTTGGTGAATCAAGGGAAGATTACATAATATCAAAGGTGGGGCCACCCCATGACCGTCCACTTTAAGGGGGGGGGGGTAAAGTGTAAGTTTGATGGATAGGTTAGAGAATTTAGTTGGAAGTTAAGTGTATTAATTAGTGTCCATGCATATGATATGTTATATAGTGTGTTAGGGTGTTCGGTGATCATAACTAGTTCAGAAATAATGAAACCATGCTTCTAGTGTAATTTTGATGTTTCGGGTAGTGTCCGGTTGTTCGGTTAGATACCGGTTCGTTAAAGTGCTAAATTGCATCGTTTAGTGTCCTTTATGTGCCCTTTTGTGACACTTTCAATTCCCGACACTTAGGAAAACATTCAGGACAATTTAGTCATATTTTTACATGTTACTAACTTGTTACAATGCTGCATTTTGCTGAAATATATGAAATTCAGCATTTAAAGTGTGTTTCGGGTGCTTTTCAGTGCGTATTTTAGCTTCCGGAAAGTCTATATGTTAACCCTTGTATCCATTCTTGGGTTTTAATGTATTTTAGACGTTGGACCTACTCCTAGGCCCCAATTCTATTATCTGACTGCTTTCTGCAGAATTGCCGACACAATGTGTCTTACAGGTGAGTTTACTAGTCTTTCTGATGCAACGCTAAAAGTAATGCAATAAGCAATATTTGAAGTATAAAACGTGCATGAATTCACAAGTATAGTATTTAATCAGGCAATGTTGACATTTAAGCACATAATTGCAGATATTAAATAATAATTAAACTGTACGGAAATTACCGGTCCTGTGGCAGTTGTCACAAGAGGGTGGCTTACTATGAGCCTCAGAGTGAGCCTTAGGGTGTGATTTGGAATGGGGTACTGATAAGGTTTTGCTATGTGTACCACTGGATTCCCTAAGTTGCTTATCCACTGCTTTAGCAACAACATTATCAATCAATGCTTGAAGTTCCTCCCCAGTTATGTTGATCCTGGCAGTGTCATGGTTTTTTAGTGGGTGACTGTTGACTTCTTCAGACTCTACCATGTAGCTTGATTGCTACATAAAATGATGACAAAATTTTATTCAGAGGTTTTTATGGAATTACCCCTTTCTGATGATTCATTAACCTTGGTAAATATAAACTATATTTGGTTAATTTATTAAACATATACATTTAGGATTTTCATTGTAATTTATCCTAATTATAAAGTATTAAGGGTATTATTAATGGCACATAAGGCCTAGTCACAAGGACAATTTTAAGCCAGGATTTCAGAGAATCGAGGCATTAAGATTTGAACGTAGTTCATTACCTTTTATTGACATGGAGTCATAGACCACATCTGTCTTTTGTCTTATATGACAATGAGTAAGGCCCGTAGGCACTACATCACTAATGGATGTTTAAATAATAAAGAAGGAAATGGGAAGAATCCAATATAAGGATGACATGTGTGATTTTAACGAATCACATATGCCAGGAGTGTTAACATATTTTCAGATGTTAACAAGGATTTGAATCTTTTTAGACAGGTTTTACCATCATGGCCAGGTCTATAATGACATGCAGGCTAGGTTATACCTTTTAAGATTCTTATTTAATAGTTAAAAGCATATTTTATAAAAGGAATGACATATTTTGGATTTATTTATTTCAAATATGTTATATTTATGCATATAATGACAAAAATGAAATTTAATTTATAACATGACACTAAAATTTAAAGGAGTACATAATTGCCCTAAACGGGACTTTAACAGAAATAACTTGCCCACGCAGGGGCTAAACTGAAAATACAAGTCCTCGCTGGGACTGAATACATAAATAGATGTCCACGCAGGGACTTGATTGAAACAAGGAAATTACAATACAAATAAATAAATAAGGAATCTTCAAAAATCCCTTTTCTTCTTTCCCTTGATTAGATTCGCCAGACCCTTGAGGAATCCCCGGTGGTTCCTACGTTCCTCTTGAACCTCCCGTTCCACCTGGCTCAACCTCTGTAGAATCTCCTGTTGTTGTTGGGGCTGAATCAGTGGTGGCTGTGGCGGCTGCTGCTGCGGAGGTTGAGGAGGTGGTGGTGGGTACCCAGTTGTCACACCCCAACCGATGGCGGAAACATCGGGATGAGACGAAGTGCGTAGATTGCAAGAGACTTCATAACACTATGGGACAATATTAATTTAATTCAAATTTCATTTCAAGACTAATTGTCACACAAGATTCAAATAACAACATTGTAACATAACAACAAAAGATAGATTAATCTAGGTGTATATCTAGTCCACCCTAAATCTTGTTTCATCTTGTAACATCACTTCATCAATTAACCTGCAACATGTATTAAAATAAAGTTCAATGCAAAAGCAAATGCGAGTATACAAGTTTTGTTACATAGCATAAATAGAATAAAAAGTGCTCATATCCAACATGATTCATAATATGTGAGTACTAGTATGCAAATATGGCGTACAATATGTTCAAACCCGAGTATACAACGCGTTAAAATAGCCTAATCCCAATAGAGTAGCGGGAGGTAACATGTTTAACTTAACAATACCCCAAGTCTAACGGGTGGTGCGTTAATCCTATAGCGCTATAATTATTAAGGGAGGCTAGCAAAGTTAATGAGCATATATCGACCAAGTAGTTTACATAGCATACGAGAATAACAAGTACCACACATAGTTTCATGTTAAGCATGGATAGAGTATGTTAAAAATAGTTTGAGTTTAATTTTGTATAATATACATGTTGCATCCCAAAATGGTAAAAGGGAAAAGGGATCGAGTATACTCACGGTTTCTCAAAGTTGTTCCTTTGGTAATCCCGTGAAGAGTTGGAGGTTCAACGCTTCCTTAGAACACTTAATGTTTTATTTAGAACTCTTCGAGTTCTCTTCCTTGCTTGGAAGATTTTAAGAGAATTAGAGGGGTTGAGAGAAGAATGGTTAGAACACTTAGTGTTCTTTAAAATTCTTAGAATTCTTGATTTAGAGAGATTAAGAGAAGATTGAGAGAAGAATGGTGTGAAGAAAAAGGTAGGAGGAGGTTGGTATTTATAGGTGAAGAAGGTGGTAGGTGATTGGTGGAGATAATAAAAAAAATAAATGGAAAAGATAAAAAAATAATTATAATGGAGAGTGGAGGTGGAAAAGGTGATTGAACGAGGTGGAAAAGGTGATTGGAGAAGAAAAGAGGTGGAAAAGTGTTTGGTATAATCTTTGGTATTTATTGAGTATATAATATGTAATTGAGTATATAAAAAGTATAAAAGTATAATTCAAGTATTGAGGATGTGCGTATAAGTATTTATACGTATAATTGTGTCGGTTTGCGTATAAATACGTATTTAAATGATCGGTTGTGTGAATAAAAAAAATATGTATAAAATATGAATTGTATTATGATTAACGCCTCGAATTGTGAGATTGAAATTAAAATACGAATGTAAGGTTTCTAAATTTAGAATACGAATACGAACATTTTTAAAATAGAAATACGAAGATACGAGGCGTTACAGTCTCCCCTACTTTAGGAAATTTAGTCCAGAAATTTATTCGAAAGAGACCATAGAATGTAATTGTAAGGATTGAATAGATGAGCAAAGTGTTAGTTTCTAGAGCATCGTGTGGTGTTGATAGTTTTTTGAAGAATTTATGAGCATCATTGAGTGTATAGAGATTGTTTTGTATATCACTATGTTATACTAAATTTGTAATAAATTTTTTTTTGATAGTCTATTATGATGTGAACAAATTTACATTTGAAATAAATCATGTAATGAATCAAATTCAGACTCAGAACTATAAGGTGGTGGAGGTGGTAGAGTCAGTTGCATCTGAGCAGCTAATTGTCTTAGCATGTCTTCCAACCATTTATTTCTTTCTGTCAGCCGTTTTATTTGTCGAGACAAATTTCGAACCCGATCGTTTAACCTAGTCACTTCGACTCCCATTGAATCTGGAGGGAGGTTCATTTGTGGCACCGTACTTGGGCCTGCTATATCAGTTGGTGGCAGTTGTTGTTCTACTTCGTTTAATAGTGACTGGAAAAACTGTGGCTGTAATGGTGATTGCAAAAATGATTCCAATGCTAATTGTTCTTGGATCATCATGTTTTCATCAAACAAAGTTTCTTGCACCGTTGAATCCTCCTCGAAAACTAACGGTGAGAAGCTTTGTAAGACGTTTGGTGTTAATGGTTGGGATAGGTTAGTTGTAATATGTTCTTGTATGTGTGGCAGCTGTGGTTGCAGATCAAATCGATAAAAAGACGATTGAGGAAGCTGCAACAATGATTGTTGTAAATTTTGTGTGGAGGTACTTTCTAAGACAACTGGAGCTCCCTCCGACTAGAATGGTTGAGTTGGTGTATAAATATGAACAGGGGTTAGCCTAGTGGTGTTAAAATTTACAATCCCAGGTGCCTTTGGTGGAGATAATCCTTGGATAATCTGACCACTTAAGACACCTAATGATTTTGCTATTTTTGTAATGTAAGACCCTCCCATGAGACTTCTCAGAGGATTTGTTTGTTGACTAAAAAAATATGTAGCAAGCTCGTGGGAAATATTACAAGGAACTTGCTCAAAAATACTATGCAGATGGAAAAGTTCGGTTGAACTAACCCTTTGTTGATTATACTTGCGCCCCGTGATAATGTTGGCTAAAACACGGTGCATATATCGATAACGAGGGTCTGTGAAGTTCATAGAATTATTGTTGCCACACCATTCTTTTGATGAATGGCATCGCCAATATTCTGTCATTTCCACAGAGGAATAAGAGGTTGATGCCTCCGTAAAAATGGGTTGTTTAACTTCTTCATCTGTATATATGCCCAGATGACATGCGAATTCTGTTAATGACATATTATGAGGTTGTCCACAAAGTCAAAAATGAATGGATTCGTCGGTAAGACTTTTATTATATTTGAAATAGAAAGTGGAAAAGAACTCATATACCAGTTCATCGTATGATGGTTCTAGTATGTCGAAGAAACGGTGCCAGGGAGTATTATGTGGTAGTAATCCTGCCAGTAAACCACTGGAATCAAACATTTCCATTCATTTGGATTTGTACGAATTGCCAGCCTAGACAGGACGTCCCGACTACCGGTACTTACCCTTCCAGTTACTACACGTTTCCATTCGATCGAAAATTTGAAACTTTGGCGAGATTGAAAATCGTAGAGCGGGACTAGTCACCAAGGTGTGGATGTCAATCCTAGCTTGACAATTTCGTCCCCATAATGTGGTTTATTGAACGAAACAAGATAAAATCTCGACTCGTCAATAAGGAACCACTAGAGTATGAGATGGAAATTCCCATCAAGATACAAATATCACTCCTGACTTGATGGTGAAATTTCGTGCAAAAAAATAACATGAGGTGGATTGAAATTCGTCACCAAAGGCGGGAATCACCCCTATTTTAGTGAGTCGTTTCGATTGTGGAATATGAGAATCTTCAAGTATGTATTGTGTAAAATGTTTTAGAAAAGACACATTGTATATTTAGACAAAAGAAGAGGTAAAAGCAAATAGGAAGAATTACATATTAAGCAAGAATCAGGAATGGTTAAGTTTTGGTACTTAGACTATAGACTAGGTCGAACATGGCAATTCTACCTAATTCTCTATAGTTATGGCTCTGATACCAATCTGTTACACCCCAACAGATGGCGAAAACATCGGGATGAGACGAAGTGCGTAGATTGCAAGAGACTTCATAACACTATGTGACAATATTAATTTAATTCAAATTTCATTTCAAGACTAATTGTCACACAAGATTTAAATAACAACATTGTAACATAACAACAAAAGATAGATTAATCTAGGTGTGTATCTAGTCCACCCTAAATCTTGTTTCATCTTGTAACATCACTTCATCAATTAACCTGCAACATGTATTAAAATAAAGTTCAATGCAAAAGCAAAGGCGAGTATACAAGTTTTGTTACATAGCATAAATAGAATAAAAAGTGCTCATATCCAACATGATTCATAATATGTGAGTACTAGTATGCAAATATGGCGTACAATATGTTCAAACCCGAGTATACAACGCGTTAAAATAGCCTAATCCCAATAGAGTAGCGGGAGGTAACATGTTTAACTTAACAATACCCCAAGTCTAACGGGTGGTGCGTTAATCCTATAGCGCTATGATTGTTAAGGGAGGCTAGCAAAGTTAATGAGCATATATCGACCAAGTAGTTTACATAGCATACGAGAATAACAAGTACCACACATAGTTTCATGTTAAGCATGGATAGAGTATGTTAAAAATAGTTTGAGTTTCATTTTGTATAATATACATGTTGCATCCCAAAATGGTAAAAGGGAAAAGGGATCGAGTATACTCACGGTTTCTCAAAGTTGTTCCTTTGGTAATCTCGTGAAGAGTTGGAGGTTCAACGCTTCCTTAGAACACTTAATGTTTTATTTAGAACTCTTCGAGTTCTCTTCCTTGCTTGGAAGATTTTAAGAGAATTAGAGGGGTTGAGAGAAGAATGGTTAGAACACTTAGTGTTCTTTTAGAATTCTTAGAATTCTTGATTTAGAGAGATTAAGAGAAGATTGAGAGAAGAATGGTGTGAAGAAAATGGTAGGAGGAGGTTGGTATTTATAGGTGAAGAAGGTGGTAGGTGATTGGTGGAGATAATAAAAAAAATAAATGGAAAAGATAAAAAAATAATTATAATGGAGAGTGGAGGTGGAAAAGGTGATTGAAGGAGGTGGAAATGGTGATTGAAGGAGGTGGAAAAGGTGATTGGAGAAGAAAAGAGGTGGAAAAGTGTTTGGTATAATCTTTGGTATTTATTGAGTATATAAAAAGTATAAAAGTATAATTCAAGTATTGAGGATGTGCGTATAAGTATTTATACGTATAATTGTGTCGGTTTGCGTATAAATACATATTTAAATGATCAGTTGTGTGAATAAAAAAAATATGTATAAAATATGAATTGTATTATGATTAATGCCTCGAATTGTGAGATTGAAATTAAAATACGAATGTAAGGTTTCTAAATTTAGAATACGAATACGAACATTTTTAAAATAGAAATACGAAGATACGAGGCGTTACACCGGTTTGGTAGGAGGATGCGTAAGGCCCTTCAGGATGATGAGCATTGTAGTTGGCTGCTACAAGGTATGGGTCAGCATCGGGGGCATTGTAGTAGTTATACCCCGGGTAGGCAGGCTGTTCAAAAGGGTTGTACGCCGCTGTACCGGCGTAGGAAGGAATTGGGTTGTCAAAACCCACTGGTGGTGGTGCAACTGGCGCAGAGTCCACCTCGCAAACGGGGTTTGAAGGCCCACCCATCTGTAGGTCTTCATATAGTGGCGGGTAGTGACTGCCACTTGAATGCTGAGGGGTGCTAAAATGGAAGTCCCCTCCTCGCACGGACATCTGTGCCCTGTTCTCCTTTGCCTCGGTGGCTCCGGAGGCAGTTGTTGCTCGAGCGGTGGTGGTGGCGGTGGCGTGACTGCCACAAAACGCGAATCCTCAGAGGGGTCCTGCTGTTGTTGTTGTTGTTGTTGGTTAAAGGAAGGAGTAAACACCCAGGCGTATTGGGCAAACTTTGCCTCGTAGCTGTCTGGACCATGATAAGGTGATCCATGAAAGGACGACCCATCCGAAATTTCGATGGGGTGAGTAGGTGTCCCAGATGGTGGTTCAGCGGGATCTGGTTCATCATCCATATCCATTCCCTGAGCTTCAGGGAAATGGTCTTCAGGTCCCAATGGGTTATGACCCATTGGTTCTTCACTCTAGTTTGCCGGGTTGAACCGGCTCTGAAAATAAGGGGTCGGGTCTTAGAAGGCCCGATAAGAGGTTGACCGTCGTAACGGAAAGAAAGAGTGGTGCGAGTCTTCGGGCTCGTTCTCCGATTGTGGCCCAAAGGAATGGTGGTAAGAGGGTGATGAACTTAGCGAGACAGATCGCATCGCGGGCTCCAAATAGGTCCTCTAGTCCTCTTGAGGACTGGTGCTCATGGTAACAGATGGGGTTCGCCGGTGGGATGGTCCGGCCTCGTGATCGTTGGGGGCGTTGAATGGCCCCTTGCCTCTTCCTCTTCCTCGGAACCTCGGCGGCATTTTTGTTGATCCTGTCAAAATAAACAAAAGAAACAACAAAGGAAAACAATAAAGGACAAAATAAAATAAATCAGGATTAGTCCTAAGTTCTTTGTCTAGACTCGAAAGTCGAGGAATGTGCAAACTGTGTCATTGAGATTAAACACGAAAGGCTAGTGTTTAATTCACTTAATGTTGGCTCTGATACCAACCTGTCACACCCCAATATTTCCACGTATTACCGGTGGGGAGTATCGTGACGTAGTTGATATCATCATAGATAATTTATCACAGTTTAATACACAGCGGAAGTCGAAAGATAGAAACATTAAAACCGAATGAAAGTAATATCAATTATTACAATAACGGTTGTAAAGAGATCCACAGGCGGATCAAAGTATAAAGAAACATTGTTCAGCAGATTTATAAACATCTAAGCTTGTAAGACTCTTTATTGATGCTAGGAGTAGCCAGCCTATTCCGTCTAGTACCTGCACTTAGCCTTTTTGGAAAATACGTCAGTTTACACTGGTAAATACAATTAACCGACTCATTTTGAAAAAGTTTATTAAAAATTGATTTGAATGCACAAGGCACAAAATATCTTTTATAACTTGGGATAATTATTTAAAAATAAACTTGTTAAAGAATTACATGTTTATTATACGTTCAGTAGCCCGGGCTAAAAATCGGGTTAAAGATTAATAGACACACCACATAATATACCCCACGGTGAGTTATTCTCGAACAGGTGGGTACATTATTTTACATACGCACCGGCAGGTGTATGCCTACACCCCGTGCTTAAGTCGTGGCCATTTCAATGAATGAGCCGAGGATATCCAGGACATGGTCATTAACCCCCCAAAGGCTTAGAATAAACAAAACAGATTAAACATGTTATCTCAATAAATTAACCTTCATACGATTAAAAATTCAATACCCGACCAAGCGGTATTTTATATACCGTACCCCAAGCCCGTATAAGGGAAAATAAGTTAAAAGTATCTACCTGAGCAAATTATAAATTTATCCCAGCGGTACAAATCAGCAAATGCAAGTATCTTTTACTGGGCTCCTAAATCTGGAACGAAGGTTTTAATTAACCTATTAGATTCCTAATGGGTCTTACTTAAGTTTAAACTTAGACCGGTTAGTTTTAAAGAAAGGTATACGGTTCAAAACACAAGATTAAGCGAAGACCGGATTAGAATGTGATTTAGACCCAACAAGTTTGAAGACTTGTATAATATGGGTAAACTAAATACATTCTGGATTTTGAAGTGAAAATGATAAGGTTTGACCCATTTCGGTTAATTTATGCAAACTAGTTACATAAACCGTACCGAATGCGATAAATGCATAACGGGTAACCAAATGAGTCATGAACAGGTTTCCTAAGTTAATATGCCTTAAATATGTTGTGATATCAGTAGGATACCTTTCATTATGCCCAAAACGAATTTAAATTCAAATTAAGCCCCGTAGGGGTATTTTGGTCATTTAAAGGTTATAAAAGAGATTAAATATTAATCTGAGGTTCGGGTCTGAATTGATCAGTAAAAATAATTATTTTTTTAAGTCATGACAGTAGGGTATTGCATATATGTGAAATTTATCATTTGAAACCAAACTATACACCGTAGGGGCATTTTGGTAATTTCACATATGCTTTGAAGGTCAAATTTGGAAATATGAGTTCAAAACTTTTGATTACTGTTAAAGTATAAAAATTTACTTAAAACATCAGTAGGTATTAAGTCTTATATGCTAAAAATGGTTTTAACCCATACTATGCGTTTAAAACGCGTAAAAGTCGGTTTTAAGCGATTTTCAGGTTATAATAGGAAATCTGAGTTTCTGATTAGTTTATAAAGTTCAAAATATTTTATTTATCATATAAAATCAGTAGCAAAAATTTTGGTATCAAAATGTTATGTAAAACTCATTTTATTCAAGAAAAGGGTATAACCGACAATTACCGAATCAAAGCAAGAACCCTATGCTATGATCAGTTTAAAAATAAATAAAAATCTTCAAAAATCCCAAAATATTATATTACATCAGTGGGTAAAAGGTTTGGTGTCAAAATTTGGGTTTAGATAGGCTTTATGCTAATTATGTCGATTAGTTAATAAAAGGCTTTCAAATTACGCTATTGAGCATAACTCCTAACCTAGACCTCAAACTGATGTCAAATTTTTAGGACATGTTTATAAATCAGTAATAAAGGTTTTTGTCCTCTCATATTTTCAAAAATCTCGTTTTAAGGTCAAAAGGGCATAATGGTCAACATTTAAGCAATTAACGGAAACATGCATATGAATCGGATTAATTAGGAACCAAGTTGTATAACCTCAGAGAGTTATACTAACCTATAACCTGGTCCTAATGGAACTCTAAGGCATATCTAAACTAAGCTAAGATGGGTCAGAACTGAAAGTCAAAGCAAAAGTCTTCTTTTGCGACTTTCGGTTCCGAACCAAGCCTAAACTCAAAATTGTCGGGTTGAACATGCTTAGACATGTTCTTACATTAATTACCAAGTTATTCAAGTGTTAAAATAGGTTTCATAGCTTCTACATTGTTAATTATGAGTTTATTTGCAAAATAGCTTTCTGTTGACTTTTTATAATTAAGTTTGACCCGACAATTGACCTAGTTAGAGTGGAAATCAGAGGGTGCCCTTTTAAGGGTTTATTACCCACATAATTACCAACTCATGGCCACTTTCAATTCAAAAAATGACTGGACCATTAGTGATTAATCACTAAGTCAAAGCTTAATTACGACGGCTTTGACTTTAGGTCATTAACCTAATAAAACACGAATTAGAGAGGCTAAGAACACTCACAATGGTCCTTAGCACGAATTAAAAGCTGATGGAAGCTTGCTTGAAGTCCAGAGAGCTCCAGAGAGTGATTGAGAATGATATTTGCAAATGAGCAAATGAACAAGAGTACAAGAACCCTTTAAATGGGACTTAAAACCTCACAAGATTGCTCCACACAAGTCTAGGATTGATTCCTGATCATCCCAGGTGTCCCCTATGCATGAAAATCTGTTGCCCAAGCTCCTGAATTCGAAAACCATGCATGTAAGACGGTGTAACCTGCTGTAACAGACAACTATGCATGTTTTTTGCATCTGCAGGTCTCAGGTGGCCCGCGTAAGGATTAGGGGAGGGTCTACGCGGCCGGTATGAGGCCTAGATCCGGTCAACAAAGTTTCAATAATTGCAATTTAGGTCCCTAGTCCTTCTAATAGTTGTTTCAACTTGTTTTATTACACTTTTAACCCCCAAACTTGACTTTTAAGGACTCTAAGTCATAAACAAACTTCGTTAAGTCCCCGGTTAGTTATACGTTCACCCGAAAAGTCCTGAATTTCAACGTTGACGCTTTTAACCCCTTATTTACGAATGTTAATGTATTTTCCTCATACGATATCGAAACCTTGTAAAATTTTTATCACATATTCTTGGGAGCATATTTAATCGTTACAAAGCTTCGGGTTCGTTAAAAGGTCACTCAGAGGTATAAATTAAACATGTTGACACATTTAACCCTTGCGGTTTGTAAACTTTCACTTTCTTTCACAAACGGCTTCATATGATTCATAATTCATTCGTTTAAGGGTATAAACATCGTGTAGGGTTTTTGAAAGGTCTAATTATCGAATGTTGACACCTTGAATCCTTTTACACATATACTTTCTTTGTTTGTCAACTTTAGTCCCTCATATTTAATCCATTACACGTTTAAAGCTCATGACACGTGTCTTCATTATATTGGTCGTGATTTTACGAGGTGTTACACAGTGTGTTATTTCAAGTCCCATTTAGGGCATCTTTGTAATAGTTTTAAGGTTTTTATGGAATTTCTTTTTGGATTTTAAATATGTATTTTATTACATCATCATATCATTTCAAAATTTAAATTGATCCGCCAAAGAAATTCTTAAAGGTATAACCTAGCCAAAATACTAATGGCTATGATGGTACGACCTTTTTAAGACAATAAATTCCCTGTTAACATCTGAAAACATGTTAACATTCCTGGCTGTGTGGCTCGAGAGACCACCTAAGCTTCCAAATGTACTTGGACTTTCCCAAGTCACTTCCATAGCCTATATGATCAATATGAATCATGGCTAATAAACATCAATATGATGAACACACCAAAACATCCATTTGAGATGTATGCTTTTAAGCAAGGGTGTATTAATGACAATGATGGTTTTGTTTTACAAACTTCTTGTCAAAAGGGAAATGAACTAGTTTAACCCTTAAAAGATCACTGATCAAAGAGATCATTGGTTATATTCTAATTGTCCTTGTGACAAGGCTTTTGTGCCATCTAAATGTCTTTCGAGACGAGCCTTGTGCTGTATGAAAATGTCCTTTATGACATTGACAGTTGTGAATTATATTCCCCTGTCTAATAAATATAAAGGACTATATCCTATTGATTGTTATTTATTACTTAAAATGGTCTATATGGTTTAATAATACCATGATCATCTAATCATCAATACGATGATTCATTATATAATTTAAATATATCATTATTGTTTGATATAGTACTCAAATCATGGTTGGCTCTAACGAAGTAAACAGTCACCCGCAAGGAGAAAACAATAATGAAGCAAGAATAAATCTTACAAACACTGAATTGCAAGCAATGATTGACACCACAGTTGCTCAAGCGGTGGATAAAATATTCAAAGAACCGAGTAAGGTTCGGTCCAAAACTCATACAAAACCCTTATCGCATTCGCATGCATCAAAAAGGGATGAATCTCAGCATTCATCCAACCAGAGATCTGAATCTCAGAAGATTGTGTTAAATCAAACTCCCAGGTACAACAAAGGTTGTACCTACAAATACTTCGTCTCGTATAAGCCAAGGGACTTCACGGGAGAAAAGGGAGCGATAGATTGTAAGAAATGGTTAGATGAAATGGAAACTGTGATTGACATCAGTGGATGTGCTAAGGAAGACATAGTTAAGTTTGTGTCTCAATCCTTCAAGGGCGTCACCCTCACTTGGTGGAAATCATTGGTGCAATCCACTGGAAAGGTTCCTCTGTATAACCTTTCATGAACAAGTTTGTTGATCTTGTGAAGGACACTTACTGTACTCAACATGAAGTCGAGAGAATAGAGACTGACTTCCTCACTTTGGTGATGAAGGACTTGGACTGTATGTCCTATGTGACCAGTTTCAACTCGATGTCGAGACTTGTACCATATTTGGTCACTCCTGAACCCAAACGCATTGCTCGTTTCATCGGTGGTCTAGCCCCTGAAGTGAAAGGAAATGTCAAGGCTTCTAAGCCTGCTACATATAGATCTGTTGTGGATCTATCTTTGTCCCTTACTCTAAACGTTGTGAGGAGTAGGGAAAAGAAAGCTACCGATGACGGAAAGAGGAAGATGGAGGAAGAAAAGTCCCCCCAATCTAACAAGAAGAACAAAGGGAACTTTGGTTCTAAGAAAGGGCAGTCAAGTGACAAGCCCATGTGCAAGACTTGCAACAAAAGGCACTTTGGAAAGTGCAACCAAGACCCACAAGCTAAACCATGTGGGATTTGTAAGAAGAAAGGGCACAAGTCTGTAGAGTTCTTAAACATTAAGGATGCAACCTACTACGGTTACAATGAAAAGGGGCACATCAAGACTAATTGTCCCAAGAATGCTAAGAAGCCCGAGGAGGCGAAGAAAACCAATGCAAGGGTTTTTCAGATGAATGCAAGGGAGGCGGTGAATGATGAGAACGTCATAACAGGTACCTTCCTCATTAATAATAGTTATGCTAGAGTTTTATTTGATTCAGGTGCTGATAAGTCTTTTGTAGACCATAAGTTTAGTAAATCACTGAATCTGCCTATTAAGACTCTAGACATAAAATATGAGGTAGAGCTTGCCGATGGTACCTTGGAAACGGCTTCAACTCTTCTTGATGAATGTTTCATATCCATTAAGAATCATTCTATCCTGTTATCCCTCTTGCCAATGAAATTGGCTGGTTTTGATGTGGTCTTAGGCATGGATTGGTTGTCGCATAACCAAGCCCAAATCGCCTGTGACAAAAAGCTAGTTATCATCAAAACCCCTTCCGGTGAATCCGTCACTATCCAAGGAGATACACAATATGGTTTACCCAACAATGTGTCTATTCTCAAAGTATCAAGGTGTCTAAAGAACGGATGTGTCATTTACATGGCACAAGTGACTGTGAATGACCCGAAACCCAAGATCGAAGATATTCCAATTATTTCAGAGTATCCTGATGTCTTTCCTGATGAATTACCTGAATTACCCCCTGAGAGGCAAGTTGAGTTCAGGATAGACATTCTACCAGGATCTGCACCAATTGCACAAGCTCCTTATCGTCTAGCGCCTACTGAAATGAAAGAGCTCAGGACTCAATTGGATGACTTACTGGAAAAAGGTTTTATACAACCTAACTCTTCGCCTTGGGGAGCTCCAATATTGTTTGTTAAGAAGAAGGATGGATCAATGCGCTTATGCATTGATTACCGTGAGCTAAACAAGGTAACGATCAAGAATCGTTATCCCTTACCCAGGATCGACGACTTATTTGATCAGCTCCAAGGGGCGAGCTTCTTCTCGAAGATTGATTTGAGATCTGGATATCATCAACTTAAGGTCCGAACTGAAGATGTGCCTAAGACAGCGTTCAGAATGAGATATGGACATTACGAGTTTTTAGTGATGCCTTTTGGGCTCACTAATGCACTAGCAACATTCATGGACCTCATGAATAGAGTCTGCAAGCCATACTTAGATAAGTTTGTCATTGTCTTTATAGACGACATACTTATCTACTCTCGTAATCAAGATGATCATGAGAAGCACCTTCGATGCATCTTAGGATTACTTCGACAAGAGAAGCTGTATGCTAAATTCTCCAAGTGCGAGTTCTGGCTTCGTGAAGTCCAATTTCTTGGACACGTTGTTAGTGAGCGTGGTATCCAAGTTGATCCCGCCAAAATAGAAGCCATCATGAACTGGGAAGCACCGAAGACGCCTACAGAAATTCGCAGCTTTCTGGGTTTAGCTGGATATTATAGAAGATTTATTGAGAACTTTTCAAGGATAGCTGCACCATTGACTTCTTTGACCCGTAAGAATGTAAAATTCGATTGGGGTCCAAAACAACAAGAATCCCTTAAGATTCTTAAGCAAAAATTGAGTAATGCTCCGGTATTAACGTTACCCGAAGGAATAGAAGAGTTTGTCGTATATTATGATGCTTCACACACCGGTATGGGTTGTGTGCTTATGCAGAAAGGCAAGGTGATTGCCTATGCATCACGACAATTAAAGGTGCATGAAAAGAATTACACCACCCACGATTTGGAGTTGGATGCCGTTATATTCGCACTAAAGTTGTGGAGACATTATTTGTATGGAACCAAATGTGTGATCTATTCGGATCACAAAAGTCTTCAACACTTATTCAATCAAAAAGAGCTCAATATGAGACAGCGCCGCTGGATGGAGACTTTAAATGATTACGATTGTGAAATTCGCTACCATCCTGGCAAAGCGAATGTAGTCGCTGACGCTCTAAGCCGAAAGGAAAGAGTCAAACCTATCAGGATTAATGCTAAGAGCATTGAACTGAAGAATAGCCTGAACGAAAGGCTATTAGCTGCACAGAAAGATGTTGTTTTGGAAGCTAACCTTCCAGATGAAAAGTTAGGTGTGACTGCTGAACAGTTAACACCTGGCAAGGATGGAATCCTTAGAATGAATGGAAGAATTTGGGTTCCTATTCATGGAGGGCTTCGTGATATAATCCTCCAGGAAGCTCACAATTCCAAATACTCAGTTCACCCTGGAGGTGATAAAATGTATCAAGATTTGAAAGCTAATTATTGGTGGATAGGTTTGAAGAAATCTATTGCCACACATGTAGCTAAGTTCCTGACTTGTGCTCAGATTAAAGCTGAACATCAAAAGCCATCAGGTCTACTTCAACAGCCGGAACTTCCCACATGGAAGTGGGAGATGGTAACTATGGACTTTATAACTAAGTTACCTAAAACAAGGCATGGAAATGATACTATATGGGTTATAGTTGATAGACTGACTAAGTCAGCACACTTCTTACCCATTAAGGAGACTCATAACTCCGACAAGTTAGCTCAGTTATACGTGGATAAGATTGTATCCCTCCATGGAGTGTCGGTGTCTATTATTTCTAACAGAGATACTAGATACACCTCTCACTTTTGGAAAAGTTTCCATCAATCCTTGGGCACTTGTTTGAATTTTAGTACTGCTTACCATCCTCAGACTGATGGACAGAGCGAGCGTACAATTCAAACTTTGGAAGACATGCTTCGTGCATGTGTTATTGATTTAGGTGGTAGTTGGGATGACCACCTACCTTTGATCGAGTTCTCCTATAATAACAGTTATCATACTAGCATTCAGGTTGCGCCTTTTGAGGCATTGTATGGAAGGAAATGCAGAACGCCTGTTTGTTGGGCAGAAGTAGGAGAAGCTCAGTTATCAGGGCCTGATATAGTCCTGGAAACGACGGACAAGATTGTCCAAATTCGCGATCCCCTGAAAGCTGCCAGGGATAGGCAGAAAAGTTATGCTGATAAGAGGCGAAAACCTCTAAAGTTTGAAGTGGGCGATAAAGTCTTACTAAAAGTATCACCCTGGAAAGGAGTGATGCGCTTTGGTAAGAAGGACAAGCTAAGCCCGAGATATATTGGACCATTCGAGATTATCGAATGTGTCGGCAGTGTAGCTTATAAGCTAAACTTGCCCGAGGAGCTGAGTGGAATTCATAATGTGTTCCACATCTGTAATCTCAAGAAATGTCTAGCTGATGAAACGCTAGTTATGTCCCATAAAGACGTACAGATTGATAAAAGCCTGAGGTTTGTTGAAAGACCTATATCGATCGAGGATCGTCAGGTTAAAAAGCTCCGAAGGAAGCACGTGCCTATAATAAAGGTTAAATGGGATGCCCGTAGAGGTCCTAAATATACGTGGGAAGTTGAGTCCACTATGAGACAGAAGTACCCTCACTTATTCCAGTAAATCTCGGGGTCGAGATTTCTTTTAAGGGGGTGAGGATGTAACACCATGTAAAAACGTGTCCAATTATATAAAGACACGTGTCCTAAACTCTATATATGTGAAAGTTCGAGTTTGAAGGACTAAAGTTGTCAAACGGTGAAAATATGAAACCACAGGGACTAAAAGTGTCAATACACCAAACTTGTGCCTCTAAATGACCATATACGGAGAATATATTCTTAAACGAGTGATTAATTTAATATAAGAAGCTGTTCATGAAAATAATCGGAAGATTATAAACTACGGGGGTTAAACGTGTCAACATGTTAATTCTTACCTCTGAGTGACCTTTTAATGAACCTGAGGCTTCGAAATATTCAAATATACTCTTAAGAATAAGTGGTATAAATTTCACGTGGTTTCGAGATCGGTATACAAGTTTTCAAGACTTTGGGTAAAAAGTGTCAACATGATGAAACTTGTGTTTATAGTAATATTTAACGAAACCGGGCCTAACGGAGTTTGGTTATGCTCCGTTGAACATCCACAAACTAACTACAAGGGCCTTATATGCCAAAAATGAGGTTAAATAAGGTTTATAATGACCAGGGACTGAAACTGCCATGTTTGAAACATTTTTAACCTGAACAGCAGGTTTACGCGGGGCGCGTAAGCCCCCTTCTGATCCTACATGGGCTGCGACAAATGCCCAGGTCTGCGAAAACTTGACAGCTGCTGGTTGCAGCCTGTTCCACCGCCTTAGATGCCTGAATTTCGATAATTGGGGCTTGTTGTCGGTTTTAGGATACCACTAGGACACTTGGGGTGATCCTAAACACTCCCATTACACCTAGAATGATCTTGAATCAAGGATTTCAAGTATAAATAAACCTCTATGTTGAACATATTAATTGTTCATTTGGTTAAGAAGTGTAGAAAAGATAGCAAGGACACTTGGGGTGATCCTAAACACTCCCATTACAACTTCAAAACTCATTTCTAGAGGTAGCAAGCACTAGGAGAAGATTAAGAAGTGTAGAAAAGATAGCAAGGACCTTATGTAAGAGTTTTAATCCCTGCTTAGTCCATTTTATTAGCATAAAAACCGAAAAGTCAAACATATCGTAATTAAGCTTTGACTCTCGGTTTAATCATAAATGGTCCAGCCACTGACCGAAATGAAAGTGGTTATGGAACCATATTAAGGTAAGTGATTAACCCTTAAAAGGGCACCTCCTAATTATTTCGTTTGACTAGTTAATTGTCGGGTCAAACTAGTTTGTCAATAAGTCAAACTGGTCAGAAACTTTAAAAATGATTTAAACTAATAAAAAGAGGTTCTAAATTATATTTTAACATTCTAATGACTTGGTAATTAGTATCAAAACATGTTTAATCAGGTCTAACCCGACACTTATCAGTCTAAGGTCAGTTTATAACCGAAAGTCGCAAAAGCTTGACTTTTGCTTTGACTTTCAGTTCTGACCCATTTAAGCTTAATTCTTCCATGTTTTAAGCTTCCATTAGGACCATATTATATAGTAGTGTAACCCCCTGGAGTTATATTGCTTGGTCCTTAGTGGTTTGAATTATATGCTCTCATTTGTTAATATACTTATAAATGTCGTAAATGCCCTTTTGACATATAAATGAGATTTTTAGAAATGTGAGAGGACAAAAACCTTTGCTACTGATATATAAGCTTGTCCCGAAAATTTGACATCAGTTCTTGGTCTCAAACAGAAGTTATGCTCGATATCGTAATTAGAAGCTTTTTATTAATTAAATTGCGATATCTTGCATAAGACTTGTTTAAACTTAGATTTTGAACCAAAACTCATCACCTACTGTTAATATATTATTTTTAAGGATTATTAGTGTTTTTGGTCAGATTATAATCTGTTTAAATCATAGAGTTCTTGTGTAATCCGATAAATGACGATAATACCATTTTCATGCATAAAATGAGATTAACAAATGATTTGAATGCCAAACCTTTTCCTACTGATTTCATACATTAAATAGATTATTTTGAGCATTTAAAATTGATCAAAATGTCAGATTTACATAAACATCTTGATTATCGTCAATTAGCGAGTTTTACACTAATTAGGTGCATAATATGGTTTAAAACCATACTTAACACCTAAGACTTGTTACCTACTGAATTTTTAAACAAATTTAAATATTATTATAGTAGGTATAAGTTATGAACTCAGATTTCCAAAAATGTCCTTAAAAGCATATGTAAAATGACCAAAATGCCCTTTAGAGGCATAGTTTGGACATAAATGGTAAACCTCACATATATGTAATATCTTACTGATGTAATGAGATAAAATAAATATTTTTTACTGATTACAAAAGACCAGAACTTCAGTTTGTTATAAAATCTCTTTTATAATTATTAAAATGACCAAAATGCCCTTACGGGACTTAAAATGGTTTTAAATATTTTTTGGGCATATATGTTAACATCCTACTGATGTATTAACATATTTTAAGCATAATAACATTTGAGACCTGTATATAATTCATTTGGTTACCCATTACGCGTTTATGCGTTCGGATCGGTTTATGTGACTAGTTTACGTAAAATAGCCGAAACGAGTTTAATCTTATCATTAAATCCTCAAATTCCAGAATGTGTTTAGTTTACCCATGTTATACAAGTATCCAAGCTTGTCGGGTCTAAACCACATTCTATTCTGGTCTCCGCTTAATCTAGCGTTTAGAACCGTAAAGTTTCTTTCTAGCTAGCCGGTCTAAGTCTTTGACTTAACTAAAGACCCGTTAGCATCCTAATAGGTATTTAAACCTTCTATACAGATTAAGTAGCATCCAGTAGAAGGTATCATCATAAAGCTTTAGGATTATACGGCTGAGTTACTTTTCACATTTAGCTCAGGTAAATACTTTTAACTTATTTTCCCTTATACGGGCTTGGGATATGGTATTATGATAATACCACTTGGTCAGGTATGAAATCATTTAATCAGATTGTGATTAATAAATTTACATAACCCGTAAATCTGTCTTGTTTGATAACATAAGCATTGGGGGTTAATACGACCGTGTCCTGGATATCCTCGGCTCATTTCATTTGAAAATGGCCACGACCTATGCACGGGGTGTAGGCATACACCTGACATATGCAAATGCTAAAATATAAACCACATGTTGGGGATAACTCCTTTGTGGGTTCTATAAGTGGTGAGTCGGTTAATCAAGACCGGCTTTCAACCGGCCCCAATTGTATGACAAACATATAAATCTGTATACAAGATTATCTTAAATAATTGTCCCAATTTATAAATGATTTGTGCCTTGTGCACTTAAATCAATTTTCTTAAATATTTTTAAATGAGTCAGTTAATTGTATTTACCAGTGTAAACTGACGTATTTTCTAAAGACTGATTGACAGGTACTTCTCGTAAATAGGCTGGAGCAACTAGGTGTCATATAAGAGGATCTTGCAAATCCCTAGATACCTGAAGTCTGTTATTTTCCGTTTCTTGTATTTTATTTATGATCCGCCTGTGGATCTTATTACAACCTAGTCTGTATATTCTTCCATTCGGACACTCAGACATTATGGTTTGTAATAGTTTATTCACCAAGCCTTCCGCTGTGCTATTATATTGTGTGTATTGACTATGATGATATCAACTACGTCACGATACTCCCTGCCGGGCCCACCGGTAATATGTGGAAATATCGGGGTGTGACAACTTTGTCCCAAGTTATTTATGAAAATGATATACCAAATGGTATAAAATGATTTTGAAAAGATTTTCAAAATGTGTCGGTTAATTGTATTTACTAGTGGAAACTGGCGTATTTTTAAAAGACTAAGCACATGTTTAATATCAAATACGGAATAGGCTGGAGCTGCTCGGTTATACATATTGGAATTTGCGACTCCACGCAAGGCCTAGTGGTCTAAAGTTTCTTTTGTTATTTTCGATCCGCCTGTGGATCTTTTAGTACTTTCGATCTGTATATTTATTATGAACTTTCGGATGATTGTACTTTGTAATATGTAATTTATAATGCCAAGACTTCCGTTGTGCTATATGTTAATATCTGTTATCAATCGTCACGCATAAACCCCAAGTCCGGGCCCACCAGGAATCATGGTGTGACATTCATGGTTGCGTGACTCTCTCTTTCTCTCTCTCTCTCTAAAAATCTATTCAACAGATTGCTACAACCTTTATAAGGTTTGTAAATTGTAATGATCGACCTCATCAATTGAATGAGGTGTAATGTAAATCTTGAGTAATCATCAATAAATGCAACATAATAACGATAGCCATCTCTAGAACAAACGAGTGCAGGACCCCACAAATCACAATGAACCAAATCCAATGGTGAAGAAGCACGTTTCAAATTAACATCAAAAGATAAACATTGTCCTTTAGCAAGTTGACAAGGAGTGCAAAGTATAGGTTTTGGTAACAATGAAGTGACATTCAAAAAACCTAATTTATGTAATAAAGAAATAATACTAAAGGCAACATGTCCTAGCCGAGCATGCCATAACTCGTAGGAAGCTTTATTTGAACGTTCACGAGATGCAACAAAGGCTTGTGGTGAGTCTTTGAGCACGTACAATCCTTCTTCACAAGTACCTTCAGCGAGAACCTGTTTGCTTACCCGATCCTGAATATGAAAATAAGAATCCGAAAATAAGACATCAACCGGATGATCTTTGGTTAACCTGCTTATAGATAATAGCTTCTTCGTAAGACCAGGAACCACAAGAACATTACGTAGAGTAATATTGCTAGCAATTTTAGACGTGCCTGTATGTGAGATAGGAAGGGTCTTACCATTACCAAAAACAACATAATTTTTACCTTTATATGGAGCCGAATTTTGAACAGTATCAGTAGGAGGAACCATGTAATCGGTGGCACCGGAGTCAGCACGCCAATCAGGAGAGTCATTTGTTACATGACATTGTGCATGAAAAGCTTTTGCCAATGATTCATCCGAAGGAGCCTGTGAAGCAAAAGAATGAAGCTGGGGACAAGCATTAGCATAATGCCCGTTGGTACGGCAAAGCTGACAATGAGGGGTTCTACGCTGCTGTTGTTGACCACGACCACGTCCGCGAGAAGACCCACGGCCAGCAGAATAAGAGCCACGACCGCGGGAACCATTGCGGGACTGCTGAGCATTGAAAGCAACGGGAGGGGTGTCAGTTCCATGAAAGGACTGTATAAACAGTTCTTGACTTTTAGTTTGTGCAACAAGGTCACGAAAGGAGGGACGACTCCTAGCCGTACGAATAGTGGTCGAATAAACTTCGTAGGCCGGTCCAAGACCACACAGGTACCAGTGTAAACGATCCATCTCATCAACCAGACGACCGATAGCTGCAAGTTGGTCACATAAAGATTTAAAACGGCGAGAATAGTCACTAACCGAAGACGTACCCTTTTTGATCAAGCGGAGAGAATCACGTAGGGAGTGAATACGTTCAACCGAAGCGTTACTGTAAGCTTGTTCAATTGCTGACCAGATTTCGGAAGCGCGTTTGAGACCCAATACTTCAGCAGCGGCTTCCTCGGTGAGCGAGGATTTGATCAGAAGAATAGCTTTCTGATCCTTGTCTAACCAGGCGGTAGCAGCAGGGTTAGAAGAGGTCTTGCCGTCAACTGTGATTTCAGCAGGAGGCGATGAAGAATCAGCAGAAACATGGTCCGATAGCTTGTGAAAATCGAGGACCAACGGGATCTGTTCTCTCCAAACAAGATAGTTAGAGGAGGAGAGTTTCATATGCATCATGTGATTGAATGCAGTCATGGAGAAGAGGGTTTCAGAAGATGAAGAAGGAGACGCCATGGGAAAGCCGGTGACAAGAGATGGGGGACGACAGGAAAGAAAAAGAAGGGAAGAGTAGGGTTTTTTTAGGCTGATACCATATAAGGTTTGTAAATTGTAATGATCGACCTCATCAATTGAATGAGGTGTGAGTTGTATTTATAATAATGAATATACAATTACTCCCATAAATAAGGGGATATACAATAATAATAAAAGATACAAAACAATATAACACAAGAATACAATTATTCTCTAATAACCTTCAATAACCTTCAAGAGTAGTTCAACTTCGTCATTTAGCTTTTCCTTCTTTCGAACATATCTTATTTTCGCTTTATATGTTGAATTAATGCGATTTAACTAGTACAACTTGAAATTTCTGTGTTTCTCAACATGATTCCTTTACATTACTATATGTTCTTAGTTTGTGAGACTATACACACAGATCCGCCTAGATGTTGTTTTCTATTACTATTTATGTCAGTTTCTTGTGATTTTGATCTTCTAGGAAAACTTATGTGCATGTTATGAGAAGTTTCTTTTGTGTAGGTCATAAAATTCTGGTTTAAACTATATATTTTGCCTAATAAATGTTATAAACTATCAGATTGATTTGTAGGGTGGAGATACAATAGGAAGTTAATTTGGCTAGGAAGGCTAGGAAGTGATCTTGACCATCCATTTAGTCAATCAAGGGCTAAGATTAAATCAGGGAAATTGAAAAGAAGAAAAGAGGCGCGTGAGTTTGTTCAAGGGCATTCTAGTCAATTCAAGCCAATAGTTTCTCTCTCCTCCAATTCCCCCCCATTTTTTAAACGTTAATAACTCTTTCATACGACATTATTTTTTTATAAAAATTGCACAAAAAAAACGAGCGTTTTTTATCTTTAAAACGAGTATACTATTGCTATATTTAAAAAAAATTAAGCCCAGTTGTGTAAAACGCAATAGAAAAACCACCAGTTACGTAAAACGCAATGAAAAAAAAAACCTAAAAAATGACATTTTTCTAAAACGCAATGCACCAAAAACACAAAGAAATGACTTATTTGAAAAATGCAATGGCCAGAAAACACAAAGAAATGTCTTATTTCTAAAACGCAATAGACTGAAAACACATAAAAAAGTGTTTTACCTAAAACGCAATGCACAAAAAACACAAAGAAATGTCTTATTTGTAAAACGCAATGGCCAGAAAACACAAAGAAATGTTTTATTTGTAAAACGCAATGGCCAGAAAACACTTAAAAATGTCTCATTTCTAAAACGCAATGACCTAAAAAAACAAAAGAAAGTGTTCTCTGTAAAACGCAATGGACTGAAAACACCTAAAAATGTGTTTTACCTAAAACGCAATGACTAAAAACACTTCAAAAATGTGTTTTACCTAAAACGCAATGACTAAAGATACTTAAAAATGTGTTTTTTCTAAAACGCAATAGCCAGAAAACACATAAAACTCTCTTATTTCTAAAACGCAATGGACACATAAAACTGTTTCTGAACTGTTTGTGAATTGTCTGTGAACTGTCTGAATTGTCTACGAATTACTGTCTTCGAAATGAGCCAATTTCTGGAAAATTAAATTTTCTGATGCGTTTTTAGCTCAACCCCAGCCAGGGGCTCTGCCCCTTGGACCCCGCCAGGGGCTGCCGCCCCCGGACCCCTGCCAAGATCGTAAAACGCAATGACTAAATAAAAACACAGATCGTGAAAATGAAATTAAAGAATTTCTTACATGGATCGAAGCCGGTTTCTTCATCAATTGACGAAATTTGAAATGATAGAAACACTTATCAGCGATTGAATCGAACAAATCGAGTGATTATCTTCAAAATCACCGAAAAAAACAAGATTTTGTATGAAATTAAACTGGGTTTTCTTCAAAAAAACTGAAGAACACGTTGATCGGGGTTTGAATCATTGATTGGTGATGAAAATCGCACTATAATGTAGTGATTATTGAGATAGAAAGTGAAGAAATGGTTGAAGATGGTGGGTTTTGAAAATGGTGGGTTTTGAAGTTACTGGGTTTTAAAAAAGGAAGAATAAAGGGTTGGATTGACTAAAATACCCCTTTTCTTTATTTTAAATGTTGACACATGTCATCCTCTTATTGCTTCCTATCCTTCCTAGCGAAATTAATCTTCCTATTTGATCTTTTCCCTTGATTTGTAATGTTTTTGTTACTACAAATTTGGTTAGGATATTTGGACATCATCAAACCGTTTTTTATACATAAAACTAAAGCGTTAGGATATTTAGACACCATTAAACGGTTATTTATACATAAATTGCGGTATAATATGATTGATTTAACCTTTTTTTTTTTTTTGTTTTTAACTGTTAGTTAATTCATTCATTAATTCATGTTCTTCTTGGTTTTGGACTGGAATTTGACTTCCATTGGCTTTGACCGCTTTGAGGCCCAAAACAACTTTTAGGTTTTAAGCATCTTTTTAACTTCTATTCTTGGCTTTTTTAATTATTATCCCAGTTTTTTTTTTAATTATTAACTCAAAAAACTATTTAACTTTTTTGTTTCATTGTTCTACAAAGAGGGCTTTTATTTTTTGACTTTTTATATTATAATTGTTAATTTTTTTCTATTTTTTTCAACTTCGTAGTTTTTAAAGAAAAATATTATTCAAAAGATTATAATGATTTAACGAAACAAACAATTAACATTTTTGTGGTTTGATGCTTTAGTTACGTTTAATGCTTTGGTGGTTCGATTTCAACTTAGTAGTTTTCAAAGTCAAACTTGGGTTATTTATGCATTTGCATGTGTGTTTTATAGTCAGTAATTTTGATCATTGTCGTGTCATATGCACTCTCCTTTTTAGTGCCCCCCCCCCCCCCCCCCCCCCCCCCCCCTCCTCTTTGAAATTTTAAACTAAATACAATTAAACCTTTTATTTTGTATTCTTTTTTAAATTGAATCTAGTTTAACTTTTTTTGAGAAAATTACATATATCCTTTTATTCCAACCGTAATTACATATATACCCACCCTAAAACTTTAATTACATATATGATATATCCCCATTCCAACCGTAATTACATATATACCCACCCTAAAACTTTAACTACATATATGATATATCCCCTTCTTTAACAAAATGACAAAAATACCCTTTTAAACATAAAAAACTGATACCTGTTCATTTTTAAGAATCATTACTCTTATTTCCTCCCTTGCCACTATCATTATCAAAACCTCCACCTGCAACCAACCGTAACTGTCAACGGCAACAAGCCCTAACCGGTGACGTGCACAAACCGGAGAACAACCCAAATAGGTGTGTTGTATGTTTGTTTGATTGTGTTTATTTTGAGTGGTAATTACTGGTTCTAATTTATGTAATGTTTTAAATTCACTCATTGAGTCTGTAAGAAATTGTAATTAGCCAGAAAGATTGTTATCGAATAAACTAAACTTACATGACTTATTTGTTGTTTATCTAATGTTTTAAATTCACACATTGAGTCTGTAAGAAAATGTATTATGAATGACAATAGGTAATTTGAAAGATTGTTATCTTTTTATGTTTATATAATGGTGTGAAAACTATGGAAATTAAGCGCCCTGAGAAGTAAATAAAATGTGTAAAAGTTAAAAGAAGCAAAGTGAAGATAGGAGTTTAAATCGTCATTTTCAACCATTAAAATTTAGCAAACAAAAGAGAGAAGAGCCTATACTTTTTTTTTTTTTCAAAGCAAAGCTGATCCGTATATGTTGTGTTGGGCTAGTTATTAGTTATCCGATATGTCAAGTTTTGAGCAGACATGTTAGTTATAATAAAACAAAAATGACTATGTTCCGTATATCGTGTTGGGCTAGTTATTAGTTATATTATATGTCAACTTTTAAGCACACATGTTAGTTGCATTAAAACAAAGATGACTATGTTCGATAATCAAATAAAATTAAACAACGTAATTTAGTAAGAATTAGGGGAAGGATCCACTAAAAAGTGAATTTTGCCTAAGTAGCCTAAGAAGGATTGTGATGATGACATGTGACACTCTTAATAATTAGGAATCAAGGGCATTTTAGTCCTTATTAATAGGAGTGAAAATGACATGTGGCACCTCTTTTATTTTTAAAAAATACAAAAAAAAAATCTAGTACAAAAAAATCTAGCACAAAAAAACTAGTACAAAGAAATATAGCACAAAAAATCTAGCAAAAAATGTAGTACAAAAAAATCTAGCACAAAAAAATTGAGGAAAAAAAAATTTAAGACAAAAAAATTCAGCACAAAAAATTTAGCACAAAAATATAGTACAAAAATTCAGCACAAAAAATGTTATATAACATAGAAATACAACACATTTAAGTGGGTTTTTTTAGTCTTCATATTTTATATAGCAATATGGTACTCAAATTAAAGATAAAAAGACGCTCGATTTTACGGTGAAATTTTTATGAAAAAATAATGTCGTATAAAAAAGTTATAAACGTTTAAAAAATGAGGGTGGAATATGCATGTGACTTGCATGTGGAGAGAGAAAGTCCATAAATAGGATTTTCCCAATATACCCTTGCACTCCTCATTTCTCCTACCCTTTCATCTTAACCATTGATTTGAAAAATGAATGGTTAAGATTCCTTCTTAGTCTACTTAGGCAAAATCCACTTTTTAGTGGATCCTTCCCCGTAAGAATTATACATAGATAAATTGAGTGTAAATATATATTTATAATTAGAGTAAATTACGATTTTGACCCCTGTGGTTATATCACTTTTACCCTATTAGCCCAAAATAGAATTTTTAACATCTGTGCCCCCATTGTCTCTATAACTAACTATTTTGGCCCCTGAGTCTAACTCAACCCATTACAATTTTGGCCTTTGTGGTTAGACTCAGGATAATGGGTTAAGTTAGACTCAGGGGCCAAAATAGTTAGTTATAGAGACCATGGGGGCACAGATGTTAAAAAAAAAATCTATTTTGGCTAATAGGATAAAAGTGATATAACCACAGGGGTCAAAATCGTAATTTACTCTTATAATTAAAAAGTATAGTTAGATGAGGTTTTTACCGTTTAAAAAGTTAATTAAATTATAGAGTAAATTACGTTTTTGGCCCCTGTGGTTATATCACTTTTACTATATTAGCCCAAAATAAGAATTTTTAACATATCTGCCCCCATGGTCTCTATAACTAACCATTTTCCCTAAGTCTAACCACTTTAGCCCCCATGGTCTCTATAACTAACCATTTTTGGCCCTCATGATCTCTAGACTTAGGGGCCAAAATGGTTAGTTATAGAAACCATGGGGACATATATGTTAAAAATTCTTATTTTGGGCTAATATAATAAAAGTGATATAACCACATGGGCCAAAAACGTAATTTACTCTAAATTATATAACCAAGTCTATCAAAAAATTTTAAACATTTATTTATTAAATTGTATAACTATGCCGTATCCAAAGTTTTGTACGAATACATATAAGTTATTTATGTATAGAACTAAAAATAAGAATTTTTATAATGGTGAAATTTGACAACTTGAAAACTATTTTTTATACTTTTGTTTATGTGTGTTTTTTGGATGAATTGGGATGCTTTGTTTAATGAGGTGTAGAGCAAACAGAGAGAGATGTGCCATATAATCGTCATGTCATCTGTCCATGTAAGCTAAGTTGTGCCACATAGGATAAAAATAAATCCAGTTAGTGAAGATTTAACTGGGTTGTGTCAGCAGAAACAAAAAGTCAAGTTGGGGGTGCCGGGTGTCAAAGTGTTAGTTGCGGGTGGCAACGACCAAAGGCCGCCGATCGTTGGGGGTGATACAATCCAATAACCCTTTATTTTAGCCGTTAACACCTTTTATGTTATTTCCCATGTTATGAATTTCTTTTCCTTTTTTTCCAATATACTTCTAAAATCAGTTTACTACTTTATTATACCCATTAGTTTCATTTTAAATCCACCACAAAATATAGTGTTATGTTCTCTTTCAGTTTGTCATACAACACTTATACGTATAGTTAGCAATGTCATAATTAGTATTTAGTACCAAGTCAACACTTATTTGGTGCTTTCTCACTATATGATTTAAGGTTTACACCTCATTAAAGTTGAAATTACATCTTCCTTAGTCACATTTATCGAACAGCATAACTACACTCTCAGTCATCATTTATAATTTACTAACAATACTTGATTACGTTTGAAATTGACAATATAGCCATAAGGTTATGATTACTACACAAATAAACCAAAGGCTCGTTACACAGTCCATGTCATTTTGTTATGTTATGATTACTACATAATATATAAGTTATAACATGCTCCTTTACTCTTTTTTTACATACACACAGGAAAAATGGAAAGCTTTATTCAATCCACAATGTTTGATGAGATCCATCTATAGCCATTCTGTTATGATTACTACACAAATAAACCAAAAGGCTTGTTACACAGTCCATGTCATTTTGTTATGATTACTACATAATATATAAGCTATAACATGCTCCTTCACTCTTTTTTTTTTACATACACACAGGAAAAATGGAAAGCTTTATTCAATCCACAATGTTTGATGAGATCCATCCAATGGCACAGACTGTGTTCGTTATCAGGAATATGCTCGAGGAAAATGCAATGCTACACGCCCCAATTCTAAATATCATCGTGTTTGATTCTACAAGTGACATTCAACCCCCTCTTGCAGCAGCTATTATTGTTCCAATAGGTCGAGAAGATGACGTGTTATATGCTTCAGAAGCGGGTAATAGACAGCTACTCCAAAAGTTTTTCAACATTTCGAGGTTGTTTATTGTGGCTAACAATACAGCAGCCGACCGCAATGTTCCTTATCAAGTGGCTGGAGTAATTGAGGAAGACCAAAAGAACTCAGAAGACTATCTAACAATTTCTTAAGATCTATACTTCCTTTGAGTTTCCGGTCTTCTCAAACAATAACATGATGTGTAGCCTATTCCGATAGCTTAGTTCATAGGAAAAGACAAGGTGCTGGCGATTTGTTACATTGAGGAAGATATACCATTAGTGATAAGTTATCTGTGACAAAAAAGGTGAGTTTGAAAGTAGGAGGAGAATGCGCTTTGACCATACACCGAATGAAAATTTTCTTCAAGCCCTTATGACCACCGATGCTAATATCATATATGCTAAGTCCTTTGAAGAATTTAGCTATGAGAATCTATTCAAGTTTGATTCAACTATAATCATGGAGCCACGTTGGAAGGCTATTCGGTTTGCCAACGAATCAACTTTGCAGAAAAAAGACGAACAAACAAAAAAGAAGCCTAGGTATTTTCTAAGACGCCCAAATGCTGTAGAACAAGAAAGAAGGAAATGTTTATGCTTTGGGTTCATAGGGTTGCCGGTTTTGACATTCTTGAAGGATGTATGTGGATGTGATGTACTTTTAGTTGGGCAAGGTATCGACACTGGAGGTATCTAAGATATGTTTGGTAGTGATGGAACCTTAGACATGTATAGAATAAATCCTATGGAAATCTTAGATAACCTTGAGTGTTGAAACAACAAGGATAAGGTCGGGGAAGGTATGGCGTTCCTCGGGTCAGCCTCGTCACCTCCTAGCTTATACATACAACACGAAAGAACCCGTTAGAAGGGGCCAGACCGAGGTCTCTGGACCACCCTGCGACGCTCAACATTAGTAATTTATCCCATGAGAATGTATACATAAAATATAGATGTATAAGAGAGATAGAGAGTGCTTAGGGAGGTTGTGGTCGAGATCATCGATTAGCTAGCAGCTGTGGAGATTCCAGGTTGCATAGCTCGTGGCTAGAAGCTACTGGTGTAAAACCTTAGGAGCTCGTGAGCTTAGCAACTCAGAGGGTCAGCAGCCTAGCTTATTGACTTGTGTTCCAGAGAGAAACCATACTTCTAGAAAGAGAGTTATAATGTAGAGAGAGAATTATATTGTGGAGAGAGAAAGTGGATGGTTGGAGGCCAAAATAGGATGATGGAATTGGAAGGTTCCACCCTCTATTTATAGATAGAGGAATCTAAACCCTAATGGGCTTGGCTGTGATGGGCCAGGTTAGGTCCACTAACTTTCTGTCCCTAGCTTGTGGCTTGAAGGTCCTAGCTTCCTGCTCCTAACTACTTGCTTCCAGTTTGTTATGTCCCAGCTTTGCTGAGTGGGAGCCTCCGGGCACCCACATCATAACTGAGCCAGAGCCAGACGGTGGACGTCAACTTCTCGAGTTCGGCAAGAAAAAATATGGTAGCTTTGAGTTAATCATCATCGATCACATTAAAGAGTTGTCAACACCAAAAGAAGTCCAAAAATTTAAGAACTTTATGACCAGTGAAGGTACTATTATCATCCATTTTGCTCCATCCAACTATATTTCTGCTGTTGATTTGTTGATGCGATGAAGAAGTTGGATGTTGATGTGCATGAAGTGTCGTATATTTTAGGTATATATTTTAAGCCCTTTTTAACACTTATTTTAGCCAAGTTTTAAATTTATAAAACACGATATTTTACTAACACTAAACACACATATGGGCAAGTGCACCCATCGTTGAGTGTAGTATAGCGTTGGTAAGATACCGAGGTCGTCCAAGGACACAAGAGCTTTTAGTACCGGTTTATCCTCAACGTCTAACCAAAATAAAAGTTTGGAAAAAATGTTTTAAACTAAGAAAAATAAAAACTAACTAAAATGCTGAAAATAAAAATAAAATAAAAACAGATAGACAAGATGAATCACTTGGTTCCGACTCGTATCTAGTATAACCTTTGATTATTTCCGCACTTTTGCACATAATTAAGAGATTATCTTAGTTATTGTAGTAGGCCCCTCTTTTGAAGGTGACGTTACCCTCACCCCAGTAGTTTGAGTCAGCAGGGATACAATCCTAAAGGGGTGGATTATTGGAAGATAATGAATTAAGTTATTAATGCAGTATTGTGGTAGGCCCCGCTTTTGGCGGTGACGTTACCCTCGACTAAGTAGTCTGAGTCAGCAGGGATACAGTCCTAAATAGCCGGGTTATAGTATTAATAGTAGTTAACTTATGAGGGGATCAAAGAGTTTGGACCCCCGCCATCCAATACCGTGAAGTATTGAAGGAGGTCCTACTAAATTTGACCCAGGTCCATTGCAGGACCTCTAAACGCTGAACAATGGCAAGACCTTTACCAAACCGTTCCCTTAACCCCCTACCAGGTAGCCAACATACCTCCATATAGACCGTGGAGATATGAATGGTGAAAATCCTTTATTTTATATAGACAGTAAAATAATGCCAAGACACCACGGACAAACGATAAGGAAAGATCACCTTCAACATAAGTAACTAGTTATTAAAGTCATTAATACAAAACCAAATAAAAAGTGCAAAAGATTAGAAATAAAAAGTATTATACTAGACACTTTGTCTTCACCAAGTGATGTAAGAGACTTAGGCAAACATGGCCTTGATTGTCAAGAACTCTTACGATCAATCTTGGATCCCGAGACGACTCACACACTCTATGATGGACAATGGATGATGGTGGTGGATGATGGTGTTGTGATGGTGGTGGGTGGTGGATGAAGTGTGAGAGAGGTGGTGTGCCAAGGGATGAGTTGCAATGAAACCAAGCACTCCTATTTATAGGCTGAACAGAGGCCTGGGCATGGCCCCGTGCCTGTCTGACACTCTCTCTCTTCATTAATTGTAATTCGCAATTACAATTAATGCGCCTGCAGTACTTTCGGCACGCCCCCCGTGTCCGCTGAGCACGGCCCGTGGTGGGCAATAGAAGCTTCTATAGGTTTGTCTTTTCTGCTGCTTCTTGGGCACGACCCCGTGCTGGCTGAGCACGGGGCGTGTTCAGCCTTCTGTTTTCTCTATTTTGCTTTGGAAGGTGCCGTTGAGGGTTCGGGCAATCCACTAATGTTCCTTTTCTTGTATTTATGTTGGATTTAGCTGTCTTTTTGCTTCTTTTGCGTTTTTGAGCTCATTTAATCCTGAAAATACAAAAGGAAGACAAAAATACTCTTTTTCCAATATTAGTACTAAAAAAGGGTTAGTTTTATGCCTCATTTGATGTAATTTATATGTTGCATTTTACACACATCAAATACCCCCACACTTGAACTTTTGCTTGTCCTCAAGCAAAACTCTTTAATATTTGGCTTACACTCCCAAATGGAATAGGTAGAAGAGAAGGTTTTGGTCTTGTCATAGAGTGTCGGGATTTCCAAGATCTTTTTAGGGTTTTATTTTTATTTATTTACACTCCTATTCGTAATGATTTATTTAGAACTGTTCATAAAAGAAATTACTTATTTGGGCATAACATGCCTTTTTTTTAAAATTCTATTTATATACAAGTTCACATACCTCGCGGGGAAATCACTCACACTCGGCCGAAGGTGTATTTTTAGTGAATCACTCGAGAGCGGCATGGAACTTACTCCTACCATAGGCTTGCCAAGAAATCAATCCTCCTCCTTTTTAACTTTTATACCTTTGTAGATATCAAGAGGACTTTGTGGGTTAAGGGTTGGCTAGGGTTAAAGGTAGGTGGTTGGGTTAGTGGTTAGTAGAAAAAGGGCTAAAAAGCGTAACAAGTGTCGGTTTTCGTATTTTTGCAACCTTTTATTTTTGATGAAGCTTTTATTCAAACAAAGTTATTTTTGATTACTTTGTTTGTTTATTTTCTTTTTGCTTCTTTTTTTTTTTTTTTTTTTTTTTTTTTTTTTTCGAAGAACCGATCTTGTTACTAAAATAAAGGGTAAAAATGAAAAAGGTTTTGGTGGGTGAAATGGTTTTTGTTTTGGGTGATGAAACGAAAAGGTTTAGGCTCAAAGGGGCTAACTAGGGGGATTTTTGGGTAGGTGGTAAAAGAAAAAGAAAAATAATGGTGTGGAAATGAAAAAGGTTAGTCCTAATGCCTCTATCATTTACTTACTCGGGTTTAAGTTGATAAGGACCGGGAATGTATTGTCATGGCAAGTTCTAGAGTCGTAAGAACCAAGCGGCTATTCACACAAGAAACGAAAAATGAGCATTTAGTCAAATGGTATGAAATTGAGTGCTCAATAAAGGCTCAAAACTCACTTTTGTGGGAATGGGTTTTTTATGTGATCAAGTATATATAATCAAATTTTAAATAAGTTTGTCATGCCTTTTCATAATTTTCTTATGTTGGTTCTTTTTATCACTACGCTATCGGTTGTAAATTTGTAAAAATATAACCTTTTTGAGAGCTTGAATTTCCCGAGTTAAACCTAGACAAGTAAAAAAAAATGAAATTTTTGAAAAAAATTTGGGGTGATTAGCGGTTCCAATAGAGTTTTGTGTAAGGCTTGTATTTAGGACTTGCAAAATTCAAGGTTTTAGCATCCCCCCCACACTTAAATTACACATTGTCCTCAATGTGTCCCAAAAATAATTTTTTAGGTTGATTAGATGTGTAAAATAGTGTTTAAAAAGCAAAAATTTGTGTTACTGGGCGCTGAACACGGCCCCGTGTTATCCGGGCACGGCCCCGTGTTCAAGTGCCAGTAACAAAATTGAAATAAGAGAAACAGAAGTCTGGACACGGGAGCGTGTTGGGTGAACACGGCCCGTGTCCAGTTACCTGTACTGGGCGTTTTCTGCAGGTGGTTCAACACGGGGCCGTGTTGGTTGGGCACGGCCCGTGTTGAACCTTCTGAAAGGGAGAAAAATTGTCGGGTTGCCTTGTTCTTGTGCATGGGATCATTTTTCTCGTTCCCCTTTTCATCCTTTACCACCATGAGTGTGTTTTATTCATTACAAACCATCCAAACATTAAAACCATCATTTCATTTCATCATAGAGAGAACTTACATAATCCTAAATTAAAGCTAGATAAAAGAAATAACAAACCATGGAGTCCTAGCCTTTAATTTATTTTAATTTAGCAAAATTTCCAAGAAATACTCGATCTTGGTTAAACAAGGCCTTAGTGAACTCCTTCTTCCGAGTGCGGTTTTCCTCAAATGTCGGCGAGCCATTCTTCTATCTCCCTTGGAAGGAGAAAAGAAGGCTCATTGGCATTAGTTTGAGGGGCTTCAACTTCCACCGGGATCTCTTGTTGATGTTCCATGGGAGGTTCCGCCGGAAAGTCTTCCCACCCGGTAGGGTTGTTAATTCCGACAGCCAGGTTCCAATCCTGCTGAGGAAGGACTGGTTCCATTGGAGGTGCTACAAGAATATTTAACCTCTGGTGCAAGAGGTTAATTTCTTGGAAGCTGCTTTCAAGTCCCATCGTAAGATCGTTAATACGGTCGATAAGGACCTCCTCTACTGAAGTCATTTCATCTAGAGCCTCCCTTAATGCTATCACATAGTGAACAAGTGTAGCTTCAATGGAGGGTCTTCTTCCTCTTCGGTTGTTTGACGAATGCACAGAAGATGTATTGCTGTTTTCACTCGACATCCTACGAAAAATAAACTAAAAATAGCTTATTTAATGAAACAGTAACCGGACACGGCCCCGTGCTCACTGAGCACGGCCCCGTGTCCATCTTTCTGCAGAGTTTTGGAACAAGGAAACTTGTATTTTTAAGTTATTTTCTGAATGTTGTAGGCCCTTTTTGGCTACTAATAACTTAAAACCATGTTTCATAACATGTTTTTACCAAGATTCTTTGAACAAAACTCATTTGTCCCTACCATAGAGTTGGAGGAATTCCAAACTTTCAATGGTAGTTCTTGGAGAAAGATGAAGAAGAAGGAAATTACTAAAAGAGGAAGGGACAAGATGGGTTGTTGGAACCTTCTTTTAGACTTACCTAGGATAGTTTGAGAGAAGATTCCTGCAAATCTCTGCCCCAAGTTGGTCCAAATGTGCAGAATTCTTGGCTGCATTTATAGAAAATGACAGCAACCTGGACACGGCCCCGTGTTCAGTGGATACGGCCCCGTGTGCAGGTGGAGTTCTGACACAGTTTGTCCGTATTCTGACGTACTGATCAGAAAGGAATCTTTCGATGGACACGGGGGCGTGTTGGCTGGGCACGGCCCCGTGTCTACGGACTGATTTATGAAGTTGTCTAGTTTTTTTAAGGAATTTGTTTTTATCGGGTGGTTCCTGACTGGTTGGAACAACCCCAAAGTGCCTAATATACCTTAATTGTCCTAGACTAAGGCGAGAACGCAAGAGGTTGTCGGTGAGGGTAATTCCTATTTTCATTCTAGGTGGACAAGTCCAACCCTTTTCCGGGCTCTTGTTAAAGAAGGTATGTGCCGAATCGCTCAGGTCTATGTATGCACCGAACGAAGTCGATGGGGAGTCCTTCACGGCACAATCGACACAGGGACGACTATCGTCCAAGTCTTTGCTAGGTACGAAGGTATTTTCGGGAGCAACGAGGTTGTCGGAATGCGGTTCCAACATTTCTTCATGGGTATCGTCTTGGGGCGGATTAATAAAATCCTTCCCAAGCTCTTCTATCCATTTCAGAATTAGCTCTTCTAGTTGAAATAATTCGCTAAGGAACATTTCCCCTAGAATATCTGGCTGGGCGCATTCGAGGGAGAAATAGTGCTTATTTTTACTTTCGCCCCTCTTAAGGTTGTGAAAAGATCGTGGGTCCATGTAGTGGGGCATATAATTTAGGAAGTAGCATTTTACTTCTTCATGTTCGCCTCCACATAATTGACACCACGTACCATAAGAGTGCCGAAAGTAAAAATAATTACTATCACTCATGTTTATGTCAGAAATTACCAACCGTCGGGATCTAACGGTTCTGTTTTCAGTAACTGAAACTTGGGCACGGGGGCGTGTTGAGTGGACACGGCCCCGTGTTCAGCTTACTGTCTGATGTAAAACAGGATTGCCAGTTCCAATGATTGAGCACGTGGGCGTGTTCAGCGGGCACGGCCCGTGCTGAGATCTGCAGAAGCTGAAAAACTAAGAAAAATCCTAAAAAAATAAAAAGAAAAATAGAAGATGATTAGGCCGTTGATTCCTAACTTTCTTAAAATCCTTGTGTCCCCGGCAACGGCGCCAAAAACTTGATGTGCATGAAGTGTCGTATATTTTAGGTATATATTTTAAGCCCTTTTTAACACTTATTTTAGCCAAGTTTTAAATTTATAAAACACGATATTTTACTAACACTAAACACACATATGGGCAAGTGCACCCATCGTTGAGTGTAGTATAGCGTTGGTAAGATACCGAGGTCGTCCAAGGACACAAGAGCTTTTAGTACCGGTTTATCCTCAACGTCTAACCAAAATAAAAGTTTGGAAAAAATGTTTTAAACTAAGAAAAATAAAAACTAACTAAAATGCTGAAAATAAAAATAAAATAAAAACAGATAGACAAGATGAATCACTTGGTTCCGACTCGTATCTAGTATAACCTTTGATTATTTCCGCACTTTTGCACATAATTAAGAGATTATCTTAGTTATTGTAGTAGGCCCCTCTTTTGAAGGTGACGTTACCCTCACCCCAGTAGTTTGAGTCAGCAGGGATACAATCCTAAAGGGGTGGATTATTGGAAGATAATGAATTAAGTTATTAATGCAGTATTGTGGTAGGCCCCGCTTTTGGCGGTGACGTTACCCTCGACTAAGTAGTCTGAGTCAGCAGGGATACAGTCCTAAATAGCCGGGTTATAGTATTAATAGTAGTTAACTTATGAGGGGATCAAAGAGTTTGGACCCCCGCCATCCAATACCGTGAAGTATTGAAGGAGGTCCTACTAAATTTGACCCAGGTCCATTGCAGGACCTCTAAACGCTGAACAATGGCAAGACCTTTACCAAACCGTTCCCTTAACCCCCTACCAGGTAGCCAACATACCTCCATATAGACCGTGGAGATATGAATGGTGAAAATCCTTTATTTTATATAGACAGTAAAATAATGCCAAGACACCACGGACAAACGATAAGGAAAGATCACCTTCAACATAAGTAACTAGTTATTAAAGTCATTAATACAAAACCAAATAAAAAGTGCAAAAGATTAGAAATAAAAAGTATTATACTAGACACTTTGTCTTCACCAAGTGATGTAAGAGACTTAGGCAAACATGGCCTTGATTGTCAAGAACTCTTACGATCAATCTTGGATCCCGAGACGACTCACACACTCTATGATGGACAATGGATGATGGTGGTGGATGATGGTGTTGTGATGGTGGTGGGTGGTGGATGAAGTGTGAGAGAGGTGGTGTGCCAAGGGATGAGTTGCAATGAAACCAAGCACTCCTATTTATAGGCTGAACAGAGGCCTGGGCACGGCCCCGTGTCCGCTGGGCACGGCCCCGTGCCTGTCTGACACTCTCTCTTTTCATTAATTGTAATTCGCAATTACAATTAATGCGCCTGCAGTACTTTCGGCACGCCCCCCGTGTCCGCTGAGCACGGCCCGTGGTGGGCAATAGAAGCTTCTATAGGTTTGTCTTTTCTGCTGCTTCTTGGGCACGACCCCGTGCTGGCTGAGCACGGGGCGTGTTCAGCCTTCTGTTTTCTCTATTTTGCTTTGGAAGGTGCCGTTGAGGGTTCGGGCAATCCACTAATGTTCCTTTTCTTGTATTTATGTTGGATTTAGCTGTCTTTTTGCTTCTTTTGCGTTTTTGAGCTCATTTAATCCTGAAAATACAAAAGGAAGACAAAAATACTCTTTTTCCAATATTAGTACTAAAAAAGGGTTAGTTTTATGCCTTATTTGATGTAATTTATATGTTGCATTTTACACACATCAGATGTCTTTACCAAGGTTTTAAAAATAAAATATGTGAGAAAAGCTGTATACTTGTGGGTCGGCTTTCCTCAAGCTCGAATTCTGAGGTTTCCCCTTCTCCAGCCAAGGTGGAGTACATTGAAGCATTTGCTGAAGCATTTGTAAATGAACTGTATATGTGAGATAAAACAATATGTGGTTTAGAGCTTTACTTGCGTTTGCATTAGACATATAGACATGTGGTTGAATTTACTATTGTGTTTGCATTCGACATGACTAAACTTGAAAGTTTATGTATGGGATATATGTGGTTTTGAAGTATTGAAATCTTAAAAAACTGTTAACCAAAACAAACCCATCGGTTTGTCATAATTATCGACAAGTTTATGAGGTTACTAGTTAAGCCGGCGGATCGCTAGCCGCTTGTGAACCACGAGTTGCGAAATTCCTACATATTGTTCAGTCGCCGGTTCTTCTCTCGGTTATGAAACAAAACACTTACGAGTGAATAAGAAGATGCGTACCAGATTGGATTAGAGAGGTAGGAGATTTGCAGCATATTTATTCATATCCTTTAATCAACTCAATCCCTTTTATAAGAGCTTACAAACTCATAAACTTAAGGGAAACATGTGGAAATGATGTAGATACTTTTGGGAGCATGGAGAAGTGGGGTTAGACCAAAAAATAATGACATGTACGAAAACAAGCTTGTAGATTTTTCTTGTGTGATGAAGATTATTTATTATATTTAAAATGGTAAAGCCCGTAGAGATAGTACTCAGCGTAGATAGGCCATTGGTTGTAATATTTAAAGGTTATACAAGCACATAGTTTTACTTTAAAAATAAAAACCGTTGGCGGTTTTAGACCATATAGTTTTATATGGTAAAGCCCGTAGAGATAGTACTCACGTAGATAGGTCATTGGTTGTAATATTTAAAGGTTATACAAGCACATGGTTTTACGTTTTTCATGTTATATGCTTAAGTTCTTTTATCTATAACATGCTTAACTTCTTTTATCTTTTTCCAGCTTTTTTTATAACATAAGTTATCTATTCCAGTTTTTTTTATAACATAAGTTATCTGTTCCAGTTTTTTTATAACATAAGATATATAACTATTATTATGTATTTGTAGTAAACAAGGGTTTGGGTGTGGGATTAAAACGAGCCATGATATATAACCTACTAGTTTAAGTTCCCGTGTGTTACACAAGTTGTGTAAAGAACAATCAAAATTCAAAATCGGCATAGAAAATTCAAAATTCAAAACAACTTCCATCACATCTGGTATATTGTAACACCCCGAAAACGGATTTGGTAATCAAACTCCGTTAATACTAAAAGACGGGTAAAGTACCGTTAGTAGTAAAAATAACCCGGTAAATATCTGGAATTAAATAAGAAATCCTAATATTAAATTCAAGCAAAGCAACGTTTTAAGGAATCGAGTTTTATAAGAGCCCGAGTTAATGGGACTTAAAATAAAACGGATTATAACTCCCGGGACCCACCAAGTAACTAGGAGTATTAACCTAGTTAGTTAATGTCTTGACAAAATAGAACTAATGTGGTTAAGATACCCCTTTAAATAACTTGTGTAAAGTGAAGGGACTAGACATGGACAATTGAATTAAAGTTTCAATTAAACAAATTAATAAACAAAACACACACACATACGTGTGTGTGTGTCTGCGACTTCAACCAGAGCCAAGAAGGGCTCTCTTGCTCAAAACCCTAATCCCACAAGAATCTCTCAAATTGGAGCCCAAATCAAGAGCCAAATCATTGCATGAACACAAATTCGTGATCACCTAGTCATGGGGATTACAAGGTATGTTAAAAATTATGATTTGGTGATACTTTGAGATTATGATGAATAATCATAATCGAAATTCTGGAATGAATATTGATTCTATGAGTGTTATTATGATTATATCTTGGTTTAGAAACAAACCCTAGTAGAAAATTTGATGAATTGTTGTCAAAACTAGGGATTTGATAATTACCCTATTATGTGCTAAATGGGTTTTTGTATGTTATGATGAACACTCGGATTGGAGTGTTAATTTGATGAATATTGATTGTTATGATATAAGTTCTTGATGTAGTTCATGAACACTAGATATAGAGGGTTGAAATTTGATGTTAATCTTGCTAAAAATGACTAATTACGGACTAGTTAGCAAAAGTGTAGAATGATGCCCATTAGGTGTTTGTTAAAATGCCTAAATGAGAAGTAAAGTGTTGAAATTCAAGTGAAACGCGTAATTCACAAGCTTAACTAATTACATGAGACATGGGATAAAACGGGTTCTAATCATAATGTTGATTTGCCTTAATCGTGCATATTATATGATTAAATGTAGTTGACTTTAGAAAGTCAAACTAACTAGTGATGAAGTCGAATAAGTGGTTTCGGCTAAGAAAATAAGTAAAGTGGTATAGTCGTGATTGTTAATGACTAATCTAACCACCTTGTAAATGATGAACAATAGTTGGCGCTTAAACAAGCTAGGTGAAGCTTGGAGTGAAAGCGGGTCAAACGAGTCAAGCATAGAAGAAAAGCGTAGCTCGGATGCAACGTAAGTGTAATTTACACACTTATGTAGAATGCTTGTTATTTCGATACTTGTGAACGTGAAAACAATAAAATTGGAAATTTGGAAAATTGTCAAGTGTTGACTTATGTAAATCATGGTTAAAAGGATACCCATGGCGTAAGCCGAAATGGGTTGAAACTGCAAGAAAAGAGTGTAAAAGAAAAAGGGTATGGGTATAAAACCCGGGATGGGACGATGTACGAATTGGAAATCAAAAACGGTGTTTTTGATTTAAATAGACAATGTTGGGCAATAGTCCAAACGGGTCGAATGGTGGTGATAACACCATTTGACAATATCGACTAATGTGGTCGTCAAGTCTTATGTTAACAGGACTAATTAGCAAATCGGATAGTTGCGTCATCATTAATGGTGTGATAATAAAAGCGAGGTATAAATCGGGTCTATTTGTTGATCCGAGCCAGGTACGCATATTTATGTTGTAGATAAAAGTGATATCTTGGTCGAATAATTGGTGAGAATCCTTCATTGTAAAAGAAGGACCAAAATCGACCAAAACGCCCTTGTAGGCTAAATCGAACAAACAACCCTTAAAGGTTGTTTGGAAACGAGTCTTATGATTAAACAAAAGCTTAGAATAAGTGTAGATGTTGATAGATGTAATACGTTAGCCAAATAGCTCTATTTGAGTCTTACCGTAAAATAACAATCCGAAGGGTAAAACTCGGAACATATAGATATACACATTGAAATCCAACACACAAAGAGTTGTAGTTGATTATTACTTGATAAGTAATGTAGGAATAAGATGCTAGGAAGGAATGAAAGCGATTTCAAGCTTTAAAGTGCTTAAATACCCTTAACGGGTCAAAATAAGCATACGAGCATAAACGGGTTTAAATGGTGAAATAAACTTGTGATTAGAACCTAAAATGGTAGTTAATAACAATTTGAGAAGTGTAGGTGATGTAGGAATCAAACAAATATGTTCGTTTGATAAAATGCATAAACGGGTCAAAATTTGGTAAAAGGGCGATAAGCCGAAGGCTTAAAATTCTGAAATTTTTATTATGAAGGTTGTTGGATTTTAACTCCATAAGATGGAGAATTAAATTACGGACGCGTAGGAAAAAGAATCGGGTAAAACGGATCAATAACGGAAAAGTTATGGCCGTTTCCGTGAAATCAGATCGTGCTGGGAATATGCAGCAACATTCTGTCTAAAAGGGGGCCTAGCGTCACGCGACTCCCCCAAACCCGGAAAAATGTTAATTTTTGTCATAAATAACCCCCGTACTTGTTAGAACTTCTTATTTAACCCCCGTACTTGTTTGAACTTCATATTTGACTATCAAAACTAACTTTTAAGTTGGTTTTGATCATAGGTGATTGCCATGAGTGCCCGGATGAAGATCAAGCGACGAGCAAGAACCGAACACGATCACGAAATAAGCTTCCGCACTATGTTTCGTTATTATGTTAAATGACGAATGTCGTTTCATTGTTTCTTTTAAGTGACGAATTTAATTACATTATGTTCTAAACTTTCAAATTGTAAAAAGGTTTTAGTAAACCCGTTTTTTTCCGATGAATATGTAATCTTAATTACATGATTGTTTTCGTTAATTATACGAAAACCTGTAAAATAATAACTAGGGTGTTACAAGTTGGTAATCAGAGCCCAAGGTTAAAGGGTAAAGTGTTCGGTTCGAGGCTTGATCGCAAATCCGGTAAGTACAAGTATGTTAATAGCTTAGCATGCTAAAGTGTTGTAAACAACACATAGGGCTATCGTGTGATACACGTTACCCCAATTAAAACGATTGATATAGTTGACGAAAAATACGCGCGTTGACGCGTATAGTAGAAAAAGCCTTGTATTATAATACGGGCGATTATTGAAGTTGACGTTACTAACTTTTGTGAATGTCTTAATTGAAGGACACTCGCGTTTGAAGACGACGAGAGTCAAAGGAATTGTGAATACGATGATGGAAAGGTCCGAAGCATGACAAGAGGAGCATGCTCACCGAGGACTAAATCGCGTAACGACCGCGAACAAGGTTAATGGCAAGGAACACCCGTCGGGGCAAACATTACCAGGTGCACATTTTAAATAATCGCACAAATATAATTATGCAACCTATACGTAGAAATTGAAGGTTGCATATGTAGATTAAAAACTTGGAAAAAAAAAACCCGAATAGAAAATGTATTCGGGATATTGTTTCCAAGAGAAACAAATAGAGGCGTTACTTACATAGGGTGCGATGTGAAAACTATAAAAAGGTCATGTGTGTCATGTGTTAACCGCTTACTCTGGCCAAGTAAGTAGTGGCATATGATACCATGAACTTCTTATGGCAGACACGTTTACATCCGATGTAGTAAGGGCGTGATGAATGGGACTAATTAAAAAGTACCCAAATGAAACAGATAAGCGAGATATTTGAAAATAATGTAAACGCACAATCGAGTGACGGAAGCGTGTCACATTAGGATAATGAGCCCGAGTGAAGGGACAAACAAGCATGTAAAATGTTTTAGACAAGAATTGGGAGGGAGTGTACTTACACTCGAACCCAGAAAACACAAGCATGTAAAATGTTTTAGACAAGAATTGGGAGGGAGTGTACTTACACTCGAACCCAGAAAACGCAAGCATGAAAAATGTTTTAGACAAGTATCGGGAGGGAGTGTACTTACACTCGAACCCGGAACATGCAAATATGTCCCTTAACGGGTCGTTTTTGTAAAACGTCAAACTTAAGGGCAAAGTCTGAATATAAAAATGAAGCGAGGTCTTAATGCATACCGGGAGGGTTGCAATAATAACGACTTCGGTAAAACACCCGGTTAATGGGTAAGAATTAAACACATGCGTAGAAACCCAGAGACGTGAACACGGGTTGAGAAATCAAAGGACTTGGATTACGAGTTATGACTATAAAATCTCGTAAATAGAAATTGTGAGTAAATATGTTCAACTATTCGAAGTCGAATGGGTTGAATAAAGAATAAAGTTGATTATTATAATTGATGGATTTCACATTAATAGGTCAAACAAGTTGAATACAATATAACGCCGAATGGCACTAATGAACGTTAGCCAGATAAAGGTAGCGTTCAATGCAAGAGAATAATAAGCCCGGTAATGGGATATAACCAAATAAGAATATATGCAAATCAAATAACAGTAAGCATAAGAACAAACTGACGCGTAAATAACGTCAGAAGTCATAAAGTCGGAAGGATTAGTCCGGAAGTAAACAAATGAAACCTTAGACTACGGTCAAGGTCAATTGAAGTTCAAGGGTGAAAATAAACGATTCCAAACATAATAAGAAATGCCTGGAAGCTATATGTGTATATATACATTTGAATATAGACAAGAATAAAAGATGATCTACGGGATCATCATAACCTACGGGATTAAACACAGTGTTAAGGTCTACGGACAAAAAAGACCCTCGGGTCATAAAGAGGGGGAAACGAGTTGTTAATATCTCACCTTAAGAAGGTGAAAAACTTAAAGAAATAGCCTATGGGGCTAAGTGAAAGAATCTACGGGTCAATAGTGTAAAGCAAGGGGAACTAGTTGTGATTCCCCGCATAAGACTAAGACTGTAAAAGAATAAATTATGGACTGTCAATATCCTGGTATGGATAATGAACAAAAGTTAATGAGAAGATCCTAAAACTAAAACTTCGGTTTTAGTAAGAAATAACGTTTTACAAACATAAATTCTTATAGTAATTTAAATAATAAGCATGAAAAATACAAGTCTTGACACTGATAGGCGCAAGACGATATATTCGAAAAGTGTTATTTTCGAAAATAAAAAGGTTGATGCAAACTAAACGCGATGTGACACGATCACGGTTAGGAAATGTAATGTGAAGTAAAATCACATTATAACCAAGCGAGCGATAAAAGTAACTGAACTAATAAGACTAGTTAATGAGACCGGTTAAAGTCACCAATTCAAATCAAGAAATTTGGTTTGCTAGTAAGCGGTAGATTCGGTATAGCTGAACCGAATCAATAAATTTGAAAACAAAAGAAATAGGTGCTAAAAGTGAAATATTTCACTAAAGACCCTTAAACGGGTCAAAGTAACGGATTCATAAAGAATTCGATAGTATATGAAAGCGATGGATATCGCTAAGTTAACTAAACTAGTGGAAAGAACGAGATTATGTTATTTCGAAGTTACACTATGTCACATGAGATATGTAGACAATTAGTAACCAAAAAGATGTTATCGTACTTTTCGGTAATACTAACGATGGGTTAAAAAAAAAGTATAGATATTGATTAAAAGACTTCTTGGCTCAAATACATTGAGTTAAACTCAATGAATTATGTAATAAAAGGTTTCGAGGACGAAACCTCTCTAAGGGGGGTAGACTTGTAACACCCCGAAAACGGATTTGGTAATCAAACTCCGTTAATACTAAAAGACGGGTAAAGTACCGTTAGTAGTAAAAATAACCCGGTAAATATCTGGAATTAAATAAGAAATCCTAATATTAAATTCAAGCAAAGCAACGTTTTAAGGAATCGAGTTTTATAAGAGCCCGAGTTAATGGGACTTAAAATAAAACGGATTATAACTCCCGGGACCCACCAAGTAACTAGGAGTATTAACCTAGTTAGTTAATGTCTTGACAAAATAGAACTAATGTGGTTAAGATACCCCTTTAAATAACTTGTGTAAAGTGAAGGGACTAGACATGGACAATTGAATTAAAGTTTCAATTAAACAAATTAATAAACAAAACACACACACATACGTGTGTGTGTGTCTGCGACTTCAACCAGAGCCAAGAAGGGCTCTCTTGCTCAAAACCCTAATCCCTCAAGAATCTCTCAAATTGGAGCCCAAATCAAGAGCCAAATCATTGCATGAACACAAATTCGTGATCACCTAGTCATGGGGATTACAAGGTATGTTAAAAATTATGATTTGGTGATACTTTGAGATTATGATGAATAATCATAATCGAAATTCTGGAATGAATATTGATTCTATGAGTGTTATTATGATTATATCTTGGTTTAGAAACAAACCCTAGTAGAAAATTTGATGAATTGTTGTCAAAACTAGGGATTTGATAATTACCCTATTATGTGCTAAATGGGTTTTTGTATGTTATGATGAACACTCGGATTGGAGTGTTAATTTGATGAATATTGATTGTTATGATATAAGTTCTTGATGTAGTTCATGAACACTAGATATAGAGGGTTGAAATTTGATGTTAATCTTGCTAAAAATGACTAATTACGGACTAGTTAGCAAAAGTGTAGAATGATGCCCATTAGGTGTTTGTTAAAATGCCTAAATGAGAAGTAAAGTGTTGAAATTCAAGTGAAACGCGTAATTCACAAGCTTAACTAATTACATGAGACATGGGATAAAACGGGTTCTAATCATAATGTTGATTTGCCTTAATCGTGCATATTATATGATTAAATGTAGTTGACTTTAGAAAGTCAAACTAACTAGTGATGAAGTCGAATAAGTGGTTTCGGCTAAGAAAATAAGTAAAGTGGTATAGTCGTGATTGTTAATGACTAATCTAACCACCTTGTAAATGATGAACAATAGTTGGCGCTTAAACAAGCTAGGTGAAGCTTGGAGTGAAAGCGGGTCAAACGAGTCAAGCATAGAAGAAAAGCGTAGCTCGGATGCAACGTAAGTGTAATTTACACACTTATGTAGAATGCTTGTTATTTCGATACTTGTGAACGTGAAAACAATAAAATTGGAAATTTGGAAAATTGTCAAGTGTTGACTTATGTAAATCATGGTTAAAAGGATACCCATGGCGTAAGCCGAAATGGGTTGAAACTGCAAGAAAAGAGTGTAAAAGAAAAAGGGTATGGGTATAAAACCCGGGATGGGACGATGTACGAATTGGAAATCAAAAACGGTGTTTTTGATTTAAATAGACAATGTTGGGCAATAGTCCAAACGGGTCGAATGGTGGTGATAACACCATTTGACAATATCGACTAATGTGGTCGTCAAGTCTTATGTTAACAGGACTAATTAGCAAATCGGATAGTTGCGTCATCATTAATGGTGTGATAATAAAAGCGAGGTATAAATCGGGTCTATTTGTTGATCCGAGCCAGGTACGCATATTTATGTTGTAGATAAAAGTGATATCTTGGTCGAATAATTGGTGAGAATCCTTCATTGTAAAAGAAGGACCAAAATCGACCAAAACGCCCTTGTAGGCTAAATCGAACAAACAACCCTTAAAGGTTGTTTGGAAACGAGTCTTATGATTAAACAAAAGCTTAGAATAAGTGTAGATGTTGATAGATGTAATACGTTAGCCAAATAGCTCTATTTGAGTCTTACCGTAAAATAACAATCCGAAGGGTAAAACTCGGAACATATAGATATACACATTGAAATCCAACACACAAAGAGTTGTAGTTGATTATTACTTGATAAGTAATGTAGGAATAAGATGCTAGGAAGGAATGAAAGCGATTTCAAGCTTTAAAGTGCTTAAATACCCTTAACGGGTCAAAATAAGCATACGAGCATAAACGGGTTTAAATGGTGAAATAAACTTGTGATTAGAACCTAAAATGGTAGTTAATAACAATTTGAGAAGTGTAGGTGATGTAGGAATCAAACAAATATGTTCGTTTGATAAAATGCATAAACGGGTCAAAATTTGGTAAAAGGGCGATAAGCCGAAGGCTTAAAAGTCTGAACTTTTTATTATGAAGGTTGTTGGATTTTAACTCCATAAGATGGAGAATTAAATTACGGACGCGTAGGAAAAAGAATCGGGTAAAACGGATCAATAACGAAGAAGTTATGGCCGTTTCCGTGAAATCAGATCGTGCTGGGAATATGCAGCAACATTCTGTCTAAAAGGGGGCCTAGCGTCACGCTACGCCCCTTGGCGTCACGCGACGCCCCCAAACCCGGAAAACTGTTAATTTTTGTCATAAATAACCCCCGTACTTGTTAGAACTTCTTATTTAACCCCCGTACTTGTTTGAACTTCATATTTGACTATCAAAACTAACTTTTAAGTTGGTTTTGATCATAGGTGATTGCCATGAGTGCCCGGATGAAGATCAAGCGACGAGCAAGAACCGAACACGATCACGAAATAAGCTTCCGCACTATGTTTCGTTATTATGTTGAATGACGAATGTCGTTTCATTGTTTCTTTTAAGTGACGAATTTAATTACATTATGTTCTAAACTTTCAAATTGTAAAAAGGTTTTAGTAAACCCGTTTTTTTCCGATGAATATGTAATCTTAATTACATGATTGTTTTCGTTAATTATACGAAAACCTATAAAATAATAACTAGGGTGTTACATATATGTACGTATTTGCTTTTATAAAGCTGCCAACAAACAAAAAACGGAGGGAATCCGTTGAAACTGAACTTGATTCTGGTAGATATAAGCATCCAAACTGGAAATTCAACAACAAAAAAAAAAGAATAAAAAAAACGATAATATGTAATCAATTAAATATAAATTGAGTAAACTGCCATTTTGGTCCCTGAGGTTTGGTTACTTTTGCCACTTTAGTCCAAAACTCAAACCTTTTGAATCTGGGTCCCCGTGGTTCAGGTTTATTGCCATTTTTGTCTAAAAGTGAAATCTACCCATATTTGTCTAATAAGATCCTAGTATTTTGTCCTTTTCCTGGGGGGCAAAATGGGATTTTTGTAACCTCACCACAAGGACTTATTTGGCAAACCCAACCACCATCATCATCATCATCATCCACCATTAACACAACCATCTGTTCTATCTCAATCTCGTCCATGAATACCCCTACATTCAAACCATTGCCCTCAACAACCACCGGGAAACATCACCTTTCACTGACAAACACCATTGTCTGCAACCCCAACACCACCGATTATACTCACTGCAAAACCCCATTTCAAGTTGTTAATAAAAGCAGATTACGACATCTAATTGGTTTCAAGGTAGGCCTTTGTGCCCCTTTTCAGTTTATGTCATAATCTACAGTAATAGGTTGTTGTTGACCTTAAAGTTGTTGAATTTCTGATACCCACTTGAATATTTAGTTTTTTTTTCCTGTTAATTAGAAGTTAGAATAAACACAAAAAGGTTAGTTTTCCTCAAAACTGGCTTTTATTATAACTAGAATTTTTACCCGCCGCGCGTTGCGGCTGGCGTAAATACGCAGTTTATCATTTGTATGTAACCAATACACTTGTGCTTCATCAAATTTCAAACAGTAACACGTGTAAACAAATTTTAGAATAGCCAAGATCAAATATGTAATCAAGCATGATTGGTTGCATTGAAAAGCATTCGCCTAGGGTTTAATCACAGCAGCCTGCTCCTGATGATGCGTTGCGCCTCAGGCGCGCTTTTTAAAACCAAAGATGCTTTGCTCTCGATTGAGCCTTCGCCATTTCCTAAAAAGTAAAATATCTCGTAAATACTCAACACAATAATCAATAGAGTGATATCTCAAGTTAGTAGGCGTTTGTGACCCATACCAATGAGCATTCCTAATCCAAACAGTCCCTTTCTGGATATGAGTTTAGCCAAATGACACATTCAACCTCTGAGCTTTCAAAATAATAATTATCAAGAGTGGTTAATTGGTTACCTCAATCGCAAGGCGAGACCGAAATAAATGGGTAGAAGCTTCATCTCAACCCTATAAAAAATCATGGAAATGTACAACTAAGGTTGATTCTTGCAGCTTTAGATGAGATTGTAAAATGAAGGGTTTGACTTTTGTCATCATTTTACCAAATTTCCAACTTCAGTATAGATAAAAGAAACACCGTACAAAGTAAGTAGTGATGCAGCATTATTCTTAGTTTTTGTGTATTAAAGTCTAAACTATCAACTTGCATTGAAGTCTACTGTAAAGGGCCCAAACTGTTGAAGTATGAACCATTAGTTCCCTAAAGCTGATTGAAGAGCCATATGCACACTATCGTAACCAAGATTTAAAAACACACAACATCCTAGTCGCTCGCCTTTATAGACACGTTTCTAAGGAAATTTGGGCATTCTAAGACCGGTTGATAGTCGACCCAAAAGTCTGTTGCCCCACTTGCCAATTTTGTCACATCTAGGTATATGGATAGTGAATTGCCAGTATGTGGATTCTTACAACTCATCAAATAACAGCACCAAGAAATAGCACAATAACAGACTAACAAAATGACCCATGGAAGTATGCCCTATAATAATATTGTCTCAAAAACAGGCACGTGTAGTATCACTACATCACTTCTTAATTTAGCCAAAAAAGCTCGATAATCGACCTTAGCAAGAAATAAAAAATAAACCTATATTCAATCTATCACATCATATCATATTATCATTCCCATCATGATAAACAACTCAACCAAATTACACAGAATCAAAGCTAAACTAACAAAAAAAATCCACCAGTACTCCATTAAACTAAAATAATGTTCCTAAATAAAAAACTAAAATCAAAATATTAACATCTTATAGATATAACATTATACACTAATATCAGTAACAAACAATTCTTCAAATCATATACATCAACACCAAATAATATTTATTTTGCTATTGGTTATTTATAAATGTATAAATATCTTAGTTATTTAGAGTTCCTTACAGTGTAGAGTGTTGCTAGAATAGTGGTATCCCATTTAATAACCCAAACTATTGCCTTCCCTCTCTCCATCACTAATGCCACTATTGCTCCATCAATTGTGCCAAGGAAGCAAATCCAAGCAGTTAAAGACAGCTCAGCTGGATAAGACTTTAGTGTAATTGCCTACAAATTATAAGAAAATATAAAATATTGGAATTGTTGATAGTATCTAATTATCATATCTATCAAAAAAATATAAATTCTTACTTGCAAAACCATGAAGCCAGACCAGCCAAAAAAAATCCCATTGTAATCATAATAACACCCTTGAGAGAATGATGTGAATCTACTCTATTGTGATCATAATAACACCCTTTTTGTTAAGTGTGGCTCCTGCAATAGTAGTAATTGTTCTAACTACTTTTGGCTTAGCTCCAACTACTTTTGGCTTGGCTCCAACCACTTTGGCTTGGCTGTGGATAGTCTTTAGGTTCACCACCTCAAGCCCGAGTCAACCAAAATTCACCAACTTATTCAAAATTATTCTTCATAAAATCATATTAAAAATCTTAAGTTTTGAGAAAAATAAACTATTTAGGAAGTTGTATCATTAATAACAATTGTCCCCTTTTTAGTTTTAGCCATTATTATATTTTGACCTCTTTTAGATAATAGTAACCCAGATCGACTCGATTATATGTAATGGGGTCAAAAAGGGCCAATTCTTTGAATGAGGGATGGTGACAGCACTATACATATATTTATATGGAAAAAGTATAAGTGTATGATGGTCAGCCATTCCATCTTCCAAACAACTTCATATCAGACCTGGGTTGCTACCAAACACCTTCTGAGCATCCACCAACACTGCTATGGTAGTTCAGATCAGTTCCTGACACTGACAGCCACCGTGAATATAGCCACGGTTCCTTAATCAAAAGTCTAGTATCATACATCATGTTGAAGTCGTATAATCGGGAAAACAAACCAAAAGAAACAATCTTACATTAACATGATGTATAGCCACAGTTCCTTATCAATAACCATTGACTGGATCAAAGTGAGTGTCGTCACTCAAGTCTGCTACTGCTTCGCTGCAGCCCCCTGTAAAAAAAAACAGTTCAGATTAAGTAAAAAAATAATTCAGTCCTTTATACCTCACCAATCAATCCTCAAAAAACAGCAATCAAACAGGTATCCAGATTATATTTTTGTATTACTTTTCATATAACAAAAATCATGAATGCAAGGTTATCTGTTATCACACCAACTCAAGAACCCCAATCATCGTGTGAAGTCATGGTGTTGAGAAAGACACACAGAAGCGATGGTGGGGATGAAGAAGAAATGTCTGAGAAACCGGTCATTCTCTCTACATCCTCTCTTCTTTCTGGGTAAGAAGGAACAAAGAAGAGTCAAAAGACCGACCTCTCTCTCTCTTTACATGCGTAACCCACCGCCAACTGAAGCCAATAAACAGGCCCCATGATGTATAAATGACACCAACCACAGTACAACATAAGACAGCACAAAATAACCAAACAAACACAAATCTGTAACAATACCTACTTTTCTCAACTTAAGCTTAACCTAAAACTGCAATTATTATGTTAAATTTCATTTGTTAAACATTCTATACACATATTAAACAGCTTATCAACAACACCTACCGAAAGCCTCAAGAGCGTCAACAATCAAATCGCAAAACTCAGAGCAGTCAAGCGGAATTTATCTGTACATAAGAAAGTGTGCAAACGAAAGAATCTTATCGAAAGAACAATGCAAGCTCTGCAAGTCTCAAACCCAATCGGAATCGAAGACTTGCCGTCTTCAGAATTGAACCCTAGCCACCGCCGGAAACATCGCTACCGCCGTAGTTTCCATCGTCGGAGCACAGAATGGCCTCCGACCACGTCTGCCGTGCCAACAACCACCTCCATCCCTCTTGATTCTGCTGCTGCTCTTTTTTCCCCTCGATTTCTCTCTTAAATGGGTTGAGAGCGTGAAAACATGGGTTGTTGTGGAAAGTAACTGACCGAACCGCTGGATGCAACCGCCTCTTCTCCGGCAAACCACCGCCATTACTGGTGGCAGAACCACCGCCTTGGAACACCGCTGCAACCCACCGTGGAAGCGGTTCTCAGTTCTCACTCTGCATTCTTTCTTGGCCCTCTCTTTCTCTCATATGATATCGAAGAGATTAATGTTTGAAGGGTTTGGTGGTTTTCTACCACCTCCCTCCAGACGCCCTCCAGACGAGACAACACGTGTCTCATCTGCTTACGAGGCCTTCACAATCAAGTAGGCCCAATCAGGTTTCACGAGCGTAATATGTACTATTCATTTCCCTTTGATTATTAACATATAGTAATTACAATGTTAGAGCAAATTACAAATCATGGGTTGGTAGACGGGCAACAAGCTGCGCCGCCACCCCCTTTTGAATTACAAATCCTACTCGGCTAAACACATAACTATGGCCTACAGACACTGTCGCATGCGCAAGTGCTGCCTTTTGAACCCGCTTCAAGAAACCGGACGCCACAGGGGCCAGACCACCAAAGGTATCGAACGCGAAAGGAAGGAAGGCATGTTGATTATCTATGCAGGCATGCTCGTGCTTGGATATTTTCCCCGCCTCAGCCTTCCGCGCCACTTGCCCTGAAACAAAACCACTGCCCCTGAAACCGGCAAGAGGCGACCTACTTGAATATTGAGACCGCTTCATGAATTGGGGATTACATATATGTGTAGAAAGAGCTTGGTTGCATGAATTTGAAGAAGAAAAGTAAAGTGCATGTTTTGTGGATATAAAAAATGAAAAACCAATTAAACGATGTGTTAGAAAAATCAATTAAATGTTTGTGAGATTTAGGATTTGCAGGTTTTGTGAATAGATTTGGGGATTGTGTCGTGTCCGAAATTGTTGATTGTTCATACAATTGCTCTTTTGCCAAATAAGTCCTTGTGGTGAGGTTACAATAAGTCCTTCAATCGACGCTGATAAACACAACGCCGAGCCGATCTGCGAGTTCTGATCTTGCTCCGTCATAACCGACGTCACGATACAGACGCAGGTGGAGCTTACGGCGGAGTCAGGGTCGCGTAACCGAGAGTGAGATGATGTGTTGGTGAGGTAGGTAAGGAATGGAGTGAAGGAGGTGTGGTTGAGAGTGAGATGATGTTTTGGGGAAGAGGAACACAGCAGGGGTTGGTAGGGTTTCGGTTTGGAGAAGATGATGTTTTAGGGAAGATTTCTAATCTCTGCTGCTTTTATAATAAAATTATTGTGACTATTTTGTCCCTGAGGAAAACGACAATATACCAAGATTTTATTAGACAAATATGAGTAGATTTCACTTTTGGACCAAAATGGCAATAAAACTGAAAACACATGGACCCAGATTCAAAAGGTTTGAGTTTTCAACTAAAGTGGCAAATGTGACCAAACCTGGGCCCAAATGGCAGTTTACTCATATAAATTTGTAGGTTTATGAAACTCGAGCTTTCTAAACATAAGACTAGACAGTATGGGGGTTGTCCCCTGCTCGTCGTCCTTCGGCGCCGCACCACCTCCCCACCCCCTCAGGCCCGTCACCGTCTTCAACGGCTTCTTGCAGCCGGTCTCGACGGCCCTAACACACACACACACACACACACACACATATATATATATATATGCCCATCCTCCACACCCTAGGTCCATCCTCTATAGGCCAATCCTCACACCCGCATACGTTGACGCCTATGTGGCGGAGCATCCTTTGAGGACTACCCTCCTCCACACCGACTAGCCTAAGGACCTACTCGAGCTTAGACTGCGGGGAGTGGGGGCTTAGGTTGGGTGCTTTGCTCGACACGTGTCGATTGTGGGCTCCACTGGACCACCCCAAAAAAAGTGGGGTGTGGAAGCGGCGTGGGTTAGAGGCGTTGAGCTGCCATGTTGGCTTGGCTGACTTTATTTTTTTTAAATAATTGAGATTTATAAAATAAAATACAAACTTATATTATTTAAAAAAATTTACATAACATCCTAAAAATTAAAAAAAAATACTTATTAAATCCTAAAAAAAAAAAGTAGTTAATAATTCCTAAAAAAAATTACAAAGTTCTATAAATATTAAAGTGGGGAACCACTTAAATTCTGGATTCCCGTCGTGCCTCCACTCGATCTTGGCAATCTCCATTCGATCGTCGTGGCTTAGGTCCCCCGCAGTGACACGATCGAAACACATTTTAAACCGATCCAACTTCGGTTTTAGTTCACGCCACTTGTGTTGGCAGGCGTTTAGATTGTGGCGATTGTTACCAACGTGTTATTGGAACGCGTGCCCCCAGTACGCGGTTTGACTGCGTTGCAACGTACGTCGTACATCGACGATCGGAGTGACAAGCGCGATCTCCTCTCCTCCGTCCGGTTCACCATTTTCGGTTTTGTTGTTTGGTTGGAAAAAAATGAATTTTGGTGTGAAATATGTTTGTTGTTTGACTTTGTGTGGATCACAATCAAGCTAATACTTAGCTAATGCCCTAGATTGATTATTAGTTAGTTTGCAACGAAATATTAGTTAATCAACATGTCAAGTATCACTGTTTCATCATCAATCGATTGAACATAGCAATAAACAAGAGTAGAAGAACAATTCTTTTGAGCACAAGGTATTAATCAAAATCAAATGTTTCAATACATCATGTAAAACTAGTCACAAATTTTACAGACGATTTCCTAGATATGTTAAGTTGGGTGGCTTGCAAATTTCCTCTGAAGTTTGCACACATAAGTTCAAGCACCGAATTCATACTCAACTGCTTGACACGATAAGCTATGGGGTCAAGTGATAATAAATTCAATGCGGACTCATGTTTTTGTTATCTTGTTGAGATGTACGGAATTGACAAGTGACAATTACGTATAACATCCTCTCAACAGATTGTCTTCGTCAAATGATAGGCTAATACGTGGCATCTCTTCTTCATTAGCGAGACTTCATCAATCTTCACTAGAAGTAACTTGCTTCAGTGGTAAGTTCTTTTAATCTTCATCAGATGGTAACTTGACATCAAAGGCAAGTTCCATTAATTCTTTATTGGTTATAAGTTCAGAGGTGCGTAACTTAGCCCATGAATGCCAAGTGCCATCAGACGCAACTTGTAACCGCTCCAAGGGTTCCTTGAGATTAACAGCCTAAAACCAACAAATAAATATATATTTAAAAAATCCAGTCGTTTTTTACAAGCAGACGAAATTAATTGAAACTGCTAAAATTGGGGAAAACCTTGGCTTCAAAATTGGAGCTCTAGATGACGAAATTGGGTGCCGAGATTTGGGAAAACCCGCCTATAGCATTTGTCCATGCGTGTGGCTCGTTACTTATCCCCCATATAACTTCAAACGTACTGAAAGTTAATCCTTTTTTAGCATGAACCATTTTCCAATCCACTTCCGTGTGTCTAATTGCACCAAATACGAGTATGCTAGATCATGGATCAACTCTGTATCACCATCATTGTGAAGATTAAGCATTGGCACTTTTGTTTTCATTCACCTTGAAAATGAAATAACTTAACTAAATAGAAGCAAAGATCTTCCTTCATCTGCAGCACATACGCAAATTCTTGAGCCAAACAAATTCTTTGTCCCTCTTGTGTATCATGTCAAAACTTTTGCTTTGGTCATATGACATAACTTGAAGGTTGACTGTTAAACCAGACCACATAAAACTTTACAAATCAATGGTTCAGTTACATGATCTGAACAAAAAAGGAATGATCAATATGGGTTGTATTTTTACTAACCTGCAAAGTTGTAAACTTAAAAGAAGCTTTGCGGATGAAAGCAACAATGTGATGAATCCATCTTTCTGGTTCGAATGCATCAAACTTGACCCTCCCTATTGCATATGGCTGATAAGGTATGGTAATCTCCTTTCTTCACATCATATCCAATAGATACATCATCATCCGCAAAGCATATAAATCTGGCATCTGATGGTATTGTTTCCACCTAAAAGTTTCATCCTAGTAAACAACAGTATATGAAGCTTGCCACATTTGTATTATAAGATGTAAAGTTACCAAAAGTGTAATAAAAAAAATTAAAACCCTTGAAATTGTTTTCGTAAAAAAAATCGGCTTATCATTGAAATATTATTTCTTCTGTAGAGACGCTAATTATTAATAATAATTAATTTATAACTTTCAGACAAAAAGAAGTTTCAGCATACCACTGGAACTGCATGATAGTCTTGATGGTTCTGTTGAAATCTGCATGAAGATTCTGCATCTTTTCTAGGCTTTCTTCACTCACACCGATTGCAAATTCTACAACATTTGTGACATTGTTTCTCATTTTTTGTTGTTTTTTCGATTTCTGTTGCAACCTTATCTTGAATCTCAGTAATGTAACAAGAATGTTAAAAAAAACTCAAGAAGCTTGATAGATTTTCTTCTTTCTTTAACTGCAAATTTAAAAATTCAAGGGTCAAACAACACTCTTTGACATTAGTGACCAAGCCCGTTGCATTTCTATCCCAGTTATAAATCCATTTTCAATGAAGAATGGTAACCAATTTGTAAATCAATATAATTTGTTTGACATCAAGAGTCAAACTGTACTTCATATTTTGTGGATGCGACAATTTTAACTCATTTATATATAATACAAGGGTTCATGTGGTTATCTCAAATGGATCAAATAGTATTTTGAAAAAAGTATACTTAAAATGTGTTATTTGTATACTTATAAAGTATACACATGCTGTCAAAATCAATTCCAAAAGCATCTTTGAATAGTGAATCCAACCTGCTATCATTAATTAATCCTCTGTTATATCATGAATACGAATAATCAAAACCAGGTTGTTATATGATAATGGGGTGGTCCAATGTTGTAGACCGAAAGGAACTTACGCTTATGCCATTGACAGTTTGATTATTATTTGCTGATCCAGTCATTATATGCCCGAGATTTACACCATTTTCCTCAAGATTACACTGCCAAAATCTCTCGTTCATAGGTTGAGACTTTTCTCTGTTCTCTCATATGTCTCGGTCAACTGTGAATGTTCATCCTTTACAATTTCATGGTTATAGGTCCCTGCAAAACATAGTTGTATAATATATAAGATACTCGATTCGATTGTCCCACTAAATTGAAACTTGTGATCTACGATAATGAGAAAGATGCTTGATTTATGTGTTTTACAATCAAATGGATTGAAACTGAAAGGCGAAGTTTTAATGGGATTACTAAAAATGAATCATTGAAGAAACTCAATTCAAGAAATTGCAAAAAGGAAAAAAAACAAGATATCCATTCAGCCCCCTCTGATTGAACAGATTCTTGAATTTATCAAACCGAAAGTCAAGGTGATATAAATAATAACTGCATATCTAATTGAAATAAATTTGAATTAAGAAAAGAAAACATCAGAGTAAGACATGATCTCAATCAAAATGTTGTAAAAAAATTGATATTTAATAGTGAAGAAATATTAAAAAAAAATCATATTGTGTAAACATCCACTTCCATCCACTTAACCCTTTGAGAGATATTAAACTCATGAACAGTGATTACTAATTTCAACAAATTCCTAGTCCAAAAAAAAAAAGAAAAAAGCACGCACAAGACTGAGAATACCAGTTTATCTTATGGAAATTAGAGGGTATTTACCTGCCGTTTATTTGGATTTTGGGGATATGAGAGATGAGTGGCCAGTAGTGGGAGCCTCTTCCTTCACACCTTTCTTTCAATTTTGGGCATTCGTCAATGATCAAACTCAAAAGTGAAGGTAACAGCGTCTCTGGTAGATCATTCACCTTTGGGCAGCTGTCAATGATGAGATGTTGAAGGGATGTGAGGTGTTGGAGTCCCGTTGAAAGTGATTCCAGATTATCAAATCTTTCTATGCGCAGAGATGTAAGAGAAGAAGGAAAAAGGTGGGACAATTGACTAAAATTCCTCACATCTGGTTCATTATATAACGCTAGTTTAACAAGGGAAGTTGGCAAATTCAGATCCCCCCACTCTGATATCAGCTTCTTCAAACCCCCTATTCCAAGGGAACACAATTTGGGAGGCCAACGCCCACCATGAATGGAAACATCAATGCCTGGACACCTTTCAATTTTCAGATCTTTTAACAAGGCGAGATTCTTTAGCTCAGGTAATGACACCAGACTTTCACATTCACAAATTGACAAACGGGTGAGGTTTGATAGCTGAAGCTCTGGAAGTGACATGATATGTGGACACCGGTATATACTCAGGCTGGTGAGGTGAGTGGAGTTACTCAATTCACTGATTGATCTTAGATTTTCCCATTTATAAATATCTAGGGTTTCAAGCATTGGCATGCTTGTGTTGTTGATTTTCCCCTGAAGTTTATCACAATAGCTTATACTAAGTGATTTGAGCTTATTCCCTCCTTCTTTTGGGAGGTAGACATCTGTAATAACTGAACAATCTTGAATATCCAAACTCTCAATGCTATTTGGACAGCATAAACGCTTTATGCTGCTACAATAACTTACATACAAACGTCTAAGAGATAACAGGGTGCTGCTCCCCAAATTGTCATCCTCCTCTTTCTCTTCTAAACTTACCAAACCTGAACATTTCCATAAAGTCAATTCCTTTAATCTCACAAGAAGCTTACTTGCCTCTGTTTCTGATTCCCACAAGTATTTTATTTCAAGACATTTCCTGATACTTAATCCTTCAACTTCCTTAAGATACCTTATAACTCCTCTCCACACCTCATATGTAAGCCCTGATACATAACGTATTTTCAACTTAGTGATTGAAGAAGCTACCTGAACCAGACTTCTCAACACACCATCACCACATCTGTGAATTTCAAGAACCTTGAGTGAAGGCAGTGCTTGAAGTGAGACATGAATCAATTGTGGACAATTCATTACATAAAGCTCTTTAAGGCACGTAAATACTGCTGCTGAACCCTCGTTTTTAGTTGACCACCCCTCCCATCCAGACATATCTTCAAATCTTAGAACTTCAAGTGAACGGAATGCGTTAACATCATTTCCGGTTAACTCCAGACCTATGAGTTTAACCTCATCCATGCCTTGAATCTGCAACCTCTTAAGTGAAGGGAGCAACCCAAATGGGGGTAGAGATGTGCATTTTTTACAACCACATATTGACACATTAACCAACTCATGAAAAGAGCGATCACCAACCCAATTTGAAATTTGTGTTCCCCCGTATGACACGACTGAAAGCATGTTCAACGTATCACTATTAGGTTTCAGCTCATTGAGAACTTCCTCTTCAAGTGTATCCATTCGTGAGCCATCAAACACATCAACCCATTGCAGCTCTAATCCAGTAATCTTTTTTAGAGATAAGTTCGCCTCCCGTGCATGCTTTGCGCTTTGCACTTTGTGCAATCCCTCAATGGAAACTTTCCCATGGAGATTTGTTAATCCCTTGAGCTCATTTATTGCAAAACCATCATCTCCTTCAACAATGATCTTGGTGAGAGTCTGAAGGCTTTCCAACTCACCAATCCCCAATGGCAGCTTCTCCAACGGAGTATGTCTTATGTCCAAATGTCGTAACCTTTTAAGATTTAAGAAGCTTTTAGGCAGCTTAGTTAACCACTGACACTCAGAAACAATCAATGTCTGTAGATTATAAAGGTTGCCAACATTCTCCGGTACCTCTTTTATATTTGTTCGAGATAAGTTAAGATACCGCAAGTGTTTCAAAGTACCAATGAACTCCGGTACCTCACTTATCTCAAAACGACTCAAAGAAAGGACCCTTAACAATGGTAACTCTGGAAGTAAGTCATCCAAAATCTTAGAGGATAAGTAATAATAGACCCAACCTTTATCCACACCGAAAGATACTGCTAAAAAAGTTCTCAAGCTTTTGGCTCCTTTGAATGCCTCAAACTTTTGGTAACCTACATACTCCTCGCGATTAAATGACATATGGCGATACTTTGCCAAAGCTTCTGTCTTTGTCTTCATATGATTGTCAAACCTTAGAAAAAATTCTCCGGCAACAAAAGTGGCCAAGTCATTCATCAGATCATGCATGATAAACAATGATTCATCATTAGGTGCATGTTGGAAAAATGACCTTGATAATAAAATTTCAAAATATTCACGGCCCAAGCGTTCTGGTGACTTGGATGTGTTCAAAAACCCTTCTGCCATCCACAATGATACCAACTCCTCCTTGTCAAACAAAAAGTCTTTGGGGAACAAGGAACAGTATGCAAACAACTGCTTCAAATCTGCAGAAAGTTCATGGTAGCTTATCCTAAGTGCCGGAACAATCTTATCACTATTTTCCACATCTTTACCATTTTCAGTGGCATTACCAATTTCTACATCCCATATCTCGCTATTCAACACGTCATCCCAGTCTTCTCTATCTGTTTTCGTCCTTAAAAGCCTTCCAATTGCCTTTAAAGCCAAAGGCAAACAACCACACTTTTTCACAATACCTTCACCTTGCGGTTTAAGTGTTGTGTGTGAGTCGAAGTTATCTACCCCCAATGCATGTACTGCAAATAAACGCAATGCATCTTCACTCGACAAACTCTTGAGACGGTCTACATTATGAAAACCTATCTGTTTGAGCAATTGCTCCTTACGAGTGGTCATGATTATCCTACTTCCAGGAGCACATGATAGAAATGGGCGCACTAGGTTTTCCCAATCCCCATACTTTTCACTCCACACATCATCAACTACTAGTAGAAATCGTTTGTCCTTAAATTGCTCAGTGAGAGCCTTTTGAAGCTGATTTAGATCTTTAAATTCCTTGTTTTCTTTAGTCACATCTTGAAGGATTGCATCAGTTATCTTGAAAATATCAAAATCATCTGAAACACAAACCCATGCCTTGGGTTCAAAGTGATCCTGCACCTTTGTATCATTATACAAAAGTCTAGCTAGAGTGGTCTTTCCAACCCCACCCATACCAACTATAGGTAAGACGCTAAAGTTATCCTGAGATGACCCATCATCCCCCAACAACTTTTTAAGCAATTGCTCTTTCTCAACTTCTCTTCCGACAACATCGCGTTCTGGCAAAGAGGTTTCGCTTCTTCTACTAGTATTTCTTGGCTTTTCATCTATCTTAAGCAAACCTAGATCCGTTTTTCGTTTTTCTAGATTTTCTAACTCTCTGTTAATCCTATCTAACTCGGGAGACAACCTATGAGCTAGTGAGAAATTTGTGCAGCACGATGGGATGAACTTTCTTACCATGCTGGTGGATGCTGCAGGTTCCTGTAGGGTGAGCTCACGATGCATGTCTTCGGTAGCCAAATCGTCGAGTACGTCATCGATATCGTAAGCCAAATGTTGGAGAGCATTCAGCCATGATTTGACAGATTTATGAGTCACCTCCTTCTGAGAGGCATCTTGAAGTAGATCTTGGATTCTGGAGAGTGTCTTCTTCAACTCCTTGAGCTCGTTGTAAATGCCATGAGCACGAGCAACTCGCTTGAAGGCTTCATCGGTCATCTTCTTAACAAGAACTTTGAGGAGTTCATTTGCAAGAGTTTCAGCCATGGTTTATAGTGATTACTTAAACTGGGAGCTGTGTGTGTGTGTGTGTGATAGGGATCTGAATGAATTGATGAGTGCACAGAAACAACGATATGATTGAAACAGTTGTTTATAGTGAATTCTGCAATTTTTTGGTCAAACTTTTATCTTTTTTTAATCTTATTGTGCATCTTCGGGCTGGCAGCCATCAGAGAGGGAGTAGGTAGTCATTAAAAAAAAAACCACTTGTTTACTTTCTCGAGAGGGAGTAGGTAGCTGTCATTAAAAAAAAACCAATTGTGTATTTATTTACTTAATAATATTTGATAGATCACATGCGTTCCCAGATAAAACAATCAAATATTTATGGATTCTGGATTCAACCAGTAAATTATGTTTTTAGCCTTATGGTTATATCATTTTTACTATATTAATCCAAAATAAGAATTTTTAATATATATGTCCCTATGGTCTCTATAACTAACCATTTTGGCCTCTAATTCTAACTATTTTGGCCCCTATGGTCTCTATAACTAACCACTTTGGCCCCCATGATCTCTAGACTTAGGGGTCAAAATGGTTAGTTATAGAGACCATGGGGGCAGATATGTTAAAAATTCTTATTTTGGACTAATATAGTAAAAATGATATAACCACATAGGCCAAAAACATAATTTACTCTTTGTTTTTTTATTATGAAAAATGTTAAAATCTTCCTAATAAGATTCGCTTTAGTGTTTTGACAACAAAGGCGAGCCAATTTTGTTCATAATCCATCTAGCTTTAGTATGTATCTATGTTTAAAACTTGTTTTTAATAAAAAAGTGGTTAGATCCTAATAAAATGTTTACATAGTACAGAAATATATATTTTAATGATATTCATCGAGAACTTTACAGATTAAAAAACAGGACATAAATGTTATAATATTTAAGGGTTTGTTTAACTGACCCGACAGTTTTACCACATAGATGCATGCATGCATGGATGTGTACATACATGAGTATTAGTATGTATCTACGTTTAAAACTTGTTTCTAATAGAAAACTGGTAAGATCCTAATAAAATGTTTACTTAGTACAGAAATATATATTTGAGTAAACTGCAATTTTATCCCCTGGGATTAGGGGTTACTGGCACCCTTACCCCCCTAAGGAAATAATTGCAATTTTACCCCCCACTGTTTGCTGTTATGTCGCAACCTTACCCCCTAAGCTCAATTTTGTTGACTGATCTGTTGACTTGGTGGTGAAATGACTATTTTACCCTTTTATTTTACCCCCTGTGTTTTGTTTACTCTATAATATTACCCCCTGCCACCACTGCCACCGCCATTCACCACCACAACCACCTCCAGCCACCACCCTCAACCACCACTGCCACCGCCATTCACCACCACAACCACCACTGCCATCTTCCTCCCCCCCCCCCCCCCTCTCTCTCTAAAAAAACCCACCACCCGCCTTCATCTTCAACAATCACCACCGTCATCTCCACACCCCAGCCTCCAATCATACACATACATACAACAAAACCATTCATAATCACCACCTGCAACTTCTCCGTAACAATAACCACCACCATGGCTTCCTCTCTCTCCTCCACCTTCTCCACCCCGCTTCTCTCTCATCCCCACCCATTCATCTACCATGCTCATCTCAATCAATAGCAACAGTTAATCCGACCAATCTGAATCTCAGTAAGTCACGTAGTCTCAATCTAAATCTCTACATCACTTTTCTTCATAGATTCTGTGAATATCTGTTATTTACTGAACAAAACCTCCGGTATATTCGTCCTGTTTCGTAATTTTATCTATCACATGAATTATATTTGATCAAATTGATGTAAATATTGTAATCTGTTCGTAATTTTATCTAACACCACCAGCCACCACCATTCCCGTTTCACCTGAATACCCGACACAATCCTCTTGACACGTCTAAAGCAAATAAAATACTACACAAAATATTTGCTAAATGCAGCTTCTAATCATCATATATAAACCAAATAACCAATGCAATAGAGCATGAATATATTATTATTTACCTTTTCTTTTAGTTCTGGTAGAAGGATTGGCACCTACTAGATCATCATTACCTCCACATCTTGCAAACTCAACGAGCATTGAACCTTGGTTTCACAAACACTGCAGATCCTCATAATCACAGTCATTTCTCCCTCAAACACCACCAGCCACCACCATTTCTCCCTCAAACACCACCTTCACTCTTCACAGATTTGTTGGCCAGAGAGAGAGAGAGAGAGAGAGTGGAGATGTAGATGGTGCCGATTTGGTGGTTATTCCGACGCCCGGTGGCGGTGGAGATTTAGACGGTGGTAGCCAAAGCTGTGGTGGTGCTCTCTGCGGTGGGGGGAGTGAAGAAGAAGGATTGGGTGGAAACTTAGGGGGTAAGGTTGATATAGAATGTTATATTTAGGGGTTATTATAATATATAAGGTACTAATTTTGGTGAAATTACAAGATTACCCTTTGACCCTTCCATAGTTTAGTTGACCGGTCAACAAATTTGAGGCCGGGGGTAAGGTTGCGACATAACAGCAAACGTTGGTGGGTAAAATTGCAATTATTTCGTTAGGGGGGGTAAGGGTGCCAATCACCCCTAACCTCAGGGGGTAAAATTGCAGTTTACTCTATATATTTTAATGATATTCATTGGGAACTTTACAGATTAAAAAACAGGATGTAAATCTAATCTATATCTATATAATAAAAAGACTGCAAATAGTGTCACATGACATTCTCTTCTTCAATCTCATAAATTTTTTTATATTTGTTTAATAAATTTCTTTTAATATTAATATTAATTATAACTAATAACCAATATATAGATAGGGGAATGTTCATTTGAGAAGAAAAAGAACAAAGGGTAATTTTGTAAAATATTAAATAGTTTTTTCACTTATCTCATTTATTATCATTTTTGACTAATTAATTAGTCATAAAGACTAGTATCCTCCACACTAACTTTTTTTGCCTCCACACATCAAAAGTTATCTTACATATTTCGAAATCCATCCTACACGTTGAAAGTTATCATACACAACTCGTAATTTAACCTACACAGTCCGTAATTTATCCTACACTTTAAATTATTTTATTTTATTTTTTAAAAAAATATATATTTTGAAGATAAGTTACAAAAAATTTAATGTAATTAGCTATTAAAGAGGAAGACTACAAATTAATGACCTATGTAGATTTACCAATATACCCTTATAGTAACATTAAATACTTATATTAAATGAAGTAAAATTAAGCATTCTTATTGGTTGAAATTTATTCTTTTTTCTTCTTACAAAAAATTTCTTCTCATTTAAACTCTCCACTATATAGATATCACTTATTTTTATCCTTATCTTTATCTAAAATTAATAAATAACATCAATTTTGCAATTTAGACCCTTTGTTTTTTTACTTTTATCTCAAAGTTTTTCATCTTTTGCGATTTACTTACAACTCTTTTTTATTTTCAATCTTGGTCCACCATACTTTTCATCTTTCCCAAATTTTTCGTTTCGTTCTAAATTTTGTGAGTTAACGCACCGAAACGTGCGTGTGGGGTTCAACATTTTTAGTATAATTTTTTCTCGTTTGACTTGACTGGTCCGTCGCGTCACATCTATTTTTCTGCGTTTGACATATTCGTCCAACACGCGGGTCCTGGATGGACTTAGTTATTTTTTTCTATATTTTACGTTTCAGTTTAATTTCTCAGCAACGAGCGTGCGTGATTCAAAGGTTTTACGCCTGCTTTTCGCTCGGCGTTATTTTTTTCTCGTTTTTATTTATTTTGTTTTTATGAGCTTTTCCGTGTTTGTGGTCGCTGACAATGGTATAGTATTGCTACTACTTGGCACAGTTTTATGACAACCGCTGCAACACAGGGGCTTAATACCAGTGTTATAATATTTAAGGGTTTGCTTAAGATAATAACCTGCATTTAGCGAATCCAAGGGGTGCATAATTGAATAAGCAAACAAATTTGGTTTTTCCTATGATGATGACGTGGATTGGTCTTAAAAGAATTCCTTAGTTTGACCATTGACCGGGTTGATTGGTGTAACATGTCACATGTTGAGGCTCTTTCTAGACTATAAGGAGTGGCATGGTCGGCCTTGAGAATTCATGTAGCCTGTTCGAGCTGAAAAAACGTGCCCTTAGGCCTTAACGAAATTGGGTATTTGGCTCATTAAAGGTTTAAACCTAATGACAATGGGCTAATAACTAATCTAAACCATAAAACAGTTTTGTAAGTGGGCCAATATTGGTGTTTGTATGAGTATACCCTATTAATTAATTAATTTTACATTTACATATCGGATTTTTTTTTAAATAACGTGCCCTTCGAAGTATCGGGCCCTGGCCGGTGGTCCACCCCGCCCACTCTAAGGGCCGGCCATGCGGAGTGGAGAGGCATGGAACGGTCGTGTGTGAGTATGAGTCAGAAAAGTGGCGTGGTGCAAAAAAGGAGTGTGAGCAGCGTGGTTAGTGGTGTTATTTAATAAAAAAAACAAGAACCAATCAAAACCGACCAAAATCCACCAACCAATGAAAAGGCGCCACCTCACCACCCATAAGCCCACACGCCGGTGAAGATTTCCCTGCCCCACACACCCCCGTGAAGAGGCTTCTACGCCACAATTCCACTGAAGATGATGCTTTTAATTTTAATACCTTGCAAAATGGAACGGTCAGGTCTGACGGGTAACAGATCAAAACTGGTTTTTGACAAAAATATGTAAAGGCCAAATCAGGTCAGTTCTAAAAAATATCTAATTTGGTTGGATCAACTTTTTCGGTTTAATCACAAACAACACCATTATTAAAATACAAAATTTGGATTCATAAAAATGAATGCAAGTAAAATGCACATTCACTTTTATGGGTCATCATGACCCACACACAGCGTTGAACGATTCACAATTAAAAGAAAAAAAAAAACAAATGTAAGAACAGAGAAACATCATGTGAATAGCATTGGAAACTTAAAAGAAAACAGTTTTATTTTGGAAAAAAAAAAGAAACAAATAAACACAAATCAAATATTCAATCATATTTACACATGGCCAACTTTAGGGGTTGTCTCCCATGCATAACTGTTACTTAGTGTTTTACTTCAACAGATTATCTATGTTTTTATGTTTTATAAGTCCATAGTCCACTTAAAGACTCAATGCAAACTGAGTTATTGAAATTGTCTTCGACCTTGCTTTTTCGTTTTTAGGCATATTATACATGTCAAGGTGAACTCATGTGGTGAGTTCCTATTATACATATAAACGTAAATAAAATTTTTTTGTCTTTGTGACGCTAAAAAACCAGTCCATCGGACGGGTATACTACTAGTTCTAGTATGGTTAGAACCAGGGGCGGTTCTATGTGGTGATGAGGGGTTGCACGAGAGGCCCCTCAACTTTTTTGACGAAGTGTAAATTTATTTTTAATCTCTGTTTTATTTATTGGGGATACTTCTAAGCAAATACTAGGATACCCCTGAGCATGTAGGTGAATATAAGATGAACGGAAGTTATATGGTCGACGAAAACAATAATTTTATGGTCGCCGGAAGCTTCCAGTGTCACATGTTGATAAAAAATGAAGAAGATGAATTATATTAATATAATAATATAAGCATCGGGATAAGGAATTATATTTAATCAAACTTCATCGGGGGCGCTGTCCTCTTCCAGTATTATACCATTCAGTATGAAATTAACCGTTCAAAAAAACAACTATTTTTTTTTCTTTGTTTATTTATCGGTTTACATTTTTCACATACTGCCTTCGATGTAGGGGTGTGAATTTCTAACACGACCTGAAAACACAACACGAACCTAACACGAAATTCGCGGGTTTAGTTTTAGTCTAAATGGGTTCAAGTTAGTTTCAGGTTGAACCCGTGAACCCGTTTAGCTAAATGGGTCGGGTTCGGATCAACCCATTTATATCATGTTTTATTATTTTTTACAATATGTTGTATAACATAAATTAATTTGGTTGTGTATTGTATGCATAATTATAACTTAAAAAGAGAGACTGATATAAAGTTTTATAATTAAAAAGCAAAATATACATTTGTGTTTTTTTAATAAAATTTTAATTCTAATATATTAATTTGCAAAAAAAATAAACAATTTGAAAATTCGGGTTGAACGTGTTGTGTTCGGGTTAACCCGCTAATATTCGGGTCGTGTTTGAGTTCATATATATGACAAGATTTTCGGGTCGGATTCGGGTTCATCTAAAATTTTTGGGTTCGGGTTGAACCCACGAACCCGACCCGTTTAGCACCCCTAATTTGATGGTTCTTTTTTAAACAAATAAAAAGATTAAAAGTAAAAATAATACAAAGAAAAACATTAAAATAGTTCTTTTTAAATATATTATTTAATATATTATGTTACTAATAACAATGAGGTTTACTCACCAGCTTTTGTTGACTCAAAAACTACTTTTACACGTGATACAAGTGAACAGATATGAAGAGAAGATTTGGACATAGGATGAGCCTTAGTTAACAAGAAACACGGATAAATGTAGTTTAGTTGTTATGAACAATGTCTCATATATTAAATTGTTTTATTTGGATTATCTGTTTTGTGGAACATTCAATATGGATTAATTATTATTTAAAGTAATAGCAAGTTATAAGCTTTGGATCAACTAATCATGCCCTGATCACCTATTCCGCTACGGATCAAAGTGTGATACTTGAATATTTGCTTTGATTCCTGCTACTTTATTCCTGCTTATAGTGATTTTATTGATGTTCTAGCTTGGTGAACATTTTTTTAACATTTCTTTTGTAAAGTATAGCTGTAAGCCACATGACACTGTCTTGATTATTACTTTTAATATCTTGATTATTACTTTTAATAATACTTAATGGATTAAATTAATGTCAAGTTGCCAACGGTTACTTTACATGAACATTCCCGTGTATTGTGGTTGTATTTATGGTCATCGTTTTTTAATGAATATTTTAGTATAGTATTTATATTAAATATTAAATTAAATTCTTACGCAATTCACATACTCATTGAATAGTCATCATAAATAACTAAAATTATAAAGCAAAACCAGTGACACTTGAAGAATAAAAAACATAATGACATTTAATTAAAAAGTTAGGTTAAGCGAACTTACATTAAATCGATGATAAACACAGTTGAAAGTTGAAGTGAGAGTGGTGGTGGTGAAGTGAACGGAAACTGTAATTACAAGTATTACACGTCGGTCTCGACTAATATTCTTCACTTTCGTACAAGCATTACACGTGCGTCTCGACTAATATTCTTCACCTCCGCCCTTGGAAAATGGAACTGATTTAAGTCACATTGGAGATTGTTGGTTAAGTTGGGTCAAGTCCAGCTTGTTATATAAGTCAATTAAGCCCAAACTAACATTAGACTATGCACATTAAACCAAGTCCAATCTTTAATAAAAAAAAAAAAAAAACTAATTTTCCTTTCTTCCGTATACACAACCCAAGTCAATTTTGAATACACATTCACAACCCAACTCAACCGAAATTTTTATAAAATAATTGTAACATATGTTTATTTTTATTGTATTAAAAATAATAATATTAAAAACAATTATTTTTATTTCAAAACAAACAAAAGTAATTTATTTTTAATATAAAAGTTAAACGGTCAATATATATAATATACTAGAAAATATATATTTTTAATGCGTTTTTAATAAATTATTATGTTTAAATATTATAAAGTATTTGAGTAAATAATTATTGGGGGAATTGATAGTTAAGAAATAAAAAAAAATAAAAATTAGAAGATGGAACCAATCCAATTTTGATAAGTGGCAAAAAACACGGTAACCTCTTGCAACCTTGGGTTGCTTGGCCAACCGGGTTGTGGAGAAAAATTGATTTTTTTTTAGTTAAATGCCCGGATAGTTCTTGTGGTTTGCCCTTTTTTCACATTTAGACACTAACTTTCTAAAATTACAGCTATAGTGCCCAACTTTTCAATTTTCGCTCCCGGATAGTCCCTGGCACAGATGGAGGTATGTTTTTGGTGTTAAGTGTGTGAGAAATGACCAAAATACCCTTATCATTAAAAGTTCAGGACAAACCAAACCATATTCAGACCAAACAAAAATGGCTTCAGCAGCATCGGTGACATTTCGCCTAAATCAGCCCTCCCAATCCCATTCTCTCAAATCAAAACCTCATTTCACCTTCCCTTTCAAACCCCTCCTCACCTTTTCCCCCTTACACAAACATCCAAAGCTCCAAATCGCCGCAAAATCTACTGATGTATGGTTATAAGATTCATACTTTGCATTTAACCAGTAAATCAAAGGTGAATTCAAAAGGTACAACTGTTTGAATGTTCGTACATCCAAATACTAAATCAAAACATACGGCTAGCTAATCTAAACCCGATAGCATTCATGTGCTGATCATGTTTGTCCTGAGTCATGGGTTTAGTAAACAGGTCTGCTAGGTTTTGATCTGTGTCTACTTTGCTTATCACGATGTCTCCACGTTCCACAATTTCCCGTATGTAGTGGAACTTTCTTAGAATGTGCTTGGCCTTGTGATGAGACCTGGGCTCTTTGGCTTGAGCAATAGCACCTGTGTTATCACAGAATATCTCGATGGGTTTCTTAATGCTTGGAACCACATCGAGATCGGTTATGAATTTCTTCATCCAAGCAGCCTCCTTTGCAGCATCTGATGCGGCTATATATTCAGATTCGGTGGTTGAATCCGCCACCACACTCTGCTTGGAGCTCTTCCATGAGATAGCTCCTCCATTTAGAGTGAATACGAAACCTGATTGTGAGCGAGAATCATCTCGGTCAGTTTGAAAACTGGCATCAGTATAACATCTTACAGTGAGCTCTTCTTCTACTCCTCCAAATACTAAGAACATATCTTTAGTTCTTCTCAGATATTTCAGAATGTTCTTGACAGCAGTCCAATGGGCGATGCCAGGAGTTTGCTGATAACGACTAGTCATGCTTAAAGCATACGAGACGTCAGGTCTAGTACATAACATAGCATACATGATAGAACCAATCGCTGAAGCATATGGAACTGCTTCCATTCGCTTAATTTCAATGTCCGTTGAAGGAGATTGCGATTTGTTCAACACAGTCCCTTTAGTCATAGGAACACCTCCTTTCTTGGAGTTTTCCATCTTAAAGCGTGTCATCATTTTGTCTACGTATGTACTTTGACTTAGCCCAAGAAGTCGCTTAGATCTATCCCTATAGATCTTGATTCCTAGAATATAAGCTGCTTCTCCAAGATCTTTCATTGCAAAACAAGTTCCCAAATAGTGTTTAACTTCGTTAAGCATAGGGACGCTGTTTCCAATAATCAGTATATCATCCACATACAGGATGAGGAATGATATAGTGCTCCCACTAGCCTTTCTGTAAACACAAGGCTCATCTTCATTTTTGACAAAACCAAACTCTTTGATCTTTTGGTCAAAACGAAGATTCCAGCTACGAGACGCCTGCTTGAGTCCATAAATGGACTTATTCAGCTTGCACACCCTATTAGGATATTTTGGATCAACAAAACCGTCTGGCTGAACCATATAGACATCTTCAGAGAGATGCCCATTAAGAAAAGCGGTTTTGACATCCATTTGCCATATCTCGTAGTCATAGTACGCAGCTATGGCAAGCAATATCTTGATCGATTTGATCATAGCAACGGGCGAGAAGGTTTCATCATAGTCAATACCCTGAGTTTAAGTGAAACCCTTCGCAACTAGCCGTGCTTTAAAGGTGTGTACATTTCCATGCATATCGGTTTTTCTTTTGAAAACCCATTTGCTCCCTACTGCCCGAGATTCTGGGGGTAGCTCAATCAAGTCCCAGACTTGATTATCACGCATAGATTGCATCTCAGCGCTCATGGCTTCCAGCCATTTCGCAGATTCAGGATCTGAGATAACAGATTTGTAGTTAGTAGGTTCGTCATTAGACTCATCTACTACCAAGACTTGAGCACCTTCGAGATGCCAAAGGTATCTGTCAGGTTCTTTACGAGTCCTACTACTTCTGCGAACGCCTGTGTTCATGTCTGATTCATCAGCAACAATTTCTTGTTGTTCAGACATTCCAACTTCATCGACGGTTGTTGTTAGTTCTCGAATTTCTTCAATATCAACCACATTATTTCCAGTTCCTCGATTTAGAAGTTCTTCCTCGAGAAAACGCCCATTCCTTTTGATGGAAATAACATTTGCATAAGGATGGTAGAAATAATATCCGCTTCTTTTATAGTATCCGACGAAAACAACCTTTTCGCCTCGAGGATCGAGCTTATCATCAGTATCACTTGTGATGTATGCATTATATCCCCATACTTTTAGGTATTCCAAATCGGGTGTACGCCCATGCCATATCTCATATGGGGTTTTGTTTACCTTTTTAGTCGGAGCCAGATTGACAATGCGGGCGGCTGTCATAAGAGCATGACCCCAAAAGGAGTGAGGCAAGTTAGTTCTACACATCATCGATCAAACCATATTAAGTAGGGTTCGATTTCTCCTCTCGCTCACGCCATTAAGTTGGGGTGTGCCAGGTGGAGTGTGTGACAACTGTCAAATTTGCATGCATCCGTACGTGTAATTAATATTGATTTATGCTTAATGACTGTGCTTAATTACAACTGACGAATTAAACTGCTTTATGATTTTTGTACATACATATGCATCACATTTCATACTGTCACTCCATTTATTTCACACAAACTTTAGTGAAAAACTTGATGCACAAAGCACAGTTAGCACACTGAGCGGATAACCCAGAAAACATGCTGACAATGCCAGCACCTAGACAGACAATGTTGTTTAGGCCATTATGAGCCAGAGGCAGGGTACTACACTAGTAGGGAGTGTAGGGAAGTGAGGACCATAAAACTGCGTCACTAGGTGATAGTTATAGTGTCGGGAAGTGCCTAAAACATACTTTAACTGCAAAATTCTGCACATAATAACAAAATTCAGCATTCAATGATGCTAGTAATGTGCAAAAACTTGACAAAATGGTCCTATATACTTTCCAAAGTGCCAGGAATTAATGGTGACACAAAAAGTATTATAAAAGACACCTTACGGATTAATTAAGCACTTTAACGGAACAACACCCAACCGAACAACCGGACTTTACCCGGAACACAAAAATATTGTTAAACACATTGTTTTTATTTTTCTGAGCTAGTTAGTCCCCGAACACCCTAACACACTATATATTTCATAACACACTTAAATCTTTAACTAAACTACTTAACCTTCTAACTAACTAAACTAATTACCTTTACATTTCAACTAAACCAACCCCCCCCCCCCCCCAAAAAAAACCGGTTATGGAAGTGGGGACACCCCCATGATTTTATTCATTTGTTTAATTGATATTGTTAAGTATCTTGAAGACACATGGACTAGAGGGTAATAATATGTTGGAAGATCACTTATTTAACCACTAGATCCACACACATTATCATCATTCACTAACTCAACAACAAACCTCACTCTCCCTCTCTTCCTTGTTCGGCCGAACCCAAGCACAACCACCATCATCATTCAAGCTCTTTCATTCATTCCACAAGCATGCAAAGGTGTTAAAGTGCATACAACGAGGCTCGGTGTTCTCGGAAGTGGAAGGACCTCTCTTATCTTCTTTTATCCACCACATTTCTTCACTTGAACTCCCCTAGCCTTGAGCTAGTGGTAAGAACTTAGATCCTTGTATTTTACATATTGTTTAAGTGGTTAATGATGTTTAATGATCAAAAAGATAAGAACTTTAATGAATCTTATGAAGAAGTCTTGAACATAAACTAACTTAGTAATAAAGTATTGTTGAAATGGTTAAGAAATCATGATATTCTTGTGTTGTTATGCTTGTTGGTTATTGTTTACTCATGTAGTTGATATGGATCATCATATGATCTTGCTAGATCATGATTCAAAACATGATCTAGCAAGATGAGAAAATAGAAATGTTGTAGGATGATGGAATCATCCACACATAAACTATGAACTTGAATAAATGAATGTTTTCTTGAAAAAATAAAGATCAAAGTAGGTTATAATCTGGTAGATCTATGAGTGGTTTTTCGAAAGAACCAAGTGAAAAATATGAGTTTCGTTAAAACTTGGATCTTACATAAACTAAGCACATTTTTAGTGGGTAAACAAGTGTAGAAACACTTGTGTAATAAGAAAATTTCACAAAGAAATATTTTTAGAAAATATGATTGGAAGTTGTGAACATTCAAACTCTTTGAAAATGAAGTTTTTAAAGAACTAATCACATTTTTAAAGGTAACAAGACTTACTAAGTATGCTAGTAAGTTACTACATACTTTTATAAATTTTCAAGTCCATGAGTTTATAGTTTAGGTTTGTTTTTGACAAGTTTGTTAAGTAGAGGTTGTATATTGTTGATTGTGAATTGATTGAATTTTTGAAAAGAAAATGATATGCTAGTAAGCATGGACACCTCCAGTTACAAAGGAAACTCTAGCGAAATTTTTCTAAAATCCAACACTTAGAAAATATTTCTCTAACAAGTGTTACGAATATATTTTACTTGGTTTTCAAAATAAGCTTCGCCATAGTTGTTGTTACAAAAATACAAGGTATCGGAGGTTGATTTTCGTAAATAAAATTTGATAAATATATATTTAGAATATATATTTTATACTAAGACACTTGTGTGAATATTTGTGTATTTTGTGAACTAGTTATATTATTTTAGGGTAAAATAATATAACTTACAGAATACCATGGAAGTTACAACTCCAAAATAATACCAAAAATTGCAAGGAATAAAATATTTAAGTTACACACATAATATTGTGAAACCGAATAAGAAAACGTAACTTATGAAGTATCCCGGTAGTTACTGATACAATGTATTTTTGGTAGATATTATTTTGGAAACGAAAGGAAAGAAAATGTGATTTTTATACATACTACCAAGTATATCATATTTTTGGGACAAGAGAAAATGTATTATCATTTGGGAAGGTAAAAGTATTTTTACTTGGGTTTATTAAGAAATAAGGTATTTTTGGGAAAAATATACATTTTCTTGGACTGTGTTGTTTTGAATAAAATAAGGTTTATTTATATATTCCTAAGTGAGACTTAAAGATATATATTCTTTTGAGTTAACACACCGGAATACGATGCCACTACATGGCTAGATATGCAAATACAAGAATAAGGATAGCCATGTATGAAATACCCCATCCTTGGGAAGGAAATACGAATACTTGAGAAGTATTAATACAGAGATACTGCATAAACAATTATTCCAAAACTAAATATAATTATTATAACTTGGAATAATATCATAAACGTAACTCAAAAACATAAATACTAAGACAAGGCACGACCCATTCGTCTAATAGACGTTAGTACACTGTAGGTAGTCGTGTTGGCTGAGGAGACTTGGGTTATACATACTGAAGACGCAATACTGTGAGTTCATGTTCCCCCTTTTCCTTTTTAACTGTTTTCAGTTTTACAACTTCGGGGGTGAAATACATGTTACAATTATACAGACATTTTTATACATGGTATGATTAGCTTATGGAGGGCATATGTAACACCACGGAAAAACGTGTCCAATTATATATAGACACGTGTCATAAACTCCAAAGGTGCGAAAGATTTCGTTTGAAAGGCCAAAGTTGTCGAATAACAAAACTATGAAACCACAGGGACTGAAAGTGTCAACATGCCAAACTTGTGCCTCTGAATGACCTTACACGATGAATATATTCTTGAATGAGTGATTGATTGGATATGAGAAGCCGTTTATGAAAATAATCGGGAGATTATTAAATTACAAGGGTTAAACGTGTCAACATGTCAATTTTGACCTCTGAGTGACCTTTTAACAAAACCGAGGCTTCGAAATATTCAAATATACTCTTAAGAATAAGTGGTATAAATTTCATGTGGTTTCGATATCGTTAAGCGTGATTTCAAGACTTTGGGCCAAAAGTGTAAACTTGACGAAACTTGCTTTCATAGTGATATTTAACGAACCCAAGCCTAACGGAGTTTGTTTATATATCCTTGGGCCCCAAGAAAATAATTACAAGGGTCTCTATTGCCAAAAATTATGTTAAAAAGGGGTTAAAACGAGCAGGGACTGAAACTGCCAGCTTTTAAACACTTTTTCCCGGTTTTACATGTCCATGCGGCCCGCGTAAGATATCCTTAAATCTTACGCGGCCCGCGTCAGCGTGCCCAGATCAGATTAATGCTGCCAGGTGCGGGTTTGGCCAGTTCCACCGCCTTAACCTCAAAGATATCGACCTAGGGAGCTGTAAGTCGGTTTAAATGAGTAGCTAGGACACTTGGGTCGATCTTGGAGCCTCCTATTACACCTGGAAGTGATCTAGCTTCAAGAATTTGGCTATATAAAGGGCCTTAGTTCTTGTGTTTTGAAACACATTTGCAACATTTCATTTGTGGGACTTGCTCTGGAGCTTCCATCAGTAGAAGAGGATCACCAAGTGTAGAAAAGTTTGCTAGGACCTTAAGTAAGCTTCTAATTGCTCGTTTAGTTGTCTAATTTAGCTTAATTACTCTTAAGTCAAACTTAGCGTAAAATTAGTTTGACTTTCGTTTTAATTACATGTGGCTTAACCACTGATCAAATTGAAAGTGGTTATAAGACCACATTAGTGTAGGTGATTAACCCTTAAAAGGGCACCTCCTAATTATCTCGTTTGACTGGTCAATTGTCGGGTCAAAGTAGTTTGACAAAAAGTCAAACTGGGTAGAATGTTTGAATATGATTAAAATTAATAAACCAGAGGTTCTAAATTATATTTTAACATTTTAATAACTTGGTAATTAATATTAAAACATGTTTTATCAGTCCTAACCCGACAATTAATAGTCTAAGGTCAATTATTAACCGAAAGTCACAAAAGCTTGACTTTTGCTTTGACTTTCAGTTCTGACCCGTTAAAGCTTAATTCACCCATGTTTTAAGCTTCCATTAGGACCACATTACTTAGTAGTATAATCCCCTGGAGTTATATTACATAGTACCTAATGGTTTGAATTATATTCACTTGATCGTAATTATGCTTAATAATGCCATAAACGCCCTTTTTACTTACAACTGAGATTTTTAACAATGTGATTGGATTAAAACCTTTGCTACTGATATTTAGACATGTCCTAAAAATTTGACACCAATTGGAGGTCTAAAATGGGAGTTATGCTCAATAACGTAATTAAGGGACTTTTTAGTATTTAAATGACGTAATTAGTATGAAGCCTATCTAAACCCGATTTTTGACAACAAACTTCATACCTACTGATGTAAAATAATATTTTGGGAATATTAAAGATTTTTAATTATTTTTAGATTGAGCATAACATAGGATTATAGCTTAATTTCGGTAAATGCCGGTTTTACCCTTTTCATGCATAAAATGAGTTTTACATAAATTTTTAGTGCCAAACCTTTTGCTACTGATTTATATGATAAATAAAGTATTTTGAACTTTGTAAACTGATCAAAAACTCAGATTTACTATTTTAACCCGAATACCCCTTTAAACCGATTTTTAAGCGTTTTTAGTACATAGTATGGGTCAAAACTATATTGGACATATAAAACTCATTACCTACTGATGTTTTAAGTTAATTTATATAATTATACAGTAAGTTAAGTCTTCTAAACTCAGAAGTCTATTTTTGACCTTTAAAGCATATGTAAAATTACCAAAATGCCCCTACGGGACATAGTTTGGATATATAAGATAATTTTCACATATATAAACTATCCTACTATTATAACATATAAAAATACATGTTTTTGATGATATAACCAGGTCTGAAACTCAGTTGCATAATTAAACTCTTTTATGGGCATTAAAAATTACCAAAATGCCCTTATGGGACTTATTTTGGTTTAAATAAAATTTTGGGCATATATGTTAATATTTTACTGAAGTATTAACATATTTTAAGCATAATAATGATTAAGACCTATATATAATTTATTTGGTTACCCGTTACGCATTTACGCGTTCGGATCGGCTTATGTGACTAGTTTACATAAAATAGTCGAAACGGGTCAAACCCTTTTCATTTAATCCTCAATTTCCAGAATGTATTTAGTTTACCCATATTATACAAGTATCCAAGCTTGTCGGGTCTAAATCTCATTCTATTCCGTTCTCCGCTTAATCTAGCGTTTAGAACCGTAAGGTTTCGTTCTAGCTAGCCGGTCTAAGTCCTTGACTAAAGTAAAGACCCGTTAGCATCCTAATAGGTTAATAAACCTTCTATACAGATTAAATAGCTTCCGGTAGAAGGTGCCTTCGAAAAGCTTTAAGATTTTTACTGCTAGCATCAGGTAAATACTTTTAACTTATTTTCCCTATACGGGCTTGGGATATGGTATTATAATAATACCACTTGGTCGGGTATGAAATCATTTAATCGGATTATGATTAATAAATTACTTAACCCGTTTTAATCTGTCTTGTTTGATAACATAAGCATTGGGGGTTAACGACCGTGTCCTGGATATCCTCGGCTCATTTATTTAAAAATGTTCACGACCTATGCACGGGGTGTAGGCATACACCTGACAGATGCAAATGCTAAATATAACCCACATGTTGGGGATAGCTCCTTTGTGGGTTCTACAAGTGGTGAGTCGGTTAATCATGACCGGCTTCCAACCGGCCCCAATTGTATGACAAATATATAAATCTGTATACAAGATTATATTTAAATAATTGTCCCAAGTTATAAAAGATTTTGTGCCACGTGCATTCAAACCAATTTTTTAAACCTTTTCAAAAGAGTCAGTTAATTGTATTTACCAGTGTAAACTGACGTATTTTCTTAAAGACTGATTTGACAGGTACCACTCGAAATAGGCTGGAGCTATAGGGTGTCTTTAGAGGATCTTGCAAATCCATAAGATGCCTGCAGTCTGTCATTTTGTTTTCTTTGTATTTATTTATGATCCGCCTGTGGATCTTATTACATTCCAGTCTGTACTTTCATATACTCGAACACTCAGACAGTATGGTTTGTAATAGTTTATTTACCCAGACTTCCGCTGTGCTATTATATTGTGTATATTGACTATGATGATATCAACTACGTCATGATACTCCCCGCCGGGCCCACCGGTAATATGTGGAATTATCGGGGTGTGACAGGTTGGTATCAGAGCCAACATTGAGTGAATTAAACACTAACCTTTTGTGTTTAGTCTCAATGACACAATAAGCACATTCCTTAGACTCTTGAGTCTAGGCAAATGACCTAGGATTTTACTCTTAACTTTCCTTTTATTGTTTTATTATATTTACTTGTTTTAACAGGAAAATGCCTCCAAGACTAAGGGGACGAGGCAAGGGACCTATGCGTGGAGGACCCTCTAGTAGCTCCGGACCTTCTCACAGGCGCACTCCATCCGATTCGCTTACCGGTTCCGACTCCAAAGATAATTGGAGCCATAACCCTGAACCAGCAAGACATTCTGTCTCGTTGGGATCTTCACCGTCTGACCCTCCGTATTTTGGGATGCCCATTCCAATTGAACCCCATCATTCTCCTTTATCGTTAGGAACTCATCAATCCAACCAATCATACCATTCTTACCAATCTCATCCTTTTCACCAATCGGATTCCACTTACTCACCTTCACAATTCAATCCTAACGCTTATGTTAATGACTTTTTGGGCTATAACCCTTTAGGACCTGAGGATCATTTTTCACAAGAGATGGAGATGGATGACGACCCAGACCCGGATTTGCAAACTGGTACACCAGGGCACCCGATCACTATCTCTAGCGGTTCCCCGTTTCAGGGATCACCGTACAATGGGCCCGACTCATTCCAGGAGAAGATGGGCCAGTATGACTGGTTTTTCACACCTTCATACCATAGTTCACCTGGCCAACCTCCCTTGGATGAGCCACAGCTTCGAGCGGTTACCCCACCACCCTTGCCAGTTGAGGATCCACCTCAACAGCCTCCTGCGCCTCCAAGGCGAAAAAGGAATGCTAGAATGTCCGTTCGTGGGGGACCACAGTTTGCATCTCCTCGTGGCTCGAGTTCGTATCCTCCTATCCCAGAAAACCCTCAGTTGGGTGAGTCGTCACGCACGGTGACGGAAGCTAACCTTCCGCCGGTTTCACACGCACCATTTCAGCCACCGTTGGGTTTCAACAACCCTATCCCGACATACCCAGGATCATCTGGGTATAACCCGTCTGGATACCCATCCGACTATGGGACTCAGGATCCGTATCTTTCAGCTACCCAATACCATCATCATTACCCTTCTTCATACCCACCACACTATCCCACTGGATACCCGGCGCAGGATTCTCAATACCCGCCATACCATCAACCTCCTCCATATCAGCAGCAGCAGACTCAAGAAATTCTAGAGAGGTTAGAGAGAGTTGAACATAAGGCTCACGAAAATAAGAAAAAGCACAATGGTTTTGTTAAGGGCCTTATGAACCTTCTCAAGGGTAAGAAGAAATAGGGTGATGTTGGGTTGTTTTGCTTGTTTTGTAATAAAGTCCCTGCGAGGACGTTTATTTCGTTTTCATGTATCAAGTCCCTGCGCGGACTTATTTCTGTTTCCGTATGCCCCTGCGTGGGTAATGTTTTTCAGTATGCCCCTGCGTGGGCAATGTTTTTCAATAACCCCTGCGTGGGTAATTTGTGTTGTTTTCTCAAAGTCCCTTTTTGGGCAACGTTGTAACCGTATCGTAATTTTAATGCAGTTATTTGGTTTTAATATATAATTTATTATGCCATACTACTTTATTTAAAATTTTATTTAATCCGTCTAAGAAACTCTTAGAGGTATAAACTAGCCAAAAATATTAAATGGCTATGATGGTATAACCTTTTTAAGATAATGACTCCCTGTTAACATCTGAAAACATGTTAACAATCATGTATTGTGCGATACGAGAATTTACACAATCTTCCTAAATATTGGGTTTTTCCAAATCATTATTTTTTAGCCTATATGATCATCATGAATCATGGCTAATAAGCATCAATATGATGAATACACCACACATCCATTAGAGATGTATGCACATAAGCAAAGGTGAAATGAAGACAATGAAAGTTCTATTTATGAATTTCTTGTCAAAAAGGCGATGAACTTTGTTCGATCCTTAAATGATCATTGATCAAGAGGATCGTTGGTTATAGTAAATCGTCCATGTGACAAGCTTTCTAAGCTATTTAAACGTCCTTTAAGACGAGCTTTGTATAATATTAATATCTCTGTGATTATTATTTTAATGGTTTATATGGTTTAATAATACCATGACCATCTACTCATCAATATGATGATCTAATATGTAAATTAAATATATCATCTATGTTTGATATAGTATTCAGAAATGGCTGGTTCGGATGAAGCAAGCAGTCATCCTACAGAAGGCAACAATACCAGAATTAATATCACTGGTGCCGATCTGCAGGCAATGATCACCGCAGCAGTTTCTCAAGCGGTAGATGCTAAGTTTAAAGAGCCTAGTATTGTTAGGTCTCAAACTCATTCGAAATCCCAATCTCAACCCCACACTAATAAGAAAAGTGACTCTCAGCACTCATCTAACCAGGGTAATGAACCCAAGAAGCAGTTAGTCCTCAAGCCAACTTCTAGGTACGCCAAGGGTTGTACCTACAAGTATTTTGTCTCCTGTAAGCCTAGGGACTTTACCGGAGAAAAAGGAGCGATTGATTGTATGAAATGGTTAGATGAGATGGAAACCGTAATAGACATTAGCGGGTGTGCTAAGGAGGATGTGGTTATGTTTGTATCACAATATTTCAAAGGTGATGCCCTCACATGGTGGAAAGCCTTAGTGCAATCTACTGGGAAGGTTCACTTGTATAATCTTTCATGGGAGAAGTTTGTAGATCTTGTAAAGGATACCTACTGCCCTCAACACGAGGTTGAGAGGATTGAATCAGATTTCCTCACCTTAGTAATGAAGGATCTGGATTGTAGATCCTATGTGACTAGTTTCAACTCTATGTCAAGATTGGTACCATACTTAGTTACTCCTGAACCCAAACGCATCGCGCGTTTCATTGGTGGCTTGGCCCCTGAAGTAAAGGGAAATGTTAAGGCCTCAAAGCCAGCCACTTATAGGTTCGCTGTGGATCTGTCCTTATCTCTCACTTTGGATGTTGTGAGGAGTAGGGCGAAGAGGGCAAACAATGAAGGGAAGAGGAAACGAGAGGAAGACAAGTTTCCTCAGTCGAACAAAAAGAGCAAAGGGAACTCTAGTTCCAAAAAGGGGCAGTCGAGTGACAAGCCCAGGTGTAAGACTTGTAATAAAAGGCATTTCGGGAAATGCAATCAAGATCCACAAGCTAAACCTTGTGGGATCTGCAAAAAGAAAGGGCACAAGTCTGTTGAGTGCCGAAATATAAAGGATGCAACCTGTTACGGTTGCAATGAAAAGGGGCACATCAAAACCAATTGCCCCAAAAATGCAAAGAAGTCCGAGGAGGCAAAGAAAAACAATGCAAGAGTTTTTCAGTTGCAAGCAAAGGAAGTAGTGAATGACGAGAATGTCATAATAGGTACCTTCCTCGTAAATAATAATTATGCTAGAGTCTTATTTGATTCCGGTGCTGATAAGTCTTTTGTAGACCATAAGTTCTGTAAGTCATTGAATCTGCCTATTAAGACTCTAGACATAAAATACGAGGTAGAACTTGCTGATGGTACCTTAGAAACAGTTTCCACTCTTCTTAATGGATGTTCTATATCCATTAAGAATCATTCTATCCCGCTATCTCTCTTGCCAATGAAATTAGTTGGGTTTGATATAGTTTTAGGCATGGATTGGTTGTCGCATAACCAAGCCCAAATTGCCTGTGATAAAAAGCTAGTCATTATCAAAACCCCTTCTGGTGAATCCGTCACCATTCAGGGAGATACGCAATATGGATTGCCTAGCAATATGTCTATTCTCAAGTTAGCGCAGTGTATGAAAAGTGGGCGTATCATTTACATGGCACAAGTGACTGTGAATGATCCTAAGCCTAAAATTGAAGACATTCCGATTATCTCTGAATATCCTGATGTCTTTCCTGACGAATTACCTGGATTACCTCCTGAGAGGCAAGTAGAGTTCAGGATAGACATTATACCAGGATCAGCACCTATAGCACGAGCTCCTTATCGCCTAGCGCCTACAGAAATGAAAGAGCTTAGAACTCAATTAGATGAACTATTGGAGAAAGGTTTCATACAACCTAGTTCTTCCCCTTGGGGAGCTCCAATATTATTTGTGAAAAAGAAGGACGGATCAATGCGCCTATGCATTGATTACCGTGAGCTAAACAAGGTAACGATTAAGAATCGTTATCCTTTACCCAGGATCGATGATTTATTTGATCAGCTCCAAGGAGCGAGCTTCTTTTCGAAAATTGATTTGAGATCCGGGTATCATCAACTTAAGGTTAGAACTGAAGATGTATCTAAGACGGCATTCAGGACGAGGTATGGACATTTCGAATTCTTAGTGATGCCCTTTGGACTCACTAACGCTCCAGCAGCATTCATGGACCTCATGAATAGAGTCTGCAAACCATACTTAGACAAATTTGTCATCGTCTTCATAGATGATATACTTATCTATTCTCGTAATCAGGATGATCACGAGAAGCATCTTCGGTGCATTTTAGGGTTACTGCGACAGGAGAAGTTGTATGCTAAATTCTCCAAGTGCGAGTTTTGGCTTCGTCAAGTCCAATTCCTTGGACATGTTGTTAGTGAGCAAGGCATCCAGGTAGATCCTGCCAAAGTAGAAGCTGTTATGAATTGGGATACGCCCAAAACTCCAACCGAAATCCGTAGCTTTCTGGGTTTAGCGGGTTATTATAGGAGATTCATTGAAAACTTCTCAAGGATAGCCGCACCATTAACTTCCTTGACCCGTAAGAAAGTTAAGTTTGATTGGGGTCCAAAACAGCAGGAATCCTTCGAGATTCTTAAGCAAAGGTTGAGCAATGCTCCTGTATTAACCTTACCTGATGGAATTGAAGAGTTTGTTGTTTACTGTGATGCTTCACACACCGGTATGGGTTGTGTGCTTATGCAAAGAGGCAAGGTGATCGCCTATGCATCACGACAATTAAAAGTGCACGAGAAAAATTACACCACCCACGATTTGGAGTTGGGTGCAGTGGTATTCGCACTAAAGTTATGGAGACATTACTTATATGGAACCAAATGTGTGATGTTTTCTGATCACAAAAGTCTCCAACATTTGTTCAATCAAAAAGAGCTCAATATGAGACAACGTCGTTGGATGGAAACCTTAAACGACTATGATTGCGAGATTCGCTATCATCCTGGTAAAGCGAATGTGGTCGCAGATGCTTTAAGCCGAAAGGAAAGAGTTAAACCAATTAGGATCAATGCCAAGAGCATTGAGTTGAGGAATAGTCTGAATGAAAGAATATTAGCTGCACAGAAGGATGCTGCATTGGAAGATAACCTTCCAAATGAAAATTTAAGTAAAATTTTCGATCAATTAACACCTGGGAAGGATGGAATTCTCAGAATGAACGGAAGGATTTGGGTTCCTATTCATGGAGGACTTCGAGAGGTAATCCTCCAGGAAGCCCACAATTCCAAATACTCAGTTCACCCGGGTGGTGACAAGATGTATCATGATTTAAAAGCTAATTATTGGTGGATAGGTTTAAAGAAATCTATTGCTACCTATGTAGCTAAGTGCCTGACATGTGCTCAGATTAAAGCTGAACATCAAAAGCCATCTGGTCTGCTTCAACAACCAGAACTTCCCACATGGAAATGGGAATTGGTAACTATGGACTTCATAACCAAGTTACCTAACACGAAGCACGGAAATGACACAATATGGGTTATTGTGGATAGACTGACTAAGTCAGCACACTTCTTACCCATTAAAGAGACTCATAGCTCCGATAAATTAGCCCAGTTATATGTAGACAAGATTGTGGCTCTACATGGAGTACCGGTGGCTATTATCTCGGATAGAGATACTAGGTACACCTCTCATTTTTGGAAAAGTTTCCAACAATCTTTGGGCACACGTTTGAACTTTAGTACCGCCTACCATCCTCAGACGGATGGACAAAGTGAGCGTACAATTCAAACATTGGAAGACATGCTGCGAGCATGTGTCATTGATTTAGGAGGTAGTTGGGATGATCATCTACCCTTAATCGAGTTCTCCTATAATAATAGCTACCATACCAGCATTCAGGCTGCACCTTTTGAGGCATTATATGGTAGGAAATGCAGAACGCCTGTCTGTTGGGCAGAAGTAGGAGAAGCTCAGTTGTCAGGACCTGATATAGTCCTTGAAACAACGGACAAGATTGTCCAGATTCGAGATCGCTTAAAGGCTGCCAGGGATAGGCAGAAAAGCTATGCTAATGGGAAACGAAGGTCTCTAAAATTTGAAATAGGCGATAAAGTGCTGCTGAAAGTATCACCCTGGAAAGGTGTGATGCGTTTTGGTAAGAAGGGTAAATTGAGCCCTAGGTATATTGGACCATTCGAGATTATCGAACGTATAGGTAGTGTGGCTTATAAGCTGAACTTGCCTGAGGAGCTAAGTGGGATTCATAATGCGTTTCACATTTGTAATCTCAAGAAATGTCTAGCCGATGAATCTCTAACAATGTCTCATCAGGATGTGCAAATTGATGAAAGTTTGAGATTTGTTGAAAAACCTATATCGATCGAGGATCGACAGGTTAAAAGGCTCCGAAGAAAGCAACTACCTATAGTAAAGGTCAAATGGGAAGCCCGTAGAGGTCCCGAGTATACGTGGGAAGTCGAGTCCACTATGAAGCAGAAATACCCTTACTTATTTCAGTAAATCTCGGGGTCGAGATTTCTTTTAAGGGGGTGAGGATGTAACACCACGGAAAAACGTGTCCAATTATATATAGACACGTGTCATAAACTCCAAAGGTGCGAAAGATTTCGTTTGAAAGGCCAAAGTTGTCGAATAACGAAACTATGAAACCACAGGGACTGAAAGTGTCAACATGCCAAACTTGTGCCTCTGAATGACCTTACACGATGAATATATTCTTGAATGAGTGAATGATTGGATATGAAAAGCCGTTTATGAAAATAATCGGGAGATTATTAAATTACAAGGGTTAAACGTGTCAACATGTCAATTCTGACCTCTGAGTGACCTTTTAACAAAACCGAGGCTTCGAAATATTCAAATATACTCTTAAGAATAAGTGGTATAAATTTCATGTGGTTTCGATATCGTTAAGCGTGATTTCAAGACTTTGGGCCAAAAGTGTAAACTTGACGAAACTTGCTTTCATAGTGATATTTAACGAACCCGAGCCTAACGGAGTTTGTTTATATATCCTTGGGCCCCAAGAAAATAATTACAAGGGTCTCTATTGCCAAAAATTATGTTAAAAAGGGGTTAAAACGAGCAGGGACTGAAACTACCAGCTTTCAAACACTTTTTCCCGGTTTTACATGTCCATGCGGCCCGCGTAAGATATCCTTAAATCTTACGCGGCCCGCGTCAGCGTGCCCAGATCAGATTAATGCTGCCAGGTGCGGGTTTGGCCAGTTCCACCGCCTTAACCTCAAAGATATCGACCTAGGGAGCTGTAAGTCGGTTTAAATGAGTAGCTAGGACACTTGGGTCGATCTTGGAGCCTCCTATTACACCTGGAAGTGATCTAGCTTCAAGAATTTGGCTATATAAAAGGGCCTTAGTTCTTGTGTTTTGAAACAGATTTGCAACATTTCATTTGTGGGACTTGCTCTGGAGCTTCCATCAGTAGAAGAGGATCACCAAGTGTAGAAAAGTTTGCTAGGACCTTAAGTAAGCTTCTAATTGCTCGTTTAGTTGTCTAATTTAGCTTAATTACTGTTTTGGTCAAAAATTACCGAAGCAATTAAGTGATCAAATTAGTTTTGTGAGGTAGTGTGCTAGAAAGTGTGTTGGAAATATACTTGTTAAGTTATTTGGAAAAACAGTATTCAGGATACGGCTCAGGATATTGAGCTGTATCTATGATCAAACAATGAGCAAAAATAAAGTAAACGACACGAGATGTACGAGGAAAGCCCTTGATCAATCTAGATCGCCGGCATAAAACCTCGGGAGCTGACAATCGCAGCTGCCTTGTTCTTCAATTGCTTCAAAAATCAGGATACAGTGCGGGATGTGGTACGGATCGACTAAGTGTTACAATGAATATGAAATACAAGTGTGGTGTTTGCAATTAGCTAGAGAGTGTAAGTGTTCGAGAGTGTAAGTGTGAATTGTTGTGTTCTAAGCTGATCCGACCTCATCTATTTATAGTAAAGATAAAATAACCAACTACCCTAAACTCGCGGGATCCACCGAATATTCCTTCTTGGAACGTTGTAGACCTGGTCTTTCGGGCTCAACGTCTCTTTCTCAACAAATTCGTCCGAGTCTTGTGGAGAAGAAGTCCTCTTGACCGTTAGCAAGTCTCAACCTTTAACCTGCACGTGGTTAATTCAATAAGCCTCAGGATATCGCCCAAGATGTTAGCAATATCCTCTTCCAGCATCCTGATCACAAATAAACAAACAAAGGCAGGATATTGGTCAGGATACATATGTTAAGAAAATGACCCCTAACAATTGTCCCCAAATATATCGGTTGGGATACCAATCCAACGGTTATATTTCAAAAACCTTATCCCACAACTCAAGGCATTCAAAATGAAGCGACGGTCAAGATCACATCATAACTTCCAACGCGTTTTTTACTCCATGGAGATCCACAATGCCCCTATATCTTCTCTTTTCTTGTTTGAAAAACAGATATCTTCAACAGACCCTTCAGGTAATTCTCCATTTTTGACTTTCTTCCTGTCAATTTACTTCATCTTTCTAGCAATGGCCGCCGAGACCTTCACCCAGCAGAATCTTCTCAAAAATCCCGAGAAGAAGATCTGCGCTTTTGACAACGCAGATATTGCAGCTTTAAGAGCCTCCGGCGCTTTCCCTGACAGCACAGTCTTTAGGCCATTTGATCGGTCAATCCGATCGGATGTTTCTTCTACCGAATGGATCTGTTTTCCAGCATATCCTTTTTCACTAGGTCTTCGATACCCTTTTCCTGAATTCATGATGCAATTCTTTCGTATTACTGGCATCTTTTTTGCTCAAACCATGCCCATGGTTTGGAGAGTACTAATTGTACTCAACCAAATCAAAAACCTCCATTGTTCTGACCTCTGCATCGAGGATCTACCTATTGCTTATCGCCTCCGATCCCACGGCTCTAGCCGGTTCTTGCTTTTTTCAACCTCCAGCAAACCCCTGATTCTCAAAGCCACCAAAAACGAAGACGGATGGCAACGCAAATTCTTCTTTCTCAAACGAGATTCCATTGCTGAGGGTGCCAACCTTCCGGTGGAGTGGTTAACCACCGGTACAAATATCCTTATAGACGATTTAATTGTTATCCCCTATTAATATTCTTCTTTTTGACCTTTATGCAGTGAACTTTAAGGAAGTTGCTCCTCCTACCGCTGAGTCAGAAGAGAGAATCAATACCGTTTACCGGTTACCTGCAATAGACAGGACTTTTACCACACACGTTCCGAGTTCAAGTCAGTACTCGTCATCCGAGATGTCTGGTAAGAATTCCTTTCAAAATAATTAGTCAAAACAACATAATGATAAAGAGTAAAACTTTTCCCTTTACGCAGCACCAGCTAAAATCCCTGAAGTCTTTGATCTTGACGAACTGGACAGCTATTCTGACCAGATCCAGGTCAAGAAAGAACCTGGCTCCAAGACCACTGCTACATCCAAACCCAGCAGCTCCAAAGCCATCATCATTCTGAAACCTTCACCGGCTACCAAACCTCGGAGTTCAAGTTCTCGCAAAAGGAAAGAACCCGATTCCCCTGTCGTTTCTGACACATTTCCTTATGAAAAGCATGGATTCATCGAAGCCAGCGGTTTTATGACTTCTTTTCTCAACCAGGTTAGTATCTTTATATCATATCCTGCAATTTAGACTATTTTCAAAGACTTAATAATAATATTGATCCCTGTCCTTTTACCTTTGTAGGGTCTTGAGCGTTTGGTTCACTTATATCAAGAATCCTGCAAGCTTAACAAAACACTTGAATCTAAGCTAAAGGAAGCAGAAATCACAATTTCAGACCAAGGTATGATCGCGGCCGCCAAGTCTCGTCATTACGAGGAGAAATACAAAGCTATGACCCAGGAACACCAAGTTGCTCTTAACAAAGCTACTCTTCAAGCCCAAGCCGATCTGGAAGCTGCCCATGTGCAGTACGAACGGGATATGGTCAGTTACCGAGAAAGCCTCAAAAGTTCCGTCGTCATTTCTCTTCTCCAGGCTAGGTTGAAGATGGCTCACGAAGCCAAAACATTAGGCTTCAAATGCCCTTCTTGGGACGTTGGAGCCTGGGAGACCAAGCTGAAGAATCTTGGCGGTACCTCTTCCAAATCAACTGTCGATGAACCTTCTAAAGCAGTTGAAAAGGCAATCGATGCTGACAAGGATGCTGAGGCGGATCCCAAAATGGATGTTGCTGAAACCGCTATGGAGCAAGAAGGCACTACCCCCTAGAGCTTATTTTCATTCGAACAATTTTATGTCTTTATGAACAATTTTCATTTCCATCTCTAAACAATGTGATGACCAAAGGTGAATGGGTCCTAGGTTTTAGGATGAAGCCCTTGGTCATCGATTAGTATAACTTGTTTTGAACATAGTATCGGTTGTAGGTGAACGGGTCCTGTTTTGAGACAGATTCTGCAACCGTTACATAAATTTGGCAAAAACTAATTGTGCTTTTGGCGGATGGGCCTTAGTTTAAGGTGAAACCAAAAGCACAACTTTTGGCTTGTTAATAATATAACTATCTTTTGACTTATTTTTTGTTACCTTGCATTGTTTAGTGTAAGTCTTGGCTTTGTAAAAATTTCATACTGTTATTTTACAAAATATCCTGACCAGTATGCTTAAAAACATACTGCAGAAGCCTTTTATAGATCTTCCAAACGTTCCTTTAACTTTATAAAAATTTCTTTAGAAAGTAAAAAATAGTTTATCTCTTCAAAACCAAGTTTTGATGATGATCAAAGTTCCAAGCCAATACTAGTTTCAAACATCCTAATCAAAGATCCTTAAAAGGACTTTGAGGATATATGCCAGGATACTTAACATAATGTTACTAAAAACTTAAATGAGGCTTACAAAGGAAAGATCATACCAGACATAGGATATAAGCCTATTACCGAACTTCAATCCCTTTGCAACTCTTCCAATGAAGATGTCCCCAGTGCAAGGTACTTAGTGCATTAGTCGCAAACTTCATTCTTTTAGCTTTACACCATCATCTTGGCAGGGATGTCCCCTGTGTACAATGTCTTCAAGTATCTTAGAAATCTATTTAATGTCAGTTTCCATGGCATAAGCAATTTTTCACGTCCCGAGGGTATAACCCAAAGATGTACTGGAGATAAATCCTTTGTATCCTGGGGAAAATCCCAATTTTTCATGCGCTACAGGCGGGAGTGTATAAACTCCAAGACTTAGAAAGGTGAAAACCTTTAAACCTTAGAGAGTATGAAAATACCCTTTCGTGAGAGAGGGTGATCAATCCTCATATACCGTTAGGATCCAGGATATAGCCAATGGTAACGAAATTGTCAGCCACTTTTACATGGACTGGTCCCGCCACCTTGAACTATCCCTGAATAACTTGCGCTCCAGGCGGGGTGTTTAAACCCAATTCGGAAGAAAGGTGAATACCTTTAAACCTGTGAAGGGATCAGTATCCCTTAAACGTGAGAGAGGGGGCCAATCCTCTAATCTTCTGAGTTATCCTGAGTGCATATTCTGGAGCTATATCCTGAAACATATCTTGCAAAACAAATGTAAACTAAGGTGGGTGTTAGCTTGGCTAACACCCCTCCGATGCTTAAGTCAGTATCAGGTTATAAAGAACAAATTAAACCAAACATATTTAAAAGAAGTAGAGTTCATACCATCTTGAGTTAGAAATTAAATTCTAGACTCACTTGAAATAGAGCTTAAGGTGTATAGCATTCCAAGATCTCGGTAGCATATCCCCCTCCATATTCTTGAGTCTATATGCTCCTTTCCCTGCTTCTGATTCAACTTCATATGGTCCTTCCCATTTTGGAGCTAACTTGCCATTGGCAGGATTAGTAGTATTTTGGAAAGCCTTTCTTAACACCCAATCTCCAACCTTAAATCTTCTGGTTCTAATATTCTTGTTATATGCCCTGGATATTCTCTGTTGATATGCTGCCATCCTTAGCCTCGCTGCATCTCTCTTTTCATCTATAGTATCTAAATCCTGACTCAAGGCTTCGGGATTCTGCTCAGGATCACTTAAGATAGATCTTGCAGTAGGTATTGTCATCTCCGTTGGAATCACTGCTTCTGCTCCAAACACCAACGAAAATGGGGTTTGACCTGTCGCATTCTTTACCGTTGTCCTATCAGCCCATAAAACAAAGGGTAATTCTTCTGCCCATCTTCCTTTTTTGGCTCCAAGCCTTTTCTTTAAGTTATTGACAATTATTTTGTTTGAGGATTCTGCTTGTCCATTTGCTTGAGGATGTACCGGAGTAGATGTGATCATTTTGATTCCCCAACTCTTGCAAAAGTCTGTAGTCCTCTTACTTATGAATTGAGAACCATTGTCACAGATTATCTCAGCTGGTACTCCAAATCTGGTCAGGATATTCCTCTTTATGAAGGATACTACTTCTTGGTCTCTAACTTGAACAAATGCTTCAGCTTCAACCCACTTAGAGAAATAATCCGTCATTGCTAGCATAAAGACTTTTCCTCCCGGAGCTTTTGGTAGCTTTCCCACTATATCCATACCCCACTTCATAAATGGCCAAGGGGAAACAATAGGATATAATGGTTCAGCCGGTTGATGCAGTATGTTACTATGTCTTTGACATGAGTCACATCTTCGAGCATATTCTGCGGCATCTTTTCTCATTGTTGGCCAATAATACCCTGTTCTTAATACTTTTGAGAATAACGATCTGCCCCCAGCATGGTTACCACAATCCCCTTCATGTATATCCTGAAGGACTTCTTTGGCTTCAAGATCCTCCAAGCATCTCAAATACGGTCCTGCAAGAGATTTCTTGTATAAAATATTATTTATAATAGTGAACCGTGATACCTTCATCCTAAATGCCTTAGGATTTTCATTTCCAGGGATGTGTCCTTCTTTGAGATATCTCATGATTGGAGTCGTCCAGGATTTAGGATCCTCCTCAGGATATTCTACTCCAGGATTCTGTATACTAGTTACTTCTTTATCCTGAGGATTCGTTGCAGGATATAAGACATGTAATATTGGTATTTGCGTCCCTTCAGGTATCCTGATCGATGATCCCAAATTTGCTAGGGCATCCGCTTCAGCATTATCTTCCCTTGGTACCTGTTCAAGTATAAAAACATCGAAATATCCTGCTAATTTTTTGAGAATATCGAGATATTCGATTAATTTCTCACCCTTAACTGCATAGGATCCATTAAAATGGTTAGTAATTAACAAAGAGTCAACATACACTTGCAAATTTTTGATACTCATGCTCTTAGCCAACTCTAATCCTGCAATTAAAGCCTCATACTCTGCTTCATTATTAGTAGCAGGAAATTCACACCTAATAGCCTGGGGTAATATGTCCCCCTGTGGCGATTTTAGTAGTATTCCTAATCCTACACCTCTTACATTAGATGCACCATCAGTATATAATATCCAGGATCCTGAGGATTCTCCTAGCTGTTGAACTTCTAGATCTACCTCATCCTGAATGTCACTACTAAAATCAGCCACAAAGTCAGCTAAAGCCTGAGATTTTATGGCACTTCTAGGTTCATATACTAAATCATAAGCACTCAACTTTACTGACCACTTGGCCATCCTGCCTGACATCTCTGGTTTCCTAAGCACATTTTTGACAGGATAATTCGTTTTAACATGTATCCTATGTGTTTCGAAATAATGTCTAAGCTTTGTCGATGCCATGAATAGGGCTAATATTAATTTTTCTAAATGAGAATACCTAGTTTCAGCATCTAACAAACTTTTACTAACATAATAAACAGGATACTGCTGACCTTCATGGTCTTTTATAAGAACGGCACTTACAGCGTTCCCTGACACAGCAAGGTACAGGGATAGTGGTTCACCATTTTCGGGCTTCATCAATAGAGGTGCGGTTGAAAGATACCGTTTCAAATCCTGCAGGGCTGCTTCATGCTTTTCCCCCCATTCGAATCTTTTGTTCTTCTTTAGGATATCATAGAAGTCTTTGCATTTTTCTGAGGATCTTGAGATAAATCTGTTTAGAGCTGCTACCTGGCCTGTTAATCTTTGTACGTCCTTCATATTTGAGGGTGATTTTATGTCTAGGATAGCTTTGATCTGCTCTGGGCTTGCTTCTATCCCCCTTTTTGTCACCATATATCCAAGAAACTTCCCTGCCCCCACTCCGAAATGGCATTTAGCAGGATTTAGCTTCATGTTGTAGTGATCCAGGATATCAAATGCTCCCTTGATATCCTGGAGGTGATCCTCAGACTTTTTAGATTTCACCACCATATCATCGATATATACCTCCATGGTGTCCCCCAGTTTGTCTTTGAACATCATGTTCACCAATCTTTGGTATGTTGCACCTGCATTTTTTAAACCAAAAGGCATAGCTGTATAACAATAAATACCTGTTGGTGTCATGAAGGCGGTATCCTCCTGGTCAGAAGGCTCCATTTGGATCTGTTGAAATCCTGAGGATGCGTCCATGAAGGTCAGCATTTCATGCCCAGCAGTGGCATCTACCATTGCATCAATATGGGGAAGAGGAAATGGGTCTTTAGGACAAGCTTTGTTCAAGTCTGTGTAGTCTACACAAACTCTCCATTTCCCATTCTTCTTCTGTACTACAACCACATTTGCTAGCCACCTTGGGAACTTAACCTCTCTGATCATTCTGGACTTTAATAATCTTTCAACTTCCTCCTGGATAATCGCGTTCCGCTCAGGAGCAAACTTCCTTCTTTTTTGTTGCACAGGCTTGAATGATTTATCAATTCCAAGCTTGTGAGTGATAATATCTTTGGATATGCCTGTCATATCCTCATGCTTCCATGCAAACGTAGACATCCTGCATTTCAAAAAGTTAATTAATTGTTCTTCAATATCCTGAGGGATATTGGTCCCTACGAGCACCGAAATATCGGGGTTATCCTGGTCCAGGATAACTTTCTTCACATCCTGCTCCGGATCCTCCACGATATCCTGGGCCCGCGTCTTTAATTGCTATGCTGCACTAGTTTTGGCTGAGGATTTCATCGAGGATGAGTAGCATTCTTTCGCCTCCTGCTGATCGCTATCAACTTTAACAACTCCCCAAGGGGTAGGTATCTTGATGCATTGGTGATATGTTGATGGCACGGCCTTCATATCGTGAATCCACGGTCTTCCCAGTATAATGTTATAGCAGGATAGAGAGTCCATCACACAGAAACGTTGTATCGAGTTGACTCCTTCAACGTACACCGGCAACTTTATTTCTCCCACTGTGTTTCTGGCCTCTCCGCTGAACCCAACAAGCACGGTGGACTTCGAAGTGATATCCATTGGAGATACATTCATTCTTTTAAGTGTCTCTAGTTGGATTATGTTGACGGAGCTGCCATTATCAACCAATATCCTGCGTACAAAATGGTTAGCCACATATAACGTTATTACCAGAGCATCATGGTGAGGATCCTGGACAGTATCCCTGTCATCAGCATCAAATGTGATCACTTTGTCAGTTGTGAGTGTAGTCATCCTGACAGGTTTGTCTCCCCTTTCGGCTTTGGCTTCCTTTGCATGTCTCTTTGCTGCCGAATACGAAGTTCCACAAATGTCGGATCCCCCCCGAAATGAAGTTGATTATCTTGGCATCCGCGGGAGGTGATGCTGCTCGTTCAGGATCCTTCTCAGTATCCTGACCCTTATTCTTCTTCTTTCCTAAGAGATCTTTTAGATATCCCTTGCTTAGAAGATAGCTTATTTCTTTCCTTAAAGCAATGCAATCCTCAGTCATATGTCCGAAATCTTCGTGGAAAGCACACCATTTCGACTTATCTTTCCAGTCAGCCTTTTGTTGATTCTTTCGAGGCCATCTAGCCTTGTCTCCTAGACCCTGCATAGCATACATCAATTCAGGAATATTAACAGAAAAGCAATATTCAGACAACTCAGGATACTCTTCAGGATCCTCATCTTCGACAGCATTCACTCTCTTGTTTTCATTTCTACCATATGCCTTAGGCCGATATGACTTAAATGAGGATTCCGACTTCCTATTAGTCGATTCATAAGTGTTGGATGAGTTCATCCTTTCTTGCATCTTCTTGTCATCTTCCAGACGGATATATCTCAAGGCCCTGTTACGAGCTTCATCGAGATTCCTGCAGGGATTCATTACAAGATCCTGATAAAACTGAGAATCCTTTTGTAATCCCATCTTAAAAGCTTGCACAGCTGTTGCAACATCAAGATGTGGGATATCCAAGGATTCTCGACTAAATCTGTTCACATAATCCCTCAAGGATTCCTGAGGCCCTTGGGTTATCCTATAAAGATCACTGGTTAGTTTCTCAAAACTCCGACTACAAGAAAATTGACTGTTAAATAAATTAACCAAATGAGCAAATGAAGTAATTGAATGAGGAGGAACGTTTAACAGCCATTTTAAGGCTGATCTTGTTAGAGTAGAACCAAATCCCTTGCACAAGCACGCTTCCTTGAGCTCCGGAGGGATAGGGTTAATCTCCATTCTTTCCCTATACTGGGCAATATGCTCCTCAGGATCCGTAGTCCCATCATAAAGCTTCATGTTGGGGGTTTGGAACCTCTTCGGGATCTCAGCATCACAGATAGGATATGCAAAACGAGATATCTTGTGACTATCTTGAGATACTTCGGGGATCGGCTGGACCACCCCAGGTACACTAGATATCATGTATTTCAACTTCTGAAGTTCCCTGGTAAGTGCTGATGTTACACCTGCATCCTGCAAAGATCCACCACTGTTAGTAGCATGAGTATTGTTATTATTCGACACGTTACCCGTTGGAGGATTTTGCCCATATCCTGAAGCATATCCTGAGCTCCTCATGGTTGACATCCTAATCGAGGAGGGTATTTCAGGAGTATGATTCTGGGGAAGACTGGGCACGATATTCCCCCTATTATCCTCGGTATACACAGCTGAGCTAAAGTTCAACGCTCTGGGGTGTAATGGAGTGACATTGTCCTCCGCAGATCTGCTCGAGCCAGCCTTCAGGAGTTGTATCTCCCTCAAAAGCATTTGGTTTGTTTCCTGTTGCTGCCTCATTTGTTCCTGCACACTTCCAAATAAGGTTAAAATTTCATCATTAGAAGCTAAAACGGGAGCAGATCCCTAGACACTCCGAGTTGGGATAACATCTTGAGATTGTGTAGAGGCTGGCATCCTTGGAGGAGGTGGTGGAAGCACCGAACCGGTAGTAGCAGAAGTCATAGCAGACACAGTAGAGGAACTCATGTTTGATCTTGAGGCCATTATGGACAATGTGGCAAAAAGTTTTGAAAATAGAAAACCGATTAGCGATTTGACAAAAATTTTTAGTAAAGAGAGCACCACTTGCCCCACGGTGGGCGCCAAATTGTTTTGGTCAAAAATTACCGAAGCAATTAAGTGATCAAATTAGTTTTGTGAGGTAGTGTGCTAGAAAGTGTGTTGGAAATATACTTGTTAAGTTATTTGGAAAAACAGTATTCAGGATACGGCTCAGGATATTGAGCTGTATCTATGATCAAACAATGAGCAAAAATAAAGTAAACGACACGAGATGTACGAGGAAAGCCCTTGATCAATCTAGATCGCCGGCATAAAACCTCGGGAGCTGACAATCGCAGCTGCCTTGTTCTTCAATTGCTTCAAAAATCAGGATACAGTGCGGGATGTGGTACGGATCGACTAAGTGTTACAATGAATATGAAATACAAGTGTGGTGTTTGCAATTAGCTAGAGAGTGTAAGTGTTCGAGAGTGTAAGTGTGAATTGTTGTGTTCTAAGCTGATCCGACCTCATCTATTTATAGTAAAGATAAAATAACCAACTACCCTAAACTCGCGGGATCCACCGAATATTCCTTCTTGGAACGTTGTAGACCTGGTCTTTCGGGCTCAACGTCTCTTTCTCAACAAATTCATCCGAGTCTTGTGGAGAAGAAGTCCTCTTGACCGTTAGCAAGTCTCAACCTTTAACCTGCACGTGGTTAATTCAATAAGCCTCAGGATATCGCCCAAGATGTTAGCAATATCCTCTTCCAGCATCCTGATCACAAATAAACAAACAAAGGCAGGATATTGGTCAGGATACATATGTTAAGAAAATGACCCCTAACAATTACTCTTAAGTCAAACTTAGCGTAAAATTAGTTTGACTTTCGTTTTAATTACATGTGGCTTAACCACTGATCAAATTGAAAGTGGTTATAAGACCACATTAGTGTAGGTGATTAACCCTTAAAAGGGCACCTCCTAATTATCTCGTTTGACTGGTCAATTGTCGGGTCAAAGTAGTTTGACAAAAAGTCAAACTGGGCAGAATGTTTGAATATGATTAAAATTAATAAACCAGAGGTTCTAAATTATATTTTAACATTTTAATAACTTGGTAATTAATATTAAAACATGTTTTATCAGTCCTAACCCGACAATTAATAGTCTAAGGTCAATTATTAACCGAAAGTCACAAAAGCTTGACTTTTGCTTTGACTTTCAGTTCTGACCCGTTAAAGCTTAATTCACCCATGTTTTAAGCTTCCATTAGGACCACATTACTTAGTAGTATAATCCCCTGGAGTTATATTACATAGTACCTAATGGTTTGAATTATATTCACTTGATCGTAATTATGCTTAATAATGCCATAAACGCCCTTTTTACTTACAACTGAGATTTTTAACAATGTGATTGGATTAAAACCTTTGCTATTTATATTTAGACATGTCCTAAAAATTTGACACCAAATGGAGGTCTAAAATGGGAGTTACGCTCAATAACGTAATTAAGGGACTTTTTAGTATTTAAATGACGTAATTAGTATGAAGCCTTTCTAAACCCGATTTTTGACAACAAACTTCATACCTACTGATGTAAAATAATATTTTGGGAATATTAAAGATTTTTAATTATTTTTAGATTGAGCATAACATAGGATTATAGCTTAATTTCGGTAAATGCCGGTTTTACCCTTTTCATGCATAAACTGAGTTTTACATAACTTTTTAGTGCCAAACCTTTTGCTACTGATTTTATATGATAAATAAAGTATTTTGAACATTGTAAACTGATCAAAAACTCAGATTTACTATTTTAACCCGAATACCCCTTTAAACCGATTTTTAAGCGTTTTTAGTACATAGTATGGGTCAAAACTATATTGGACATATAAAACTCATTACCTACTGATGTTTTAAGTTAATTTATATAATTATACAGTAAGTTAAAGCTTCTAAACTCAGAAGTCTATTTTTGACCTTTAAAGCATATGTAAAATTACCAAAATGCCCCTACGGAACATAGTTTGGATATATAAGATAATTTTCACATATATAAACTATCCTACTATTATAACATATAAAAATACATGTTTTTGCTGATATAACCAGGTCTGAAACTCAGTTGCATAATTAAACTCTTTTATGGGCATTAAAAATTACCAAAATGCCCTTATGGGACTTATTTTGGTTTAAATAAAATTTTGGGCATATATGTTAATATTTTACTGAAGTATTAACATATTTTAAGCATAATAATGATTAAGACCTATATATAATTTATTTGGTTACCCGTTACGCATTTACGCGTTCGGATCGGCTTATGTGACTAGTTTACATAAAATAGTCGAAACGGGTCAAACCCTTTTCATTTAATCCTCAATTTCCAGAATGTATTTAGTTTACCCATATTATACAAGTATCCAAGCTTGTCGGGTCTAAATCTCATTCTATTCCGTTCTCCGCTTAATCTAGCGTTTAGAACCGTAAGGTTTCGTTCTAGCTAGCCGGTCTAAGTCCTTGACTAAAGTAAAGACCCGTTAGCATCCTAATAGGTTAATAAACCTTCTATACATATTAAATAGCTTCCGGTAGAAGGTGCCTTCGAAAAGCTCTAAGATTTTTACTGCTAGCATCAGGTAAATACTTTTAACTTATTTTCCCTATACGGGCTTGGGATATGGTATTATAATAATACCACTTGGTCGGGTATGAAATCATTTAATCGGATTGTGATTAATAAATTACTTAACCCGTTTTAATCTGTCTTGTTTGATAACATAAGCATTGGGGGTTAACGACCGTGTCCTGGATATCCTCGGCTCATTTATTTAAAAATGTTCACGACCTATGCACGGGGTGTAGGCATACACCTGACAGATGCAAATGCTAAATATAACCCACATGTTGGGGATACCTCCTTTGTGGGTTCTACAAGTGGTGAGTCGGTTAATCATGACCGGCTTCCAACCGGCCCCAATTGTATGACAAACATATAAATCTGTATACAAGATTATATTTAAATAATTGTCCCAAGTTATAAAAGATTTTGTGCCACGTGCATTCAAACCAATTTTTAAACCTTTTCAAAAGAGTCAGTTAATTGTATTTACCAGTGTAAACTGATGTATTTTCTTAAAGACTGATTTGACAGGTACCTCTCGAAATAGGCTGGAGCTATAGGGTGTCTTTAGAGGATCTTGCAAATCCATAAGATGCCTGCAGTCTGTCATTTTGTTTTCTTTGTATTTATTTATGATCCGCCTGTGGATCTTATTACATTCCAGTCTGTACTTTCATATACTCGAACACTCAGACAGTATGGTTTGTAATAGTTTATTTACCCAGACTTCCGCTGTGCTATTATATTGTGTATATTGACTATGATGATATCAACTACGTCACGATACTCCCCGCCGGGCCCACCGGTAATATGTGGAATTATCGGGGTGTGACAGCATACAACTTAGATCATGTGAGTGGGTAGGTGGATACTTAAGGCCATTAATCCTCGTCGTAGGACCGAGGGACATGAGTGATAGATCTATTTGGGTGTAGCGAGCCCCACCCCTGAGTCCGCCGAGTGGACCACGTGGTGACTATGTCTTACAGCCGAAGCCCGGTAACAAATCTGCTAGGTTTGAGTCTTCATGCATCACTTCATACATACCATTGGCTTTGCAACCCAGTGGTGATCTCTTTTTCCTTATTGCTACATACCAGGGACTTACATATATACTTACAACATTTTCAAAGGTTTATACATACACACAAACGAACACATGAACTCGCTCAACTTTTGTTGATGTTTTTTCAAACTACATGTATTTCAGGGATTTTGTAAAGTGGATCTGGCGGGCGTTGGAAGTTTTTATGCTGCGTTAGGAATAAAGATGTCATCCATGGTCTTTGAGTTTGGTTAGTGTGTCTTATTCCTGGACGAGACACGTCTTCCAAACCTTGGTGTTATTCAATATCTTTTGACGAGTCTTTTATGAACTCATAAGCAATTTGTACGATTTGTAAAACAAGTTTGAAGTCTACGTTTTAAAATAATGTCGTTATGTTTTGAACTTATTAACGGGTGGCAAACTTATGGTTTTATCATATAGTTGATGTTATGATTGAATGCAATGATTTTAAGAAAGTCACACCATAATCACGCTTCCGCAAAAGTCAGGGTGTGACAGCTTGGTATCAGAGCTTCGATCGTAGCGAACTAGGATTCTTTCTCGAGTCTAGACTACGATCATTAGGGCTCTCACGAAAATGTTTTCACGACTTGTTTTTCATTGCATATACAAAACGTCCAGATCCGGGGAACAAACATTTTTACAAACAAAAGGCACACATACACATTTCAAAATTCATATTTATAGTTCGGTCTTAGAGATTGAGGGATGTTCAGTCTTAGAGACTAAGGGAGGTTCAGTCTTAGAGGCTGAGGGAGGATCAGCCTTAGAGGCTGGGGATAATTAGTCTTAGAGACTGGGAGGATTGGTCTTAGAGGCCAGGGAGTTGGTCTTAGAGACCAGGGAATTAGCCATAGAGGCTGGGGATAATTAGTCTTAGAGACTGGGATGATTGGTCTTAGAGGCCAGGGAGTTGGTCTTAGAGACCGGGGAATTAGCCATAGAGGCTGGGGATAATTAGTCTTGGAGACTGGGAGGATTAGTCTTAGAGGCCAGGGAGTTGGTCTTAGAGACCAGGGAATTAGTCTTAGAGACTGGGAGTTGGTCTTAGAGGCCAGGGAGTTAGTCTTAGAGACTGGGAAGGTTTGGTCTTAGAGGCCAGGGAGTTAGTCTTAGAGACTAGGGAGTTCAGTCTGAGAGGCTGGGTAGGATAGTCTGGGAAGACTAGGACGAATATGTGGATACATGATTACATTATGAATAGCCTTTATTTGCAATACACAAAGTGTTAATGATTACTGTATGCATGCTATGACTATTATGTACCGGCACACACGTCACCTTCCTCAGGGAACGAATTGTCAGATGATGACGACCCTATGGCCACCGCCACAGATGAAGGGACCACACCTGATGAGACCATACCTGCGCCGGAGATATTTACATCAGACACAGAAAGTAACCCTGACATGCTGACCAAGGACGAGGACGACTTCCAACCGTCCGCGCTGCCAGACTTTGGCGATGAATTACCCTTGCTGATGGCTTCCTTGACGAGAATCTTTCTTTCATTCTTGTTTCGGTCCACGACCATCTTATCATTTGGACACTTCGATGGCGAGCACATCATGGCTCCGATCCTCGACACCGTACCTCTCGTGGTTATTTTCCCCGAGGATCCGCCTTTTTGACGAATTGTTTGATGGCGACATTAATCTGCTTGTTGATGATCCTCCTGTTGACACCCAGGACGATGGAAAATTAGATGAGAACATTGTTACTAATTGCACATTTTGAGATCCCTGTTGTCAAGCTACCCTCTGATTCTAGTATACACTCGATTTCAGACTCCTTTGAGTCTGTGACACTACAGCCTTATAGGCGGCCGGATTACATCTTTCTACTACTGACACATACGACGACGCCGTTATGACTGCTGCACTAACACCTGCTCGAGGCACCACACCGTTACACGACCCAGGGCCTGCTCCTGAGCTAGCTTCTGCACCTTTTGGGTCAGCTTGATGTTGCACCTACTGATCCTGCACCCTTACTTGGTCATGACCCTGTTTCTTTTGGTTTACTAGACATTGCACCCCTATTATCTGACCCAGTACCAGCACCTGACAATCTCCTTATTGGTTGAAACGTTTGTTTTTGCACCCATAACCGCTGATGTTGCTCCTTTTCCCCTATGGAGACCGACGCCCATTGCACTGGCATACTTATCGTTTCCTTTCCGGACTTGCCCGCACCGCGGAAGAGTACTCCAGGTCAGCACCCGCATGATGATTCTTTTGCTACAGCAGCATTTTTCCCGACTTCACAGGTCGCACCGTTTGCTACACTCACCTCTACACAGCTGGACGATCCATTTCGATGGTTATACACTATGCTGATTTCAGACCCTGATCCCTCACATTTTGGAGGCTACTCACGGGATGAGTGCTTCTGTAACATCAGCTACAGTTTGAGGATATAAGTCGCAAAGTTTTGGAGCTTGAACTGACACCACAACCCCCACCTTGTTTATTACCAGTATACTTTGATCCCCCACAATTATCAAAGATTCCTTTTGAACTATCGCCTGCTGCTATTACACCTTTCCCAGGTTTTTGATGCTCGTTTCTTTACTGTCGAGTGGCAAATCAGTTATTTACTTTGACGTATATACAAGCTCGAGGAGGAATTCACGCATGTTGACAGTTTACTTTTCTTTCCTCCTCCACCTCAGTCACCAGTATAGTTGGTTTCTGGATTACGTGGATTGCATTACATTTGGGTAAGGACACTAATGATAAGCCGGGATTGCGGAGACTTTTAAAGACCACTTCAGACTACGTGATTTTGATACACTGATATACTTATTGGGCAAGGGTAGGGTGACCCTGTTTCCCTCTTGATGTGATACATTTTGAAAGGCGATACAATTGTGGTCGGAGAATAATGAGAGCCCAATCATTATAAAACATGCGACAATACTTTATGGCCAATGACCAACGAAAGCTCAGTCGCTATGTCTTCGTTAAGCATGATTGTTAATCCATATGCGTGTGCTGTAATCATAATGCTACATGCTTGCTTACTATGCTCTCATTAAACATAATTACCAAATTACTTGGTTATGCTATGATTATGCTATTAATTTATTGGTTGGTATAATGACCCAATTTATGTATGTACGTATGCCCACTAAACAACTAAATGTACTTCCTGAACAAATAAGACCTGGCCTAACCAATCTTCTTCTTAGAATATGTTGATACAAGGGAACGTCAATACCAACAACCCTCCGCCAACAACAGCGGCAGAACTACAAGAGCGCATCTCACAGGCTATTGCACAACTCGAGGCCTTGCGCTCCGAATATAGCCAAGGCTGCACCTATAAGCAGTTTTTAGACCACAAACCTCGAGAATTCGACGGCACCGGTGGCCCCTTAGCCTTCGTGCGCTGGGTTGAGAAGACGGATTCTGTTTTACGATTGAGCAAATGTGACCCCGAACATCAGGTCACGTATATAGCTGGACTATTGGTAGATGGGGCTCTGTCATGGTGGAACCTTCAAGTTCAGACAATGGGCGAGACTGCTGCGTATGCTATGACGTGGGATGAACTGAAAGATCTGATGCGTAAGAGATATTGCTCGAGGGCAGAAGTCCAGAAGTTGGAAACTGAACTGTGGAACTTGAAAATGGAAGGACCAAAGATAGCTGAGTATGTGAAGAGATTTAACGATTTATCACAAGTTGCTACGCTCCTGGTGGGACCAGAGTTTAAGAGAATTGAACGTTTCATAGGGGGATTGGCACCTCAGATTCTAAGCCTGGTAACAACATCTAAACCTTCAACGATCACCGAGGCTATCGACATAAGCATGGCGCTCACTGAAGAAGCGGTTAGAATAGGAAAATTTTCTATTATGGAAGAGAAAAAGGAGACTCCTGTAGAGTCATCTGGAGACAACAAGAGAAAGCTCGCAAATTTCAAGAAGGTTACTCGGGCGAGTAACAAGAAAAAGGCCAAAAAGGGAAAAGACTACATGGGTATCCCGCCTAAGTGTGACAATTGTCTACGTTATCATGTCGGGCGATGTAAATATGGGAAATGTGATAACTATGGCAAGAGGGGACACCCAAAAGAAACTTGTAGGCAAGATACTGAACGTAGAGATGGAGGCCAGGATGATAGCCAGAATCACGGAGGAAACAACGATGACGACAACTATTAAGGAAGGATGAGTGACAAACAAAAACGTGCTCAAGATTGCCTTAACTGTGGGAGCGAAAAGCATTTCAGAAAATATTGCCCTAAAAATAATCAAGCATAGGAATGAAAGCTCAACACCGGAGCTAGGGAGGCACGCCAGAAATTCAAGCGAGGATATCGGTACGTCCCATATTACTCAATGTTATGCATCTGTATTGCCAAATACTGTTGCAAATTTTATGATTCGCATCTCTAGAGTTTGAGAGTATACTTGGTTTAGTAGCAAGTAAGTAGATAATCCGCACTCGAAAGAACTAGCTAATGGGAAGCTAGTGGAAGCCAACGCAGTAACTAGAGACGGCAAGATAGAACCCGGAAAGCGTAAGTTTACGGTTACTCTACTACCAGTTGGGTTGGGAAGCTTCAACGAGGTAATTGGGATGGATTAGTTGCCAAGCGATCGAGCGAAGATTGATATCCGCATCCCAACGACGAATGAGGGAACGATCGTGACTTATGAAGCAGGATACGCCTCTACAACTTACCAATTGCTTAAAGGCACAGGAGTTGTTGCGTAAAGGATGTGTTATCGTCTTGGCTCATGTCGGGGATAAGGGAGCATAAGAATCAAGACTCGAAGATATCCCTGTGATAAGGGAATATCCTGAAATCTTCCCCAAAGACTTACCAGAATTATCTCCTCAACGACAGGTCGAATTTCGCATCGATTTGATTCCAGGCGCCGCGTCTGTAGTTAATGCACCCTAGCGACTTACACCTTCGGAAATGCAAGGATTAACAGTATAGTTTCAGTAGTTGATAGAGAAGGAAGGTAACAGACCAAGTTTCCCGCTTGGGGTAACCTCAGCTTTGTTCGTCAAGAGAAAGGACGATGATTTTCAAATGAACATCAGACTACCAGGAGCCGAACGAGCTAACCAACCAAAGTCGGTGACTCTTGCTAAGGATTGACGAATTACTTATTTGACTAACTGGGAGGATCCGACTACTATTACACGACTAATCGACGATCGAGTGTCATTGGTGGTAAATTCAGGAAGAGAGTGTACCAGGGAAATTGTGGGACAATAATTTGTTTTAAATGTACGCAAGAATGGTGTTTCCTACACGATGCACAAAACGATTCTATGCCAAATACGAAACTCTGAGAATCTAGGAAACATGTACTTAAGACCATCGGGAACCCAGGTCCAAATTCACAAAGGTTGTTACTTAGGAACCACATCTGTTAACTCAAGCAGACACCATTAACCTGACATATATGCCAGTTCCGTTGACCAAATAGAGAGTACTTGAATTTCTTTTACTTCTAGCGAGTAGATGTTTGCATCTCTACTCCCCTTAATGGTAGTTGCATCACGATAATTTTCTTCGTTGAGAGCGAACACACATTTGCTTCGATATCTTGTCATTTCTTCATTTCAGCAGATACTTATTATTCCTTTTCTTGGAAACTTATCTGACATACATGCATCATTTGCTACGCATGTGGTTTCGTTTTGAACAAACACTTCAATGAAATTTAAATATTATTTTGCTAAACCTAATTACTGATTCATGATTCGAATGACCTACACTATTGTTATTGTTGGCTCTTTTGTTACCAAGTCAACACACTTTCTTGAAACTGCTTTCTTTCAAGTTACGTTCATAGTTCATCGTAACCATGCTGGGATTCCCTAGTTAATGCATACGTTTATTATCGGATTACGCCAGAACCAAGTTCAATTGCTTGAACTTATTCATTTCGCATATTCAGTTTAAGACGTCATATGATGTATTGAGAGCATCATATTCAAATCATTGGCAAAGATTCTTTTGTTTCGAGTCGTAGTAGACTTGTTTGGTCTACGACTTCACTAAACCATTTGTTGGTTATGACACCTTGTGGGGATACTTTCACAAAATTGAAGCTTGCGCTTATTTGATTACTCACTTCATACACGGATTTAATTGATTATTTGATAACCTGCCCTAAATCCGTCTTGTTTATCACGATTAAATCGGTCTCAACAAAGTTGTGTGTTGAGGCAAAGGTACATAGATTCATTTCATATCACAGTGTACCTCCTAACGATTCTTTTATGATCGATCGAATGCCTTGCGGTACTTATTGCTTTCTCACCTTCGACCGAAAACAATGGCTCTTTGATGTTCCATATTCAACTGAAAACTCTATGACATTGTGTAAATCAAATCTTCTGGCTCGTTTCGGTACATGTTCATTTGATTTCCAACACGGTGAACTGTTCAGTCACCACTATACTTGAGTTATGTCACTGCGACACCTTGTGGTGTCATTACAAACTTGTAACTTGTGCTAATTAGGGTCAACCGTTCACACAAAACTGCATGTACTTTCGTTTGACTTGCCATTTAAACATTTCTAATGCAACTACGAATCAAGACAATGATACACCAGATTCGCTTGTATTCCATTCGGTGTACTTTCGAAATTTAAGAATGTCAACCCACTAAACCTTACCATCCATTTACATGGGAGTTGACAGATCATTTTACTATTACATTTGAGTTGATTAATTTGGAATTCATATAGCGGATGCTATGGTTTGTGGAAACTCGCTTGCATATTCTGATCGATCGTTTGAGAATCTTGTTGGTCAAAACTCCTCTTTTGTGGCCCCCCTGCTAGCTGGATTACACTAGACTATACGTCAAGTACGTCTTGTACCTTTGACATCAAATGCTAAAAGCATATACCTTTTAACCCTAGGGTTCGGGTTGTTACCTATTCTTGGACTCACCTGATGAGAGTAAGGTTTAATTCGGGTTGGTGATGATCTACCTCAGTATTATTCAGATACATACACGTGAGACGTAACCAAAAGGAGTTAAGGTGGTACAAATTTTGAGGACGAAATTTTCTTAACGGGGGGAGAATGTGACAACTGTCAAATTTGCATGCATCCGTACGTGTAATTAATATTGATTTATGCTTAATGACTGTGCTTAATTACAACTGACGAATTAAACTGCTTTATGATTTTTGCATCATACATACATATGCATCACATTTCATACTGTCACTCCATTTATTTCACACAAACTTTAGTGACAAACTTGATGCACAAAGCACAGTTAGCACACTGAGCGGATAACCCAGAAAACATGCTGACAATGCCAGCACCTAGACAGACAATGTTTTTGAGGCCAGGATGAGCCAGAGGCAGGGTACTACACTAGTAGGGAGTGTAGGGAAGTGAGGACCATAAAACTGTGTCACTAGGTGATAGTTATAGTGTCGGGAAGTGCCTAAAACATACTTTAACTGCAAAATTCTGCACGTAATAACAAAATTCAGCATTCAATGATGCTAGTAATGTGCAAAAACTTGACAAAATGGTCCTATATACTTTCCAAAGTGCCAGGAATTAATGGTGACACAAAAAGTATTATAAAAGACACCTTACGGATTAATTAAGCACTTTAACGGAACAACACCCAACCGAACAACCGGACTTTACCCGGAACACAAAAATATTGTTAAACACATTGTTTTTATTTTTCTGAGCTAGTTAGTCCCCGAACACCCTAACACACTATATATTTCATAACACACTTAAATCTTTAACTAAACTACTTAACCTTCTAACTAACTAAACTAATTACCTTTACATTTCAACTAAACCAACCCCCCCCCCCCCCCAAAAAAAAAACCGGTTATGGAAGTGGGGACACCCCCATGATTTTATTCATTTGTTTAATTGATATTGTTAAGTATCTTGAAGACACATGGACTAGAGGGTAATAATATGTTGGAAGATCACTTATTTAACCACTAGATCCACACACATTATCATCATTCACTAACTCAACAACAAACCTCACTCTCCCTCTCTTCCTTGTTCGGCCGAACCCAAGCACAACCACCATCATCATTCAAGCTCTTTCATTCATTCCACAAGCATGCAAAGGTGTTAAAGTGCATACAACGAGGCTCGGTGTTCTCGGAAGTGGAAGGACCTCTCTTATCTTCTTTTATCCACCACATTTCTTCACTTGAACTCCCCTAGCCTTGAGCTAGTGGTAAGAACTTAGATCCTTGTATTTTACATCTTGTTTAAGTGGTTAATGATGTTTAATGATCAAAAAGATAAGAACTTTAATGAATCTTATGAAGAAGTCTTGAACATAAACTAACTTAGTAATAAAGTATTGTTGAAATGGTTAAGAAATCATGATATTCTTGTGTTGTTATGCTTGTTGGTTATTGTTTACTCATGTAGTTGATATGGATCATCATATGATCTTGCTAGATCATGATTCAAAACATGATCTAGCAAGATGAGAAAATAGAAATGTTGTAGGATGATGGAATCATCCACACATAAACTATGAACTTGAATAAATGAATGTTTTCTTGAAAAAATAAAGATCAAAGTAGGTTATAATCTGGTAGATCTATGAGTGGTTTTTCGAAAGAACCAAGTGAAAAATATGAGTTTCGTTAAAACTTGGATCTTACATAAACTAAGCACATTTTTAGTGGGTAAACAAGTGTAGAAACACTTGTGTAATAAGAAAATTTCACAAAGAAATATTTTTAGAAAATATGATTGGAAGTTGTGAACATTCAAACTCTTTGAAAATGAAGTTTTTAAAGAACTAATCACATTTTTAAAGGTAACAAGACTTACTAAGTATGCTAGTAAGTTACTACATACTTTTATAAATTTTCAAGTCCATGAGTTTATAGTTTAGGTTTGTTTTTGACAAGTTTGTTAAGTAGAGGTTGTATATTGTTGATTGTGAATTGATTGCATGAATTTTTGAAAAGAAAATGATATGCTAGTAAGCATGGACACCTCCAGTTACAAAGGAAACTCTGGCGAAATTTTTCTAAAATCCAACACTTAGAAAATATTTCTCTAACAAGTGTTACGAATATATTTTACTTGGTTTTCAAAATAAGCTTCGCCATAGTTGTTGTTACAAAAATACAAGGTATCGGAGGTTGATTTTCGTAAATAAAATTTGATAAATATATATTTAGAATATATATTTTATACTAAGACACTTGTGTGAATATTTGTGTATTTTGTGAACTAGTTATATTATTTTAGGGTAAAATAATATAACTTACAGAATACCATGGAAATTACAACTCCAAAATAATACCAAAAATTGCAAGGAATAACATATTTAAGTTACACACATAATATTGTGAAACCGAATAAGAAAACGTAACTTATGAAGTATCCCGGTAGTTACTGATACAATGTATTTTTGGTAGATATTATTTCGGAAACGAAAGGAAAGAAAATGTGATTTTTATACATACTACCAAGTATATCATATTTTTGGGACAAGAGAAAATGTATTATCATTTGGGAAGGTAAAAGTATTTTTACTTGGGTTTATTAAGAAATATGGTATTTTTGGGAAAAATATATATTTTCTTGGACTGTGTTGTTTTGAATAAAATAAGGTTTATTTATATATTCCTAAGTGAGACTTAAAGATATATATTCTTTTAAGTTAACACACCGGAATACGACGCCACTACATGGCTAGATATGCAAATACAAGAATACGGATAACCATGTATGAAATACCCCATCCTTGGGAAGGAAATACGAATACTTGAGAAGTATTAATACAGAGATACTGCATAAACAATTATTCCAAAACTAAATATAATTATTATAACTTGGAATAATATCATAAACGTAACTCAAAAACATAAATACTAAGACAAGGCACGACCAGTTCGTCTAATAGACGTTAGTACACTGTAGGTAGTCGTGTTGGCTGAGGAGACTTGGGTTATACATACTGAAGACGCAATACTGTGAGTTCATGTTCCCCCTTTTCCTTTTTAACTGTTTTCAGTTTTACAACTTCGGGGGTGAAATACATGTTACAATTATACAGACATTTTTATACATGGTATGATTAGCTTAAGGAGGGCATACAACTTAGATCATGTGAGTGGGTAGGTGTATACTTAAGGCCATTAATCCTCGTCGTAGGACCGAAGGATATGAGTGATAGATCTATTTGGGTGTAGCGAGCCCCACCCCTGAGTCCGCCGAGTGGACCACGTGGTGACCGTCTTACAGCCGAAGCCCGGTAACAAATCTGCTAGGTTTGAGTCTTCATGCATCACTTCACACATACCATTGGCTTTGCAACCCAGTGGTGATCTCTTTTTCCTTATTGCTACATACCAGGGACTTACATACATACTTACAACATTTTCAAACGTTTATACATACACACAAACGAACACATGAACTCGCTCAACTTTTGTTGATGTTTTTCAAACTACATTTATTTCAGGGATTTTGTAAAGTGGATCTGGCGGGCGTTGGAAGTTTTTATGCTGCGTTAGGAGTAAAGATGTCATCCATGGTCTTTGAGTTTGGTTAGTGTGTCTTATTCCTGGACGAGACACGTCTTCCAAACCTTGGTGTTATTCAATATCTTTTAACGAGTCTTTTATGAACTCATAAGAAATTTGTACGATTTGTAAAACTTGAGTTTGAAGTCTATGTTTTAAAATAATGTCGTTATGTTTTGAACTTATTAATGGGTGGCAAACTTATGGTTTTATCATATAGTTGATGTTATGATTGAATGCAATGATATTAAGAAAGTCACACCATAATCACGCTTCCGCAAAAGTCAGGGTGTGACAGAGTGGGTCCTGAAATTATTCCACACTCTTTGAGATGATTGAGGAACTCTAAGCTGAGGTATTCGCCACCTCGATCTGATCGAAGTATTTTTATCTTTCTAGTAAGTTGGTTCTCTACTTCATTTTGAAACTCTTTGAACTTTTCAAAAGTTTCATGCTTATGCTTCATAAGATAGACATAAGCATATCGACTGTAATTGTCGATGAAAGTAACGAAGTATCTTTCATGGTTCCTTGTCATGGTTCTGAAAGGGCCACATACATCAGTGTCCAGTGGATTCAAGAATCCCCTCGGATTGGAGCCATTTTATGCGTGCCTTACTTATGTGGCCAAGTCTATAATGCCATAGAAAGGTTTCATTAATACCAGCTTTGTTACGCTTAGAAAGATGATATATGTTATTACATGTTTGAACATCAATCTCATAAATACCATTTCGAGGTTTAGCCTCAAAATAAAAGATATCATCCAAGTAGGCAGAAATAGAAATACCATTAAAAACGTACTTGAAACCTTGTTCAAACAAAAGGGAAACCGAAATAATGTTTCTGGTTATACCAGGTGCAAACAAACAATTGTTTAAATTAACTACAAGGCCAGAAGGACATGAAAAATGAAATGTGCCAATTGCAAGAACGGGCACTCTTTTCCCATCACCAACGAAGAGTTCCATGTCGCCTTGTTTCAGCTTCCTCCACTTTTCAGGCTCCTGCAAAACATTAGTGATGTAGTAACCACACCCGGTATCAAATAACCATGTGTTGTTGGAGACAGTAAAAAGTTCAATAACATAAATGAGAATACCTGAAGAAGTGCCAATGTTGTTGGCCTTGTTCGCCTTCAGCTTGGCTAGATACTGTGGGCAGTTCCTTTTCCAGTGCCCCATTTGGTTGCATTCAAAGCACTGGCGCTCCTAGGGAGAGGGTGGTTTAGCAACCTGCTTGTTGTTGGTGGCAGATTTGGCAGCAACAACAACCATTTTCTTGCCTTTGCTGTTATGAGCCCTTTTCTTGTTGTTGGGCTTCTTAACACCACCAGACTTGACCATCAGAACTTGGTTGGTTTTATGTGGAATGTTCATCTCGGCCGTTTTGAGCATACCATGTAGCTCAGGCACAGTCTTCACCCAAGCATTCATATTATAGTTCATAATGAACTGGTCATACGACCTAGGGAGAGAGTTCAAGATGAAGTCCGTTGCCATTTCATCTTGCAGGGGATAACCAAGTTTGTTCATCTAGTTAATGTACCCTTTCATCTTAAGCACATGAGTACTGACACACGATCCTTCTTGCATTTTACAGCTTATGAGCTGCTTCATGGTGTCATATCGCTCCTGTCGGGCTTGTTTCTGAAACATGCCTTTCAGTTGTTGGATCATGTCATAAGCATCTTTATCTTACATGTTCTTCTGAATTTCAGGAGACATGGTGGCTTGCATAAGGCAGGCTACCACAACGGCATCCTCGTTATGCTTTTCTAGTGCCTTGCGAGCAGTAGTAGTGTTACTTTCAGGATCGGTAGGGACTGATCCATCTAAGATATATAGCTTTTTCGCCATCTTGAGAACTATTCTCAGATTACGGTGCCATTCGAGAAAGTTGGTGTTATTCAGTTTTTTTTCTTTTTTTTAAGTATAGACTTGAGAACGAAGGAGTTTTTTCATTAGACATCTGTTACATAAGCAAAGAGATTTTAATTAGTATTTTCAATGTATGTTTCCTTATTTAATTAGTGACCCATTACAGTAATTAGAACAAGGAATGAGAATCTGGCTATGTCAGTAGTAAAGGCAGCGGTGGCATGCACTGTAGTAAGTGACTAGGCAGACTGACAACGAGTGTCAATTGTGAGAATTGCACAACTCTTGAGTATGAGGCCGCTAAGACAACTCTTGTCTATGCATTGATACGTTTAGCCTCATCTATGCCGACTTTCTACTTCCGAGATAGCTAAAGCATGTGGTGAGAAGAAAAAGTAATAGTCGTCCTAAAAGAGGCACGTGTGGAAGGGCCGGATGTGTCAACGAAACCCTTGCACCTTGGAAGGATATGCTAGACATCAAGTGTGGTGATGTGGCTCCAAACACTGATGGTTTGCTTTTACGTTCCAAGTGTAGCTTGTGAGGATGGCATAGACTATTGATTTTAATTATGGGTTAATTTAATTTAATATTTACCAAATAGGGTCGTAAGAGCCAATTTTAGTACATATTTAATCGTGACATCTTGATGAACCCTTTCATCTCTCAGGACACTCAGTTTTAAATAACCTATTAAAACTAAGTTTGTCGCGACTTATACAACCAATTTTAAGTTAATAGAAATCTATTAAGTTAATAGTTTTTGGAAAATTAAATCTAGTTTAATTTGCAAAACTTAATTGGTTATTGTTCGTTTTAAAAACAAACTTTGTTTTTAACAAAATTTTAACAAGTTGTAAAACAATTTAGAACTTGTTTTAATATGATTGTTTCAATATTTTAAAACTCCTTTTAAAATCATGTTGGTATTTAGGTTGGTTATGTTATAACAAATTATAAGATAAAAAGCAACCACAATAGCAAGATAAATATGTAAATCTATATGGCCAAAAATTGTTCCATCTTGCTAGAGCCTTAGAGCAAGATCAAACGGGTCACGGGGTCACAACACACAAACAACCACAAGGATGGACTTGAGTGCATCCAGTCGTCTCGAGCAACTCCCACTGACTTTATGACTCCTGTTTAGCGTCTTCAATTTTGTCTTCGGGTCTTCGTTTATTACAATATTTTACAAAATACAATAAAGGAAGAAACCCTATCAATTACATCTTTGAACCATCAATGTGGCAAAAAAAACATAATAACAAAAAACGAATAATATATACAACCACAAAACAAGGTCGGGCCAGATTTACATATTCCACAACAATCACAAAATACACCGGGCAATCTTTTGGTCAAGCAAAACAAATAAAATATTGACCAAAATTAAAGTTGCCCTTAAAATTATTTAGATCAGAAACTTTAAAAAAATTAAAGTTTGTGTTCTAATTCCGGTTAAAAGACCGGTACCGATTTGCATGTTGTAAGCCTTGCTCTGATACCACTGTTGGGTTTCAGTGGTGATCAATTTTACTTTTTATCAAAACGGGTTTGATATATATTATTAATTAAATAGGTAATTAATAAACGCAGCGGAATAAATATATTAATCAACACCAAAAACGAACCGAACAGGATCATGGTTACAAACATGCAAACACGGTATATAATATTATTAATCTACCGATGAGATAGATATACCTTAGTGGTTAAAGACTAACCGGTTGAGACACTGAGGTACAATGAACGAGTGCTAGAACATGAACTAAAACGGGGTGCGTCGGGTAACCGGTGGTGTTCAACTGAACAACAGCGATTGAACAAACTTGATTTTAGATTAGATGGAACTCTAGGAAAAACCACTTTAGATTATCAAGATCACATCTTGTACATATATATAAAATTTTTGTTTACATTATTTTTCCTTTTAGTGTTGAAATTAGGTAAGTGGAAAAAATTAGGTTTTTTGGCCACTAAATATATTAAAATAAAGAAGTGGCAAAATTAGGTCTTGACCACTAATAATAAAAATAAATAGATAAACAAAAAAAATAATTAAACAATAAATTATTTATATCCAGTATAAATAAATATATGTGTCGTCCCGTAAATTGTTCGTGATTACCAGTTAATCGAGTTAAGTGGATTTAGTGTTCATTGCCCAAGGTGTAACTCTCACGGGTCATAGCTCGGTCAGCAGCGTTAATTTTATCGAGTCCGTACATATAAATCCAACAATCTCCCACTTGGACGAGCTTTGATAAAATTCTCAACGCAGACAGTCAGCGGCGCTCTAGCAGCACATGGCTGCCCCGAACAAGGTATGACACTTTAAAGCCATTAAACCAAAACACCTTGCCATTAATAACAACTTACTATTGCAAGATAATAGACTTATGGTAATTGATGCCATTCATCCTTTCTGTAAAAGACATAAATTGAATCAATGAGACATGGATTAAGTTCATTCTCGTATGGAGTTCAATTATCATTGTTCTCGATCAAGAGTCAAAGTGGTCCGAACAAACACACAGTAAGTTTGGGTAAGGCCTTACACTTCACCAGTTTGAATCAACGAGGGCGCCACAATTTCTAACTGTTACATATCATGTAAGAGTACAGAATCCCTTATCGACTACATACAACTCCCACTGAACTTCAGAACTATTCCCAATTAAAGCCTTTATGACTGGCAGTTACGCGACAGCGGTTGACAATAATCAAAGAATAATCCTTGGTAAATGGAAGTTCTAATATGTATCTCAGGTCAAAGGATACTAAATGAGTATACCAATATCAAAAACATCTTATGACTAAGATCCATGAAGATGATTTGATGTGAGTTACATCCAACGTCATTCATAATGAGGTCTGTGAGTTTGGAAGTCAACTTCTTAAGTCCAAAGCCAGAATAGTCTTAATTCAGAGTCGTTCCCATGAGTCTGACCGACTACGGATAATTTAGAATACAAGATTCATGGATTAAACGTATTAAAATCGAACGCAGTTGTAAGATTCAAACTTTGCATTTAACCAGTAAATCAAAGGTGAATTCAAAAGGTACAACTGTTTGAATGTTCGTACATCCAAATACTAAATCAAAACATACGGCTAGCTAATCTAAACCCGATAGCATCCATGTGCTGATCATGTTTGTCCTGAGTCATGGGCTTAGTAAACGGGTCTGCTAGGTTTTGATCTGTGTCTACTTTGCTTATCACGATGTCTCCACGTTCCACAATTTCCCGTATGTAGTGGAACTTTCTTAGAATGTGCTTGGCCTTGTGATGAGACCTGGGCTCTTTGGCTTGAGCAATAGCACCTGTGTTATCACAGAATATCTCGATGGGTTTCTAAATGCTAGGAACCACATCGAGATCGGTTATGAATTTCATCATCCAAGCAGCCTCCTTTGCAGCATCTGATGCGGCTATATATTCAGATTCGTTGGTTGAATCCGTCACCACACTCTGCTTGGAGCTCTTCCATGAGATAGCTCCTCCATTTAGAGTGAATACGAAACCTGATTGTGAGCGAGAATCATCTCGATCAGTTTGAAAACTGGCATCAGTGTAACATCTTACAGTGAGCTCTTCTTCTACTCCTCCAAATACTAAGAACATATCTTTAGTTCTTCTCAGATACTTCAGAATGTTCTTGACAGCAGTCCAATGGGCGATGCCAGGAGTTTGCTGATAACGACTAGTCATGCTTAAAGCATACGAGACGTCAGGTCTAGTACATAACATAGCATACATGATAGAACCAATCGCTGAAGTATATGGAACTGCTTCCATTCGCTTAATTTCAATGTCCGTTGAAGGAGATTGCGATTTGTTCAACACAGTCCCTTTAGTCATAGGAACACCTCCTTTCTTGGAGTTTTCCATCTTAAAGCGTGTCATCATTTTGTCTACGTATGTACTTTGACTTAGCCCAAGAAGTCGCTTAGATCTATCCCTATAGATCTTGATTCCTAGAATATAAGCTGCTTCTCCAATATCTTTCATTGCAAAACAAGTTCCCAAATAGTGTTTAACTTCGTTAAGCATAGGGACGCTGTTTCCAATAATCAGTATATCATCCACATACAGGATGAGGAATAATATAGTGCTCCCGCTAGCCTTTCTGTAAACACAAGGCTCATCTTCATTTTTGACAAAACCAAACTCTTTGATCTTTTGGTCAAAACGAAGATTCCAGCTACGAGACGCCTGCTTGAGTCCATAAATGGACTTATTCAGGTTGCATACCCTATTAGGATATTTTGGATCAAAGAAACCGAAATAATGTTTCTGGTTATACCAGGTGCAAACAAACAATTGTTTAAATTAACTACAAGGCCAGAAGGACATGAAAAATGAAATGTGTCGGTTGCAAGAACGGGCACTCTTTTCCCATCACCAACGATGAGTTCCATGTCGCCTTGTTTCAGATTCCTCCACTTTTCAGGCTCCTGCAAAACATAAATGAGAATACCTGAAGAAGTGCCAATGTTGTTGGCCTTGTTCGCCTTCAGCTTGGCTAGATACTGTAGGCAGTTCCTTTTCCAGTGCCCCATTTGGTTGCATTCAAAGCACTGACGCTCCTGGGGAGGGGGTGGTTTAGCAACCTGCTTGTTGTTGGTGGCAGATTTGGCAGCAACAACAACCATTTTCTTGCCTTTGTTGTTATGAGCCCTTTTCTTGTTGTTGGGCTTCTTAACACCACCAGACTTGACCATCAGAACTTGGTTGGTTTTATGTGGAATGTTCATCTCGGCCGTTTTGAGCATACCATGTAGCTCAGGCACAGTCTTCACCCAAGCATTCATATTATAGTTCATAATGAACTGGTCATACGAGCTAGGGAGAGAGTTCAAGATGAAGTCCGCTGCCATTTCATCTTGCAGGGGATAACCAAGTTTGTTCATCTGGTCAATGTACCCTTTCATCTTAAGCACATGAGTACTGACACACGATCCTTCTTGCATTTTATAGCTTATGAGCTGCTTCATGGTGTCATATCGCTCCTGTCGGGCTTGTTTCTGAAACATGCCTTTCAGTTGCTGGATCATGTCATAAGCATCTTTATCTTCCATGTTCTTCTGAAGTTCAGGAGACATGGTGGCTTGCATAAGGCAGGCTACCACAACGGCATCCTCGTTATGCTTTTCTAGTGCCTTGCGAGCAGCAGTAGTGTTACTTTCAGGCTCGGTAGGGACAGGGCCATCTAAGATATATAGCTTTTTCGCTATCTTGAGAACTATTCTCAGATTACGGTGCCATTCGAGAAAGTTGGTGTTATTCAGTTTTTCTTTTTCAAGTATAGACTTGAGAACGAAGGAGTTTTTTTCATTAGACATCTGTTACATAAGGAAAGAGATTTTAATTAGTATTTTCAATGTATGTTTCCTTATTTAATTAGTGACCCATTATAGTAATTAGAACAAGGAATGAGAATCTGGCTATATCAGTAGTAAAGGCAGTTGTGGCATGCACTTTAGTAAGTGACTAGGCAGACTGACAACGAGTGTCAATTGTGAGAATTGCACAACTCTCGAGTATGAGGCCGCTAAGACAATTCTTGTCTATGCGTTGATACGTTTAGCCTCATCTATGCCGACTTTCTACTTTCGAGACAGCTGGAGCATGTGGTGAGAAAAGAAAAAGTAATAGTCGTCTTAAAAGAGGCACATGTGGAAGGGCCGGATGTGTCAACGAAACCCTTGCACCTTGGAAAGATATGCTAGACATCAAGTGTGGTGCTGTGGCTCCAAACACTGATGGTTTGCTTTTACATTCCAAGTGTAGCTTGTGATAGGATGGCATAGACTATTGATTTTAATTATGGGTTAATTTAATATTTACCAAATAGGGTAGTAAGAGCCAATTTTAGTACATATTTAGTCATGACATCTTGATGAACCCTTTCATCTCTCAGGACACTAAATTTTAAATAACCTATTAAAACTAAGTTTGTCGCGACTTGTATAACCATATAAAAGTTAATAGTTTTAAAACTATTAAGTTATGAGTTTTAGAAAGTTAAAACTTGTTAAATTTCAAAAACTCTAATGGATATTATTTATTTTAAAATAAACTATTTATTTTATAACAAATATCTACAAGTTGTAAAAATCAATTTAGAGCTTGTTATAATTGATTGTGAACATTTTAAAACACCTTTTAAAAATTTGGTATTAGGTTGGTATTTTATATAACAACTTATATGATAAAAGCAACCATAATAGCAAAAAATAAATATGTAAATCTTTAGGTCATTTCGTTTGTTCTTGCTAGAGCCAAATAGCAAGACCAAACTGGGTCACGGGGTAACAACAACCACAAGGATGGACCTAGTGCATCTAGTTGTCTTTAGCACCTCCTTGATTCTTGTAATGTCTTCAGTTTTTGTCTTCGGGTCTTCAACATTATAATAATAATATAATAAAATTGAAACCCTAATCTATTACAACTTTGAGCCACAAAGTGGGCCAAAAACCATAAAACAAAACAAGAACAATAATACAAGTACAAGGTCGAGCCAGATTTACATATTCCACAACAATCACAAAATATACCGGGCAATCTTTTGGTCAAGCAAAACAAATAAAATATTGACCAAAATTAAAGTTGCCCTTAAAATTATTTAGATCAGAAACTTTAAAAAAAATTAAAGTTTGTGTTCTAATTCCGGTTAAAAGACCGGTACCGATTTGCATGTTATAAGCAAGGCTCTGATACCACTGTTGGGTTTCGTTTTTGGTGTTGATTAATATATTTATTCCACTGTGTTTATTAATTACCTATTTAATTAATAATATATATCAAACCCGTTTTGATAAAAAGTAAAAATTGATCACCACTGAAACCCAACAGTGGTATCAGAGCCTTGCTTATAACATGCAAATCGGTACCGGTCTTTTAACCGGAATTAGAACACAAACTTTAATTTTTTTTAAAGTTTCTGATCTAAGTAATTTTAAGGGCAACTTTAATTTTGGTCAATATTTTATTTGTTTTGCTTGACCAAAAGATTGCCTGGTATATTTTGTGATTGTTGTGGAATATGTAAATCTGGCCGACCTTGTTTTGTGGTTGTATATATTATTCGTTTTTTGTTATTATGTTTTTTTTTGCCACCTTGATGGTTCAAAGTTGTAATAGATAGGGTTTCTTCCTTTATTGTATTTTGTAAAATATTGTAATAAACGAAGACCCGAAGACAAAACTGAAGACGCTCAACAGGAGTCATGAAGTCAGTGGGAGTTGCTCGAGACGACTGGATGCACTCAAGTCCATCCTTGTGGTTGTTTGTGTGTTGTGACCCCGTGACCCGTTTGATCTTGCTATAAGGCTCTAGCAAGATGGAACAATTTTTGGCCATATAGATTTACATATTTATCTTGCTATTGTGGTTGCTTTTTATCTTATAATTTGTTATAACATAACCAACCTAAATACCAACATGATTTTAAAAGGAGTTTTAAAATATTGAAACAATCATATTAAAACAAGTTCTAAATTGTTTTACAACTTGTTAAAATTTTGTTAAAAACAAAGTTTGTTTTTAAAACGAACAATAACCAATTAAGTTTTGCAAATTAAACTAGATTTAATTTTCCAAAAACTATTAACTTAATAGATTTCTATTAACTTAAAATTGGTTGTATAAGTCGCGACAAACTTAGTTTTAATAGGTTATTTAAAACTGAGTGTCCTGAGAGATGAAAGGGTTCGTCAAGATGTCACGATTAAATATGTACTAAAATTGGCTCTTACGACCCTATTTGGTAAATATTAAATTAAATTAACCCATAATTAAAATCAATAGTCTATGCCATCCTCACAAGCTACACTTGGAACGTAAAAGCAAACCATCAGTGTTTGGAGCCACAGCACCACACTTGATGTCTAGCATATCCTTCCAAGGTGCAAGGATTTCGTTGACACATCCGGCCCTTCCACACGTGCCTCTTTTAGGACGACTATTACTTTTTCTTCTCACCACATGCTTCAGCTGTCTCGGAAGTAGAAAGTCGGCATAGATGAGGCTAAACGTATCAATGCATAGACAAGAGTTGTCTTAGCGGCCTCATACTCAAGAGTTGTGCAATTCTCACAATTGACACTCATTGTCAGTCTGCCTAGTCACTTACTAAAGTGCATGCCACAGCTGCCTTTACTACTGACATAGCCAGGTTCTCATTCCTTGTTCTAATTACTGTAATGGGTCACTAATTAAATAAGGAAACATACATTGAAAATACTAATTAAAATCTCTTTGCTTATGTAACAGATGTCTAATGAAAACAACTCCTTCGTTCTCAAGTCTATACTTAAAAAAAAAAAAAAAAAAAACTGAATAACACCAACTTTCTCGAATGGCACCGTAATCTGAGAATAGTTCTCAAGATGGCGAAAAAGCTATATATCTTAGATGGCCCAGTCCCTACCGAGCCTGAAAGTAACACTACTACTGCTCGCAAGGCACTAGAAAAGCATAACGAGGATGCCGTTGTGGTAGCCTGCCTTATGCAAGCCACCATGTCTCCTGAACTTCAGAAGAACATGGAAGATAAAGATGCTTATGACATGATCCAGCAACTGAAAGGCATGTTTCAGAAACAAGCCCAACAGGAGCGATATGACACCATGAAGCAGCTCATACGCTGTAAAATGCAAGAAGGATCGTGTGTCAGTACTCATGTGCTTAAGATAAGAGGGTACATTGACCAGATGAACAAACTTGGTTATCCCCTGCAAGATGAAATGGCAGCGGACTTCATCTTGAACTCTCTCCCTAGCTCGTATGACCAGTTCATTATGAACTATAATATGAATGCCTGGGTGAAGACTGTGCCTGAGCTACATGGTATGCTCAAAACGGCCGAGATGAACATTCCACATAAAACCAACCAAGTTCTGATGGTCAAGTCTGGTGGTGTTAAGAAGCCCAACAACAAGAAAAGGGCTCATAACAACAAAGGCAAGAAAATGGTTGTTGTTGCTGCCAAATCTGCCACCAACAACAAGCAGGTTGCTAAACCACTCCCTCCCCAGGAGCGTCAGTGCTTTGAATGCAACCAAATGGGGCACTGGAAAAGGAACTGCCCACAGTATCTAGCCAAGCTGAAGGCGAACAAGGCCAACAACATTGGCACTTCTTCAGGTATTCTCATTTATGTTATTGAACTTTTTACTGTCTCCAGCAACACATGGGTATTTGATACCGGGTCTGGTTACCACATCACTAATGTTTTGCAGGAGCCTGAAAAGTGGAGGAAGCTGAAACAAGGCGACATGGAACTCCTCGTTGGTGATGGGAAAAGAGTGCCCGTTCTTGCAACCGGCACATTTCATTTTTCATGTCCTTCTGGCCTTGTAGTTAATTTAAACAATTGTTTGTTTGCACTTGGTATAACCAGAAACATTATTTCGGTTTTCCTTTTGTTTGAACAAGGTTTCAAGTACGTTTTTAATGGTATTTCTATTTCTGCCTACTTGAATGATATCTTTTATTTTGAGGCTAAACCTCGAAATGGTATTTATGAGATTGATGTTCAAACATGTAATAACATATATCATCTTTCTAAGCGTAACAAAGCTGGTATTAATGAAACCTTTCTATGGCATTGTAGACTTGGCCACATAAGTAAGGCACGCATAAAATGGCTCCAATCCAAGGGGATTCTTGAATCCACTGGACATGACTCCTTTAATGATTGCGAATCTTGCTTAGCTGGCAAACTAACAAAGCGTCCCTTCACTGGTGTTGGTGAACGGGCCAATGGTTTGCTAGGACTCATTCACACTGATGTATGTGGCCCTTTCAGAACCATGACAAGGAACCATGAAAGATACTTCGTTACTTTCATCGACGATTACAGTCGATATGCTTATGTCTGTCTTATGAAGCATAAGCATGAAACTTTTGAAAAGTTCAAAGAGTTTCAAAACGAAGTAGAGAACCAACTTACTAGAAAGATAAAAATACTTCGATCAGATCGAGGTGGCGAATACCTCAGCTTAGAGTTCCTCAATCATCTCAAAGAGTGTGGAATAATTTCAGAACCCACTCCACCTGGCACACCCCAACTTAATGGCGTGAGCGAGAGGAGAAATCGAACCCTACTTAATATGGTTCGATCGATGATGCTTAGAACTAACTTGCCTCACTCCTTTTGGGGTTATGCTCTTATGACAGCCGCCCGCATTGTCAATCTGGCTCCGACTAAAAAGGTAAACAAAACAGGTCGGCAATTGGGTACCTGTTAAGACACGATTAGACCTGTTTGACTGAAAAATACACCCTTTGACTTTTTTAATTTTTAAAATAATTAAAATTACAATGTTAGGATCTATCATTTATTCATCTTTGTACATAAAACATAAAACTGTTTTATAAACATGAGGTAGAAAGTAGTTAAACGAGTCGTAATCATGTTTGAAACTTATGTTGTGCGCGCCGTCAGAAACCTGTTAAACCTGTTAAGACACGATTTGCCAGCCTTAACAAAACCCCATATGAGATATGGCATGGGCGTAAACCCGATTTGGAATACCTAAAAGTATGGGGATATAATGCATACATCAAAAGTGATGCTGATGATAAGCTAGATCCTCGAGGTGAAAAAGTTGTTTTCGTCGGATACTATAAAAGAAGCGGATATTATTTCTACCATCCTGATGCAAATGTTATTTCCATCAAAAGGAATGGGCGTTTTCTCGAGGAAGAACTTCTAAATGGAGAAACTGGAAATAATGTGGTTGATCTTGAAGAAATTCGAGAACTAACAACAACCGCCGATGAAGTCGGAACGTCTAAACAACAAGAAATTGTTGCTGATGTATCAGACATGAACACCGGCGTTCGCAGAAGTAGCAGGACTCGTAAAGAACCTGACAGATACCTTTGGCATCTAGAAGGTGCTCAAGTCTTGGTAGTAGATGAGTCTAATGACGAACCTACTAACTACAAATCTGCTATCTCAGATCCTGAATCTGCGAAATGGCTGGAAGCCATGAGCGCTGAAATGCAATTTATGCTTGATAATCAAGTCTGGGACTTGATTGAGCTACCCCCCGAATCTCGGGCAGTAGGGAGCAAATGGATTTTCAAAAGAAAAATCGATATGCATGGAAATGTACACACCTTTAAAGCACGGCTAGTTGCGAAGAGTTTCACTCAAACTCAGGGTATTGACTATGATGAAACCTTCTTGCCCGTTGCTATGATCAAATCGATCAGGATATTGCCTGCCATAGCCGCGTACTATGACTACGAGATATGGCAAATGGATGTCAAAACCGCTTTTCTTAATGGGTATCTCTCTGAAGATGTATATATGGTTCAGCCAGACGGTTTTGTTGATCCAAAATATCCTAATAGGGTGTGCAAGCTAAATAAGTCCATTTATGGACTCAAGCAGGCGTCTCGTAGCTGGAATCTTCGTTTTGACCAAAAGATCAAAGAGTTTGGTTTTGTCAAAAATGAAGATGAGCCTTGTGTTTACAGAAAGGCTAGTGGGAGCACTATATCATTCCTCATCCTGTATGTGGATGATATACTGATTATTGGAAACAGCGTCCCAATGCTTAACGAAGTTAAACACTATTTGGGAACTTGTTTTGCAATGAAAGATCTTGGAGAAGCAGCTTATATTCTAGGAATCAAGATCTATAGGGATAGATCTAAGCGACTTCTTGGGCTAAGTCAAAGTACATACATAGACAAAATGATGACACGCTTTAAGATGGAAAACTCCAAGAAAGGAGGTGTTCCTATGACTAAAGGGATTGTGTTGAACAAATCGCAATCTCCTTCAACGGAGATTGAAATTAAGCGAATGGAGGCAGTTCCATATGCTTCAGCGATTGGTTCTTTCATGTATGCTATGTTATGTACTAGACCTGACGTCTCGTATGCTTTAAGCATGACTAGTCGTTATCAGCAAACTCCTGGCATCGCCCATTGGACTGCTGTCAAGAACATTCTGAAATATCTGAGAAGAGCTAAAGATATGTTCTTAGTATTTGGAGGAGTAGAAGAAGAGCTCACTGTAAGATGTTACACTGATGCCAGTTTTCAAACTGACCGAGATTATTCTCGCTCACAATCAGGTTTCGTATTCACTCTAAATGGAGGAGCTATCTCATGGAAGAGCTCTAAGCAGAGTGTGGTGGCGGATTCAACCACCGAATCTGAATATATAGCCGCATCAGATGCTGCAAAGGAGGCTGCTTGGATGAAGAAATTCATAACCGATCTCGATGTGGTTCCAAGCATTAAGAAACCCATCGAGATATTCTGTGACAACACAGGTGCTATTGCTCAAGCCAAAGAGCCCAGGTCTCATCACAAGGCCAAGCACATTCTAAGAAAGTTCCACTACATACGGGAAATTGTGGAACTTGGAGACATCGTGATAAGCAAAGTAGAACATATCAAAACCTAGCAGACCCGTTTACTAAGCCCATGACTAAGGACAAACATGATCAGCACATGGATTCTATCGGGTTTAGATTAGCTAGCCGTATGTTTTGATTTAGTATTTGTATGTACGAACATTCAAACAGTTGTACCTTTTGAATTCACCTTTGATTTACTGGTTAAATGCAAAGTTTGAATCTTACAACTGCGTTCGATTTTAATACGTTTAATCCATGAATCTTGTATTCTAAATTATCCGTAGTCGGTCAGACTCATGGGAACGACTCTGAATTAAGACTATTCTGGCTTTGGACTTAAGAAGTTGACTTCCAAACTCACAAACCTCATTATGAATGACGTTGGATGTAACTCGCATCAAATCATCTTCATGGATCTTAGTCATAAGATGTTTTTGATATTGGTATACTCATTTAGTATCCTTTGACCTGAGATACATATTAGAACTTCCATTTACCAAGGATTATTCTTTGATTATTGTCAACCGCTGTCGCGTAACTGCCAGTCATAAAGGCTTTAATTGGGAATAGTTCTGAAGTTCAGTGGGAGTTGTATGTAGTCGATAAGGGATTCTGTACTCTTACATGATATGTAACAGTTAGACATTGTGGCGCCCTCGTTGATTCAAACTGGTGAAGTGTAAGGCCTTACCCAAACTTACTGTGTGTTTATTCGGACCACTTTGACTCTTGATCGAGAACAATGATAATTGAACACCATACGAGAATGAACTTAATCCATGTCTCATTGATTCAATTTATGTCTTTTACAGAAAGGATGAATGACATCAATTACCATAAGTCTATTATCTTGCAATAGTAAGTTGTTATTAATGGCAAGGTGTTTTGGTTTAATCGCTTTAAAGTGTCATACCTTGTTCGGGGCAGCCATGTGCAGCTAGAGCGCCGCTGACTGTCTGCGTTGAGAATTTTATCGAAGCCCGTCCAAGTGGGAGATTGTTGGATTTATATGTACGGACTCGATAAATTAACGCTGCTGACCGAGCTATGACCCGTGAGAGTTACACCTTGGGCAATGAACACTAAATCCACTTAACTCGATTAACTGGTAATCATGAACAATTTACAGGACGACACATATAATTATTTATATTGGTTATAAATAATTTATTGTTTAATTATTTTTTTTGTTTATCTATTTATTTTTATTATTAGCAGTCAAGACCTAATTTTGCCACTTCTTTAATTTAATATATTTAGTGGCCAAAAAAAACCTAATGTTTTCCACGTACCTAATTTCACCACTAAAAGGAAAAATAATGTAAACAAAAATTATATATATATATATATATATATACAAGATGTGATCTTGATAATTCAAGTGGTTTTTCCTAGAGTTCCATCTAATCTAAAATCAAGTTTGTTCAATCGCTGTTGTTCAGTTGAACACCACCGGTTACCCGACGCACCCCGATTTAGTTCATGTTCTAGCACTCATTCATTGTACCTCGGTGTCTCAACCGGTTAGTCTTTAACCACTAAGGTATATCTATCTCATCGGTAGATTAATAATATTGTATACCGTGTTTGCATGTTTGTAACCATGATCCTGTTCGGTTCGTTTTTGGTGTTGATTAATATATTTATTCCGCTGCGTTTATTAATTACCTATTTAATTAATAATATATATCAAACCCGTTTTGATAAAAAGTAAAATTGATCACCACTGAAACCCAACAGATATCACTTATCTTAAATACATCAAAATCATGAGAAACACAAACCCATATCTTGGGTTCAAAGTGATCCTTCACTTGGGCATCATTATATAAATGTCGAGCTAGAGTCGTCTTACCAACCCCACCCATACCAACTATGGGTACGATGCAAAACTTTTCCGAAGATGACCCATCATCCCCTAACAACTTGTTCAACAATTTCTCTTTCTCAACTTCTCTTCCAATAACACTAGACCCATCTGGCAAAGATGTTTCATTTCTTCTACTAGTATATTTTGGCTTTTCATCAATCTTAAGCAAACCTAGATCCGTTTTTCGTTTTTCTAGATTTTCTAAGTCTCTGTTAATACTATCTAACTTGGGAGACAGCCTATGAGTTAGTGAGAAATTTGTGCAGCATGATGGGATGAGCTTTCTTACCATGCTGGTGGATGCTGCAGGCTCCTGCAAGGTGAGCTCACGATGCATGTCTTCAGTAGCCAAATCGTCGAGTACGTCATCGATATCGTAAGCCAAATGTTGGAGAGCATTCAGCCATTCTTTGCAGATTTATGGGTAACCTCCTTCTGAGAGGCATCATGAAGTAGATCTTGGATTCTGGAGAGTGTCTTCTTCAACTCCTTCAGCTCGTTGTAAATTCCATGAGCACGAGCAACTCGCTTGAAGGCTTCATCGGTCATCTTCTTAACAAGAACTTTGAGGAGTTCATTTGCAAGAGCTTCGGCAGCCATTGTGTATAGTGATTACTTAAACTGGGAGCTGTGTGTGTGTGTAATAGGGATCTGAATGAATTGATGAGTGCACAGATCAAACAACGATTGAAACTGTGTTTGTTTATAGTGAATTCTGCAATTTTTTGGGTCAAACTTTTATCTTCTTTTTTTTTTTTAATCTTATTGTGCATCTTCTGGCTGGCAGCCATTAGAGAGGGAGTAGGTAGTCATTAAAAAAAACCACTTGTTCACTTTCTCGAGTGGGAGTAGGTAGTCATTAAAAAAAAAACCACTTGTGTATTTATTTACTTAATATTTGATGGATCACATGTGTTCCCAGATAAAACAATCAAATATTTATGGATTCTGGATTCAACCAAATTTGTTTTTTTATTATGAAAAATGTTAAAATCTTCCTAAGAAGATTCGCTTTAGTGTTTTGACAACAAAGGCGAGCCCATTTTGTTCATAATTCATCTAGCTTTAATCCGAACCAAATTAACACTTTATAAAACAGCCCGTTTTAACCAGAAACAAATTTGACCCCAAACTTTTAACTGACCAGACAGTTTTACCATATAGATGCATGCATGGCTGTGGACATACATGAGTATTAGTATGTATCTATGTTTAAAACTTGTTTTTAATAGAAAAGTGGTTAGATCCTAATAAAATGTTTACATAGTACAGAAATATATATTTTAATGATATTCATTGGGAATAAAAAACAGGGTTTGCTTAAAGGGTTTGCTTAAAATAATAACCTGCATTTAGGGAATCCAAGGGGTGCATAATTGAATAAGCAAACAAATTTGGTTTTTCCTATGATGATGATGTGGATTGGTCTTACAAGAATTCCTTAGTTTGACCATTGACCAGGGTTGATTGGTCTAACATTTCACATGTTGAGGCACTCCTTAGACTATACAGAGTGAAGAGGCATGGAACAATGGTGTTATTTGACATGTGGCCGCCGGCCAGTACAAGTCAGAAAAGTGGCGTGGTGAGAAAAAGGAGTATGATCGGCGTGGTTAGTGGTGTTTTACTGTTTTTTATTAAAAAAAAAAAACAACAACCAATCAAAACCGACCAAATTCCACCACCCAATGGAAAAACGCCACCTCACCACCTATAAGCCCACACGCTGGTGAAGATTTCCCTGCCCCACACACCCCCGTGTAGAGGCTTCCACTTGAATTTGGCTGGTGAAGATTTCCCAAACCAGGTCGGTTCTAAAAAATATCTAATTTGGTTGGGTCAACCTTTTCGGTTTAATCACAAACTACACCATTATTAAAATACAAAATTTAGATTCATAAAAATGAATGCAAGTAAAATGCACATACACTTTTATGGATCATGATGACCCACACGCAGCTAGGTTGAACGATTCACAATTAACAAAAACAAATGCAAGAACTGAGAAACATCATGTGAATAGCATTGGAAACTTAAAAGAAAACAATTTTATTTTGGAAAAAAAAAGAAACAAATAAACACAAATCAAATATTCAATCATATTTACACATGGCCAACTTTAGGGGTTGTCGCCCATGCATAACTGTTACTTAGTGTTTTACTTCAACGGATTATCTATGTTTTTATGTTTTATAAGTCCATAGTCCACTTAAAGACTCAATGCAAATTGAGTTATTGAAATTGCCTTCGACCTTGCTTTTTCGTTTTTAGGCATATTATATATGTCAAGGTGAACTCATGTGATGAGTTCATATTATACATATAAATGTAAATAATTTTTTTGTCATTATGACGCTAAAAAACCAGTCCATCGGACGGGTATACTACTAGTTCTAGTATGGTTAGAACCAGGGGCGGTTCTATGTGGTGGTGAGGGGCTGCACCGGAGACCCCTCAACTTTTTTGACGAAGTGTAAATTTATTTTTAATCTCTGTTTTATTTATTAGGGATACTTCTAAGCAAATACTAGAATACCCCTGAGCGTGTAGGAGAATATAAGGTGAACGGAAGTTATATGGTCGACGAAAACAAGAATTTTCTGGTCGCCGGAAGCTTCCAGTGTCACATGTTGATAAAAATGAAGAAGATGAATTATATTAATATAATAATAATATAAGCATCGGGATAAGGAATTATATTTAATCAAACTTCATCGGGGGCATTGTCCTCTTCCATTATTATACCATTTAGTATTCAGTATGAAATTAACCGTCCAAAAAACAACTATTTTTTATTTTTTTTTCTTTGTTTATTTATCAGTTTACATTTTTCACATACTGTCTTTGATGTAGGGGTGTGAATTTCTAACACGACCCGAAAACACAACACTAACCTAACACGAAATTCGCGGGTTTAGTTTTAGTCTAAATGGATTCAAGTTAGTTTCAGGTTGAACCCGTGAACCCGTTTAGCTAAATGGGTCGGGTTCGGGTCAACCCAGTCGGGTTGACCTGTTTAACCCATTTATATCATGTTTTATTATTTTTTACAATATGTTATATAACATAAACTAGGTTATAACTCCGTGTATTACACGGGTTGAATAAATAAATTTTATATACTAAATAATAAAACAATATATATTTAAAAACCTCATTTATTGCATAGGTTGAATAAATATAATTTTATATATTAAATAATAAAAAGTTATATCTATAAGAACCATATTGTACGGGTTGAATAAATATAATTTTATATACCAAATAAAAAGTTATATCTTTAAAACCACGTGTATTGCACGTAGGGCTGTAAACGAACCGAACGTTCAGCGAACAGTTCGTGAACCGTTCGGCGGGAAGTTCGTTTATGTTCGTTCGTTTAATAAACGAACGAACATGAACAAGAAATTTCGTTCGATTAGTTAAATGAACGAACATGAACAAATGTCTCGTTCGTTCAATTGTGTTCGTGAACGTTCGGTAAGGTGTTCATGAACATTCGTTCATTTGCGTTCGTTTATGTTCGTATGTTCGTGTTTTAATTAAAGAATTTTATACTTTCATATATTTTATCTATACTTTTTATACTATTAAACTTTTATTTATATCATTACCCTAACAATTAAACTAGGAAACCTTCTTTCACATTGTTTATGCACCATTTCCCTTTCTTTTCTCATTTTTTACATCGACGAATATGATCTACCTCCGTTCCACAATAAAGGATTCAAGTTCTAGTGCTACTCTCTCGGCCATCCACCTTTATCTTTCATCGCGTTCGCCAAATTTATTTGTGTTCGCTTGTGTTCGTGAACCGTTCGTGAACACACTCATTTCCTTAATGAACGAACACGAACATAAAATCTCGTTCGGTAAGTGTTCATGAACCGTTCGTGAACACATTTATTTCCTTAACGAACGAACACGAACAAGGCCTCGTTCGTGTTCGTTCGGTTCGTTTACAGCCCTAATTGCACGGGTTGAATAACTGTAATATTGTTTACCAAATAATAAAATAATACATCTTTCAAAAACCTCATTTATTACACGGGATGAATAAATGTAATCTTATATACCAAATAATAAAAAAATTACATCTTTAAAAATATGCGCATTACACGGTTTGAATAAGTGTAATTTTATGTACTAAATAAATAAATAAATATATATATATATATATATTTAAAAAACCTCGTGTATTGTACGAATTGAATAAATATAATTTTATATATCAAATAATAAAAATTTATATCTTAAAAAACCTCATGTATTACATGGGTCGAGTAAATGTAATTTTGTATAGTGAAAATAAAAATATTTAATATATTAATACAAAGTTTGGTTTTCGTGATAAAAATAGATTATTCTGTTGTTACAAAATTTGATAACAAAGTCTCAATAAATTAAACCCTTTATTTAAAACTCCGTAAATGTACAAATGATAAATAATATTAGTTATTTTTATTTTAAGTTTCGTAAAATATATTTTATACTAAACTAAACAAAACGTTCAAATATAATTAATCAAATAAATAATATTATAAATGAGAAGGAGATTAAACTAAATAATAATTATCCATAAGATATTAAACTAATAATATTTAGTATGAGGGTTATCTATAATATAATATATTAAACTAAATAATATTTAGTAGGAGGGTTATCTATAATTAATTAGAAGAGATTAAACTAAAATAACAATTATCTATAAGAGGTGGCTTAATATGATGACAAGTGTCCTGAAAGTGGTTTCTTTTATTATGTACTATAGATATAGATTAATTTGGTTGTGTATTGTACGCATAATTATAACTTAAAAAGAGAGACTGACATAAAGTTTTATAATTAAAAAGCAAAATATACATTTGTGTTTTTTTAGTAAAATTTTAATTCTAATATATTAATTTGCGAAAAAATAAACAATTCGAAAAATTCGGGTTGAACGTGTTGTGTTCGGGTCAATAATGTCTGTCGTTATGGACATGCAAAAACCTAATTAACCTAGGTAGCTAGGGTAAGCAGGGTATCGAATCCAGAGGAGTCTGTGGTTAATGCTAATTATTATTTGTTTGTAAATATTTGAATTACTTTGAGAACTTGCTAGAAAACTATAAACAATACTTTGAGATTGTAAAAACAATGATAGAAAAAGACGTGGTCACTCCGGGATTCAGATTCTGTAGTTACTAATAACCTAATTCTGATTTTATTGGATGCTATTGATTGAATAGTAAATCTGTCACATCTACCAATTAACTACTCAGTTCAAAATCTTAATATTAATTGATCAGAGAAATATTAAAACAAACATTCATAGGAATCATTCAATCAACAAAAGCATAATTGGATTCAAAACATGATTATAACTCTGACTGTCACTCAGGATTTGTCTGTCACACAAATTATATAATCACGCAAATAGTCGGCTGTCACCCGACTACAAATCCAAATCTCAATACAAAACAGAAACTAGAATTAAAAGTATCTACCAAGAATCATTCACCCGAAGTGTCCACGAGAGATTTAGCTGCTCATGTCGGTTGGTTGATCTTCATAGTCTTCAATAATAATCAAAATCATCATCTATTATAATATAATAAGAATAATTGATATCAATGATGATGATTATGTTTGCTGTGAAAAGTCTTCAAGAAGTCGCTGCCAAGAGTGCCTCGTGTGGCGGCTCCCACGTGAACAACCGCCGTCCCCCAAGATGTGATGATGATGATTTTTATTGTTTTTTTTTTATTCGTTTTTCCCAAAACCTTCGTGAGTGTCTCCTTAGTCACGTCTGCCGCCCCACTAATGATCGGCCCAATTATCAATCTACATGATTGATCCAAAAAACAAAAGCCTCCCTTAGTCCACGTATTGCTGATGAAGAAGTCAGCCCATGTCCCAATATTTTCCAAGCCAAAGTCTTGTGCTTTTATTCTCAAAAAGTCCAACAAACAAATATTGTCTGCGTATACACTGTAGGAATCCGTTCGTGTAAAATAAATAAAATAATTTATTAACTTGAAATACAAGAACAATAACAGAAATACAACTGAAATTAATTACAATTACAACTGAAGAAATGGAAAAACAAAGACAGAAATCCGAACAGAAACACTGTTCTTTGGCTGAGGATCGTGTTAGACACGGGTCCCTTAAAACAAATTTCGTGTCTCCCAGGAGAACACGTTTGTTTCCAGGATACAACAGCCGCAAGCAGTTGTACTGCCGGTCTTGACTCCAACCCGAAGGTGTACCTAGTAGCTTGAAAAAGATGATGAAATTCAGAGAAGAGAATGTAGTTGCTGTGTAATTCGGTGTGTCAAACTGGTGAAAGGAGTCTCCTATTTATACACCAGGTCTAGAAGAAACTGAAAAAACGAATTAATGGGAGAATTAAACTGCATTAAACGTCTTTAATGCACTTTAATTCGTCATTAAAATCGCAGTCAAAAGCATTGACTTTGTCAGTTTCGAATGCTGAATGTAACTGCACTGACATAACTGCAGCTGGAAGCTTCTGCGCGCGCGCGCGCCCATGCGCGGTGCAGCCTCTTGGCTCACAGCCGTGCGCCGCGCGTCCATGCGCGGTGCGGCCATTGTAGGAATCCGTTCGTGTAAAATAAATAAAATAATTTATTAACTTGAAATACAAGAACAATAACAGAAATACAACTGAAATTAATTACAATTACAACTGAAGAAATGGAAAAACAAAGACAGAAATCCGAACAGAAACACTGTTCTTTGGCTGAGGATCGTGTTAGACACGGGTCCCTTAAAACAAATTTCGTGTCTCCCAGGAGAACACGTTTGTTTCCAGGATACAACAGCCGCAAGCAGTTGTACTGCCGGTCTTGACTCCAACCCGAAGGTGTACCTAGTAGCTTGAAAAAGATGATGAAATTCAGAGAAGAGAATGTAGTTGCTGTGTAATTCGGTGTGTCAAACTGGTGAAAGGAGTCTCCTATTTATACACCAGGTCTAGAAGAAACTGGAAAAACGAATTAATGGGAGAATTAAACTGCATTAAACGTCTTTAATGCACTTTAATTCGTCATTAAAATCGCAGTCAAAAGCATTGACTTTGTCAGTTTCGAATGCTGAATGTAACTGCACTGACATAACTGCAGCTGGAAGCTTCTGCGCGCGCGCGCGCCCATGCGCGGTGCAGCCTCTTGGCTCACAGCCGTGCGCCGCGCGTCCATGCGCGGTGCGGCCTCTTGGCTCACAGCTGTGCGCCGCGCGCCCATGCGCGGTGCGGCCTCTTGGCTCACAGCCGTGCGCGGCGCGCCCATGCGGGGTGCGGCCTCTTGGCTCGCAGCCGTGCGCGCATGCGCCACGTCACCATGCGCGGTGCGTCCTCTTGGCTCAAGTCCATGCGCGCGTGTGCCACGTCACCTGTGAGCCTATACGAGCGCGCCACACAGTCGCGCCGTATTGACTCACTCTGGTGCGCCGCGCACGACACAGCAGGACCCATGCACCATGTGTGCACCCGCGCATGACTGCCACGTCATGCGCCGCATCACCTACCACTTGGTCCTTGCAACCCTTGTGCTCCACCACGCGCACGTGGTCAAAAATACAAAGGCGGCTCTCAAGCGGCTCGCGGCGATGCGAGCGTGCGAAGTGCAAAGTGCGCCATCAAAGCGCCACATTGCGCCTCATCGCCCACGCCACGCGCGCGCGAGCGTGTGCGTGTGCGAGTGCGAGTGCGAGTTAGGGTGCTCCGCACCCTTCGCGAGGACACTAGTGTGTGCTTCCATGAAACAATAAGGATGGAGAGATCCTACTTAAATACCCCTTTAAGTTCCATCTCTCATCCGATGTGGGACAAGGTGCTACTTTCCCACATTTTCAGCATTTCAAGTTTTAAACACCAAACTTTGAGCATCGATATCTCATTCATCTTAGCTCCGTTTTGGACGTGGTTTAGTTCGTTGCGAAGCTCTTCCAACATAGAACACAAACCCACAAATAAATATATAAAACCCGCTCATTTTATTATATTTATTTCTAGTCCAAAATAGGAAAAAAATCATTTTCCTATATTTGTGAAAATTGCTATTTTCACAAATTTTCCAACAATCCCCCACATGAATAGAAATCGATCTATCAAGTTTCAACGATACACGTTCAACAGTTGAGTATTGCAAGATAGGTAGGTGTAACCTTTGAACCTCCTTTTGTGAAGCATACTTAGCCTCCTAGGGTCTTGTAGACGCGGTGTCCTTGAACAATCCCCCATTTATGTAGGCGACAATATACATTCACGCAATACTCTCCCTAGTCGAGTTAAGACCTCATGGTTGTGTCCGTTCATGGTCATGGAACACGTTCCTGGTTCTGCGAGAGCTCTAGGATTTGCGCCTCCCCACAAATCCATTTGAAGCGACCCCACTTCTCTCTAACATAGGTGATTCCTCTGAATCATTAAAAGCATCATGGTTAATTTTGATTTCCTCTAAATCCTTAACCTCAATATGCTTAACCTTTCCTTTATGTCACTGATTGGAATGGACTAGGAAGTATACAACTCCCTTTATGAATTTTGGGGCACCCCCCACAGTGACTCCCTTTGGGTTTATGATTAAGTTTGCCTATTGAACCTAGATCTTGGGATCTCCAGTCAACTAGGTTAGGTTTCCCTCATATTCCCTTCATCTATGGGCTTTAGTCCCATTCCTCTTGACAACCTATACACCTTATCTGTGCTTAAGCCTTTTATTAACGGGTCCGCAATGTTATCATTTGACCTCACATAGTCAACTGAGATAACACCCGTTGAGATAAGTTGTCGCACCGTGTTGTGTCTACGTCGAATGTGCCTTGATCTGCCATTGTACATCATGTTTTGTGCTCTAGCAAGAGCAGACTGATTGTCACAATGTATGCAAATCGCCGTCAACGGCTTTGGCCATCTTGGAATATCTTCCACAAATTGACGTAGCCACTCCGCTTCTTCCCCGCTTTTATCTAAAGCGACGAATTCGGATTCCATCGTAGATCTAGCTATAACCGTTTGCTTGGAAGACTTCCAAGCTATAGCTGCGCCAGCAAGTGTAAACACATATCCACTTGTCGATCTATGATCTTTTATATCCGATATCCAGTTTGCATCAGTGAATCCTTCGATCACTGCTGGATCACGGGTATAATGCAATCCATAGTCTCTCGTGTATCTTATGTATCTAAGCACCCTGGTGATAGCTTTCCAATGATCCTCGCTCGGATTACTGGTGTATCTACTTAGCCTGCTCACAGCGTACGCTAAGTCGGGTCTAGTACATGTCATTAGATACATGAGACTACCAATGATCCTTGAGTATTCTAACTGAGAAACACTCTCGCCTCTATTCTTCCTTAGGCGTTGGGTATTATCAATTGGAGATCGAGCTATACTCGTATCGTCCGAATTGAATTTCCCAAGGATCTTGTCCACGTAGTGAGATTGACTCAACACAAGACCATTTTGGGTTCTAGTGATTTTTACTCCAAGAATCACATCCGCGAGACCCATGTCTTTCATGTCAAACCTCGCTTTCAACATGTCTTTCGTTGAGTTGATCATCTTATCATCACTCCCAATGATAAGCATATCATCTACATAAAGACATAGAATCACATAACCTCTTGGTGTGTCTTTAAAATAAACACACTTGTCGCACTCATTTATTTTGAAACCATTGTCAATCATGACATGATCAAACTTTTGGTGCCATTATTTTGGAGCTTGCTTCAAACCATACAAAGACTTGACCAATTTACATACTTTGCCCTTGTTTCCAGGGGCGGAAAAACCCTCGGGTTGTTCCATGTAAATTTCTTCTTCTAAATCGCCATTTAGAAATGCGGTCTTTACATCCATTTGGTGAACTTCCAAATTTCTTAGAGCCGCAATTGCAAGAACCAATCTTATAGAGGTTATTCGCGTGACAGGCGAGTAAGTATCAAAATAATCTAGACCCTCCTTTTGTCTAAATCCTTTAATCACTAACCTTGCCTTGTATTTATCAATACTTCCGTCAGCTTTCATCTTCCTTTTGAATATCCAACGATATCCAAGTGGTTTGCAACCAGGTGGAAGATCTACTAACTCCCAAGTATGATTTTGCAATATAGAATCAATTTCATTCTTAATTGCTTCTTGCCATTGAGGTCCTTCCGCGGAGGTAACCGCTTCACGGTAGGTATTGGGCTCACCCTCAACCATATAGCTCATGAAGTCTGGACCAAAAGATTTTTCAACCCTTTGTCGTTTACTTCGTCTAAGCTCACCCTCCTCGACCTCGGGGCGTTCATGTCTTTCATCTATCCTCGTAGATGAACTTGGTCCTGCTTCATCTAACCACGTAGATGAACTTGGACCTGCTTCATCAAACGCTCTTGATGAAGGCGCATGTGTTTGTCCTAACATAGGAAACACATTCTCAAAATATGAGACGATATTAGGATTTGCCTCCATGATAGTGTGTTTATGTACATCGGGATTCTTGGATTCATATACAAGAAAACGATGCGCACTACTTTGATGTGCATATCCAATGAAAATACAATCAACAGTTTTGGGTCCTATCCTAAGAGCCTTAGGAGGTGGTACAATCACCTTAGCTAGGCACCCCCACACTTTCAAGTATTTGTACGAAGGCTTTCTTTTTCTCCATAACTCATATGGAGTTTCGTCCCTATTTTTCAAAGGTATCTTGTTCAAAAGATAGTTTGCTGAGAGAATGGCGTCCCCCCACATTTCTCGGTTCACTCCCGAGCTTATCAACATGGCGTTAATCATTTCTTTCAATGTGCGGTTCTTTCGTTCCGCAACGCCATTTGATTGTGGAGAATAAGGTGGTGTACACTCATGTACAATGCCACTTTTTGCGCATAAATCCGCAAAAGGTGCAACATATTCACCTCCTCGATCGCTTCTCAAAGCTTTTATCTTCTTTTTAAGTTGATTCTCAACTTCATTTTTGTACAAGATAAACTTCTCTATTGCTTCGTCTTTACTCTTAAGTAAATACACGTAGCAATATTTCGTACAATCATCAATAAACGTGATGAAGTACTTATTTCCTCCACTCGTGGGAACCGCTTTTAAATCACACACATCGGTATGAATTAAATCAAGGGGTTCGGTTATTCGTTCAACCGATTTAAACGATGATCTCGTAAGTTTGGATTCAACACATGTCTCGCATTTGTGATTGGACTCGAAATGGAATGTTGGTATCAAGTTTAATTTAATTAAACGTCTTAATGAATTAAAATTTACATGTCCTAGTCTACCATGCCAAACATTAGAAGACTCAATCATGTAAGTAGAAGTAGAATTTTCATTCATTTTCTTGTTTTGGTTAACAACCATTACATTCATTTTGAACATACCATTAAGGGCATAGCCCTTTCCAACAAACATTCCACGTCTAGACAAGACAAAATTGTCCGATTCAAACACTAGACGAAAACCAAACTTGTTGAGCATCCATCCCGACACGAGATTCTTGCGTATCTCTGGGACATAAAGCACATTGGTCAAGGTAAGCTCCTTGCCCGAAGTCATCTTCAAAACGACCGTGCCTTCCCCCTTGATGCTTGCGGTAGCTTTATTCCCCATATAAAGCTTTTCTTCACCCGATGCTTCCTTGAATGTAGAGAAAAGAGTCTTGTCTCCACAGACATGGCGGGTTGCACCCGTGTCAACGAACCATCCTTTTGGGTTTTCACCCATTGCGTTGACTTCTTCAATCATAGCCGCTTCCTCGGTTATCATTGCGATTAGAGGCATACCATCCTCATCAACCATATGCGCACGCTCACGCTTAGGTTTGTTGCATTGATTAGCACGGTGCCCCGTCTCGTTACAATTGTAACAAATACCTTGGAAAGGCGCAGACTTCTTTTTCACAGCCCCCTTTTTAGGTCCAAGGTTGCTAACCTTTGCTTTCCCTTTGTTGTCCTTTTTACCCTTGCCCTTCTTGGCCTTTGAGGATTCCCCAATTTCCACCATATTTGCTTTAGCCGAAGCTTGCAAAATGGTGCCTTTTTGGGCTACCCTGTTTTCTTCTTCTATACGAAGACGAAGAACAAGATCCTCGACTGACATTTCCTTTCGCTTGTGTTTAAGATAATTCTTAAAATCCAACCAAGCAGGAAGTAATTTCTCGATCATGGCAGCCACTTGAAACGTTTCGCTGAGTACCATTCCCTCAGCATGGATGTCATTAAGTATAATTTGCAACTCTTGGACTTGGTTCATAACAGACTTGTTATCAACCATTTTAAAGTCCAAGAAACGGGCGACAACAAATTTCTTTGTTCCCGCATCCTCCGTTTTGTACTTTTTCTCCAAGGACTCCCATAATTCTTTGGAAGTCTTGATATTATAGTACACATTATACAAAGCATCCGAGAGACCGTTGAGTACGTAGCCTCGACATATAAAATCCGAGTGCTTCCACGCCTCTACCGCACTCAGAGCCTGAGCATCGGTCTCCCCTTCCGCAGGTTGGGGAACGGTCTCCGTCAAGAACCTCGCAAGGTTCATGGTGGTCAAGTAGAAGAACATCTTCTGTTGCCACCTTTTGAAGTGGAGACCCGAGAACTTCTCGGGTCGTTCAGCATGATTCGCCACTGTGGTCGCTCCCACAGTGTTGGCAGGGGTACCGACAACAACGTTGACGTTGGTATTTTCAGTCGACATTCTGAAAAATTCCACAAAACCAAGTTAATAAACTGTTAGAATAATAAATGTGCTGATTTATTAACTAACAAACTCGATGAGTAAGAAAATCAGCCTCGTAGCTTCTAAGTCCAACTTTGAAGACTACAAGAGAAGATCTTAGAACCCAAAGATGAAGAGGGAGTAGAAACAGAATTCTGTTTTGACAAAGTCGCTAGTTTGAATCAAAACAGAGAAAAACCTTTTAAAACACAACCTGCTGTGAGAAAAAAAAATTGAAATCACAGCAGAGAAGTTTGTGATTCTACACGAACGGTGTTTTAAAATTTGTTTTAAGATTGTAGGAATCCGTTCGTGTAAAATAAATAAAATAATTTATTAACTTGAAATACAAGAACAATAACAGAAATACAACTGAAATTAATTACAATTACAACTGAAGAAATGGAAAAACAAAGACAGAAATCCGAACAGAAACACTGTTCTTTGGCTGAGGATCGTGTTAGACACGGGTCCCTTAAAACAAATTTCGTGTCTCCCAGGAGAACACGTTTGTTTCCAGGATACAACAGCCGCAAGCAGTTGTACTGCCGGTCTTGACTCCAACCCGAAGGTGTACCTAGTAGCTTGAAAAAGATGATGAAATTCAGAGAAGAGAATGTAGTTGCTGTGTAATTCGGTGTGTCAAACTGGTGAAAGGAGTCTCCTATTTATACACCAGGTCTAGAAGAAACTGGAAAAACGAATTAATGGGAGAATTAAACTGCATTAAACGTCTTTAATGCACTTTAATTCGTCATTAAAATCGCAGTCAAAAGCATTGACTTTGTCAGTTTCGAATGCTGAATGTAACTGCACTGACATAACTGCAGCTGGAAGCTTCTGCGCGCGCGCGCGCCCATGCGCGGTGCAGCCTCTTGGCTCACAGCCGTGCGCCGCGCGTCCATGCGCGGTGCGGCCTCTTGGCTCACAGCTGTGCGCCGCGCGCCCATGCGCGGTGCGGCCTCTTGGCTCACAGCCGTGCGCGGCGCGCCCATGCGGGGTGCGGCCTCTTGGCTCGCAGCCGTGCGCGCATGCGCCACGTCACCATGCGCGGTGCGTCCTCTTGGCTCAAGTCCATGCGCGCGTGTGCCACGTCACCTGTGAGCCTATACGAGCGCGCCACACAGTCGCGCCGTATTGACTCACTCTGGTGCGCCGCGCACGACACAGCAGGACCCATGCACCATGCGTGCACCCGCGCATGACTGCCACGTCATGCGCCGCATCACCTACCACTTGGTCCTTGCAACCCTTGTGCTCCACCACGCGCACGTGGTCAAAAATACAAAGGCGGCTCTCAAGCGGCTCGCGGCGATGCGAGCGTGCGAAGTGCAAAGTGTGCCATCAAAGCGCCACATTGCGCCTCATCGCCCACGCCACGCGCGCGCGAGCGTGTGCGAGTGCGAGTGCGAGTTAGGGTGCTCCGCACCCTTCGCGAGGACACTAGTGTGTGCTTCCATGAAACAATAAGGATGGAGAGATCCTACTTAAATACCCCTTTAAGTTCCATCTCTCATCCGATGTGGGACAAGGTGCTACTTTCCCACATTTTCAGCATTTCAAGTTTTAAACACCAAACTTTGAGCATCGATATCTCATTCATCTTAGCTCCGTTTTGGACGTGGTTTAGTTCGTTGCGAAGCTCTTCCAACATAGAACACAAACCCACAAATAAATATATAAAACCCGCTCATTTTATTATATTTATTTCTAGTCCAAAATAGGAAAAAAATCATTTTCCTATATTTGTGAAAATTGCTATTTTCACAAATTTTCCAACATACACATATGTCACAATTATGTTTTTCTTCAATCACTTAATGTGGGCCCTCTTGTGCACGTGAGTTTCCTTCCAATTGTAGGCAATATTTTCCAATGATGTCCAATCATATGCACCTTCTTTTCCTTAACCGTAGCCTACGAATTTTGAACCGTAGATTACAGTTTTAACCTACTGGCCAATTGTTTGAGGGATTTGTACCAACCGTAAGCTATGCCATTGTTTCCGTAACCTACAATCCCAACATTCTGTTTCTTTGGCTTTGCATGCATTTCAACTATAAATAATTGAGCACACGCCCCTAGACTTCGGTATTTTTCGTTTCTTTCACATTCAAGCTACCTCTTGACTCGTAACGGCTCCCGAATAATATAAGGTCTCTCGACTATCATCCTTGATAGTTCCGCTTCATCGCTAACCTCTCCAACTTTGCCGTATTACGCGTTTTACCTGTAAAACCACAAACATTCGTAGTTAACATATTCAAGGCGTGCAATCACGTAAAACGCATTAAGACACGTAATAAAATACACTTTAAGGCACGGGTTTCGCACTCTCCATCACATCCCCACACTTATCATTGATTGTCCTCAAGCAACCATTACAAACATTACTCACCATATTAACATATCACCATTAAATCCCTCACCGAATTCACCATTTAAGATCCCACGTCATACCCGTCCCATAGACTGACACAATCGAGATTGACAATCTGACAATTAAGTGATACGCATTTAAAACAACTTAAGACTTGCCTAACTAAAACTAACATACTTATGATACTATACACATGCCACACGCCCCTCACAATGATCACTCATCTCGGTTCAATCAAGACTAGCGTGTAGTGTGCTAGTATATAATTCGCTCAAAACCAACTATGCTACTCTGCAGTCATAAGCTTGTATAGCAATCATACCTCCACTGTATCAAATAACGTAGCACATATCAAAAGGACTTTTGGGGTTTTGGGTTAAGGGTAAAGGTAAGGAAATATTTTTGGATTTTTTTGTTTATATGGCGAACAAAAACGAATACCAAACCATGACAACTTATTCACAATAATACTAACACACTGGGTTAATTTTCGACCCATTTATTCAACATGAACATAACACTGATTTTTTTTTCTTGCTTTTTTCTCTTTTTTTTTTCTTTTCAATTCATTTTTTTTTAACAAACATCTAACACACAATTGTCATTCATGGTTGGTAGTCAAACGGGTCAAACAAGGTGTATCAAACGAAAGGTATAAGGCTCAACATGGTTAACTAAGGTGGGTGGATAAACAATCAACAAATAACACAATTGAAGGAATTCTAATGCCTTTATCATTTATGTGCATACGCTAAACCACAGTCTCGACACGTATCAAACCACACAAGTTCTAACACAAAGCAACATATGGCCTACTCTCAGCAATTGAACAATTATTGACATTTAACTATCACTAAGTAGGCTCAAATATCTCACCGAATAAAAGGAATATGGGTTGCCGACATATAGCATGTGCAATTCCTAAAGCATGTTACCCCTAGTTAGGCATCTCTTCTCAACTATTTTCTAAAACTTGTCAGAAATACTCTCATGAAACTTAAAGGGACAACCATGACTAGGGATCTAAGTTAGTTTAATTTCAGCAAGGAACCCACTAGCGATTGAAAATTTAGGTTTTCATATAGTTCAAGCATACTTGAGAAACAAAAATTTTCAAAAATTTTCAATTTTTTCCAATTTCAACCAATTCAAGATCAACAATCTTACCAACCCTCTCTCGAGTTACCGCATCCCCACACTTGGGATACATTGTCCCCAATGTATGTTGCAATTTATAATCTAAACTCGAGAAATACCACCCACAAACCATGAACGGCTAACACCTAGACAACTCGACACATAAAGCCACTCCCAACACAAAGACTCACACCACCAAAAACACAAAACAAATAAAATAAAGGATAGAGAGACACATTGACCTGATCAGTAAATCAGCAAATGTCTGTAGCGGTGCAACTGCTGTGATAAGACAGGGACGTAAACATCTCTTGGATTCTCTGACATCTCATCGGGGATGTTACCAAACATCCCCACACTTGACTCATTGCATCCGTGAGGATTAAACGTAGTAACCTGCCAAAACACAAACACAACACCAAAACAAAACAAAACCAAAATACAATACTCTACATCCTCGGGCTGCCTCCCGAGAGCGCTAAGTTTAAAGGTCTTCAGCCAGACCGTACCTGATTAAGCTCATGGTGGTTCAAATGGCATCTCTCGTGCAAAGAACACTTGTGCTGGTGGATGGTTAGTATCCCACTGCCATCCATCACTCCATATGGCATCCAAATGATCCGGGTTATCGAAATCTATCGACTGTAAGAATTCACCCTTAATTTTCCTTGTGGGCTTCTTCTTTTCCTTCAACTGTGAGAACTCACCCATATTCACCTCAAGTGGTCTCTTCTTGGATTCGGTTGCATCCTTTGGTGACTCCTTTTCTAACTTGACTGAACGCTTTTTGTTTCTCATCTTGAGCCACCATGGTGATTTGACCACTTTATCCTTCACAACCTTTTCATCTTTAGATCTGTCAATCATAACAACACTCTCTTTTGGGACATCCTCATTACTTGGAGGATGACACTTATTAGTAATATTAGAATAAGCACAAGTGTGAGACATAAAGTTTAAGGAAAACTTACGTGACCCGAAGACCATATTCACAGTATTAGTATTGCAATCAATGGTAGCCTTCGCGGTTTTCAAGAATGGTCGGCCTAAGATAACCGGTGGTTGTCCTTCAACATTGGACGGCGTGTGGTCCACAACTAGGAAATCTTCGGGGTAATAACAATCGCCTACTCTTACAGCAATTCCTCTCAACATCCCCCTAGATGGTTTCCTTGACCCGTCTGCAAGCACAATCGTGGTGTCCACCTTTTCAAGCTCACCAAAATCGTATTCATCAAACACTCGACCCGCCAATATGCTTATGCTTGCCCCATGATCCACCAATGCCCTCTCAGTCTTGAACTCACCCAACTGGACTGGGATCATAGGCACATTCTCCTCTTCATCTTCAACACTTGCAACCAAACGGATTGCACCAATAGTCATATTTAAACGGACGGGTGAATCATTATCATCAACTATCACCCGCACAGGAGTTACTACCTCTACATCTGGCTCTTCAATACAAACCTCATCTTGGGAATCCACAATTGACTCAGATATTTGAGATTGTGAGTCCACTTGATTGTTGCTTCCTAACCTCTCGGACTCTCTTGTAACCCGCTCATTGCATAGTTCATTTATAAATTCACCTAGCTTGACTACATCTTCATAAATCTGATATATATCAGGAGTGTCTTGGGCGTAACTTGATGAGTCATATTCATTAAAATGACCATTGCCTCCATAACCAGAGTCCTCAAAATATTCTGATTTTCCATTACAACCCCAATCTGGCTTGTACCGGTGACCACCATCCATCTCATAACCATTGTACTCCCAATTTGGATCATGATGGTAATCCATTTCACCGATCTCTTCTTGATATCTATCTTGATAAGAATAACCCTTGTAACCCGCATCTTCTTGTCTTTGCATGCGTTGGGACCATACCCACTCATCTAATTCAGCCTTACTCTCAAACATTGGGCATATGAGTGCCCAATGTCCTTGGTACCCACACCTTGTGCATGTAACATATTCTTTATATTGCGAGCTCATATTTCCTGCACAAGTAGCAAACGAAAAGCAGTATCGAACAAAAAGAAAACAAAGACAAAAGTGAAAGAAAAAAAAAACAAACTAACTAGAAAAGACAAATACTTTTTGGATTTTGGAGTTTTTATGTAAAACGAAAGCAAACAAACTAAACTAAACTAAACTAAACTAAACTAGCACTAAGCGCACGACTCCCCGGCAACGGCGCCATTTTGATGTCTGTCGTTATGGACATGCAAAAACCTAATTAACCTAGGTAGCTAGGGTAAGCAGGGTATCGAATCCAGAGGAGTCTGTGGTTAATGCTAATTATTATTTGTTTGTAAATATTTGAATTACTTTGAGAACTTGCTAGAAAACTATAAACAATACTTTGAGATTGTAAAAACAATGATAGAAAAAGACGTGGTCACTCCGGGATTCAGATTCTGTAGTTACTAATAACCTAATTCTGATTTTATTGGATGCTATTGATTGAATAGTAAATCTGTCACATCTACCAATTACCTACTCAGTTCAAAATCTTAATATTAATTGATCAGAGAAATATTAAAACAAACATTCATAGGAATCATTCAATCAACAAAAGCATAATTGGATTCAAAACATGATTATAACTCTGACTGTCACTCAGGATTTGTCTGTCACACAAATTATATAATCACGCAAATAGTCGGCTGTCACCCGACTACAAATCCAAATCTCAATACAAAACAGAAACTAGAATTAAAAGTATCTACCAAGAATCATTCACCCGAAGTGTCCACGAGAGATTTAGCTGCTCATGTCGGTTGGTTGATCTTCATAGTCTTCAATAATAATCAAAATCATCTTCTATTATAATTGTAACACCTCGAAAATTCACGTCCTATAATGTGTTGACACGTGTCATAAAGTTTGAACGTGTGAAAGAATATTATAAAAGGACTAAAGTTGACAAACATGGAAAGTATGTAATTATACGGATTCTAAGTGTCAACAGTGAATGAATATACTTCATAATAACCCTACTTGATGTTTATAACATCAAACGAATAAATCATGGATCATACGAAGCTAAAAGTGAGAGATTACAAACTACAGGGGTCAAATGTGTCAACATGTTAAAGATATACCTCTGAGTGATCTTTTGACAAACCCGAAGCTTTGTAAATATAAATTATGCTCACTAGAATGCACGATTAAAATTTCATAAAGTTTCGTTATCGTATGAGAAAGTTATGATCAAATTCGTGTGCGAGGGGTTAAAGCGTCAACGTTGAAAGTTAGGCCTTTTCGGGTAACAATTAAGTTAACCGGGGACTTAACAAAATGGGTATATGTCTTGAGGCCCTTATAGATCAATTACGAGGGCTCAAAATGCAATAAAACAAGTGCCTATTCGAGTTTTGAAGAGCCAAGGACTAATTTGCAAACAAAAATCAAAATCTGATCTGCGGAAGGCGTCGCGTAGCGCGACGGACCCTCGCGCTACGCGAGGGTTGCCCAGCGACCAGAAATACTTGCTGTTGGCTGTTGTACGCAATTGTGACCCATTCAGCCGGTTTCTCTTGCATGTGCATGGCCCCTAGACATCCCTAAACACTAGTTACAGATGTTAATCGATTGTGGGATGTCCTAGACTTGGTTGTCAAGCTTTTGTGGTGTCCATGAGCACTATATAAGGGACCATAGTTGCAACAATTGCTACAAACATCATTCAAGT